>WOVY01010837.1:0-600000 GCA_013436015.1 Rhipicephalus annulatus
CCCTACTGAAACGTTCCGTAAGATGCGGAGACCTCACATACGGAATTATTGGAATATGGAAGACGTATGATGCGGACTCCGCATAAGACGTATGATGCGGACCTCCGCATCTTATGGAAAGACGTATCATGCGGAAATTACTGAAATGTGTGCATGTTACGTCTGAATCTAGTGCAAAGCAATATAATGTGTAAATTGAATAGACGTCCACATCTTGAGTACATGCAATACTGTGTACAAATCACAATATTTCTTAAACGTGCATGATGAGGGATTGAATCATCGGCATCTTACTAATTGTCGTGATGCGGAAGCAAAATTACCTTTTAAATAAAATACATTACAAAACTACTAAATTAACATGCTAGCGATCATAAATGGTGGTTACATTGCAACACATTAATGCAGTGTTCTATGCAAGACTTAAAGAACTATAAAGTTATTATTATCAATAGAGAAGCATTAATATACACATCAGCCCTGCTACAATCAATATGTTTTTTTATTTGTCTGTATGCTCCAGCTGTGAATAGTGACATTGCAGTGTTGATCGTACACAAATGAGGTGACTGCACCGCAATTTCATCGAGCTCCACCTAAGCAACAGGATGGTGGCACAATGTAACAGCAATTTTAAAACGAAATCTTTAAACATAAATAATAATCATAGCACTGTGAAAGTGTGGCGCTGTGTTTATCTCATGAATGCCTTGTGGAGATCGGCGAAATGCTGCTTGAGGCTCCGGCACCACTGTAAATTTCGAAGGTCACTGCGATAGAACTTATGTGTCCTTCATAGGCACCTGAAAATGAAAATAATTGGCACAAATAATGTCAGAGGACACATGTTAGCACAATAGTTTACATGCACAAGAAATATAACACATAGAATGAAACTGAAAATTTAAGGCACACAATCCTTCATGTTATGCATATGTGAATAATAGAAGGAATGAGTGTATAAATTAGTTCTGCCACATCAAAAAAACAACATGCTTATCCAGTGAAAAAACTAAGGTTGTCAAGATTTTCAATGGTAGAGATAATCGATTTAATATGTCCTTATGAAATGATGATTTAAACGCTTCCTGCACAGAGAACTTTAGGAACTGCAAGTGAAAGCTCTCAATGTTCATTTAATAGTGTGTGCATGTACATCTTGCTGCCTTTATACTATACAGTTTGTGCACAAAATTGGCATTTTGAACAATTTTGAGAGTTAAACCTATGCAACTTATGAAGGTTAAATCACCATGAAAGCAAGCAGGACCCAGGCCAGGTGCCAATTAAAAATCTGTGCAAGCCAGATAACTATAACCGAACTGCACACATATAGGGGAGCAAGAGTACAGAATTCGGCTGCATGACCCGCATGTCGCGGTATCAAACCCCGGCTCCATTTCCGATGGAGGCAGAAAATGCTGTAGGCAACGTGTGCTCAGATTTGGGTGTACGTTAAAGAACCCCAGTGGTCGAAGTTTCCAGTGCCCTCCACTACGGCGTCTCTCATAATCATATAGTTGTTTTCGGACGTGAAACCCCACATATAAATCAAGAATAACAGAATAAAACTGCCACAGAAAAGTGGGTGCATGTGCTATCTGTACACCTTACTACATACCGCATGCTCATTCCATTTTAAATACGATATTGAAAATAACTGCTCTATTAGGAATGTAAAGGTAAGGTAGAACTGAACGACTCTACAAAAAGTGACCCTATTATGACATCACGTTTTCTTATAACAAAATTGACTAAGACTCTCAAATATCATTATGCAAGGAAAAAATCTTCAAAAGAACGATCAAGTTTGAAGTCATAATTATTTATATGGCTACTATGACTATAACCAAGAAATCGACCCTCAACATGGCTAATGTTAGTTTTAATGCCTATGTTCACTAGACAATGAACTATACCACAAAAAGCACAGCGTTCAGGCAAAGCACCACACAAAAAAAGAAAGCAGTCCTTTTTGTTATTACCTACAATGCCTTTAAATTGGTATTTTTACCTCTACTTTCCGCTTTTTATCTAAGTAACTGGTGTGAAACAAGTTAGCTGAAAATGCACTGTGCCTCCAAAACCTGTTGGTTGAATCTGAATTTTTAAAAAATGGTGAAGCTTGCACTAAATTAGGCTCCACAAGCCTTGGAACAGTGAGACTACATGACTCTTAGGACTACTTTAGTTACTTGTGTTTTGTTTCTGGGCCTAAGCATAAAGACAAGGGCTTAACTGAATTGCTGCTAACAAACAAATGCTTTCGAAATTGCCCGAGCGTCAAAGGATGCTCAGCCATTTGTTGTGTTTTGCACTGGGCTATTCTACACCAAACATACAAACCATACTGCGGACCATCACAGATGTATAGTTTAAAAAATGATGGTAATTTACTCTTCTGAAAATAGTTATTTGCAGAAATGTTTTGAAGAGAAAAGAGTAGTGGTCACGTGAGTACCTTCAGAATTTCGCAGAATGTCGTGCGGGTGTTATTTGTGAGAAAAATTTCAAAGTACCGCTTTTTCTTGCCATATCAAATTTCATCTACATATTAAGTAAAGATGCTTCTTAAAATATTTGAAGTCAAGTAACATTAGTGCAATTTTTCTGCTACATAGGCTTTGAAGAATTCATCCAAACTGTTTATCATTTGCATTTCTTGTATGGCAATACTGCATTTTGTATAAATATTTGAGCCACAAATACTCACTGCACAGAAGTTATATTTTACGAAAAAAAATAATGTTAGGTCCAGATTACAAATATGAATATATAATCGTTTTTGTTTACATTGAGATGCAATTTGAGCTGTGTGTTTGTCTAATTGAAAATTACTTTTATATGTAAGTTGAAAGCAAATAAACAGTTCTTGTTACATGGCAAGTGTTATCATTACAATTTTTGTTTAAATGAGGAAAATGATTTTTGAAATCTCCTATTGAGGGCCATGGGGAACTTCAGAACGGAAGCTGTCGTACATCAAATGCAGAAAACAGCAATCATAAGAAACCTTCAAAAATTCATTTCTACTTTAAGACAAAGTGTAATCATATAACTTGCCATATAAAGAGAACTGCTTCCTTGCTTTTGATGTGGCGAAAAAATTGCACTAATATTACTGAGCTTC
Source organism: Rhipicephalus annulatus (assembly GCA_013436015.1). Lineage (NCBI taxonomy): Eukaryota > Metazoa > Arthropoda > Arachnida > Ixodida > Ixodidae > Rhipicephalus > Rhipicephalus annulatus. The sequence goes on from WOVY01010837.1 coordinate 3,131, forward strand.
ATGCATTACACACAATCACCTTTACTTAATACCAAGACCGAATTTGGTGTAAAAGAGGCAGTATTTTTGAAACACTTTACTTTTTACAAACAACACCCAGACGACATCCTGGGAAGTCCAGAAGGCACCAACGTTGCCTAATATTTTGTTCTCTGCGATATACTTTAGCATTTTGCTGTTTTCAGAAAAATACAGTAAACGAGCACAATATTTTTTTTTTCAAAACACATTTAGGACGGTTGGCAAAATGGCTGGGATGTTTGATGCGTAATTGCCTCACTGCCAGCATTTATTCTTCCGAAGCTCAAGCTATCACCTCTCTGTTACTGCCTCCCTCACATACAATGCCTGCATAAGAAATAAAAAGAAAGGCAGGTCCGACAAAGTTCACAAGGCAAGATATTTTCATGTTGGATAAATTCATTACCATAAACAGCAGCAAAATAACATTAATTTTGAGTAGTCCAAGACACAAGCTATATACCAGCATACTAAGAGCCAAGCACAAACTTTTCAATTGAACGTGTGTGGTGATAGACAGGAAGCACTTATTGCAAGACTGATCAGTCTGTAGTTAACTAAATGAAGTACGATGCACTGTTCAATCCAACACCACATAGGCATCTTTGCTATAGCAAAGCCATGTGTCATTGATTCATGCACTAGATGGGACAATGCAAATGTAACAAAAAGGTGAAAAAAGAAAACAAGGGAAAAAAAAGAAGAAAAGGGGGGATGCAAAGTAGGAGCAGTGTAGCACTACTTTTACTTTGCATTCCCCTTTTCTTTCTTCTTTTTTCTTCTTTTCTATCATTTATCTTTTTTTTACTTCCCTTACCCCCAACCTCCGCCAGGAGAACACTGTATCAGCGCAACCTAACTTGAAAATAAGCAAGGGCTGCACTCTTCTGCATTATAGGTTTTTTTTCAGACAAACATTTCCAACAGGCACACACGCCTATACCAAAAGATGATGTCATTACTGACCCCATTTAAACTAACACGCCAAGGATGACAAGGTGACTTTTAAAAAATAGGTCCTCCTATCGCAACATTGGCCAGCCTCTCTGAAGCACTTCTACTGTTCACCCTGATTACCCCACTAGATGTTTCCATCTGTCGACTCACATCTTCATTTTGGATAACACTAAGACGAGCTTACATTGATGAATACGCACGAAAGTTTAGTGATGTATCATGTATCAGATTAAGCAACTCTGTTAAAAAATATTGATAGCTTGCTTCCAGGCTTTTTATACTGTAGCCTGAAACTTCGTAATGTCTTCTAAGCACATGAACCAGATTGACAACGTAATGCACAACATGCTTAAGAATACTGCGAGGAACAAGATAACGACAAAAGGACCAGCCACCCAAAAGTTTCGCTGTACATGTTTATAAAACGTTCATGTACCCCAAACGAGGTGCTTATGATACAAGCCGAAAAAACCTACAAGTAGGGCCTTGGAGTCTTCTGGAAGTAGACGTGTTGCATTTTTTTCTGTAGAGGGCTTTACACCCATGAGTGAGGAACAAAACTCCTGTATAATGAAGAATGTTGGCAGCTATCAGTTATAGAAAAACCTAATGCAGCTAATCTTCCCCGACACATCTGTACATTTAGAGAGGTGACGTAGCTTCTGTGATTGTGGCAGTAACTCCGACAGGACCAGTGCGAAAATTGGCACTACTTGGCTAGACAAATGTCCAAACATGCCTGCCCGACTCCCTCTAGCCATCCTGGCTGAATCTGACACATGGTTTCTTAACTGCTGGCTGGACAAAAACAAAACCACTGAAGCACTCACAATACACAGCGTGAAGTTCCTCTGGAGTGGTCAACTTCGTATTCTGCGATGAAAGAGCAGCACAGTGTACTGATAAGGCACTCCTTGCAATGGTTTTCAATGGCACACAGTGACCTTGCTGTTCCTGTCGAAGAGAGCTTCGGGAGCTTGGAGGGTGCTTGCTCTTTTCAGGGGCTGCTGCCGCTCCTCGTTTTCTGCTCAAGGTCAACCTGCATAAAGTTGTAGACGAGGCTTTAAGAGTTGTATATAATGATATACAAATTTTCGCTGAACACACATTTCCTCGTGGCACACTGAGGAATTTCTTATAAAACTTAAGGCCTCGTATATGCAAACATTTACAATCGATCCGAAGATGCACTCGACTCTAAAGAAGCAAGTTTGTTATGTAGTGTATATAAAGAAAGGTCATTCAGCACAACCACAACTACAGTTGCACACAAAAACGACATTTTACACGATCCTGTTTATTTACATGGTCCATTTTATTTACACGGTCCATTTTATTTACACGGTCCATTTTACGCGATCTGGTCTGCATGAACTCTTGAACCGGGCACCATATAGGTTGAAAGACACACACAGACTTTGAGACAAACCTAGTTTCCCGTGGAGCATCCTCTTGCACTATAACAACACATCTCAATCTAGTTAGTTGGTCAGAACGAGGTGAAAACAGCTCGCACTTGAAAAGCACGGGCAGAAGGAATGACGCCTGCACCCTGTGCTTTCTGTACGTTCTCATTGAGGGTGCGGTTTTCACCTTATCCTTATGCAATTTCGCATTTATACCATTGTTCGCTGCATAATCTTTGTGGCGTTAAAGTGTGTGATACCGTCATGTGTATCCCATGTAATTTATAAAAATAGAATAAAAGATAGCTTGATTCAAAAATAACAAAGTGCATCCAGCGCCATGTCCTGTAGCCATTTTTTAGGCAAGTGGCAGAATGATTTATTCTTCAAAACATATCTTACTTGTAACCACTACAAGAGCTAACTTGTACACTGGCACATTCTGTTTGCGTCTTCAGATTATAAGGTACCTTTTTGACACCAGAAAATCTTCAAGAAGAATAGAAGTGTTGTAATTGTGAAGAAAGAAAAGTAGAAGGAAAAAAAGATATTGATTGATTTGTGGGGTTTAACGTCCCAAAACCACCATATGATTATGAGAGACGCCGTAGTGGAGGGCTCCGGAAATTTTGACCACCTGGGGTTCTTTAACATGCGCCCAAATCTGAGTACACGGGCCTACAACATTTGTGCCTCCATCGGAAATGCAGCCGCCACAGCCGGGATTCGAACCCGCGATCTGCGGGTCAGCAGCCGAGTACCTTAGCCACTAGACCACCGTGGCGGGGCAGGAAAAAAAAAAGATTACCTGCCCTGTACAGGGACCGAGCCTGCGAACTTCGAATAACATGTCCGATGCTCTATCAACTGAGCTACCATGGCGGCTATCCCTCTTCCATTTTGTACGGTATATATGTGCATTTATACATGAAAGAGTCAGTCAGCGCTGCCTGTTACCATTATGGCGAGTGTGGGACACCTTTTTTTTGCCTACTGGCAATTACATTACGATTGCAATTACGTAACGATTACTTCCAATATCCCTATACTTCTTTGGCAGCATTATGCATCTGTCCGTTCTCAGAAAATCTGCTAGTCACAGGAGGAGGCAATAGTTCGCCCTCCCACCTAAATGCATGTACTTGAACACATGCACAACTGATCAAAAAAAAAACAAGTCACACACCGCTAAGATTACTGAGATTCACTGTTTCAGATTCATGAGTAAAGGAAAGAACTATAAATTTAAGGGTTTGTTGTCTTTGTTGAACACATTGTAATGAGAACTAGCAGAAAATGATGCCAAACAAACTATAGGGGATGTTATCAAAAGTAACTTTAACAAAATTGTGAAAAGAAAAGTGAAGAAAAACGTAACTTGGCAAGGTTTTGTGACAATTGAATTGACATTACTTTTTATAACATGCCTTTATTTTACTGGGTAATGTTGTCGGGTAATTCTCATTATTAGAGTGGTGAGTAGGCTGACAAAGAAAGCATATGGCATTGATACTTCTTTTGAACACCTAAAAGTTTGAGGAACTTAAAAGAGTGGAAGCTTCTTTGAGTAGACCAGAATATTTAGTTGGAGCGAAAAAAAAAACATACACACATTTTTACCAGGCTTTTTAACCTATTTTGAGACATAAAAGTGTATGCTGCCAGTAATGTTAAGTACCATTACTTTTGTCACACTATGCACTGTAGCAGGTGTAGTTAGAGTGGTGATAGTGAAGGATTGATCAAGCACGCCACCAACTGCGTTCACATCAATGCTCGCGTATTTTAAAAATAAACCTGCTGTATAGTAAAAAAATTTTTAGAGCATTTATGATTTTATCCAAATCAAGTTAAACCGACTGGGTAAGCCAACCATTTGCATAAAATCAAAAGGCATAAAGTCATTCACGGATTATAACTATGTGAACAATTTCAGCAACGCAGGGCAAAGCGACAACAGTTCCATTAAAAACCCCTCTCATTATAACATGCATGAAAAGCACCACACCAGAATATTTTATAGTGCATGTAATATCGAGACTACTAGACTGTCTATTGACCTTTTAGAAGAAGGATATCTCCTTCACGTTCAAGGGGCAACCACTTAGCCTTTTCCTGAGCTTTTCTGTGAATATTTTCTGAATTTCAGATATCATTAGGATTGATTTAGAGTGAACAGATTTTGCTTACGCATTGAAACCTAGTTCTGTATGTAACTGCAAATATGGGTGCCAGACCACCTCCAAATAATTTTTAACATTTAACTTTTTTAATTGCAGCAGCACAACTAGCTATGGGTGCCCAAAAGGTAGCTAGAAACAATACCTTTACCTCTTTGAGCCTTTTGAAAGTGTTCAGCTTCTCAGTGCTCACCTTACAACATTTTTTTGAAATATGTGTTTGTGTGCCCACTGCTCTTGCTCCTTGTACAGTGAGGAGGAGCACATGGCAAGAAGAGACAAGAAAGAAGCATAGCGAAAAAAAGCGAAATAGGCGAGGACCTCTTTTGTATCGTACAATGTGTGTAACATTACTATTGAGACAGCATATAGACAAATTATCACGGCTATGCATCCATTGTAGAGTCCTACACAGCTGCAACACCACGACTAAATTTCAACCTTGTGTTGGTTTAGGATCCCTTTATAGTGGCAAGCTAATGATATCTGCATTTGTTTGGCACATTTTAAGATGCAGTGAAATGCGATATGGTAATCTCATTTAGAATGCACGTCATGTGGCTTCATTGTATATGTGACCACAAGTAACTCTGGCTGCAAAGCAATATGGCAGAGCCTAAACAGACGTCACCGACCACTCCAATCTGAACTTGCCTTTGCTACTTGCCCATTATCATCCCAGCAAAAAATGAATGATTTAATCTGCTACAGATATGTGCTAGCTTATGCTAAGCACCAAGTATGAAGAATGTTTTGTCATTATTGAGATCAGTTATTTGTTCAAGAACACTTGCTGTCAAGCACAAATACATTGCTGTCGAAGCATCAAGACTCAAATATAAAGCAAAAAGAAGTGTCTCTTTAAAAATTACAGGCCACAAGGTGGAAGATAAATATTTGACACACTTGGGATGTAAGGCACACACAAGAGGTGCTTCCATATTATACTTTTCCTTGTGTTGAAACCTACTTGTTTTACTCACCCAACACATCTGTAAAGATGCCGTGAAAACACCAAGGAGCTGATGCAGCAAGGTTGAACACATGTCCAGGGATTCCACCATTCATAAAGCCCTACAGCCTCCACAGTCCTGCAACCATTTGTAAGATAAATATAGTTCTACCTAAAGTTCTTGGTTTACAGACACACATGGAAGACGCATAACCACTCTATAGGAAGTTTGCATGATAATGCGCTGGGTAGCAAAACGAATGCCAATATCAAGTATCCCGGCCTGCCGCTTCTTTCTTTCCGTTCTTAATTAATCAATCCATGGTTAATAAATGTTCCCCCAATGTGAAGTGTACTGGCAGTCCGGTGAAGAATTGCAATGTATTTCAAACACAGTCCAATTCATGGCAAGTAAGCATGCAATAGCGATTTGTCAGCTGTTCGAGAAAAGAGCATGAAGTTTAGCTAAAACCCATGTTTTTTATAAACACCATTCAATTTGATATAACAGTTGTGAGCAGTATGTGAAGGAACATGGATTCATGTTTAATCAATGATTTCTTATAATGTACTGATATGAATGCAACTGACTGAATATGAATTGATAACTTTTGCTTGAGAATTTAGAGTTATGAACACTATCGCACTTGCCAGCTAGATCTTGTCCAAAACAGTGGCAAGATAGGCTAGTTTCTGTAGGTGAGCAGTAATGAGCAGTGCAAAGTAACAACAAGAAACACCAGTAACAAAGTAATGGGCAAGCACAGACTCCCAACTGTACAATTTATTGCACAAAAGTTCGCCTGAATATCAGTCCGACAACTCGTGCAAAGGAAGGTCCAGTTGGGAATGAACAAGTTACTAAATCAACAATGCCTGCTTTCACTAACAGGACCCTCATTCACATAAAGTATGCAGCGATAGGCCCCTACCAAGGTACGTCACAGCATGATGTCACTGGCACATGTAAAAGGTGTGGCTGGAAAAACACTCCCGCTGGTGGCTCAGCCCGGTACAGTCGTGCGGTGTTTGGGGCAAGTTTTAATTTTTCAAAGCTTACACTTCACGTTACAATGTCGACATTAGCTGTAGTATGTGTCAGCAAACGTCTAGCTGTGTGGTAAAGTGTGTGGTAAAATATTTGCCACGCTGTCTGTTTATCTTGAAGAAGTGAACACACGTAATGGCCTGTGCGAGGAACAGCGGCATAGTCTTCAAAAATGTGCACTGTTGATTGCGGCATGTAGTGTGCATTGAAAGGTATTGAGAATATCGGTTCAACTGAGAATATTGTGCGTGGTGTGTGCAGTGTCCATAACAATGTGTCTTGTTTGCCAAGACGTTAGCACTCAGGGCAGGGACCGGTCGATGAAAAAACTTGATTCGACATTTTAGTCAAGGTAAATATGCACTTGACGCGACCATCTGCGAGTGGGTACAACTCGGTGTTTGCGCTGTGTGCAGAAAAAAATTGCATGGTCACCGGGCTGGAAGATACCTTGTTTGTGCTGAAACAGCCAAACACCTGATGAGTTAGATGAGAAATATTAACGCATCAAAACTATAAGTGCTTGCATCAGCAACTACACAACAGCGTGATAACCGCACCCCTGCCACACAGCAGCGAAACATATTTTGAACATGCTGGTAGTGTATTATTTTATAAAAAGCAACTGAGGCAGATTACAAAATCTCACATTGTGCATGCAAGTTTTCTTCAAAGTCAGGCGTACAATGTAGGTGCTGGCCGGTACATTATTAGTTACAAGCAAAAGCGTCTTGCAGGTACACATGCAGATTGCACGAACACCTCTCTCTCTCTACACTAGGCACACACATTACATCTTTCAACAAGCACACGCCACTGTTTCGGGGCATAATAACGCTCTACCGTGAACGTATGCTAATCAACCCACTTAGGTGGTTGGCTAGGTGAATCGAGCCAAGTTACAAATTGTATCGCCGCGAACGTAAACAAAATGCTGCTTTGCATCAAATAGCACTGCAGGCTTCGTTTAATCAAGAACGTAGCAAGCGCCATGTGCGTCTTCCTCACTACATTGCACATATGAAAAAATCGATCACCATACACACGCATGTTGCCGCAGTTGTCTCGAATTAACTCCAGTAGGGCCGCGCCGATGCGCCATGGCTCTGCTGGCGTTAGCGTTGTCAAAGCGAATCGGCAACCGCACTCGCAAAGCCGCGTAAGGTTGCCGTTTCAAGACGCCTCGTTCGAGTGCAGCAACACACACTTGCACTGAGTGGCATACTTGGTCTACATAAAAAAGTGTCCTCCTTACCTTTAGTTTCTTTCACACTGTCCTGAGGGAAGCAACCACAGGCGTCAGCCGTCACCTCGGAGTCCTTCGAGCGCCCGCCCAACCCGCCGATTCCTTGGACGACTCGCACTTGATCCGCACTCGAACAACCGCGGGAATAGGGCGCAATCTTAGCACATCTTACGAACGAGGAACGGCCCTTCCTTGCGTAAATTTAACATTTCGTGCTCCTGTGTGTAGCAGCGCGAACACATGAGAGATGCAACGAAACGGTATGCTGCGTTAACAAAGAAGACAAACAACATGTGGCTTTAGCTGTGAATGGATTTGACTTGGATATCTGTGTGAGGAAAATAAAAAAAAACATCTGTCGCTGCTCTAAACTGAAAAAAGTACGTTATCTGGCGAAATAACTTTAAAAGTGATAAACGGTTATTCAAAAAACAAGTTACAACTTATGAATATTTTCAAAGGTCTGTTTTGTTTTTGTTCTAGCAGACGACAGCCTCCTACTGCTTCTACGACTAACGTAGTGCGGTTTCACGTTCGGTGCGTGTCGCCGACGCAAAGCTCTACAGTAGTGATATCAGAGTTATCAACTCTCAATGAATCATAGGATGGCTACAAAGCAGTAACATTTTGACATAGTGCAGTACGCAATCTTTCAAGGTATGACATTTCTTTGCTCTTAAGCAAATCGAAGCAAGCCGGCCGGCGCAATCAGCTGATGTCGCCGCTACGCGAGGCATGGTCATGCGCAATAGCGTCCCGCCCCGCGGTCGATTTGTCATCAAGCGATAGAGCTACTAATTGGAATACAGCTAGATGCAGGGATTAATGGCGTATCATTCTAATTCCCTGTGGTGGCCGACTCAATCGCAAGAGAGCCCCGGGAAGCAACCTTACACTGCTCAAGCTTGTGTGTGGGTGTAAAAATACTTCTTTTCATCCGCGGCGGGGCAGCAATCTATAGTTGAAAAGACATGCGAAAAGCATGTGACGTATATACAATCACAAAACATATGCACACAACAATAGATACGATCGCATATCGTACATAAATATGCCAACACATAGCGTGTAAAAAGCAAGTTTATATACATAACTTAAACTCACCCGCACTCTTTAGCGCGAATAGCTTAGCAAGCTAACGCCCCCAGTTCACGTACACAAGCTCAACTGAGTGGCGCAGGTTCGAGTCCCGCCAAGTCAAATTTTTTTTGTTTTTTTTTCAACGTTTTTATTGTACTGCTATCTTTTCTAATGCCTTAGGTTCTAAAACAAAATAAAAGCCATATTGCGTTCAAGTACGTATGTGGGACTGTGTTTTTGGCGCAACAGTTATTATATTTTATATTTTCATTATTAATTTTTAATTTATTTTATAATATAACAAAAGTAAGAACTAAGGGGAGGGTCTGCTTGATTGTGAAGGGATTCGAGAAGTGAGATAACTCAAACCAAAAAATTTATTTGAGATAAAATTGAGCATTTCACAGCCGTACCAGTTTCTTCAAGAGTAGGCCCTAGGTATGCGCGAGACTTTCTATATGACTCATCTCAAGCTGTGGCAGTTGAGGGAAGGCAATATCACCGAGAAGCAGTTCCAAAATATATTTTGGTTGATGTTTTTTGATTCCTCCAAAATAAGGGCTGCACAATTGTGATCGAGCCAAACCAGGAATTGCGGGCACGAAGTCATGAGACAGAAAATGAATAACGTTGATTGTTTGAAAAATTGCCTTTAATAAAAGAAAGAGTTATGGAGTGCTACGTAGCTTAACTCGCAGTAGGAATTATATATATACATATAGATAGTTTAAAATGGACAATGTTGCACACACAGATATTGGTTAAATTTCTTTGCAGCACAGTTGAAGCATCTATGTAGAACTGAAGCATCAAGAGAAGCTCATGCGTCCTCACTTTATTGCGCTTTACATAGCTTGTATGCGTCCATGCAGCCATGATATGATATATTTTAAAGCATTTGTTTAACCTATAATCTTCTTATTCATTAAAGCTGGCCCATAAGTTGTGTCTTATGTAGCACTACAATTAAAGCGTAATCTGCATGGTGGTCTGAAACAATGCTTTTGAAAATCTCAAAACAACCCAGCTCTATACACGACCATCCGAGCATCAATGATAAGCACCATTATATGTCCGTACATATCAGTTGTGCTCTCATACTTAATTATTTTTCTGACCACTCCCTCTGCCCCTACCTCGTTTCTGTCGTGAAGCTGTGGCAAGTTGTGTATAGCTGTATTTATAGTGTAGGAGCACATACTATCAATAAAAATTATTTTTAGGCTACATGCAATTAGTTTTCATAGATTTTCATTTCTTTTGTCGGTGCTCAGGAGAGCTAAGCTCAAGGTCGATATTTTAAAATGACATTTCTCTTTGCCAATGTTAATGAGAACAGTTTCATTAATATTGACAAGTTCTTTCACATTGAATTTAGTTCTCATTAATATTGTTTCTACCAAAAAAGAAGCCCTTGAAGTTATGCTTTTTTGCTTGATTTGTTTTCGTGTGACAGCATGCAAGTAAACTGACAGTTATTGTCATTCCTTGTGAATGACACATTTTCCGTTTGACAGACTTTAGCACCTGGTCATCTGCAGAAGTTGTATTCATTCTGGAAAAGGGCGAACAGCGGTGACTGACAACACAGACTAGCCTGCGTTATTCTTTTGTACTATATATGTCACTGTGAATTCATTTAAAACTTTATAAAACTCGGATTTCCTGCTGAAAATGTGACAACAACTGTAGAGTTTCCACACTTTTGCAACAATCCACATGCCTTTCATACACTATTGCATATTTTCGTAAGCACCTTACAAAATCTGTATATTTCCGTAAGACCTTACATTCTGCATTTTCCTTATGAAAGCTTCTGTACACTCCATAAACTTTCCTTATCCTTCCATATCTTCCATAATGAACTCTCCGTATGCTCCATAAGTTTCCTTATCTTTCCGTATACTCCATAAAAGGCATTCCGTATACGCCATACAATTTCCTTATCCTTCCGTATACTCCACAAGAAGCTTTACGTAAATGCCATACAATTTCCGTATATTTCCATAAAACTCCTTATGTTTTCCGTATGTAGCATAAGGAAATGTTACGGAGTCCATATATTTTCCGTAAGATTTCATACGGAACGTTTCAGTAGGGTATGTACACGTGTTCACTGTCTTACGCGGAAGGTAAATGTTCTAGTTTATCCGCTCACGTTGTACTCTTGGAGCGTGAGCGTTGAGATTGACCAGCAGCTCTCTCGTTGTCAGGAGGCGGTATGCCTCGCGCTTGCGGAATCCGTATCGAGGCGGGGCCCGACCTAGACGATAACCGCAAGGGGCATCCCAGTATGGTGGTCAATGCCTAGGCTTGCCTGTACTCACACCGAGAACAGCGTGCCGACGACTGCCTTGAAGAGACCTGGGACAGCGTCTTGCTCCAAGACCTGAACAGCAGCGGGCCGTGAAGAACGTTGCTTCAGACCGACCCGGGGCTGAGGTAGGGTGATGCCCAGTCCAGAACGCACCCGAGGACTTCAACGCCGAGACGAAGCCCAGACACGGAGGGTCAGAACGAGCAGCCGAGGCGTGGCCATGACTTTTTCTTCCACTTTTATCTCTGAGGCTAGCCGAGCTGTCCCCATGGCTCGGGGGCTTTTCACGAAGTGCGCGAACGAGCGCGCGCATAGGCGGGCTTCACTGTTTCACCGCTATCAACATCATGGTGATACCCGTGCACCCGAAATTCTAAATCGGCCCCGCACACCGATCACAAATAAATCAGCCCCACCTACCGATCTTCTACGTCAAAGCACGACGCGCAATTTCCAGGGCAACGTTTTCCACCACAGAGGGCAACATCAGTGAAGTTGAGAACCAGGCGTGATAGTTGGGAGGCAGCTTTGTTCGCGCCATGTTGCTCATTACTTGTAATGCCTCAGCCAGTTATGTACGTCCTAACTCGGCTTGTCTGAGAAGGGCCTTGGCTCCTTAATGCGCGGCAGTAGCGATGGGGGCGGGTTCCTGAGCGTATTCGTTGTTAGACTCGGTGGGCAAGATAAGAAGCAGGCCACAGAGGCGAGGACTGCGGCGAAGTCCTAAGGGTAGCGGTCCCCTCGTTGGCTGTTATACTCAGCACCTACACCACTTTGTTACGTCCGCAGTAGGTGTTTAGTGGTTTATTGGTACACGGTTTGGATGACGACCCGTACAGGACCAGGATGCAAAAGAGATCTTCTTTTTCGTTCGTACCTTTCGCTTCTTCCTCTTTTTGCTTGAGCGGCACATACACTGCCTAACAATATGACTAGTCCACCGCTGAGTACAGTGCTGTGTCGTGCTTTTCGCAGACGTCTCTGCCAGTGCACTGCAACTGACTGCATTTACTCCTATTAAGATTTCTTTATTTCCGCGTTTTTTTCGCATCTGATTTATTGCCTTTTCTTTTTTACTCAAGCTCCCAGAATTTGACTTCTACCAAGTTTACAATCACAGGTGAACAAGTCTCAGGCGCTCATCACACAGCCTTGTTAAAATCTTCCTGGGGAAAATGGCTGACTCATTCGTCACGACGCTTCGCTGTGACCTCCAGTGTATGGCTACATTGACCACTAATATCTTTCGACGAGGGCAAAAACTTAGCCAGTTTTGCGTTCCCAGTCTCGTCACCCTTCTGTTTGATCATGGATGTAGAAAGGTAGGGCACAAATAAACGTGATAACAGAAGGCGGCCGCAAAACATGGTTCACTGAATCAGACGAAAACGAAACACGAAAATAAAGAAATCCTACAACACAGTAAATGCAGTCAGTTTCAATGCACTGGCAGAGACGGGCGCCAAAAAAGAAGCTGCGCAATAGCATCACGCAGAGGCACACACAGTGTTTACAGCCCTAGTCATGGTGTTCGGAAGCAGCGCCTTCACCGCATACAGTGCGGGTATGTTCAGGCGTTGGCTTAATATATGTTTTACCCACCTTCAGCGCATGGACTATTAGGGAGTTTTAGTACTACGCACGTATCGTTCGTGGCAGCATTGCGTACGTAAGAACGCCACGTTTAACATTGTGCACGTGTGTGGACTGCAACGCGAACATGTCGCATTACGCACGTGGCTACCACGTACGCACGCATGCAATCCAAGCGTGGTATTGTATGAGGAGTCTCGTCACTCTCGAGCACCTTCTTCATTTCGCAAAGTGGCAGTATCAAAGGCAAGCACCGGCCAGCCTTGACTTTTTTATCGCGTATTATTTGGCTAAAAAATATAGTCATAATTCAGCTAGCACACTAGCATTGTCTCGTATTGACCTTCAAGAACACGTACGTTTATATTGATCTATTAGATGGCGCAACACGCTTCATGTTCGTTACGTACGACGTACTAAAAGTCATTTTGTGGCAAACTTGTCACGTAATGCAAGGCACTTGCGTGATAGGCGGGTAGCACCAATCTACAGTAAAAAAAGCTTTCTAATAAGTCCCTTTACAGCAAATAACCATAGTCGTAGTCTAAACATCTCGTCTTATCTACAGGCGCTTGTTAGCCTCCAAATGACCCTTGTGCCAATAAACGCTATGTGTTTACATCTTCATCAATGCGCAGCAATATTCGGCCTATTCTTAGCGTTATTGGTGACAAATTCATCTTAGAACACAAAAGCCGTGGTACGTTTGGGATGAAAATACGATGGGCTCTAGCAGCACTCTTACCGACAAGACATCTACACAAATGTGCAATGCTTCATTATCATCATCATCATCATCACCCTGTGTAGCCCACTAAGGGCAAAAACATTTCCCATCATCCGCCAATCAACCCGGTTTTGTGCTTTTCCTTACCACACTGTCCCTGCAAACTTTTAAATCTCATCGGCCCACCTAACATTCTGTCTTCTCTTCGTGCATTTGCCTTCTCTGACAATCCATTCAGTTACCTTTAAGAACCAGCGTTCAACATGCATACGTGCTACGTGCCCAGTCCATGTCATTTTCGTCTTGGTTTCAACTCCTTGTTATCCTTTACCCCAGTTTGATCCCGGACCCCCTCTATCCTCTTCTTGTCTTTTAAAGTTACACCTATCATTTTCCTTTCCATCAATCTTTGCGTCGTCCTCAATTTAAGCTGAACACTTTTTGTAAGCCCCCAGGTTTCTGCTCTCTACGTGAAAAAATGGCCCCGTATCTGCATGTCAACATGCAAATATCGTCAAGAAACGATATTTTTGCGCGTGGAGTGTGAACAAAATATTTATTTGATGTTCTGCGCAAAAAATGGTGAATTGTATTCTGGGGGCAATGTGTTAGAGTGCCTCGAGCGTGCAGCGGAGGCGAACAAGCGCTTCAGGTCACGTCACATGTGAGACGTGAGCGCCATCTAGCAGTTTTATTGGAAAACAAAGTGCATGGATCTGAGACCGGTGTGTACGCCCGTCTGAGAAGTGATAAGGTGTAGAACGCAAGACGACGGGTAGGTGGCTTCACCGTATCATCTTAGCAAAGAATTGGAAACACTCGCTTTTTCGTATCAACAAATTTGCGCAGCGCAAGAATACGAGTAGTTACGACGGAACTAGAGAAGAAAAGACAGGGACAGAATGAGCGTTCTTTCCGTCCTTGTCTCTTCTTTGTAGTTACGTCGTAACTACTCGTAGTCTTGCGCTGTGCAAATATGTTGATTTCAAATCACCAACTAGCCCAAGCATCTAATCGCCTTTCCGTGCAAGTGCTGCATGGTCAGCACAGCGTGATAAGCGCAGAAATCGTTAAAACTACTTATGTATGTCTTTCCTAGTAAAAGGCGCACTTGCAGAATATATACGTGTTGTCATGGTGCCCCAGACATGCACAATAACTGCTTTAAATAACATTTGCACAAGTATGAACGCTGAATCATGCGCAACATTGGTGGGGCTGCGGACGGGGTCGGCCATTTCAAGTACCCAGTGCCGTTAAGAATGCACAAACAGACAAATGTACAGACATACAGCTAGAGAAACAGACCAAAATTTTTGTGTGGAAGGTCCCAAAGAAAGACTATCGTCTTTAAAACTGGCAAGACGTAGCTGTTGTATACCTTCCATTTGAGGGTTAGTGGCAGATTAGGGGCAAATTGGTGGGCGTGACGATGTCCGTAGTTATGGCAGACACCGGAGCGTTCGGAGATATTGCTATCTTAGAGCCTGACGCATCATAGGTGTTGTGCGCCGTGAAGGTCGACGAAGACGAGCGGGTGAAGAGAACGCCTACAGTATTGTTGCCCGAGAACGTTGCAAAAACGCACCTCATTGCTGACTGTTCGCATGCAGCACGATTTCCCTGAACCTCATCCGATGGGCAGTCGGACGCGAGACTCGCGTCGCTTGGGACCTGAGGAGAGGTTGTAGGAGACGTAGCCAGGGAAGTGAAGTCTTCGTGGAGGCAGGGATGATGGCCGGTTGTTATTACCGGCCATCAGTCATTCACTGTGACTTACGGGAAACCGGGGAGTCGCGGGTCCCCCAAAGCGGATGGTAAGTGAAGTCGTAGCAGCACAGCACCGCAGAGCAGAGGTCATTGTACGGCTCTGGGCTGGAGCTTGAAGTGGCAGTGAGATGACGCACTTCTACCGAAAGGAGGTCGAGAAGAATGGAAAAGCATCAGCGGCTAGTCCGTGACACCATTCACTGCAAGAACGCCGTCGAGCTGCATAAACCATACTTTGGGGTAGGTCGATTGACACGGTGGCACTGGCGGGCAAAATCAAGAAAACATGGTAGCCGATGGCTCATCGAAGGGTGCGTTCTTCAGATTACCAGGTCCTTCAGGTCCGGAGTGGTCATATAGGTGGGTCAAAATGCGGCTGCAAGGCTCGGGCTGGCTAGAACATGGCCGCGAAGCTCAGAGGCAGCCGTGCCGCACCGAAAGCCTGTCTGCTGATCCGTGGTCACCATATGTTGAGAAACGTGAGACGAGACGGCGGCTATGAGGCCGTACCATGGTCGCGGCTTTTATTTTGCACGCGAGCGTAGACGGGTTTCCAACTGCCGCATCCAGCCAGGTCAGGAGTTTGTTCTTGTTCACGTATTGATTTTGGTGCATATATAGTATGTGAAATTGGCTAAGAATTGAGTGGTTTTTAAAATTATTGTTCAAGTTTGGAATAATGGAGATATGATAGAAACATTACTGATAACCTAGGAAAATGGATTGTTTGATTTAATGCATGCAAATATTTAAATAAAGAACGAATTTATTCATCTCATAGAGCAAATATCTGATTTTTATACGTATATAGTTTTGTAGACACGTTAAGGTAATGAAACAGATTAATTGGTAAACCTGTTACTTTCATCAATATAGCCCCGGACGCTCGCGCATGCTGTCGCATTAGAGAACCCAGAAATGGAAGCTCCAAAAGACAAAAAAACAGGCAATGATAAGTTTATACCAATACCACGTAAATGTATTTTTAAATGCTTTTTCGTGATGCGCTACCGCCTGCAGGTCAAAAAGGAGCTCTGCCGTTCTGAAATTTCTCGCCGCTTGCGCCACACGAGCCACGCGGCTCGCTTCTTTTTGGTCGCAGCCAGCTGGCCTAATCTAGCGTGGCACTACAAAGTCAACCGCAATATTTGTGTTGCAAGAGAAATCGCTGAGCGGTGGAGAGGAAAAGCAAAAGTCATGCTCACAACTTTCAGCAACGAGTACAACTACGTAAAGAATGGTACAACAGTCGCCTGCATCAACAACATTGTGGAAGCCACCAATGTTTTCGCGCTTACAGATTGGTGTGACCATACTCCAAGAAAAGAAGCTTCTCACTGAGCTTTCGACTTCAATCCGAGCCTTCCAAAGGATAAGCAAAAACAGTGCAAGGCCCTGTTCCTGCAGTTACGATGTCGTCAAAACAAGTCAGCCGATTCCACGTACCTGGGAATCTACGTTTTGCGAAGCATGCGGAGGGAAGGTGACCATAAGGGAATTTGTTTTTAATCAACAGGTCACAAAATAATTCTGAATATATATATATATATATATATATATATATATATATATTATAAATAAGCCTCCGAACTCTGAAATGAGTCGAACTCTTCAGTACCTCCTAGTGGGGCTACCCGACAAGGACGCCGCTCGCGCTGAGAGCCCGTGCTTGGCCATGATTGTCGCCATTCAATATTCTAGCTCGTTGCCGGCTAATAAACGCCTTAACAATTTGGTGGAGAGTGCTGCGATCCCCGTCTATGCCTTTGAAGCTACGATCACGTACCCTGCCATCTATTATGTACCACGACGCTTCTCAGGAAACGCCTCCTCTAATGCCACCCCCTTGTCCCGGTGTCCCCAGAATCCGCGATCCACCCATCTTCACTGGCGCTGATGGCACTGACGTGGAGGACTGGCTCGCCATTTACGAGCGCGTGAGCGTCCCCAACAAATGGGACGAGGACAGCAAGCTGACCAACTTGGTAATGTACTTTACGAGTGTTGCCAGTTTGTGGTACAACAACCAGCCGTCTGATTCTGCCAGCTGGTCCGATTTTAAGACCGCAATCATCAACGTCTTCGGCCGCCCTGCTGTTCACAAGCTGCAAGCCGAGCAGCGCTTACGTGAACGTGCTCAGGAGGCTGGTGAGTCATTCACCAGCTATATTGAAGCTTGATGATTAATATCGGGGGTTTAACATCCCCAAACCACTATATGATTATAAGACACGCCGTGGTGGAGGGCTCCGGAAATTTAGACCACCTGGGGTTCTTCAACGTGCACCCAAATCTGAGCACACGGGCCTACAACATTTCGGCCTCCATCGGAAATGCAGCCGCCGGAGCCGGGATTTGAACCCGCGCCCTTCGGGTCAGCAGCCGAGTACCTTAACCACTAGACCACCGCGGAGGGGCAGCTATATTGAAGCCGTCCTGGACCTATGCAACAAATCTAATCACACCATGTCTGAGTCTGACAAGATCCGAAACATCATGAAAGGCATTGACGATGATGCCTTCACGATGCTGCTCGGCAAAAACCCCGGCACAGTGACTGAGGTCATCACACTGTGCCAGAGCTACGAGGAGCTTCGCCGGCAGCGTTCGATTACCCGACGCTATCCACCACGAGCTGCAACGCTTGATGGCTTGAAGGCCAGTTGTCACCAAGTGGCGTTGATGGCAGACCTAAAGTCCTTCATCCATGAGAAAATCGCACGTCAATTCTCGCTCCTGCCCTTTGCCCACAAACCGACTGTTCAACAATCGCCTAGTACCCTTCTCCCTCCCATCCATCGAGCGATTGAACAGGAAATAGCGAATCTAATGCCTGCGTACCACCCCCCCCCCCACAGCCTCCGGCTCCTGCGCCCCTGAGTTACGCACCAGTGGTTGCCAGGCCACCCCAAGTCATTTTAATACCCGCCCCTCTGACTTACGCCGAAGCTGCCGCTCGACCTCCGTCCTTTGCGGCGGGTATGCCCGCTACGTATGTTGACGTAACCCCTCAGCCTCAGCTTCAGTACACCATGCAGCCACCGTTCCGTCCATCGGCTCTTGCGACATGGGTGAGACCTACCCCGGTGAACAGATGGCGCACACCCGACAACCAGCCCATCTTCTTTGCCTGTGGTTACGCCGGTCCCGTGGCCCGTTATTGCCATCGCGTACAGCCAGCTCCAATTTCTTCACCTGTTGCTGGCCAACTCAGCGGTCATTATCGCGAAGAACCGCCGTCTATGCCACCTCGGTCTCCCCCAGGTCCATCTAGAAGATCGCCGTCTCCACGACGTCGTTCTCTGTCCCCCATGCGGCCAAGTGCGGCTGCTCATGAGCGGGAAAACTAGTAGTCGCCGTCCCCGAGGCAAGGACGGCGACGCTATTGCAATGTGAAAGCCCTCAGAGTAGCCCCTCGAATGTCATTGACGTGCTTGTGAGCGGTGTTTGTGCATCGGCTCTTATTGACACTGGAGCTGCCGTATCAGTTATGGACGAAAAACTCTGCCGCTTACTTCGAAAAGTGACGACGCCACTTTCTGGGTTGTCCCTCCATACTGCAAGTTTGCATCGTATTCATCCTACAGCAGGGTGCACAGCTCGCATTGTCATCCAGGACGTTCTGTATGTCGCCCAGTTCATCATCATTCCGGCATGCGCTCATGACGTCATCCTGGGATGGGACTTTCTCTCCCGCCATGACGCAGTCAGCCATTGTGCCACCGCCGAAATTGAGCTCTCACCCTTCTCGCATTTGACGCCAGAAGACAGTCCCTCGACACTGAGCAAGATTCTAACAAAAGACGATACGACAGTGCCTCCAAACTCGAAGACGTCTGTGTCTGTCTACTGCGCCGGTCTCTCCGACACCATTGCACTCGTTTCACCATCTGACCACGCTCGCAGCAGGAAATGGTTGCTAGTACCTTTCGCGACCGTGCAGGTCTACCAGGGCAACGCTGCTATTTTTGTAACCAACCCGTCCCCGTACACTGTTACCTTGCTTCGAGGGGAATGTCTCGGCAGAGTGGAACCAGTCGACGACGCACAAGTTCGGACGTACCCGATGACACGCGCCGTCCCAGGTCGCGTACCATCAAGGCTGTTTCCACTTCTGATTCGTCATCTGCTGATGTATTTGGCCCCTCCATTGCTGACAACCTTACGGCCATACAGCGTTCCCAACTTCTGGACCTGTTGCGAGAATATCGTTCTTCT
This sequence comes from Rhipicephalus annulatus, assembly GCA_013436015.1. Classification (NCBI taxonomy): domain Eukaryota; kingdom Metazoa; phylum Arthropoda; class Arachnida; order Ixodida; family Ixodidae; genus Rhipicephalus; species Rhipicephalus annulatus. Next base: position 22,646 of record WOVY01010837.1, read on the forward strand.
TTCGATGTCGGGCGAAGTTCTCTCTGTCGCATGTCTATTTTTACGCATCACATCGACACTGGTGCCCATCCACCTTTACGGCAACGTCCATATCGCGTGCCGCCTGCTGAACGTCGAGTAATTATTGATCAGGTTGACGATATCCTCCGACGCGACGTTATTCGGCCCTCGGGCAGTCCATGGGCGTCTCCTGTTGTTCTTGTTGCGAAGAAAGACGGTTCTGTGCGGTTCTGTGTGAACTACAGACGGCTCAATAAGATCACTCGCAAGGATGTTTATCCACTGCCACGCACCGATGACGCGATTGACAGCCTTCATGGAGCCGATTTTTTCCCTCTCAATCTGCGCTCGAGGTACTGGAAAGTACCCATGGCTGACGACGCTCCACCAAAGACCGCTTTCTTCACGCCAGACGGCTTGTACGAGTTCAATGTCATGCTGTTTTTTCTATGTAATAATGCACCTGCGACCTTTGAGCGCATGATGGACACCGTTCTGCGCAACTTGAAATGGTACACGTGCTTGTGTTACCTCGACGATGTCATTGTCTTTGCTCAGAATTTCTCTACGCATCTCCAACGTCTGAAAGAAGTTTTCGCACGTGTGAGCAATGCCGGCTTGCAACTAAATCTGAAAAAGTGCCGCTTTGAAGCACGGCAACTCACCATACTAGGGTACGTCGTGTCCATATACAGCATTCTTCTTGGTCCTGCCAAGCTTCATGGCGTGGCCGAATTCCCCAAACCTGCATCTGTGAAAGGACTGCGTAGTTTTGTGGGCCTGTGCTTATACTTCCAACGCTTCATACAAAACTTTGCCATGATCATATCACCGCTGACGAAGCTCCTTCGAAGTAGCGGACCCCTCCACTCGTGGTCATCCGAGTGTGACGACGCGTTCACGAAGCTCTGCCATTTGTTGACGTCGCCTCCCAATTTACGCCACTACGACCCTACAGCCCCAGTGGAGGTGCACACGGACGCCAGCGGTGTAGGCCTAGGTGCTGTCCTGGCGCAGCGAAAACCGGTTTCCCTGAATATGTCATAGCATATGCAAGTCGTACGCTCACGAGAGCCGAGAGAAACTACACCGTCACGGAGAAAGAGTGCCTGGCGACCGTCTGGGCCCTTACAAACTTTCGACCTTATTTGTATGGTCACCCATTCGATGCCGTCACCGACCATCATGCACTATGCTGGCTTTCATTATTGAAGGATCCCTCAGGCCGTCTCGCCCATTGGGCTCTTCACTACAAGACTACGACATCCGTGTGCTGTACCGCAACGGACGCCAACATGCTGACTCTGATGCCCTCTCACGCTCCCCTCTACCTCAAGGCAGCGTTCTCTGCTCAGTAACCTCAATTGCTGTATCTGTCATTGATGTTGACATCCTCGCTACCGAGCAGCGAAAGGATAATTGGATCGCCCCGCTGATCGACTTGCTCTTTGATTCGTCCGCAACACCATCCACGCGTGCCTTGCGTCGTCGAGCTCACCATTTCTCCATCCGTGACGGCCTCCTACACCGACGCAAATACGACTCCGATGGCAGGCAGTGGCTACTCCTCATACCCCGCAGTCTGCGGTCGGAGATATGTGAATCTTTCCATTCTGATCCGCAATGTGCGCACTCTGAGGTATTCAAAACTTACCACCACATTCGACAATGCTACTTCTGGCGCGGGATGTACCGCTACGTGCAGCAGTTCGTTCGCTCTTGCCTCACTTGCCAACGCCGTAAACCATCAACACACATGCCGCACGCCGGTCTTCAACCGTTACCTTGCCCTGACCGTCTCTTTGGGCGCGTAGGTATCGATTTTTATGGACCACTTCTTCTGACGTCGGCTGGTAACCGCTGGGCCATTGCTGCCGTGGACCATTTAACGCGATACGCCGAAACCGCCGCTCTCCCTGTGACTACTGCGCGCGATGTTGCGTCCTTCCTGCTGCATCAATTTATACTGCGCCACGGACCACCCTAAGAGCTTCTCAGCGATTGAGGCCGTGTCTTGTCGCAATTCGTCGAAGCCATTTTGACGGAGTGCCATTCCGTCCACCGCAAAACTACTGCTTACCACCCACAGACAAATGGCCTCACCAAACGCTTTAACCGCACCCTCGGCGACATGCTTTCTATGTAAGTCGCTACCAACCACACTAATTGGGATAATATACTGCCCTTCGTCTTCTACGCCTACAACACCACCCCTCACAGCACGACCGGTTTTTTACCTTTCTACTTGCTGTACGGAAGGCACCCGTCGCACACCATGGACACCATACTCCCCTACATGCCGGATCTATCTGAGTGTACACATATTTCCGAGACAGCCAGGCTTGCTGAAGAGTGTCCCGAGCTTGCCGAGATTTTACGACGCAAGAGCGAGAACGGCAGAAGAGTATTCGTGATAGCTCCACCACTTCTGAGCCCAGGTTCTTTCCTGGTGCGCTTGTATGGCTCTCAATCTCGACCTCTGTAGCTGGCCTCTCTTCCAAACTACTTCCCAAATACGAAGGCCCCTACCGTGTCATCGAGCGCACCACATCCGTCAACTATCTGATCGAACCCGTTGAACAATCTTCGGACATACGCCGCCGTGGGCGAGACATCGTCACCGTGGAGCGCCTGAAGATTTATTTTGACCAGCTCATAGTAACAAGCTGTTACGTCGCCAGGCGGCTCCCTCTTCGACCCCGGGGTAATTATAGCGAAGCCTCCGAACTCTGAAATGGGTCGAACTCTTGACTACCTGCTTGTGGGGCTACCCAACAAAGACGCCGCTCGCGCTGAGAGCCCGTGCTTGGCCGTGACTGTCGCCATTGTATATTCTCGCTCGTTGCCGGCTAATAAACGCCTTAACGTTATATAATATATATATATATATATATATATATATGAAATAAAGGAGCGCACTTACAAAATTTTGATACTTGTTTACGTTTCGGCCCCGTGGCACGGCCTTCGTCAGGATACTATATATATATATATATATATATATATATATATATATATATATATATATATATATATATATATATATATATATATTGTTCCGTGGAAAATAACAGTTGTCAGTCCGCAGCCACAACGCAGCTCACCGACAACGTCCACTTCTTCACTATCAGTCTGAGGCACCTTTCTTGGGTATGCCCCACTATGCCCTCTTTCAGTCAGACGAAATCACGTAACAGGACCCTCGGCGGCAAAAGTGCCGACCCGGCGAGTTCACGGGGCCATAGCAGAAGCAGTGTGGTAACGCTCGAGCCTTTATACGTGGACGATGTCCCTTGACAGCAGAGCGGAAGAGGTTGATGGATTATCAGGGACAATTTCATATGTATTTGCGGTAACTCGTCTAAGCACGCGGTATCGGCCCGTGAAACAAGAGAGTTTTTCTGAAAGGCCTGCAAGTCGCGTAGGGGACCAAAGAAGAACGCGAGAACCTGTTGGAAAGTGTTCGTCGCGATGCCACTCGTGGTAACGATGCTTCTGCGAGTCTTGGGACGCCATTAATGTGCTGCGGGCAAGCTGACGAGCGTGGTCAGCCTTGGTAATAGCGTCGCCTGCATATTCGGAAGTAGACTGCGCAGCGGCTGGCAGGAAGGTATCCAACGGCAATGTTGGTCGGTGTCCAAACAGAAGGTAAAATGTCGAGTACCCAGCAGTGTCACGCCGGGAAAAATTGTATGCCAACTTAACGTAGAGTAGTGCAAGGTCCCAATCACGATGGTCGGCCGAGACGTATTTCGATAGCCTGCCTGCCAGGGTGCGGTTTAAACGTTCTGTAAGCCAGTTTGTCTGGGGGTGGTACGATGTCGTGAGCTTATGTTGGGTAGAGCAGGAACGGAGGATATCGTCAACCAGTTTTGAAAGGAACGTACGGCCTCGGTCTGTCAGCAGTTGACGAGGGGATCCATGCATTAAAATGAGATCGCGTAGTAGAAAATCAGCGACGTCTGTAACGAAGCTTGTTGGCATGGCTCGCGTAACTGCATAACGGGTCGCGTATACCGTAGCCACCGCGACCCACTTGTTTCCGGAGGCGGATGTTGGGAAGGGATCGAAAAGGTCCAAACCAACACGGAAGAATGGCTCCAATGGGATATCGATGGGTTGAGAATATCCGGAAGGGAGTCCCGACGGCTTTTTGCGACGCTGGAAAATTTCACAAGCGTTGACCTAACGACGTACAGAGCGTCAAAGGCCAGGCCAGTAGAAGCGGCGGCGGACACGGTCATATGTTCGAGAGACACCAAGGTGACCCGCGGTTGGCGCGTCGTGGAGCTCACGTAGGACTGTGGAACACAGGTGCTTTGGTATGACAAGAAGTAGGTCGTGACCATTGGGCGATAAATTACGCCGATATAAGGTGTGGTCCTTTAAAGTAAACATGCGAACAGAAGCGTCTTGCGGTGAAGATTCGAGCTGTTGTATAAGGCGGCTGATATACGGACCGCGACGCTGCTAGTCCCCGAGATGAAGAAGCTGGGAGATGGAAACTATGCAGCCCACAGAATCAGTGCTTGTAGGATCGCAGTCGGCCACAGGGCAGCGTGTCAGACAATCCACATCTTTGTGCAGTATTCCTGATTTATACACTACGGTGTAAGAATCCTCATGGAGGCGGAGTGCACAGCGGGGGAGATGACCTGTGGGATCTTTGAAGGAGGCGAGGCAGCAGAGAGCGTGGTGGTCGGTGAGACCTATAAATAGTCAGCCGTATAAGTAAGGGCGAAATTTCGCGACTGCCAACACCAGCGCTAAGCATTCACGCTCAGTGATGGAATAATTACGCTCTGAGGTTGACAGCAGCCTACTGGCATAAGCTATCACGCGATGCTGCCCACGTTGTCGCAGCGCCAACACAGGGCCTATTCCGTAACCGCTGGCATCGGTGCGCAATTCGGTTGGTGCCATAGGGTCGAAGTGAGCCAGCACAGGAGAAGAAGTGAGCAAAGTGGTCAGGTCGGAAAATGCTGCTGCTTGCGAGGGACCCCAAGTAAACGTCTCATCTGGTTTGAGTAAATATGTTAGGGGCCGAGCAATTTCCCGAAGTTCCTGATGAACCGCCGAAAACAGGAGCAGAGCCCCACAAAGATGCGGACATCTTTGGCGGTTTTTGGCACAGGATAGTCCTTCACAGCTCGAACTTTTTCTGGGTCAAGCTGTACGCCGTGAGCGTCAACAATATGTCCAAGTATTGTAATGCGACGGCGACCAAACCGGCACTTGGATGAATTCAGCTGTAGGCCTGTGAGATGGAATACATCAAGAATTTTCGACAGTCTTTCAAGGTGCGCTTCAAAAGTGGGAGCAAACACAATCACGTCATCCAGAAAACAAAGACACGTAGACCACTTGAATCCAAGGCATGACTTTGAATTGGTAGAGGCCATTGGGTGTTACAAAAGCCGTCTTCTTTCGGTCCATGGGGTTCACAGCAATCTGCCAATCACCAGAACGAAGATCGATGGAAGAAAAGTAGGCGGCACCATGGAGGCAATCAAGGGCGTCGTCAATGCGGGGCAGAAGGTATGCGTCTCTCTTGGTGTTGTTAATGTGGCGATAGGTCACACAAAATCGCCACGATCCGTCCTTCTTTTTAACAAATACCACCGGAGATGCACAGGGACTGGAGGATGGTTCAGTAATGTCCTTCACTAGCAGCTTTTTTACCTCCTTCTGAATTTGCTCCGCTCAAAAGCAGACACTCTGTAAGGACGGCGGTGAACAGGGTTGGCATCACCTGTTTGTATGCGATGCTGGACAAAAGACGTCTGCCCAAGAGGTTGGTCGCCAAAATCGAAAATATCCTGGTAGGCCTCTAGAAAATGTTGTAGGGCTTCAACTTGCGGAGGCAGAAGATCAGTGGCGATCATGTCTACAATTTGACGGCTGCCCGAATGCGTTGCGAGTGATGTGCGCTGCGGGGAATAAGTGTGTCTATGGGAAGCACTTCAATTTGTGAATCGAGCAACGGACACAGGTGGGCCACAGAAATGCCTTGTAGAAGCACATGATTCATATAGCCGAAATAGACAAGAGGTAGACAAGTTTTGTTATCTGTGATGCTGAGCACTGTATAGGGCACTGAAACGTGCGCAAGGAGTACGTAGGCGAGAGGCGTAGCGTAATAGTCACCGTCGGGCACAACTGGTGAACACAGAAAATCGACGTACGTCAAAGTTTTGGACGGCAGGTGAACAAAGTCACTGCATTGTAATCGGCATGTAGGTTGGTACGGGGCGGAACTGATTTGTGGCGCCCCGTAACAGTTGTCAGTCCGCAGCCACAACGCATCTCACCGACAACGTCCACTTCTTACTATCAGTCTGAGGCACCTTTCTTGGGTATGCCCCACTATGCCCTCTTTCAGTCAGACAAAATCACGTAACAATATATATAAATATATATATATATATATATATATACTGCAACGAGCAAGGTTGCGTAAAAACACAGGTTATTATTCCAGAAACGTTAGCCGCAACAAGCTGGTACAGGCAGGAACCCGGCAAGCACGAGCCACACACGGACGTCAACGTCTTCTTTCACGCTGGCACAGAGCTGGCGCCACTATGCTTCGGTACAATTACTCCCCGCGTAGAAAGGAGCCAACCTGGCGACCTAGGGAAAGGACACGACAAGGGGGTCATCGCACGGTTTGAGGCGTGATACGTGTACTGTTTCACGCCCACGGCAGCGTTGGTCCGAGGGTGGATCAATGGGCTCAACTTCATAGTTGACAGGAGATGTCTGCCGCACCACACGGTAGGGGCCATGGTATTTTGACGAAAGCTTCGGGGAAAGACCGGGAGGGGTAGACGGGACCCAGAGCCAAACCAGCATTCCTGGGTTATAGTGTACAGTAAACGCAGAGGAATCGTGGTCCGTTTTCTGGCGCCATTGGTCTTGTGCGGTAAATGAGCGAGCGAGTTGACGACACTCTTCGGCATAAGCAGCTGCTTCGGAAACAGGCGTCGATTCGGAAACATCAGGCCTGTAAGGGAGAATGGTGTCCATGGAGCATGATGGCTCACGTCCGTACAGAAGGAAGAAAGGAGAAAAGCCAGTGGTTGTTTGTGGCGCAGAGTTGTACGCGTACGTGACAAAAGGGAGCACTTGGTCCCAATTAGTGTGGTCGTCAGAGGCGTACATGGCAAGCATATCTCCAAGGGTACGGTTAAAGCGTTCTGTCATGCCATTGGTTTGGGGATGGTATGCCGAAGATTTCCTATGGACAGTGCGACATGCCTTGAGTAGCTCGTCGATGGCGTTCGAGAGAAACACGCGTCCACGGTCACTGAGTAATTCACGAGGTGCAACGTGTCGCAAAATGAGATGGTGAAGAATAAAGGACGCAACGTCTTTCGCAGTGGTAGCAGGCAGCGCAGATGTTTCAGCGTAGCGTGGTAAATGATCCACGGCGACGATAATCCACCGGTTGCCTCGAAGAGAGTTGGGTAGAGGAACCTAAATATCAATTCCGACGCGGTCGAATGGTCTCGCTGGGCAAGTTAAGGGTTGCAAAGGGCCAGCAGTGCTGTGAGAAGGCGCCTTGCGTCGTTGACACGTGGTGCATGACCGAACGTACTGGCGAACGTGCCAATACATGACGCGCCAGTAGTATCTTAGACGAAGGCGAGAGTAAGTCTTAAATACTCCAGCGTGGCCACACTGGAGGTCATCGTGAAAGGCAGCGCAGATGTCCGAACGCAAATGACGAGGGATGACAAGGAGCCACCTACGGCCATCCGTCACGTAATTGCGGCGATACAACAAGCCTTCACGGACAGCAAAGTGTCTTGATTGACGAGAGAGGGAGCGTGAAGTCGTTTCTGACGAACTGTGAGAGAGGACGTCGAGCAAAGAATTGATCCAGGGATCCTTGTGCTGTTCGGATGGCATGTCAGTGATGCTCAACGATGACGAATCGCAAATGGCAGTTGATAAGCAGGCAAGGTCAGGAGGCAGTGGAGAGCGGGATAGTGCATCGGCGTCTGAATGTCTGCGTCCTGAGCGATAAACAACACGGATATCGTATTCCTGAAGGCGTAAAGCCCAACGAGCGAGGCAGCCAGTAGGATCTTTCATGGACGCTAACCAGCATAAGGCATGGTGATCTGTGACAACATCAAACTGGCGTCCGTAAAGGTAGGTGCGAAATTTTCCTATAGCCCAAATGATAGCCAAGCACTCCTTCTCCGTGACAGAATAGTTGGACTCTGCCTTCGTTAGTGTACGGCTGGCATAGGCGACAATGTACTCGTCGCAGCCATCCTTGCGTTGAGCGAGAATGGCACCGAGGCCAACACCGCTTGCATCCGTGTGAATTTCAGTGGGTGCATTGGGATCGAAGTGGTGGAGAACTGGCGGAGAGATGAGTAGCCGGCGTAGCGCCGTGAATGCCTCATCGCAGTGGGAATTCCAGCCAGAGAGGTCCGTGCTACGGGAGAGAAGCTGAGTCAGAGGGGCAATTATAGAGGCAAAATTGCGAATGAAACGCCGAAAATAGGAACACAAGCCTATGAAACTACGAAGCTCCTATAGGGTAGTAGGCTTGGGGTACTCGGCAACGGCACGCAGTTTGGCAGGATCTGGCGATATTCCTTCTTTTGAAACGACGTGGCCGAGAATTGTGAGTTTGCGGGCGCCAAAACGACATTTCTTGAAGTTAAGTTGCAACCCGGCTGCCGTAAGGCACTGGAGAACTTGTTCCAGACGGGAAAGATGAGTTTCGAAATTCGCCGAGAATACAACTATGTCGTCTAAATAGCAAAGACAGATGTGCCATTTAAGTCCCCTGAGGACACTGTCCATCATTCTTTCAAAAGTCGCAGGCGCATTGCAAAGACCGAAGGGCATTACATTAAATTCATATAAGCCGTCAGGGGTCACAAACGCCGTTTTTGGGCGGTCTGGTTCAGCCATTGGTACTTACCAATATCCAGAGCGCAGATCCAGTGAAGAGAAAAACTCCGCACCTTGAAGGCAATTCAAGGCGTCATCAATGCGTGGCAGGGGATAAACATCCTTGCGTGTGATGTTGTTTAGTCGACGATAATCCACGCAAAACTTGATGGAGCCATCCTTTTTTTCGCACGAGGACCACTGGCGAAGCCCAAGGACTGTGTGAGTGCTGAATAACACCACTTTGCAGCATCTCGTCGACGTGTTGAGTGATGACGTCACGCTCGGCCTGCGAGACACGGTAGGGGCGCTGACGAAGTGGAGTATGATGACCGGTGTCGATATGGTGAGCGACAACTGACGTGCGTCCCAAGGGAGGTTGTCCGTGGTCGAAGGAGGCGCGGAAACGGTCAAAAAGTTGAATGAGCTGATTGCGCTGGTCTTGCGTAAGGCCGGTGTCTACGCTGCGCAACAGAACGTCTTCGTCAGGTAGTGAGGGCGCGGTGCCAGCTGTGACAGCATCCACGGACATCGGTGTCGTATCAGAACGGGCATCGAAAGGAAAGATGTCATCATAAGTGTCAAGACTCCCAATGCATTCGCCATGCAATAAGGTAGCGGGACAAGAGAACGGATTGCACACGTACACGGCACTGGAGCCATCTGCAAGTGTTATGACGGCAAACGGGACGACAAGGTTCCGGCGACGAGCGCATTCTTGTGACGGCATAAATAGGGCAGTTGAATCGGAAACGGAGTTGCACAAAAGAGATACCGCGGTGACCGAAAAAGCAGAAATGACGACGTCAGCGGCGACGATCACCTTTTTGGGTGAGCGAGGGAGATCTATGAATGTCGTGCTGAATGGAAACAAAACGAGTTGAGCACGAGCGCAGTCGACCACCGCATGATTAGCGGAAAGAAAGTTCCATCCCAGGATGATTTCATGAGACGCATGCGGAAGGACGACAAATTCTACGATGTAAAGCACTCCTTGAATCACAACACGAGCAGTGCATGTGGCAGAAGGTTGGACGTGTTGCGAACTCGCCGTGCGTAAAGAAATTTCAACCAGTGGAGTCGTCACTTTGTTCAGTTTGCGGCATAACACTTCACTGATTATACAAATAGCGGCACCTGTGTCGACAAGAGCAGTTGTGGCGAAACCGTCCACAAACACGGCCATCTCGTTAGGGGGCGATAGATGAGGCCTTGGAAATTTCGTCGGTGGCGCAGCTCTTGCCTCAGGAACTGCGACTGTTAGTTTTCCTCCTGGGCGTGGTTGGAACGGCGAAGCATGGGGGAAGGAGACCGAAGACGGGTGAAGGAGATCGACGTCGGCTGAAGTCTGGTCGACGTGAGCGGGGGTCATGTGAATCAGGTGTCACATGCGATTCTGATGGCCGAGGTATGTTGCCGGAATGCTGCACATCATTAAAATAGAATCCACGGCGACGACAGTAGCGCGCGACATGTCCTGGAATACCACAGTTGTAGCAGATGGGCCGGTTATCCGGAGTACGCTAAGAGTTGACAGGTGCTCGAGGTGGTGGAATGGGCCGATTTACCGGATAAACTGAAACTGGTGACCTGTAGTAGTTGGTGGCTGGACTGTATGAAGGGAGCGGCGGTTGGGCAGAAGGTCGGCGGACGGCTTCTGCATAAGTCAGCGGTGCAGCCACTGATATTGGGGATGTTGGCGAAGGAAGAGCCTCGGCAACTTGCGTCTGAATAGCACGGCGAAGTGAGTGGTCCAGTGTTGTGGGGGTCTCGTTGATGGTGGCGACAAGAGAGAGCTGTCGAGCAACTTCCTCCCGGATGTACTGTTTAATTTGAGGCATTAACACGCTGTAGTCGGGGCCACTGCTTTTCCACTCCAAGGCCAAAATATCAGCTGTCTGCGTATTAGCGCGACGTGTAGAAACTCGTTGCTTGCGCAGCTCATCGAAACTTTGACATAACTGAATCAAGGCCGTGACGGTCTGTGGGTCTTTGACCACAAACATATGAAAAGCGTCGTCATCAATGCCTTTCATTATGTTCTTTATTCTGTCAGCCTCCGTCATCCTGGCATCAACTCGCCTACAGAGGCTGATCACATCCTCAATGTAGCTTGTGAAGCTCTCACCATTTCGCTGAAATCGTCCCCGCAGTCCCAGTTCAGCGCGAAGCTTACGCATGGCTGGACGTCCAAAAAACGAGGTCACGGCCTCTTTGAAAACTTACCAGGTGGGGATGTCGGCTTGGTGGTTGGTGAACCATAGCTGGGCCAAATCCGTCAAGTAGAAGATGACGTGAATCAGCTTCGCAGGGTCATCCCACTTGTTAATCGCGCTGGCATGCTCGTACTCTGCCAGCCAGTCCTCGACATCTTGATCTTCAGTGCCGTTGTATGCTGGTGGGTCATGCAGACGAAGTACACCAGAACACATGACGGGTGGCAGCGTGGAAGAACCTTGGGGGGGATCGACGCGCTCGGTCATCGCGGACTGAGATGGTAGCTTACGGCTGCGGAGCTCCAGGACGTTACCCAGCACGTTTGCACCAAATGCAACGAGCAAGGTTGCGTAAAAACACAGGTTATTATTCCAGAAACGTTAGCCGCAACAAGCTTGTACAGGCAGGAACCCGGCAAGCACGAGCCACACACGGACGTCAACGTCTTCTTTCACGCTGGCACAGAGCTGGCGCCACTATGCTTCGGTACAATATATATATATTGTCGCAGTGCAATGCGATCAAAAGATGACAGCAGCTTACGGCAGCGAAAAGAGCGTATTCAGGATCAGCTGTACAGCAAGTTGCCTGCTTCGTTGTCGTCCCGAAAAACCACCGGACCCACTAGCTGGAATTTACAAAACATTCCTATCACCGTTCTTTTTCATATAAACACGTGTCACTTGCCCCTCCTTATAAGAGCATCGCCCCGATGCTGATTCAGACGCACAGTATTTTTTTAACGTGCAGTCAGTCACTCACATACGGCTTCATACGCACTACATGAACAAGTTCAGGCTGGGGCTGGCGACGCCTCGGGCATTGGGGACTGTCGGAGACAACCTCGTAGGTGACGTCACTTAGCTGGCGCGATACTCGGTATGGCCCGAAATATCGCCTTAGTAGCTTCTCAGACAGTCCACGTTTTCGTACGGGTGTCCAAACCCACACTCTGTCACCGATTTTGTACATTACAGCTCTATGGCGAGCATTGTAGCGGCCTTCGTCGTAGTCTTGTCGCTGGTAGATCCGTAAGCGAGCGAGCTGTCTAGCTTCTTCCGCGCGTTCAGTGAACACGTCAGCGCCTGTGTCGGTAGCGTCCCATTCATGTGGCAACATCGCATCCAGCATAGTCCGTACCTCCCGTCCGTGAACCAAGCTGAATGGAGTCATGCGAGTCATCGCTTGTTTAGCCGTATTGTATGCGAACGTGATATAGGGTAAAATCTCGTCCAATTCTTATGTTGGACATCCACGTACATCGACAGCATGTCTTCAATCGTCTTGTTGAGGCGCTCCGTTAGTCCATTTGTTTGCGGGTGGTACGCAGTGGTCTTACGGTGAGTCGTTCCACTAAGCATCAGGACGTGGTCTAAAATAGCTGCCATAAATGCTGTTTCGCGGTCCGTGATCACGATAGTCGGAGCACCGTGGCGTAGCACAATTTTTTCTATGAAAAATCTCGCCACTTCCACGGCGGTGCTCTTTTGGATAGCTTTTGTTTTCGCATACCTGGTTAGGTAGTCTGTTGCGACTATAACCCAGCGATTCCCTGCAGTAGAAGTAGGAAGAGGGTCCTAAAATATCCATTCCTACCTGTTCAAACGGTGTACGTGGAACCTGAACTGGTTGCAGCTGACCGGCGGGTCTCTTTGGAGGGGACTTCCGTCGCTGGCAATCGATGCAAGTGTGAACGTGGTGCTTGACGGCTGTTGTGAGTCGTGGCCAGTAGTATCCCTGCTGTACTCTTGCCAATGTGCGAGTGTAGCCTAAATGGCCAGACGTTGGCTCATTGTGACATGCTTGGAGCACTTCAGTTCGAAGGGGTGCAGGAATAACGAGCAAATAGGGAGCTCCAATGGACGAAAAGTTTCTCTTGTAGAGGACGCCATTGCGTAAGCAAAACGACAATAATGTCCTTGCAAAGACTCTAGGTGCCCTCGAAGAACGTCCGTCCACGTAATTAATCAAATCAAGCAATTCAGGGTCACTTCGTTGTTGTTGAGCAATCGTGGACGCGTCAGAACACCAAGGAAGGCCATACCGTCGTCGTCAGAAAGAGAAGCTGACTGTACTGGTGATCGAGACAGGCAGTCGGCGTCCGTATGGCGCTTCCCAGACTTGTGTATGACTGTGTATGACTTGTGTATCAAACTCTTGTAACTTCAGACTCCACCGTGCTAATTGACCGGTTGGATCTCTTAAATTAGTCAACCAACAGAGGGAATGATGGTCACTTATAACTTTGAAAGGGCGGCCATACAAGTACGGGTGAAATTTCATAACTGCCCAGACCACGGTGAGGCATTCTTTCTCAGTTGTTGAATAATTGGCCTCAGCGCGTGTTAGCGTCCTGCTTGCGTAGGCGATCACTCGTTCCGTGTCTTCTTGCCACTGCACAAGCACAGCTCCGAGGCCTACATTGCTTGCGTCAGTGTGAAGCATTGTTGGCGCTTGTTCGTCGAAGTGAGCAAGCACTGGAGGTGTTGGAAGACGTTGGCGAAGGTCATTAAACGCTGCTTACTGTTCGTGATTCCACTCAAAGGTGGCGTCGTCTCTAGTGAGGCGAGTTAACGGCGACGCAATCCGTGCAAAGTCCGCGATGAACCGGCGATAGTAGGCGCATAGGCCCAGAAAGCGCCTGACAGCTTTCTTATCGGACGGTACTGGGAACTGTGCTACGGCCGCAAGTTTTTCGGGATCAAGCCGAACGCCGGTACAGCTGACGACATGACCAAGAAACAGCAGTTCTTCAAAACAAAAGTGGCATTTCTCTGCTTTCAATGTGAGGCCTGCCGAGCGTACGGCTCGTAAAACAACTTCTAGCCTCTTGAGATGCTCGTCAAAAGTTGGGGAAAACACTATGACGTCGTCTAGATAAACTAAACAGGTCTTCCATTTTAACCCTGAAAGTACAGTGTCCATGAGCCTTTGAAAAGTAGGGGGTGCTGAGCACAGACCCAAGGGTAGAACTCTAAATTCATATAAACCATCCGGCGTCACAAAAGCGGTTTTTTTCCAATCTCTTGGGTCTACCTCGATCTGCCAATATCCACTTCTGAGGTCCATTGAAGAAAAGTAGCGAGCGTTTCGAAGCCTATCGAGGGAGTCATCAATACGTGGAAGCGGATACACATCTTTCTTAGTCACTTGATTCAGCTTCCTGTAATCCACGCAAAAACGCATGGTACCGTCCTTTTTTTTTAACTAATACTACAGGCGATGCCCACGGGCTCTGTGATGGCTGAATCACATCATCTTCAAGCATTTTAGCGACTTCTGCTGTATCACTTCCCGTTCCTTTGGAGCCACACAATAAGGATTCTGGTGTATAGGTCTTGCTGCGTCGTGGGTAATTATTCGATGCTTTGTTAGCGGCGTTCGACCGACCCGTGATGTCGATGAAAAACAGTCCTTGAATTCGGCTAGCAGCTCAAGAAGTCTCGTTCGTTCGTCCCTTGACAACGTAGTACCAACGTCAAGATTAGGTAGTGATTCTTCTTGAGGTGCTTCGTCTAGGGCCGATAAACTGCCTTGGATTTCTGCAGTAGTGTCAAAGTAAGCGACGGCTGTACGCTTCGGGAGATGTCGGCACTCAGTGCTGAAGTTAGTGAGCAGCAAGTTTGTGCGTCCAGCAGTGACAGTGACAAGACCTCGAGCAACTGAAATACCGTGGCTAAATATCAGTGAGCTTATTTGGTCAGCAATGCCGTCGCCGTCAAATGGCTCATCCCCTGCCACCGAAACAAGAGTACACGATCGTGGCGGGGCGACCACATTGTCATCCGTCAGACGCGAAGGCCCTGAACAAGACGTATGTCTCGGCTCTGAACAATCGACTAAAGTAGGTCTGTTGTGAAATGTAATGACACTGTCAGGGATGTTGATCACGGCGCCATGTTCTCTCAAGAAATCCGATCCGATAATCATGTCTTTACAGCATGAAGCGAGAACGACGAACGTCGCCACGAAAGTAGAGCCACCGATGTCGAGCCTTGCTGTGCACATTCCGACAGGCATCAGTAATTGGCCGCCTGCCGTCCTTAAGTGAGGTCCCGTCCACGCTGTCTTTACTTTCTTGAGGCGTACGGCAAGGTCATCACTGATAATAGAGAAGTCAGCCCCGGTGTCGACTAAGGCTTTGACTTGCTGTCCATCCACAAGAACGGTAAGGCCTGGGGTCACAGTTTCGTCGGTATTACGTCTTGTCGGCTTTACAGCGTCCTGAGGTGGGAATAATGGGGCTTTTTTTCTTCGTCTTGACAGCCTGCAACCTTACCCCCTGAGGTCGCCGCCTTCAGTTTCCCCGGTGTGGGCTGGGTGACCTCGCTCCTTTGGTGTCGGCAAAAGTGCGGTGCTGCAACGAAGGTGACTGGGCAGGAGATGGAGAGTGTGGTCAATGTCGGAAGACCGGCTCGTAATCAGTTATAGCCTCGTCATCATTGTTACGGCAGCCGTCGAATGGGTGTCGAGGTACCGGAGGTCCTTGAGAACCGACATCTCCACGGCGGGATACGCACTGGTTGGCATGTCAAATGTCATACCGTGGCCTGAGAGGGCGAGACGGATCGGCGCGGTGCCAGCAATAGCGGGGTATGTGGCCTACACCTCCGCAGTCGAAACAAAGTGGACGCCTGTCGGCAGTGCGCCAGGTGTCTGTTCGGCGAAGCTGTGGTTGCCGTGATGACTCCTCACGCGACGAAGGCCATGGCAAGCCAGAAGACGACTGGTCGTATGGGGGCTGGATGGATGGGCGCCACGATGTCTCCCCCTGTGCTGGTGACCAAGGAACAGTTGCAGGTGGGTGGTAGTATGAAGGCGGAGCGGGTGGGTAGCTTCGAAGGGCGGCGGCGTACGTCATGGGACGTTGTTCGGGGGCAGAATCAGCTGTCGAGAATGCTTAGCAGATTTCGTCACGGACGACTTGAGCGACAGATTCCATGGGTGTGTCCACTACCGGAGTCCGCAGCCTTTGCAATTCTTCACGAACAATCTGTCTAATCGTGTCACGTAAGAAGCTATGACTGTCAAACGTCACAGCGGCGGCCTGAGTTTGGGGGCTGCTGCACAAGCGGTCATATTGTCGGCAGCGTTGGTGAAGGGCCCGCTCGATAGCCGACGCTTCTTTGATGAAGTTCTCTACAGTGCTTGGCGGGTTGCGCAGACGTCCGGCGAACAGCTGCTCTTTCACGCCGCGCATGAGGTAGTGCAACTTCTTATCTTCAGTCATCTGCGGGTCAGCCCCCCGAATAAACGTGTCATGTCTACGGCGAACATGGCGACCGTTTCATTGGGTTTTTGGACCCTTAGCTCTAGTAGTTGGTGGGCGCGGTCACGTCTGTCGACATTGGCAAAACTTTCAACCATCCTCTGGTGAAAGTCAGTCCATGTGGACAGGTTGCCTTCTCTGTTCTCGTACCAAGTACGAGCGCTGTCATCGAGATAAAAGTAGGCCCGGCCGAGCTTTTCCTGAGCAGACCAGTGGTTGATCTTCGCAACACGGTTATAGTGGTCTAACCAGTCTTATACATCTTCGTGTGCGCCACCACCAAAGCGTTTAGGCTCCAGTGATTGAAAAAACGTTACCTGGGAATGAGCGGGAGGACTGGTGCCGAGAAGTACAGGCTGGGGGCTGGTGTTAGCTATTTCTAGATGTCCGGTAGAGGTTTTCTGCGAGGGGTGGCAGTCTGGAGGAATACCTCGTAGCCGACGACTGAATCGATGGGCAGGGGTTGCAGTAGGCACGTCCGGGCTGGATGAACGGCTCCCACTAGGAGTGTGAAGCATCGGGTAGTGTCACGGCCCAGCTCCTCCACCAGTGTCGCAGTGCAACGCGAACAAAAGATGACAGCAGCTTACGGCAGCGAAAAGAGCGTATTCAGGATCAGCTGTACAGCAAGATGCCTGCTTCGTTGTCGTCCCGAAAAACCACCGGACCCGCTAGCTGGAATCTACAAAACATTCCTATCACCGTTCTTTTTCGTATAAACACGTGTCAATATAAATGTTGCACGCACAGACATAGGTTAAAGAGTTGCAGATGTTTACAAAACTAAATGTTTGCATTCGCGCAACAATGTCAACGAGAACATGCGTATCTGCAAAAATCAGAAGCTCATATGAAGCACTGATGGTGGCCCTGAACAAACTGCTACATAAATCAACTTCATCGCATGGCAGCTTACCACGATTGGCGTTAGCTCAACGTGACGGCTGTATCAAAGGAGTACATATGTGATGTCTATAAAATTTGATACGCAGTATTGCAACGATTATTGACGTTACACAAAGATTAGCGTCCATTTGAAAAATAGTTCCGAGACCTGGCGTAGCTCTGTGGTAGAATGCTTGACTGCCATGCAGAATAGTTTGGCTCGATTCCTGATGGGACCCTGAAGTTCATTATTTGCATTCGTCGGAGGGTCATCCTTGCCAATTTCAGGCTTTTCTTAAGACTGACATTTATTCTATGCATTAGTTGGGTTGACGCTACTGATGTAGGGAATTACTTAACGCTAACGTGTTAGAATTGACCATGTGTGTTCTCGTCATTCCTTGATAGATACTAAGTGCAAATCACCTGTGGCAGATACCCGCATACCAGTGGCACATACCCGCCCGTGTGTTTGTGCCACAGTCTGAAGGGAAGTGTTTGACGACGTACGCAACGGGATTGTGACATTATTCATCTCTTAAACAGCGCGTCATATTCATCAAACCATCTTACCCTCCCAAGCTAATTTTGGTTCATGCCAAGTTAAGTGGATGACGACGCGAGCCCCCAAACGTAAACAGCTAGATAGATAGATAAATAGATAGATAGATAGATAGATAGATAGATAGATAGATAGATAGATAGATAGATAGATAGATAGATAGATAGATAGATAGATAGATAGATACACTCAAAGTCGCCGAAGTTCACTAAGGAACGCTTCGCATTTAAAAAGAAACAGCAGGCCTGCGCAGACGGCGCAGCACAGTCACAGTGAAAGCTATAAGAGCGGCCTTTCAAGCCTTTTCTAAACACAAATCGGTAACTATTGCAAGCACACTTGCTTGATACCCACTAGGGCATTATTATTAAAACTTCTTGGCTAGTAGGCCGGCATTCGCTATGCTATTATTCTTAATTCCTCCAAGAAGCGTGGTATCTGCTAAACACTTGCAAGGAATTTCGCACCCATGGTTCATGCAGACCCTCATGACAATGAGGAATGATGGCTCAAGTTGGTCTGCGCCACAGATAATAGGGGAACAAAAACAAGTTTTTCTAATGATTTGGAGCATTTGACAACTTATTCATTACGCAATTTGCATTATGCGACGAATGGTTGTTATTTCGCTGTTTTAAAACACTTTATAAATCGTATTACCACGATTGCTTTTCCGACATGAATCCTGCGTAAGACATGTTTGCCAACGTATCCGAAGCAACGGTGAGACTCAGTGGTAGAATACTAGGCTGGCCCCTAGCGGATCCGGGTTCGAGTTCCACTGGGTCATTGGTACTTGATTTTTTTTCGCTTTCGTGCGATGTGTTTACGGACATCGGCGGCAGCGGCAGCACAGGACAACTTCGCGTGACCCGAGTTTTGATCTCATAACAGCTTTCGCTGTAAAATTCGCCAGACCACAGTGGCGGAACATTGCATAATAACGCAGGAAAACGCCAGACCACTGTGGCAGAGCCCCTACAGAGTTTCGATGAGAGAACGCGAGGCTATAAAAAGACATTTCGACGATATGCTATGCGGAGACATCATCCAACTGTATAAGAGTCCGTGGTCGTCACCTGTGGTGTTAGTTAAGAAGAAACACGGAACCCTACGTTTCTGAGTGGATTACCGCTGCCTCAACAAAATCACAAAAAAAGATATTTATCATCTCTCATGAATAATTGCACCTTGGATCGACTCCACCACATGAAGTATTTTTCCTCGATCGAAGTTGAGAAGAGAGACCGAGGAAAAAACGTTGTTTAAGATATCAGGCGTCCTTCTGGAGTTCAAGAATCGGAATCAGAATCAAAATCAGAAATTATTTCAGAAGGAGGTCCAATCGTCCAAACAAAAGGAGGTCGAAAAGTCAAAGACTGAACCGGACCTCCGACAGTAATGAATACAAAAAATATTTGAATTACCAAACAACAGTACAAAAATAGGCAAGAAATACAGCACAAGCTGAAAGAGGGACGAATTAAAAAAATAACAGGAGAAAGCAGGAACGAAAAAAGGTAAAGCCAAAGGCAGACTATATAAAAGATAAGAATAATTTATTTCTCAGAAATATATACGAAAAAACCAAATTAATCAACACAATAAATAAAGGTAATGCAGCACTTCTCAATTTTTACGAAACTCAAAAAAGAATAGATATAAAATAAAGGTAATTAGGCACTTCTATACAGTTTTCAGAAGAATGCAATGAAAAAAGCAATAAGAATACAAAATGAACCGAAAACAAATGTCACATCTATTTCAAAATGACTGATGAAGATGCGATGCTTTTACTTATGTTGTGAAATGATGTGAATAGGATGGAGAGTAATAGAAGTAGCAAGAACTACCCAGATTATGAAAGTGACGAGAGGAAGGTCTTCAGTTATTTTTTTTAATATGCCAAGCGATAGCAATGTTTTGATCACAGGTGATATAGTATTCCCGAAAGGAATTCCGTTAAAGTAAATTGTTTGTTTGCCAAAGTTACAGCAAGCCTTTGCTAAAAAAAATCCGATTATGTGTAAACCTTGTCTAAATAGTATTCGCTACACTTTTAAAAATTTACACCCTAAAAGGTGTAAAACGCGTGGACGCATTAAAAGCACTCATGTGAACACCCTTTTTACACAAATTTTTTATATTTAAGGTGTGTGTGACTAAAACATCCTCACACACACCATTTACACCGTTATACTTAGGTGTTATGAAAAAGGCTACAATTTATTCATTGATATATTGTGTTTAACGTCCCAAAACCACCATATGATTATGACAGACGTTGTAGTGAAGGACTCCGGAAATTTCGACCACCTGAGGTTGTTTACCTTGCACCCTAATGTGAGCCCACGCACCTACAAGGCTACAAGTGCACGACATTTTCGGGCAGTTTTGCTTATACTGTTAGTATACATTAACCATCTTGATACCAGCAAGGCTCCTACTACTAGCTGCTTGCGGGTCTAGTAATGAATCGAAGCAGGAAGTAATGTGACCGAAACGCTGTTTTCATTGATAAAGTACGCAAAATACTATAAGACGGAAAATACAATAGGAGCGCCGCGCGTCCAATAGAGTAAGAGCCAATTCTACTGTATCCGTTTCTTTCATGTGTCATTTGCGGGATTAGTCAACACTCACAAAGTGCACTGATTTGCCTGAACAAGGTAATGTTGCGCACATTGAAGTAGCCATGCATAGAACACTCTCCTCTCTCCCCGTCCCCCATAAGATCGAAGCTTTTAAAGCTGGAAATAAAACGTCCGCCACCTGCAAAAAAACAAAAAAACACATTTGTTTAGCCATAACCACCACGTCAACAGGCGATCAGGTCTCCTTAAAATCGAACATTGACGTCACGGGTTTTTAGCAGGCACGTTTTATTTATTTACTGTAGCGAATGTGCCTCTTCATGTGTCCATAAAAGTGCGTCATGAAAATTAGAAAGAAGACCCTTGACGTCATGTGTTTTTAGCAGGCACGTTTTATTTATTTACTGTAGCGAATGTTCCTCTTCATGTGTCCTTAAAAGTGCGTCATGGAAATCAGAAAGAAGACCCCGACTCAAAGTAAAAATGCAGAATAAGGACATTTCGATGACCTTGATGCAGCCTTGCTCACAATAACGGGAGCCTTGTTGAATAAATTGCGAACAAAGCTTTCCTCAGGGGAGCCGAAACGCATTATCCAGTTCTCTCTATTTCTCTATAGGCGTGTTTCTTTTTGTGGATCCCTTTCTTTTGATTTATGTAACTTCCCCAGCAGACGTGCTTCGGTCAAAGCCTTGACTTAGGAGGTTGTGAGGGAACAACATTGATGAAATATTTTCAGCCGCAGTCTTGTTCCAAGGACTGCAACTAAGTACAAATGTAATGTCCCAACGTGAAGACAGTAGTATTTACAAGGTTGAGAAAGTAGCAGCAGGTCAGTATTTTTACTTACTGCGCGCCAGATGGTTCCTCTTCTGTCTTGTTATTGCTTGCTGCATAAAAGCGTGCAGATGTGCGTATGCGTTGCCATCCTCGTGTTCCTAGCAGTACGCACGTGGCAATATGTTCTGATCGAATAGTGTGACGACCGATGCATGCAATGTTGCAATGGGTTTACCGAAATGAAAGTGCAGATAAAATATCGCCTGCGTAACCCTGAATGTGCGGTCCCCAAAAAATTTATAGAGCTAAACAAAAAGCATCAGCTTAGCTTTTTTACCAGTATTCACTACAACAAGTTGGTAAAGGTGCACTAAATATTGCTCCTGTGCGTTCTGACTAGTAGCGTTCTGACAAATGCGCGTTCTGACTAGTAGTTTGTGCTGGCCGCACTGCACCGTCACAATGTTCACTGCAATTCAGATGCACTGTTAAAGAACGAGTATAACGCAACAGATCGCTGCCGCAAAAAAAAAGAAAAAAAGCAGCGCCCGTGCTATCAGTAGAGGGCCGCAGCTAGCGTTAAACCGCATCTAGCCGGTCTGAGAGCGCACCGACGCCATGAAGTCTCGTCGCCTAGAAACCTTGGCTGCCGGAAATTTCTGCGCTCGCCGGCGCAGAGCGCGGGAAAGGGACTGGCATCGTCTTACGTGTCACTTCGTGTGCTGGCGAAAAAACCTCCCTGTGTGTGCGTGTGGTGCGTGCGCATGGCTTCTCGATCAATAGAGTTTGTTAGTCGGTGTTCAGTTTGAATTGCGCCTTCGCTCTGTGCTCGACCTGTGTGTTCTGTCAGTGCTGATTATTGCGAAGGTGCACCATCCTGAAGATTGGTCCTGTGGATTCATATTGTGGAGCACTCAACGTGAAATAGTGAGTACCGCTCTTACGTTGTTCCGTTCACCGCTTTCTTAACTGTGTAACGACGAGAATACCGCCTTCAAACAATTTTGTTTTCGACTAGTTGATGACAACTTAGCATTTGTTTACTTAGCGAGAATATTTGTTCGAACTGTTTCAAAGGGATGACGGCAAAGTGCGATTGTGGGCAATTTTTTTTTGTTTGTTTAGATTATTTGTAGTACAAAGGAGAATGAGCGTGCGCCGCTGAGATTCATCGAAGAAATTGAACAGATCTTTGCGGTACCCTTTGTTGGCAGCAATGTTTAACGGAGCCCCCTCGTGATGCACATAAATTTTAGTTTACTAATTTATACATGTGTGGGGACGGCGCCTGTTAGCTTTAAGCATCAAGCGTATCTGAGACGCATATGCTTGGGCATGTTGGCAGTTCATTTGCTCTGTTTTTTTTCTTATTGCACAAAAAAACTGAGATTGGAAAACAAGAGCGTGGTATCCATGTCGTTATTTTCGGTCCTTTTTCCTTTTGTGCGGTAACACTACCGTGATAACTCGGGTTGATGCATCGGGTGACAACGCAGCATATTGCTTCGCGTTAGGTGCGCCTTGCGAAGTTTACCTACTTGCTAATACTATCAATTATGTTAAATTCATCTTCACCGGTATTTTCGTTCACCCAAAACGTAGCGTGACAGTGCCGACAGCCGTGCCTGTGCAGCAGATCGAGCACTGAGGCTGGACTTCTGTTTGAACAGACCTTTCGTCTGTGTGGGTGGCCGAATGGCCTACTTGCAAACGCTTGCCTACTTGCAAACAGTGCAAACGCTCGTTTGAAAATATCTGCTAACGTTCGAGCACAATTTATTCAGATTGTTTCTATCATGTGTAACTCTCGAAATATTCTTGTTATTCAGAGTTTTATTGCCATCGCCTCACTTTGGCGTTTAACTTCGCTACGTACTTCAGATAATAAAGGTATTTTTGATATTTGAAGCGTATTATTGGCCCACCACGGTGGTCTAGTGGCTAAGGTACCCGGCTGCTAACCCGCAGATCGCGGGATCAAATCCCGGCTGTGGCGGCTGCATTTCCAATGGTGGCAGAGTAATTGTAGGCCAGTGTACTCAGATTGGGTGCACGTTAGAGAACCTCAGGTGGTCGAAATTTCCGGAGCCCTCCACTGCGGCGTCTCTCATATTCATATGGTAATTTTGGGACGTTAACCCCACAAATTAATCAAATCAAGAATACTATTAGTTTTTTTTGTTAAACAAAAACACTTTATTTTTATACATACTGCACGGTACCTAAGCATGTGTTTCAGCCAAAAAGTTTGAGTGGGCAGCATATTTATCTGGGAACACAACATGCACAGCCACTGAACAGCCTACGCTGCATCGGGAAGGAGTTATGCTTTCTCAGCCTGCCAGCATGATGGAAACAAATGGCCCTAATTTAGCAGTATGCAATGGTCATTGATTGAAGGTAACAGAATCACTTTATTCGAAAGTTCCAGCCAATTTTGCGGCTATGGCAAGTGTGTTTCAAAAATTGTGCTGAATTAATGCACGGAAAACAGTGAACTGCTTCAATACTGCAGATAGAAAAAACATTGTGGTCACGTGGTTGCCTTTCAAACTTTCCAGAATGTTGTTTCAGTGTTCTTTGCGAAAAAAATATTTTAAAAACACCGCTCTTTTTTATACCGGGTTTAGTACAGGGGCTTATGTAAGGTGTTGGAAACTCAGTAAGAATAATACAAATTTTTCGGCCACATACGTCTGCAATAATTTTGCCAAAATGTGTTACGTTTGCATTTTCTCATTGCGATATTTTCTCATTGCGATACTGCACTTTGTATCAATATCTGAGCTGTGACTACTTACTTCCGAGAAAAAATATTTTGATGGAAAATTATTTTTACACGTCGTTACCTCTACAAGGAAAGATCACCCATTTCGCAGAATTGTCATTTTGTCCATATTGAGACGCAATTTGCACCATGTGGTGGTCTAATTTACCTTTTACCTAAATTGAAATAAAATAGAGTTCTTTGTATGTGACAAGTTTTATCATTACGATTTCTATTTCAAGGAAGGAAATAATTTATGAATATTCCCATCAATGTTAATGGGGAACTTCGAGGCGTCGGCCGCTGCATGACCAAATGGCAAATGGGGAACTTGGATTTTCTAAAATCATTTAGGGCTAAAGCTCTTCTGGGCGCAGGTCGTTCCATCCTCCAAAGTCATATTAGTAGTATGTAGCCACTTCATGAGTTGCACAATAGATAGTGTTAGTGGTTTTCACAGAATATACACGGAAAAATAATTCGTGGGGCGAATTTTTCGTCCTTACATTTGTGCTTTCGTCCGTTCGTCTGTGCATCTGTCCATCTGGGTTTCTGTTTGTCAGTCTGTCCGTGAGTCCGTGCGTCTTTCTCTCCGTATGACATGGGTCAGACTGTTTGTCCATCTGTTTGTGCGTCCGGACGGACGAACGCTATGCCCCACTGATCATCATTCACTCCGTGGGTATGCTGTGATATTTTTCTCAAAACATAAATTGCTATGACAAAATTTGGCACGTAAAAAGAAATCTTTATTTGCTTTCAATTTAGGTACAGTCCATTTTCATTCAACCACCAGATGTGCAAGTTGCGTCTAATTATAGACAAAACAATTTTGTGCAATTCGCGATTTTTTCTTGCAAAGTTTGCAGCTTGAGAGGTCAAAAATATTTTTCCTCCAAATATACCTTATGTGAATTCTGTATTCACTCCTCAGATAATCATTCAAAGTGAAGTATTGATATAGAAAAATGCAGATATAACACATTTCGGCTAAAAGATTTGAGGCGTATTTGGTCGAAAATGGTAATAATATTACTGAGCTTCAAACACTTTACGCAAGCCTTTCACTTAACTTGTAGACCGAATTTGGCACGAAAGAAGAAGAAAGAAGAAGAGGTATTTATGAAATAATTTTTTTCACAGACACCCAGACGAGATTCTGGGAAGTTCAGGAGGCAGCGACGTGACCAAAAATTATTTGTCGGCGAAATATTCTAGCAGTTTCCTTTTTTAATGCAGTGAAATCGGCACGACCTTTTCGAATACATTTCAGATGGTCGCCAAAATGGCTGAGACGTCTGACGTAGAAGGACCCAATAGCCAATTCTTCCATCATTTATTCGTGTCAATTTGAGGCAGTTCAAAAACACAAGTATCATTCGCATTAAAAACGTAGCTATACAGTACCTAATTTACAAGTTACCTGCACTTTATACCTTCTCAATGCGCATATCGTCAGTATGCTCAGTGGCATTGTGTTTTTGTGCAATACAGATGAAATATGTATATGTTGTTGCGCGTCGTACTGCATTCCTTTTAATAAACTAATCGAAATTGTACCAAGGTAGATCTGCAGAAATACCTATGCAGCTGTGTTAATACATACTTAAGCTTGGAACTTGACATTCACTTAGATTGGTTGATGCAGGCAGCTAATGGAACAATATCAACTTGGAGCCGCACTTTTTTATTTGCCTAAGTAAGGTTCCAAAGGTTCATATTTATGGCACGAAAGGTATAATGATTCTTCCACAGCGTGCTTTTATGGCGTTTATTGCTCATCATACCATTTTCTAGCATTTATCACTGCACTGGAGCCCGATGCCATTGAATATGCTTGATATGCACTCAATTTGTACTTACACATAAGAAAAAAGTTAGTTATGCAGAGTGCATACTGTATGCTGCCCTCTTTGTGAAATTTTGGTCATTGTTTCTTGTGTATTCATTTTAGGTTTCCGGGATTGAATGTCCTGTACAGAAAAAATAGCTTCGCCCCATTAAGACATCAGTCATCTCAGCAGCTGAATGTGATTGTGCAAGCAGCAGGGACGAGCTGTAGCTTTGCAGTTATAAGTATACCAACATTGACATTACATTATTAGAACATCAATTACACTAGCTTGTCGATTGATCTCATTTTTGAATGTCGAAATTTATACTGCGATATACATTACGTTGTAAATGTGACTACAGAAACTAGCTTAATCTTTCTACGTGTTTTTATTGTATAGGTGTCAAACAGCGCCATACCTCTCAGTCATTTGCCCGACCAGCGCAAATGTTTTTTAAAGATATGGGGATTTATTGTATTGAAAACAACGAATTTCTAGTATATAGAAAACAGCATTTTGTCCCTTGAGATATTTTAAAGTTTTGGTGAATGCCATCAGACTCCTGTTTGTCAGACTTGCAGTTTTTCTACAATGAAGGCAGATGTGAACCTACGGGCTTAATTGTTTTTTGCTTCGGCATTATATTGGGTTGAACCTTGCACCAACGGTTACTGCTTGCACTACTGTGGAGTGATACAAGTGTATGTGTGTGTGTATGTGTAAGTTCCTGCCGCATCCTACTTTGTAGTTTTTGGTTCAGTCTACTTACACATATATACACTGGTCTTATGCGGCTCATTCAAGACCATGGCACCTTATTTTATCAGCTGCATGCATGCAGGTATATATGCGGTGGGTGACACCAGTATCTTTCTTCTTCCCTGTCAGCCACAGAGAAGGTGCATATATGCTCCTCCCTGAGAACAATTGAGGCTTGGGCCAGTTGGTGATGCATATTTGATGGAATGAAGTGCTATAAACGGCTCTCCTCAACACACAAGACGAAGTGTCACCTCCTGTGTCTCTGTTTTTGTTGTCCTATTAATTGCGCTTCATTTGATCAGCTATGCTTATTTATAAAACTGCCATCGTTTCAAGAGGGTTATAGTTTAACACCCCACTCGCATGGGTGTAGCTTCATCCAACACCCATAGTTTAGGAGATTCATAAACACATAATAAAGTAGAGTGTAACGTTTCTTTCCACCCTACGGTTTCAGGGTGTTTTAAACACCTTATTGTTTAGGGTGTTCTTAGACACCCTAAAAGGGTGTTGCCCATGGAACAAAACAAATACAGCTTTCAGGGTGTAAAAAGTTGAGAGCGTAGGTTAGACAGAGGGCTAATGAGACGGTATGCCTTTCGGTCTTTTCTCGGCAAGTGTGGCTTTTCAACGCGTTATGGACACAGTACTAGCAGGATTGAAGTGGCAGACCTGTCTCTTTTACTTAGACGACGTCGTGCTGCGTTCCTTAAGCTTCGACAAGCACCTTCAGTGCCTTGAAGCTGTACTTTTGGGCATCAAGACCTCTGGACTCAGCCTGAAGCCAGAACAGTGCCGCTTCGCGTACGAGTAACTTTTTTTCTTGGGCCTTGTGACAAGCAAGCCCAGAGTAAGAACCTATCCGCAGAAAACAGCCGCCATTGCTGTATTTCCGCCGCCCAGCGACAAGAAAGGCCGTGCGTCGATTTCCCGGCCTGTGCAGCTAATACAGGCACTTCGTCAGCAACTTTGCGCTCATCACCAAGCCACTCATTAACCTTACGAGGACTTAACAAATTGAACTAGGAAACGCCACAGGAGAAAGCACTTAGGGAACTAAAGCGACGCCTGCAGATGTCTTCAATACTCGCGCATTTCGACAAAAATGCCGAAACAGAAATGCACAGTGACGCAGGCAGCGTAGGACTCACCATCGTCCTTAAGCGTAGGACTGACGGAGTGGAAAGGGTTATTAGTTGCGCTATGTGATCGCTATTCAAGACAAAAAACAATTATTTGACATCAAAAAAGGAGTGCCTTGCCATCATCTGGGTGACGTCAAACTTTCGTCCTTACCTCTATGACATGCCCTTCAATATTGCGAGCGACCACCGTGCCTTGTGTTGGCTAGCTAACTTGAACAACCTTTCAGGTCGCCTTGTGCGATGGTGTCTGAGACATCAAAAATATGACCTTCCCGCGAATTCCATGCCCGGCAGAAAACACTCGGATGTCGCCTGCCTGTCGGGAGTTCTCCTCGACCCACCGTCACCCAAAGTCCTGAATGACGACTGCATCTTGGGAAAGATAACTGCCGATGACTTCGCTGAACGGCAGTAGGCTGACCCGTAACTTGGGGGCCCGATTGAATACAACGAGAGCAGGACCTCCATTGTTTTGAAGATATTCAAACGGGCGCCTAAGTCGTTTTCGCTGCAAAGAGCCTTCTGTAAAAGAAGAACTTCTCGCCGATTCGAGCCAAGTACCTTCTTGTGGTGCCTTCAGCTCTGTGCCCGAAACTCCTCCAGGTCCTGCACGATCATCCAGAGGCAGGATACCTTGGTGCTTCCCACAAGCTCACGAGAATACAAGAAAGGTACTATTGGCCGCGTCTTATCGCAGACATCGCTCGTTACGTGAGGACGTGCGCAGACTGTCAGCGACTCAAGACACTGCCGACAAGGTCAGCAAGCCTTTTTCAACCGTTCGAACCACCTCGCTAACCGTTCCAACAAACCGGATTGGATCTACTGGGCCGTTTCGACGTCGAATTTGGGAAACAAATGGAAAGTCGTAGCTATATAACACCTCACCCACTACGCCAAAACTAAGGCCCCACCCAAAGGTAGCACTGAAGAGGTAGCCAAGTCTTTCGTTGCGAATATGCTCTTTCTTAATGACGCCCCAGTGGTTGTCATTACCGATAGAAGTGAAGCCTTTACTGCTGATTTCACTCAACTGATCTTGAAACATAGCGAGACAAGCCACCCTCGCACGACCGTCTATCACTTACAGACAAGTTGTCTCACCGAGTGGCTAAACAAGACAATTGCCGACATGCTAGTCTTGTAAGTCGAAGTCGACGTGAGACACCATTTTTCTGTACGTGACCTTCCTGTACAACGTGGCCGTGCAGGAGACGACACAGATGCAACTGTACAAGTTGGTCTACGAAAGGAACCCGGAAACAATGCTGCCCAACGTCACTGACGAAGAAAGCCTCCACGTCACCCTGTGTCTCGACATGTTGTCATTTAAGAACATGACAACAAATCGCGCTTATAGCGTGCTCGTGGCCGTTTCGCTAGCTCCACATATACTAAATTTGGTATCACGTGACGTCCATAGTTTACGAAAGTAAATGACACATCCAAACATAATAATCATGACACAAAGTGATGTACAGCATCATTCAGCTCCACCTTGTAACGTTGTGCTGATTTTAAAGTGACATATCAACATTTCTTATTCATTCTTCGCAAATGATCGATTCCCAATGTACGTGGGACCTTCGAAATTTTTGCATGTTTCGAGCTCGCTTTTATAATTATTAAGGCAGCAGTTTAAACCTTTGTAGCGTTTATTACATTGTGCGGCTTTTTCGGGGGTCAGTCACCAGGTATTTAAGTGTTTGCGTGTGCATGTGTGTGTTTTGTGTTGTTTTTTTCTCGCGAATTCGTGAGGGAGGTACTCGTACACCGAATACGCAAATTTTTGTAGTAGAGCTTAGACCTTTTTTTTCGATCTAGCCATGAGGGCCGAGCCAATAATGATGTAGGGCATATTAACATGCAGGGTGGCAGTAACAGGCTGAAGTGGGAAGAGACAGAAGAACATCTAAGGTAGGAGAGGCTAATGGTATGTGGGTTTGCAGAAACACATCTTAGGAACATGAAACAACTACCTAAGTACCCGCACTAGGCATTGGAATATTGGAATAAAACAGAAGGCAGCAGAAAGGGGGTAATATTGGGACATTCATTTTTATAAGTACAGCCTAGCGAAGGGTCAAGCATGAGTGCGTGTAACATTTATGGAAAGTGGCAGGGTAAATGATTCGCCTGGGTTTCGTGTACTTGTTTACAGGGGAAGAAGCAAGAGAGAAAAACCAATAAATGGTGCAGTGCATAGAAAACGACATTGGCGAACTAAGAAAAAGGTGTGAATTATATTAGAGAATATGAATGCGCACGTCGGAGATTTCGATGTATATGCTGACCCAACAGGCAGAATGCTAATGGATATGCATGAAAAGCATGATTTAAATTTTGCAACAGCACCGAGATATGGGAAAGGCAGATAGCATGGGAGGTGGGAAGACTGAAGTCGCTGATAGATTGCACAATGATGTCACATAGGATGTATGAACGGCTAAGGGTGATGAACATAGATGAATATGGGTCCAGAAGCTTAGGTAGTGATCACTGATCACAAATGTGTAAAGCCGAGTTTTGAAAGAGAAATGAAAATAGAAAGAAGGCATTGTGTGCAAGCACTTAGTAAGATTCACTCAGTAAGGAAAATAAAAATCGCAACTTAAGAGATTGACAAAATAATCACTGAGGATACTAAAACAGAGTGGAAGTGCACAAATATAGCTAGATTGTTTCAGTTAGGCTTGCTAAGGCGCGAGTCAAATAAACTGAAAAAAGGAGACACAAACCGAAAACCTGGTAGGTTGAGGAAGTAAAGGGAGACTTGTAAGACATCAGAAAGTATCCAGAAAACACAGGTATGCTAAAGAGAGGGGGAACTGGAAGACGATGTTGAAAGAAAATGGGATAACTTTTTGAGCTGCAGAAGGGAAGCAACCGACTTGATCAGTGACACGATTCGAAATAAGGGGGTCCAATGGATGGCTGAAGTAAACAAAAAGCATGAAAAGGCAGCTGCCAAGTTTTTGAACCATCTCAATTCTCTGAGTAATAAGACAAGCATGAAGCAGAGATTCATACCTACAGTTCAAGGGGTTCGACTAAAAGGGGTGAGGCAATGAACTATATGAAAGCAATTATTACAGAACAAGTTAGGGGAGATTCGGGTTGAAAAACGCGAGTTTTCTTCAAAATTACCAGTTTTATATTTTCGTCTGTTTTGATAAGATTAGTACGTCTACTTTTATGAAAAAATTACATGTTGAGACTTAACTCTAAATGCTTTAAAATTGCATCTAAAGAGTGCAAGGTGTCTGTTAAAAGGTTCAAAGTCTGCAGTATTCGAGCACCTTGCCGCCGATAATGCGCCGCCGCTTGTGATTGTTGATCACATGAGCCAAAAAGTCGAGCCTCACTCTTCAAATAACAAGTTTCCCTTGCTGATGCAGCACAAAAAATAATAAAAAGAAGCACGCTTCTGCGCGTTTTCCGAACGCCGCGACTGCCTTATCACGTGGTACGGATCAGAGACCGCCATTGGCCGCTGCGCGCCTGTTTGTGCTGTGAAGCCTATGTGTGAGGTCCATCTCTTGTCGAGCAGAGCAGCTGAACAATGCTTTTCTTGAGTAATTATCTCTGTTACGAATGAAAAAAGGCACTCCTCACAAGTGAAAGTTGTGCGGCATGCTCTGTGGGAATAGGCTACGAGCAGCTGGTCTGATTTGCAGCAGTTAATTTCTTCGCTTGCAAAGGCCAATACGCAAAAAGTAATTCACAACCTTCAGCCGGAAAGTTCGTGATGCGGCAATGGATGACGTTAGCGCCAATCTTGCGAGGTTGAAAGAGCTCGCAGTGAGAAAACTTAGCAGTGACAACATTGCCATCATGTACGAGAGTACGTTGCACAAACTTGGCCGCAAAATGCCCTGACGCTGGACTTAGTTTGGATTTCGCAGTCCTGTCGAACTTCTTCCTAGCTTTTATTTGGCACAAGGCTCTACCAGATGAAGAGGAAAATTAGGAACAGTTTCATGGCCCTGTCTATGAGCGAAATGTCTGTGAGGAGTCTGCTCGAAAAAGCCGAGAGGCAAGAACTCATGGGGCTGGCGTATTGTAGTCGCAGTGGCCACTACAAGAAGAAGTGTTCTTTTTGGTGTGAAAATTTCATCAGACTTAATGATATATTTCATATTAAAACCTCAATTACGACTTTAAAACTCTTTTTTCTCAAAACACAAATTTTGCCGATTTTTTCTAATGTGCCCCTCCTTTTTCGGGCACTTTTAGTGCTCAGATCGGCATGAAGTTTTGCTCAAAGTTTTCCCAAAGCATGAGAAATGAAATTATCTAGTTTAAATATCAACATTTTATTGTATAGTAAAAATGTATGTAAACCTTTACCAGTGTAGGTGAAATATGGACTTTTGACATCTATTTTTTTTTCACTTGTAATACATAATTTGTATGTGCTTCCTTATAAGTTTTTTTGCATTTTACGCTTTATTTGAAACATTTTCAATTATGAATAGTAAAAAATACAGATGTTTCGGGATAAAAAAGGGGGGGGGACAAAAAAGTTTAGGTTTTCACTTTGTCACGTTTCAGAGCAAAAGCATGCAGCTTGCAAGAAACCAAATTATATATTTAAAATCAGCATAAAAAGCTCCATAAACAGCTCAAGTTTCATTGTTCTAGGGTGAATATTAAAAAAAGTGTTTTCGAGTACCATGTCCCCTTCGCCACCAAGAAAGTGCTGCATGCACTGTAATAGATGAGGACGACCCAATTAGCTCAGTGGCTCCACTGGGACAACGAGAGTGGTAAATGGCAGAGAAAAGGGTTCCTAATAGCACACCAACAAGCCCTCACGTCATCCAAATCCTGCTAATAAAGAGACAAGGACTAAACTCTCAGTAAACATTAGGAGAGGCAGCGAGAAAAGCAATACTGGATGGTGAAGCTCCCAATGGGTGCAAACTAAGCAGAATGAGCATTATCTATTTATGAAAGGTGGACAAAGCCGATATAAACTGCTACTGTCCTATAACAGTGATATCTGTTGTTTACAGGCTGCTGATGCAGATTGTAAAGGAAAGACTACAGACACGGGTGCCGAATGAGGAGGTGCTGGGAGAACTACAAAATGCGTTCCGTGAAAGAAAGAGGATCGAGGACAATCTTTTTTCATTGATGTAGCGTATCCGAATAGCGGGAAAAGAACACAGGTCCCTGTGGCTTACATTTCTAGATATCAAGGCAGCTTACAATAGTCTGTTTCAAGTAGTTTGGGGAATACTGCACACTCTAGATGTGGAAGATGGAACAACTAATCATCTAAAGGATATCTATAAATGTAACAAGCTAGTTATCAAATGGTAAGAACAGGTATCTGTAGCCATAGAGATACAACGCGGGCTTCGACAGGGATGTCCCTTCTCATCTTTGTTATTTATGCTATATCTACTGGGACTAACAAGCCAAACTAGAGGGAAGTCGACTCAGCTTCAGCCTCTCTTTTGCCAAGCAAGAAAAACACATTGAACAGTCATTACCAGCATTGATGCATGCAGTTGATATAATATTAATAGCCGACAACAAGCATGTTCAACGGGAATTTATAGTCATCTGTGGTAATGGGGGAGATAGGTTAAATTTGAAGTTCTGCAAGGAAAAGTCGGCAATAGTGAGTTTTAATGATAAAAAAGCAGTGAGCATAGGATAGAGGGAGTCACGCTGGATATAGCGAATAAATACAAATACTTAGGCGCATGAATAAATAACAGAGGTGAGTATCTACGGGAGCACGAACGATGCGTAACGACTAAGGGCACCAGGAATGTAGCTTTAATGAAGATTAGGGCACTGTTAAACTACAACACGTATGAATTTGGGACAGGGATTTGGAATGGTGTCATAGATCCGGGTTTGACGTTCGGCAATGCGGTCTTGTGCATGAAATCAATAGCTCAGGCAAGATAGAAATTAGACTACGTGGCATAGGTAGGCTTGCTTTGGGAGGTTACGGGGATACCCCAAATCAGAGGTTACATGGTGACATGGAATGGATATTGTTGGAGTGCAGGAAAGCTAGCAGCAAGATAGCATTTGAGGAGTGATTGAGAAAAATGAGAGAGTAGCGTTATTCTAGGAAAGTTTTCAGCTACTTGTACATGAAGAATGTCGATACTAAATGGAGAAAGCGAACTCAAAAATTGTCAAACAAGTATTTAGAGAACAGCAGAATACCAAGCCAAAAATAAATATAGGTTAAGAAGATGGTGAAGGAAATGGAGAAGGTAAGTGGAAGATGGAAATGCTTACGAAATAATCACTGGAGACCTACCGAACTTTTAGGCAAGAAATTGTAAGGGAAAAGATCTACGAAGATTCTCGGGGTAGTTCTCTGCTATTCGAGGCTAGAACGGGAGTATTGCGGACCACGACGTACCGAGAAAAATGCGAAGGCACAGACACGGTATGTAATGCATGTGGAGAGAAGGAAAAAACGGCTGAACATTTTAGAATGTTCTGTAAAGTGCTCTGCCCTATAGTCGAAGAAAATAGTGGCGAATTTTTCAAATCATTTGAGTTTAGGAACAGTGAAGGCAAAATAGCCTTTAAACAGTGAGAGATAACTAGGAGAAGGCTAACGAATTGGTGGCTACAATCGCGGCGCGAGTGAAATTCAATCCTTATACACGCAGTCATAGTACTTAAATTTATGGCTAGGTGGCTCGAGCCATGGCGGGATCTAAAGGGCGCAGCCGGGTGCATTCATACATCCATCCACCCCACGAGATACTGGCACTGAATGACCGCGCGTATTAGGAAGCTCGCGAATACTTGTTTTCATGTGAGTTTTTTGCAGCCGTTCTTGGTGGTTTTCACGGATGCAGGGGGGATGAAAAGTAACAGGAAGATAGCGGCGTGCTGTTTTCAGCGGCCTCTGTTAGCCTATGCTACCGGTTCGATATATATGCATTCACAATTTATTTTCTCTTTCTATCTATTGCAACCTGATTATTTGCATTTCTAAGTAGTTGGTACTGCTGTATAACACTCTGCGTATCTGACGGGAAAAAAATCAGACTGTCTTTTTTCATTTCGCGTTAGTTACAAAAAACACTCGCTGGTACCCTGAAAGATGTACCTGAGATGAATGTAAGGCAAAAATTATTCTTGTTTTCTTCCGATTCATTGCACTAAATGTTTGCTATTTCCCTCCGAGATGTTTCTGCACTCAACAAGGTTTTCTTACTGCCTCAAGGATAAAGACAAAGCTAGTTTTCTGCCTCTGAGCTTGATATGCGGTGCGCTCATGATCGGCCAATTTCAGCCATGCGAAGATGTTTTAAAATACCGTGAAGTTATGTTACCTTCCGGTACGTCACTAACATTTATTTTAAAAATTCTGACGTTTTCACATAACGATGATTTTCGCATTACTCGTGTTCACGTCGCTGACGCGAAAAGACGCCGGACTCGATTGGTGATCAATTTCCATTTTTAATGAGTCATTTTAACCTATCGCCTAATGCACTGTGCGGCGGATGCTCCGTGAACTTGCAGCTTCCGCAAGTGTTCGGGGGGAGCGTGCTTGCAGTAAGCAGGCAGAACAATTGGTCTCCTAATGAATTTCATACTACACTCCAATGTATAGCCGTCCTTTACAACACAATTATTTTTAGATTACAAGTAGAGGTGGCTAAATGCTACCCGTCACGTTTAGCAACATGGCAAATGGCATCACTAAACAGGAGTGCCCTGCTTCCGAAATGTCAAGCAATGAGTCTATAAGTAACAACGCTGCTTCGCGATCACTGCCGTGTGCAACGCTAACATTACACCCTGAAGCTGAATAGGAGGCCATCGGCACCACACAGTTATTCGACCTCTACTATGCTTGCTACCGAATTAAGAGGTCAAAGGTAAAAAAAAGAAACAAAGCTGAGCAGCCGGACAATAAACTAAGTCCACGAATACACAGGCAAGCTCAAGCAACTGACCGCAGGCCGCATTTTTCATGCCTGTAACCTTGGCTCAAATTGAGAGTCGGCATTATACTTAATTTTAGCGCCTTTTAAAAGCATCCTCAATGATCGCAGAAATCGCGCTGCACATGAAGTTGTTTTTTCCCGATGATTTCATTGCTTAGGTTATAAAGTGGTGAAATCACCTGCCATAGTTCCTCATTCTCTGACACTTGAATTTCTCGGTGGCAACATATATAATGCTTTGCGAAGTGAACGAATGATGATCTATATTCCTGAAAGCAATCTATAGGCATTTTGTGCTATTTAGTGCATGAACTTCAGGCTTGCGCACAGTATGCTATGTCACCAAAGAGTAGCAAGAATCAGGAAACATCAAGCTCCACGTCACGAGAGAGTAGCATGAAGCTCTACGTTACTAGAGAAAGTAGTGCTATGTTACTAGAGTGTAGCAAGAATCAGGCATCAGGAAACATAAGCTTTTATTAATAGCTTTTATCAAAGGCGTCTCTCAAAAAATCAAATTTTAGTTAGTGAAAGAAGCAACCCTCAGTCAAGCAAACGTCACGGTGACAAAACAATCTTTTGCGGATTACTTGCATGAGCTATCTGGTATCTGCCTAGCAGACGACGCGCGAGCGCTTCCATCAAGTCTACGCGAACCACATATGCCTTTGAACTGAGCTAGGTGTCCAGAACAACAAGTGCTTTACGGTTCCTAGTTCCATGTTTCCATTAAATCATAAACAATGTGAAAACAGCCAAAACCAACCAGTATAGCAGCTCCCATTGCAGCTGTGTCATTCGTTTGCACGAGAGACGACGAGGCGGCATCTGTACTCCAGTTCCGACTACTGGTGGCGATACGCCACACTAGCACCAGCGGCCGCTTCGTATTGAAACCCGTTCCTTCACCTGTGCACTGACAAACTGGAGGCGGCGCTGCTCAGCCAGATGACTTGATTTCGTTTTTGTTCTGATCTCTTTTTTCTTGCCGTCCGGCAAAGCTACATCTGGCCAATGTTTAGAGAACAAACATAATCAGCCATTATTTCGACACTACTACGATATATGCTGTTTCGAAAAGAGGACACCTACCTGTACCTTAATTAAAGCCTTTGTATGTTCTCTGTATAGTCATAGGTTGCCGAGTTTAAAATTTAGCAGAGTTGCGTGATTTGTGCATGTGCAGATTGATGCTCATTTGAGCCTTCGGAATTAGAAACCTGGTGCGTAGTTTTGTGTAGCCTTCGCGACTTCTTAAACTTGATACAGCGGCGATTTGGGTGCACGTTAAAGAACCCCAGGTGGTCTGAATTTCCGGAGCCCTCCACTACGGTGTCTCTCATGATCATATAGTGGTTTTGGGACGTTAAACCCCACATATCAATCAATCAATCAACTTGATACAGCGCCTGCTGTTTTTCCGTCAGCACATTTGGCTCCAGAGGAATACAGAGCACGATGGTACGATGAATGTGATACTGTCGAATCACTGATCAATAACGCTTCACATTGTGAACGCGAATCAATTTAAACTGTAGTGACATTAACGGTTCTTTTATTATTCCTGGCTGCAGGGTGTATGCAGTTTGGGACAGGTACCCGGAGGTAATGGTAAACGCATGTGTCAACTACCACAGCAGGAAATACTTCTCGTTGTTCGGGGATGGTAAGCTCCCGAAGCACTTTACACGAGCTTTGAACATGTCAATTAGTCATGAAGTTTTTAGCATACTGGAATTTCAAGCACGGTTATCGCGACTTCACCAGATAATAAATAACCGTTTTTCACCTCCTGAGACAGGCCACAGAGCCTGGCTCTACCGATACCCTCATCTTTCAATGCCATGGTAGCGTGCAAGAAACCACGATACCGAATCGCTTGACCAAACAAACATTGTTTCCACCCCTGTATGGTATTGCGAAGCACTGAAAAGCGTTTTGGCTTATTTGCTATGGGTATCATCCTTGCTGCGTTAATGCAACGGATATTTTATGTTAAAACAACAATTGATTCAAATAAACGTTGCTCATGACAGGGTTGGTATTTAAACAAGAGACGACTACGCGGCGACCATGTTTCTTGGGTTGCAGCAACCAGCCAGCTCGAGTGAGAGCAACTGTCTTTCCTGGCAGACAGATCGGCCCTCTCCTGGGCAGCACGCAGCCTGACTCTTTTGAAGAGCACGAATAGGCAACGCGCACGGATGCTTCACAATACGTCGTGCTATCTCTGGATAGCCGGTGCACATGTTTCTCACCCCCCTCCCCCCTCTGTGAAAATCGAAAGTGGCGCGGGAGGTCGCCTCATATGGTCTGTCTGTAGAGTCGCTAAAGCCTAGCGAGGACAAAAGAAAAACACTTTACATGTTGATTCCACCAGCAACAATAGTATAAGCACCATGCGCCAAACAATGAAGCGAACATAATAACCGTGATTATTCGAGAGAAAGAAAATTTGCCCCGTATCCGAATGTTAATCTGCAAATGTCGTAGAAAGACGAATCAAATATTCCAACAGTGATTGGTGCCCTTCTTAAGCTGGCGTAAGAGAGTTAATCACATCGGGC
Organism: Rhipicephalus annulatus; assembly: GCA_013436015.1. Lineage (NCBI taxonomy): Eukaryota > Metazoa > Arthropoda > Arachnida > Ixodida > Ixodidae > Rhipicephalus > Rhipicephalus annulatus. The sequence goes on from WOVY01010837.1 coordinate 60,891, forward strand.
TTGATCGCGATTGCAAGTGCCCCTATGACAGCGCTTCAAGTCATAACCCTTGAAATGCTTAAATGGCATAACTTACGCTCCAAACACGAACGGTCCTTGGGTTGCCACTTCTCGCGCTTGGTTTTTTTAAGCCACAAGAGTCGCCTTTTCGGATCTTTTGGGAATCGTGCATCCTTTAGCCATTTCGCGAGTGGTTTGTGCACTGCGGCATGCATTTTGTCCGAGAAAACGCAGCGCTCGTGTCTCACTGAACCAGCTGTGACGAAACAAGGGGAGTCGAATGGAGGCCGCCGATCTGAAGGCGGCACTCATCCCTTCAATGATTGGCTTCACTCTCCAAGGAGGCGCACGCATTGAACAATTCTACGCTGCACCCATACGTGATGCCATCTATCGCCACGCACCGTTACGAATGGACGGGAGAAGGAGCCTCGACGCGCCGGTCGCGAGATGGTCGGGCAGTACGGCGGAAATACCCACGAAGTGGTCGCACGCACGCCTCACATCCCCACATTGTCCACTTTTCACAACTGTAGCTTAGTCGGCTTCCTTGTGGTCATTTGCACATTTACCTTTTGCCCCGACGCGGTAGCCTAGTGACTAAGGTACTCGGCTGCTGAGCCGCAGTTCGCGAGATCGAATCCCGGCTGCAGCGGCTGCATTTTTGATGAAGGCAAAAATGCTAGAGGCCTGTGTCCTCAGATTTGTGTGCACGTTAAAGAAGCCCATGTACTCGAAATTTCCGTAGCCCTCCACTACGGCGTCTCTCAAATTCATGCGGTGGTTTTCGGACGTTAAGCCCCAAATCTCTATCTATCTGCATTTACCGCTTGTTTTTTATATTGTTAAATTGACATATTCACAGTGTTGGTTATAAAAGTTGTCACTATGCATAGAATCTCCGGTATAAACTTCTAGCTACATGACCAGATTCTGTACATGAGTAATATGAAATTATCACTGAGTAATAACGATGGTAAAGTGGTTGTAATTTCATTGAAAGAAATTTTGACAGTTCATAAGTTTAGGAATAGTGATAAACTGACTCCGGTTTCAGTCGACCCATTTTTTTCGACTCACTTCAAAGCACAGGATATACATATTAAGAGATGCAAGCCAAGCCTGGTGACTGTTTTTCCCTCTAAAGCACTACATTTGAACGTGGATGTCTCCGACAACAGTGGAGTTTTAAAATTAGGTGCAGCCTGCTCAGATGAAGTGAACTGTTAAAGATGAAATCCTAGTGAGTAATGACCCCAGGACACAACGGTATACAAAACTATAGCCATGACGAATTGAGCAGGCCTCGACATATCAGTCAAGAACATACTTTTACTCCACTATGAACGTTGCTCTGTAATGGCGCCAATGTATTTGTTGCTGACGTCACTAACTGTTTAGTTGGTGTACCATGGCATATATTGCAAGATTCTAAAAATGCGAATGAAAAATTCTTCAAAATCTATATCTGATTGAAATATTATCGCAACATCTGCAGAAGAGCGGGACGTCATCAGGCCTTACGTGGTCCTCTGCATGTCCTATGCCGGTCGTCCGCTCAACAAGGTTAAGGTAAGCCACTCATCGCACCGCGGGTGTGGCTCAGTGCAGCTTGTGCTTGCCTGGTTTTTATGGTTATTTCCTGAAAATGCCTTAAATAGACACTAGGGAGCTTACAACAATACTAAAAATAACCCGCGTGTTAAGTTCGAGTCCCGTGCACAAGAAGTGCTGTAAAACTGTTGAAATTGTTATGGGTTAGGGTTTTCACAGAATGACGTAATAATTGGGCATCGACAGAGGTAAGACAGGTGTGTCGTTATATACTTTTGACAAATTTTACCCATCTAGATTAATGTCTCCCCAATGCACTCTTTTTCTCACTTTTAATACTTGCCGGCTACAAGTGCTGTGAGGTGTGGTACAATGACGAGGAGGTTTATTGCAGCACGATCTGTTATTTATTTATTTATTCATTCATAATAACCCTAAAGGCCCTCGTGAAAGGGTATTACATAGGGGGGGTCACATGAGCAAAATTATAACAACAAACGTCAAAAACGAAAAAAGTCGAAAAATTCAAATCAAATACAGACTAAGGTTGAGATATATGTTATAACAAGTTATTAATAAAGACAGCAAAAATAGAGAAAAGAATAGGCAACAAATCATTGGAATACAGATAAGTACCGAGTGAACAACCTATGAAAATGCAAGAAAAAATAATCAATACACTTGATAAAAAAACGCACACTCAAAAACGAATCAAAAAATATACACTCACTCATCACACCGCAAATAAGCTGAATCAAGTTAAAAATACTACACGTGTGCTCTGCACGTTATAGAAAAGAGGGGAAAACAAGTAAAAGAGCAAAAGTTAGATGATGTCAGTATTTTGAATTAGTTCTTGAAATTTCGTGGCGTTTTTTTCTAAGGCAATGTGTGATGGTAGTTTATTCCAATCGATTGTGGTACGCGGAATGAATTATTTGGAAAAAGCAGATGACTTACAGTTTAAGCGTTTAACTTTGTAGGGGTGATCGCGGCGAGGAAAAATAACGGCAGGTGGCTCGAATAAATCGCTGTGAAGTGACACGTGGTCATAAAGTTTATGGAAAAGTGATAGACGTGCAAGTTTGCGACGATGAAATAGTTCGGGTAGCTCTGCTCAGCGTTTTAGTGCTGTGACGCTGGAATGACGTGCATAATCTGAAAATATGAAGCGAGTGGCACGATTTTGCAGTGATTCAATGTCGTTTATGATGTAAGCATGTTCGGGATCCCAAATGGCTGATGCATATTCTAATTTTGGACGTATTAGTGTAGTAAATGCAAGTTTGCGTATGTTAGGAGGAGCCTGTTTAAAGTTGCGCTTGAGAAATCCGAAAGATCGTTTAGCAGCCGCCAGGGTGAGTTTTATACGGTAGTGCCATGTCAGATCAGGTTGCAAATGAATTCCAAGATATTTATAAGTAGAGACGAGGTCAACAGTAGTATTATTCAACACGTAGGAGGTAGGAATCCGGGTTACGTGTTTGCTGAAAGACGTAAACTTCGTTTTAGAGCAGTTTAAGCTCATTAGCCAAGATGAGCACCATGCATTAATTGCATTTAGATCAGTTTGCAAAGCTTTCCGGTCATTGTCAGAGGAAATTATTCGGTAAACCACACAGTCGTCAGCGAAAATTCTAATTCGGGATGAGACACAGGATGGCAAGTCATTAATGTAGATTAGAAACAGTAGTGGACCAAGTACGCTACCCTGTGGGACTCCAGAAGTTACTGGTCTGAAGGAAGAGTTACAATTGTTAGCGGATGTGAACTGTGTTCTAGACGAAAGGAAATCTTTTACCCATGCCAAAATGTTAGGGTGAATGTTAAGCCTAGACAGTTTGGTTAGAAGCCGGTGATGAGGGACACGGTCAAAAGCCTTAGAAAAGTCGAGGAAAATAGCATCAACCTGGAATCCACGTCGAGAGCTGAATGATTGTCATGAATGAAGCCGGCGAGCTGCTTGTCACATGAGTATCCTCGCCGAAAGCCATGCTGATATTTATGTATAATGTTATGATCTTCCAGGTAGTTAATTACTTGGGTGTGGATTATATGTTCAAGAAGTTTACAAATGGTACTGGTTAATGAGATGGGACGATAGTTTAATGGCGATGAGCGTTCACCAGACTTGAAGATGAGAATTACTTTAGCGATTCGCCAGTCATGTGGGATGCAGCCTAACGATAACGATTGTGAAAAAAGGGCTGACAGTATGGGACAAATGCTAGCTGATATATTCTTTAGTATCTTATTATTAAAGCCGACATGATTAGAAGCAGTAGAAATTTTGAGTTTATTTAGTAAGGTGAGTATACCCGCTTCACTGACTATTATTTCTGGCATGCTGATATCATGAAGGAGGTTAACTTTCGGGCATGACGGGATGTCTTCGCACGTGAATACCGAAATGAATGCGTCATTTAAAACTTGTGCGCACTTAGACGTGGGAATGACGCTGTTATTACTGGTGGTAAGGACTATATCAGGATGATCAACAGGATTGATGACACGCCAAAATTTCCGAGGGTTATTTATTAGCATAGATGTTAAGTTATGTTTGAAGAAATGACGTCGAGTTGATGTGAGCAGTGACTGATATTCCTTATGACATGTTTTGTAGCGTAACTAGGAAACTGAAAGGGGGTCTATTTTATTGGCGTGGCGGTAAAGTCTTTTCTTTTTGTTATTGAGGCGTCGAAGCAGTTGGTTATACCATGGTGCGGTGTTTACAGTTTTGATGGTGATAAGGGGAATGAACCTGCTGATTAAGTTGGTAAGTGCATTTTTAAACATGAGCCAATTATCTTCAACGGATCGTGATAAATACCCTCCTAAAAAGTTATTTGAGAAAGACAGGAGTTCATTATTAATGCTATCGTAATCAGCTCTATTATAGCACCTTATTTGCTTATTGGTAGTTTTGCGCTTATTAGGGGAAATCCGGACGCTTCCAGTAAGGACGTCGTGATCAGAAGGCCCGTCAAGATGAGTAATTTCAGAAAAAATATCAGGGTTGTTGGTAAATACTAGGACATAAGAAGTGAACAGCTATTCCTAAGCAATACGAACGACCTTTTTATTCAGATATTGTAAGCGCAGGAAGTGCAGATGAGCCTCAATTAAGTAAACCAGAGAAGCACTAACACCGACCACGACAATTCACATCACTGCTTCAAATATTGAGATCTTCCCACACTTCCTCAATTACGTTTTTGAGAAAATCGGTTCCAATAGTTAAGCTTTGTCCGTAGATGTCTCTTCAATTCCCGTCCACTTTGGTTCAGCGAGTGAGTAGCGTAGTTTCTATTTGTCAATGGTTACACGCTACATCACAAACACACCGAAAAAATTCCGCATGATTGTGCGCATCAGGTAATAATCACTATCACTGCTGCAACCAATCTGCAATCACGCACAAGGGTTGTCTACAGATAGATGAGGTCGAGACATAACACTCGCCCCTCCCCATATCACTTTTTCCTCAAGGTAGCATAGCCATCTGCCGGTGCGCTGAGCGTGGCAAATGGTTCGAGTAGTTGAAATATGCGTAGTACAACGGGCAGAGTTCAGATAGAGCATCAGTGCATATTATTTATTTTTATTTATTTATGAATACTGCAACCCTAACATAGGGTTTTAGCAGGGTGGATACACATTTGCTAAATTAACAAATCGGCAAACAAGTAAATATAAAACAGGTGAGGTATGTACACAAAAAGACAATGGTTTGCAATGAAAAAGTCATAAGGGCATATAATGAAATCAGCGCTATATTCAAGTTGGTCACGAGTGGGGAATTGCTACAGTGATAGAAATAAAAAGCAGGATCACATATCAGACACTCACTGCTGGAGCTGCGCAGCAAAAAGATTCAAGGAAGACTGGAAAACAACTTCATTACTAAGGTTATTCCATTCGATGATTGTCCTCGGAAAAAATGAATATTTGAACGTGTTATTACGGGTGGAGAATGGGGTTATTAAAGGCATATGATGCAGAGATGCAGAGATGTGAATGAAGGGACTGGGCATGGTGGCACCACAAACATGCGGACCGCTGCTAACCCGTTCCTGTTTATTATACAGGTTTTTGGCCTCCTGCATAACGTCAACGCCACGCGACGTGGCAAGTGCAATGCCGGTCCCACGGCGCATGACCAAGAGAGGACCGACTGCCTCGTGCCGTACCACTTGGAAGAGTTGTCATGGTCTTTGATGCCCCGTCACTCGTCCACTGCGCGCGCAGAACGTCACGTGATGGAGCTGCGGATGACGACACCCGTCTACTCGGCTATAAAAGGAAACCCTGCTCAAGGCACGATCACTGGGCACGGTGGCACCACAAACATGCGGACCGCTGCTAACCCGCTCCTGTTTATTATACAGGCTTTTGGCCTCCTGCATAACGTCAGCGCCACGCGACGTGGCAAGTGCAATGCCGGTCCCACGGCGCATGACCAAGAGAGGACCGACTGCCTCGTGCCGTACCACTTGGAAGGGTTCTCATGAACTTTAATGCCCCGTCACTCGTCCACTGCGCGCGCAGAACGTCACGTGATGAAGCTGCGGATGACGACACCCGTCTACTCGGCTATAAAAGGAAACCCTGCTCAAGGCACGATCACTGGGCACGGTGGCACCACGAACATGCGCACCGCTGCTAATTCGTTCCTGTTTATTATACAGGTGAGAAAGCATTACGGAAAGTGCTTTTGCTCTAGCGACCTGTTTGTGGTGGTGCTGCCGTGCCCACGGCTTTTCTGTTCAGTGATTTGTTGCTTGATGTACGACGCAGCTTCATTGTGCTGGAAGACACTCTTACTAGGAGGGGATATTGAGACCAACCCTGGTCCAGACCTGGCTAAAATAGCGAAACAACTTAACGAAATCGTTAATGATATTAAAGAAATCAAAGAAAAGCGGCTTGGAGATATTGAAAGGAAACTTGATGCTTTAACAGTGCTTGAAACCTAGGTTTCCTCATGCCAAGAACAGATTGCTTGCATGTCTACTACAATTCAAACCCTTGAGAACAAGCTAGATGACCTCGAGGATCGTAGCAGAAGGTATACCCTTATCATTTACGGATTACCTGAAACTGAGGACGAAAGTAGCGACACGTTGAAACATACTGTAAACCAAGAAATATGCTCCACTACAAAAGGCATTCTTGATTTGAATCCTGTGGGTATAGAGCGCATTCATAGGCTGGAAGGGCATCGCCCAGAAAAGTAAGGCCAGTAATTTTCAAGCTGCTGGACGCAAGGGACAAAGTCGCCATTTTGAAAAAAGGAATCAAATTAAAAGGCACAAATTATTCGATAGGCGAGGATTTTTCAAAAAGAGTGAGAGAGTTGAGGAGGAAGCTCTGGCAAAGTTCCAAAGAAAACCGCGAAATCGGAGAGAAAACTTCGCTTAGTTTTGATAGATTATACATAAACAAAAAGGCCTATGTCTGGGATGACGAGAAAAACGACAAAGTTCCTGCCCCAAAAAAACGAAATCGCAGAGTCAAGCCGCCCAATTACGCGAAGTCAAGGGCAATTACAGAGCTAATTGAAAGGCATGTCAGCGTCTCAACTGTACGCTCCGCCGATTCTTTCACTGCGAGGATCACATCGTCTTGCTCAAACACAAAAAAATGTGATAAGTGAAAAACAACTAAGGCTACTGAATATAAATGCACGCAGTATCAATATTAAGATAGATTCACTGGAAATTCAATTATTGCAACATGATCCGCACATAGCCGTAATAACTGAAACTTGGTTGAGAAGTGAAATAGGTGATGAATAAGTTTTTCCGCCCCATTACAACGTATTTCGCAAAGACAGGGCCACCAGAGGAGGGGGCGTAGCCGTCTTAGTGAATCCACCATTAGAGGCTAGGATTCTAGCAGATATGGGCAGTCTTGAATGTTTATGCCTACAGATTACGTGCTGGGGCCTTAGCTTTCTTTTGTACGCGTGCTACAGGCCTCCAGACTCAGCTCCAGATTATCTAATCATGTTGCAAGCACATATGTCCCTGCATCTTAATAAAAAAATAATTTTAATAGGTGATTTCAATTTGCCCACCATCGACTGGGACTGGTTGCAAACTTGTTCGCAGCCTAACAAAAATGAGAATGCTATTTTTAACATCATGCTCACACACGACCTAATTCAACTAGTTAAACAACCTACTCGTGTACAAGGACAGTCGAGCTCTGCTTTTGGCTTAGTGTTTGTGAATCGCGACTTTTCTGAACACTCTGTATTAATAGAACAAGGGTTATCGGATCATAGCCTTGTCAGCGTATCTATTCCGCTCCTGAAATTCGTTTGTTATAAAAAACCGTCCGTTCAAACTTTTAAAGATTATTCTAGAGCAAACGACGCTTGCGTGATTGAACATATGGAAGCAGCCTTAGTTGACTTCAGCAATGATGTCAATGACGCATGCGCTCTTTGGGATCGCATTTTGGAAGTATGCCGCTACTGAATCACCAACTTTGTACCGAATAAACGTAAAAAACTAACAAACGCACACATTGGATGACACGCAGTATCATCCATATAAAGCGGAAAATAAAAAAATTGAAAAAGAGGCATGCCCAGCGAGATGTGATCCAAAAGATACAAAGAAGCCTGGCAAGAGAAGTGCAACAATCCAAAGACTATTACTTTAAAACGTTAATGCAAAACTTTATTAAAAGTGACCCAACAAAGTTCTGGAGTTATCTATCGGATAACAAAAAGCCAGTGACGTCAATTTCTGTCAAAGGGCGCATGGTTACAAATCGCAGTGACATCGCAAATCACTTCAACAGTTATTTTCAGAGCGTGTTTGCCAATTCAGCAATATGTGTACCAGAAACGTTTTTGTTTGAACTATGTGAAGTGAATTTCATTATTATTCTGGTTTGATTTCAATGCTTTTAAACTTGAAAGCAAAAAAATGCTGTGGTCCTGATGACCCTCCCAATGTGTTTACTTCGGCGTTATGCTGAATGCGTCGCCGAATTTCTTGTTGTAATCTTCCAAGCGTCCCTGTTAACTGCAACACTACCACGTGACTAGAGGATCGCTAGAGTCATCCCTATCTTTAAAAAAGGGGATCGAATAATTCCGGATAACTACCATCCTATATCTTTAACTTCAACATGCTGCAAATAATCGAACATATCATAGCCAACCGTATTCTTGAATTCCTTGAAAGACACTCGATTCTAACATGCTTCCAACATGGTTTTAGGAAAGGCTATTGAACTGTGACTCAACTGGTCACCGTCACACACGAGTTTGCAAAAGCCCTTGATAATAATGTTCAGGTAGACACACTTTTTCTTGATCTTAGCAAAGCATTCGACAAAGTTCCTCATGACAAATAATTCAAAAAATAAAAAATATAAACTTCCCGAAAGTTTGGTAGCGTGGGTGTCTAGGTATCTGATGAATAGAGAGCAGTATGTCTTGATTGATGGTCATGCCTCGAGCTGTCTTCCTGTCACATCCGAAGTACCTCAAGGTAGTGTTCTGGGGCCGTTGCTTTTTCTGTTATACATCAATGATATCGTCACTGTAGTTACACCCACCACTCATGTCCGGCTGTTTGCAGATGACTGTATTTCATTCCGTGAAATCTCCAGCATGCAAGATCAAATAGAACTTAATACAAACCTGGACAATATATACAGTTGGTGCAGGGATTGGGGCATGGTTGTCAACGCAGAGAAAACTGTTTCCCTCCGCATAACACGCAAAAAATCTCCATTCCAATTTCAGTACACACTGGGATCATGCGCGGTGAACCAAGTCAACAGCTTCAAATACTTAGGCGTAAAGTTCACTAGTAATCTTTCCTGGAACTTGCACATAGAAAACATCTGCTCCTCCGCCTTTCGAAAACTGTGTTTCTTGAGACACAATCTTCGTAATTCGCCTCCAAGTGTTAAACTTCTTTGCTACCATTTATACGTTAGACCAAAACTTGAGTATGCTGCTGTAGTATGGGACCCGTATACTAAAAATAACATCGATAAATTGGAAAAGGTTCAGAGGAAAGCTGTCAGGTTCATTTTTTCAAAACTTCGTCGCACGGATTCTCCCTTTGAATTAATGATTGCCAATAACATTCCCAAGCTTCAGTTAAGAAGACAAAAATTTCGTATCGATTTCCTCTGCTCACTTACTAAACATGAATTGGCTATCGACCCCTCCCTGTATATATCCGCCCTGACCACAAAACACACGCGGCACCATGACCCTAGATCGCTAACACCATACCAAGCGCATACCGATACTTACAAATTTTCATTTTTCCCGCGCACCGTGGCTGAATGGAATTCCATTGCTGCGCCATACTTATTAGATACTGTATACCCCATTTTTTGTTAGTGTTGTTAATTGTGTGTTGGATTGAAAATGCAATGTCCGCCCTTCGTTTTTTGTCCCTTTTGCTATTTTTGTATTATTGTGCTATTCAAGTGCTCGTCCTGCCAGGACCACAACTGTGGTCTGCAGTATGTATAAAATAAATAAATAAATAAAAATAAATACGTGACCCCTTTTTATTTCGCCAAAAAATATAGTTTTTTCTCTGACTTCCCAAGAGCACAAATCCACTTGTCAATGCGGGAAAATATTTTTACCTCCTTAAAAATATCAGAGGTGTCCATTGGCAACCGCTTTTTTTTAATTCCGTGAAATATTGATTTTGATGAAATCCCACGAAAGAAAAAAACTGTTTTAGTTGTAGGTCGGAAATATTTAGGCAACATACTAAGAATAGTTTTCTGTGATAAACAATCATTGCTTTGCAGCTTTGGAACTCTTCTTCCAAGCGAAAAATTGTGAATTCGGCACACAAATCATTATTACTCCAATATTTATATTTGTCGCCACGTGCGTGTATTTGACAATATTTCAAAATATTTTATGAGAGTGGAATAACACATGTTAGGTTAAGAAATTTGTGGAACGTGATTGCTGAGAGTGACGTCCAACGTTAAGCAGAAACATTCAACTAATCACATGTTTCTGAAGATGCAACATTTTAAAGACCGTTTAGAAAAAATCTACATTAATTTCCTTTAGGCTTCCAAGAATTGAATGCAAGCGCATGCTCTAACCTAATCTGTAAAAACATGTAGCGTTATTTATTGGGAGAACGTAGTTAGAAAATCTTTGGACCATCTTTTCGAAGGGTACCCTGAAGGGAAGTGAAGCAAGTAGCAGTGGTGCGCACGGCCTTCACCCGGCTGAAACGAGCGTCGACGCGGGTTCTGAAAGAATGGTTTGAAGCAAAATTGGGCTTAAGGTTTACTCGAATACACAACGTCGCAAATTCACAAACGCGCTCGTTTTCGCTAGCCCTCGCAATGCCGACGATGGCCGGATGAGGCGTAATGGTATTGGCGGAAGTTTCGGCAGATGGAAGAGCGTCCTCTCTATCGCAGATAAACGAGTCAAAAGAGTGCGACCTCTTGATGTTTGGCAAAGCATTGCAAGTGGTGCATCGAGTGATGCAAGAGAGAGAGGTGACACGTATAGACATGCTTTAACGCCTATGCTAGGCGCGCGTATGGTTTACTGCACGTGAACTGACGAGTTGGTGGTATAGCGAGCGACATTCGCGACAGCGTAGTGATCGTCCGGCAAGGGAGGGAGAGAGCGACTTAAGCGCGCACCAAGTTTATTCTAGTAACGTTGAGCGCGCTCTGCGAGAGGAGCCTGACGTCACTGACATGGAGAAACGCCATTACGCAGGCCATGGAGGAAGGAACAACTTAGGATAGGCCATGACGTCGTATTCGTGAGCCGCCGCAATGCAAACACTCGCACTACCTCCTAGTGGAAAAGTAGATTAACAATGCGCGATTTCCGGCGAGCAGTCGCCGTAATGGCCTTGGAAGCGGCACCGGCGGACCGGCGGAGTAGAAGCTGGTAAGTGTTTTCGGCCGGCAGCGAGTCAATTCACGAGTACTGCTTCCTTTGCGTGTTATTTGTGAAATCTATGCCATGACCAGCTGTAGTGTATACACAGTGCAATTCGCGTGCACCGCCGGATGTACCTGGTGGCATTTTTCACGTGTGTTTCCTTCACTGTTGATCAATAATGCATGATATTTGCATGTGGAGCGCTTAGCTGTAGGTTCCGTTGATTCTTAGTCCTTGTGTCAACTGAGAACACACGCGAACCTTCGTTTTTAGTGTTGTAGGCATTGTGTCGCGTTTGTAGAAGTTGTGTTGTTCATACGGAAGGATAATAAACATTTCTAGTTATCGAACTAAATGTGTATGTATCGTACGGTGTGCGCTCTCTGCGTGTTAGTTGCGTGGGCACTTGAATCAGACACTTTAGGTGCACGATCGCGTATACAGTACAGTGGTGTCTTCTTAGTGACGTGAAGTACGTGAAGCACTAAGCTGGCACTGCACGAAATACATACGAAGCAAGCTCTCAAAATCGCGCATTGTCACACTGACACTATATACGAGCAAAGAACTACTAATCGGCCCGTAAATCAGAAAATATGGCTCAGAGAGAGAGGAAAAAAGGCCTTGCGGCGAGCAGAACGCGTCAGTCACTGCTGGGTGAGTTCGAATACGATGATGCCGAGGCTGAATGATTTTTATTACGACACATGCCGGTGCTTTTCTGTGTCGTTTCACAAACACTTCACGAAGTATTTAAGCACGCTGTCCTCCGGCCTGCCACGCACGAACAGTCTGGGAAAGGTGTGCTCGCAACATTTTACTGCATGCAAACCATACAATACGCGTTAAGTGAATGCCGAGACAATAAAAGCGAAACAGCGCTGGGAGCACGCCGCTGAGCGTCTGCTGTTTTGTTCGCCCTATACCGTTTTGTTTGCCCCATAAATTTGACGTCACTTTCACCACACTTCTCACATTGCAAAGGGATAGGATAGGACCTCTCCTCAGTTTTTCCTTCCTCCATGACTGAGGCCAGGGTTACTAGAATTATGGTCGCTCGATCTCCCTCTTTTGGTGTGGCCGGCCGAGGCGTTTCCCAAACAAAAGAGTGCGTGCAAAAGTAAAAGTTTACTGACCGGCCATGACAGCTGGTGAGGGCACTGCTGAGCGGCGAAACAATTCATGTCAGATTGGCACGGTGGATGGATGTGTTTTTTAAGCGCTCCCAATCGACTGCGCGAATATGTGGTTTTACTTGTTTCTGGCTTGCCTTTATAATTAATAAGGCCGCAGTGAAAACTTTTAAAGCAGTTAATAATTTTTACGGCTATTTCGGGGGTCAGTCACCAAGTATTTATTAGATTGTGTGTGTGTTTGTCTCTTTTTTATTTTTTTCTTGCCACCCGGTGGGGGAGCTACAAGTACATTGAACACATAAGTTTTTGTAGTAGAGCTCAGACTTTCTCTTTTTCTTAGGGCAGGGATTGTGTTCTGTAATTATCGAGCGAAACAATTCATAAGGACAATTGGTGTTAGAATCACATGGTTAAAAATGCTGTAAAGTGTTCAGGATGTACACTGGTTTTGAAAATGAACCCAAGTGCAGAAGCGAATGTAGAAGAGGCTGACGCCAAGTGTAGGCAATGCGAGGTCAAGGAAAAAATGGAGAAAATGATGGTTGCCCAGAGTGAGCAGCTCATGAGAATCGCCGAGCTGAAGACTGCTTTGGAGACAGAGCAAGAGAAAACGGGGGCTGTGGGAGAAAGGCTGAAGTCCGCTGAAAAGGCACTAGTAAAGGTGAACAAAGGAGTGGCCGACGTAGAGAACAGTAGGGCACCGGCAACCAGAACGGCGGAGAAAAATAAACAAACATGTTTTGAAAAACAGGTTCAGCCGGTTCGGTGGTCACAAGACCCTGCTTCAGCGAAGTAAAGTTGGGGCTGAGAGGGGGCAAACCAGCCGGCGTCAAGGTGCGAGAAGCACCCAGGTGCAGGATGGTCCAGCTGGAAAGTCACAGCATGTGATAATCGCCACGGACTGGAATTTAAATTAATGCGCAGATGCAATCGAAGAGAGGGTAAGAAGTGACAAGAGGGTTGCAGTAGGGACGTTCCCAGGACGCAGGCTGGAATTTTTTTTCTTTATTGCCTTCTTGACTACAGGTCAAGCTAATATGACAATCACTATCACACGTGTTTCTAGCGTGACAACGCGTCAAACAAAGATATTACATCTTCATTACAGTCGGTAGTGTTATACACATCTCGCACTTTTATAACTGCTTCCACGAAACACTCATTAACGGAAAGAACTCTCACATCACAGTGTCTGTACGATAGCATACTACGCCAAACTGAATGAAGACCAAGTACAAATATAACATCCAAATTTTGCACAGGACTATCACAAGGCAAAAAACGAATTCCGTATGAAGTAAGAGGTAAATGTTTTTTTAAAGTTCTCTGTAAAATATCCCAAAAAAATAGCGTTCTTACAATCAATAAACACATGTTCATTGGTCTCAGGTTTGTTACACAGAAGACAGCTGCTTCCCCATGGTACATACATCCCTCTCTCTTCAAGCCACGTTTTTACTGGCAAGGTTCCCGTATGAAGTTTAAAAAAGAAGGTTTTCTTATTGGGTGGTATAAACATGTTTTTCACTCGCTTCAGTACGTCTTGACCATATGATTTTTCATATCTTGAACGGTACAGGGGCACAGGAAAAACATTCTGTATTAAGTCTTTCATAGGGCGCTTTATTTTCACATTAGTTAGGTAATCTATCGAAAACCTCCCCCTTAAGAAACGATATGAGAACACAACTTCGTGCAAGAACGGTGACAAGGTGTGTCGTTCACGCCTGTCTGAAGATACAAAGAAGTCAGGCATGTGGTGTAACAGCGTTGTTTGAAATAAAAAACGTAAAAAGAGTCTCTCTGGTCTCTAATCAGCAGGAAACGTGATATACTTGTTTAAGAAACAGACGGCACAGAGACAGCCCTCCTTGCTTAACTCGCCGAAACAAGTTCGTTCTAGATGTTCTTTCCCACGTAGAGTTCCAGATGAACGTGGCGAATATCCTGTGGACTTTGTGAATGCTTTTACGCGTACAACTAAGTACTTGCAAAAGGTACATAATTTTAGCAGCCAGGAAACACGTTGCATACAGCTGACCGAGAGAAAATGGATAAGCCACGACCACCCCATCCTTCGGCGGTTGCGCGCAGTTCTTCAGCCTTTCCAAGCCAAAATGCTTCACTGTCTCAATACCTGTCCAATGGTACCCTTAGGTAACGACTAGGCGTCGTGAGCCACTGAATATATCCAAAGGAAGTGGGCGTATTGTCCCAATTACCATGCCTTAAACGAACGCTTTTCTCTTTGTTCATTAAACTTCCACTCGTGTCGCAAAACCTTTAAGTGATTTTTAATAACGAAGTGACACTCTTTCTATCAACTTCAAAAAGGCAACTGCAAACAAGTCCTGATAATAGTTTTCAAAAGCTTTCATAATATATTTATGTTCTCTCAATACTTTGCGATTACATCGTCGGCGTATGCCAAAACACGCACTTCACATGTCTGCAACCTGAAACCATTAATCCCTGGATGGTGAATCACTTTCTGACACAATGGTTCCAAAAATAGAGCGAAGAGCAAAGGACTTAAAGAACACCCCTGGCGCACGGAGGAAAGTTATTGTATGCGCTGTGAGAGTTCTCCATTTACAATTAGATTTGTGGTTGAACTTTTGTATGCCAATCTAATACCTTTACATATGATCGCACCAAGACCAACGTACTCAGCTAGTTGAAGAGTATATTGTGTGGAACCATGTCGAAAGCCTTGGCTACATCAATTTGCAACATAGCTACTTTTAGAAGCGCAGCGTCACAATACTCCAAAACGCTCCTGGCAACATGAATATTCGTGAATATGCTCCTACGCTTGATGCCGCAAGTCTGATGTGACCCGACCAACTTGTATATAACTCCTTGCAACCTCCTAGCCAGCACTTTTATAAACACCTTATAATCTACGTTGGTTAGCGTGATTGGCCTGTATCCTGTCACTTTGCGTAAAACATGTTGCTCTTTCCCTTTAGGAATCAGCACGGTGTGTGCCCGATTAAACGATGGAGGCAGAGTTCCGCGATCTAAAAACTCTAAAAAAACCTCATGAAATGTGGCGGCCATATCCTCCTTGAACGCTTTGTAAAAGGCGGCATTAATGCCATCTGGACCAGGTGATTTGCCCATGCCGAGATCATCGATAGCCTTCTCAATTTCCCCTATACTGATAGACATTTCCAATAAATTTGTGTCCTCAGCATTAAGTGTCGGCATTTCTATCAAGAACTCTTCTACAAAACCCGGCTCCTTTGGTTCGCGATAAGCAAACAAGTCCTGATAATAGTTTTCAAAAGCATTCATAATATCTATGTTTTTTCAATATTTTACCATTCCATTCTATCTCTAGTATGTCGTGAGCTCGAGCATATGCCTTTTCATCTGACAAGGCTCGCTTTGTCGGAGCTTCACCTACGAGGTATATCTCAGCTCTTGCTCGTATAATTACGCCTTTATATTTATCTTCTTCAAGACATTCAGTTTTGTTTTTGACAACCTGCAGCTCATGTGTGAATAAGCCCGGGTTTTCTGCTTCAATATTCACCAAATCATTTAGCTCTGCCCGTAGCTCACGTTCCTGTTTTCGAGCTTGGTACTGCATGTAGCAACCACACTCTATTGCATTCGTTTTTATCTTTTGCTTAAATAATTCCCATTTTTCCGTGGCACTCTTTTCTGCGTTTTTGAAAAAAATTCTCGATTTCCTTCTTTGTCTTATCTACAAACCCTTCGTACGTAATTATCTTAGTAATCAGTTTCCATGTTTGCCATACAACCTTCTTTTTGCACTTTCTACCTATCTCAAACAAAACTAAGCAATGATCACTGATGGAAACAGCATAAACGTCATAGTTCTGACATAAGGGTACTATCTCAGAACAAACATATGCTCGATCTAGTCGTGCGTGACTCGAACCTTAAAAATGTGTGAAGTGCTGGCGACTGCCACCCATCGCAAACAGAGCTACGTCATGTAAAAAGTACTTATTAAGGCTTTTTCTAAGCAAACCAACGCTTTTATCACCTAATTTAGCAGTATACGTGCAATCTTCTTGGGTCAAAACACAATTGAAGTCACCCAACAGAACCACACATTTCTGACATTCAAAGTACGCTTGCATTTCCCGAAAAAACAAACATCTGTCTCTCGAATTTGTAGGTGCGTATACACAGATAACTCTAAATTTAGTGTTCCCGTAACAAAAGTCACACAAAACAAAACGCCCATGTAGGCAACTTTGGACCTCTTCCACTACAATACCAAGAGAGTTCTTGACAAAAATAATACATCCAGCTGATGCTCCCACTGCATATCTCACACACGCATTGTACCGCAATGAAAATTCTGCTATCAAGCTATCAGTCGCGTCCTCAGTACTAACTTTAGTCTCCTGGACCGCGAGCAAGTCGAGGTCTTTTTCTTGCATCAAGCGTTTCAACTGTTACTGTTTGCGACGCGTTCCTAGACCACGTACATTCAGCGTACCAATGCGTAAAGGCGCAGTCATGCTAGCCATGTTGATGACAAAGATCAAAACTACAATGCTGCGCTTACCGTGTCTCGTATACCGTGCAGTGGGAAAACCGGGGTCTTACGCGTCTAGATCCTGTCCCCGAACCGGCGACGATGACGCCGACCGGGTTTCGAGGGCATATTTTTTACTCTTAGCGCCCGTTACGCGATGCCACAGACGCTCCGGGCGTTTCAGGTTGCGTTCCGTGCTCTCCACTCGGTAACGCTTGCCGCGTCCCGTGGTCGCTTCCGGAGACTTTGTGCCGGCCTCTGGCGTAGCGATCTCGCCACTGGTACCGATATCTTCCTCCATCGATTTTTCAATGTCCTGCTGGCCGCCTGTTGCGGCAAACTCCTCGGACTCTTTTGTTGAGTCTTTGCCATCTTGCGTTGTCGCGTCGGCTGCCTCTTCTCCAGTTGCCTGATCCGCGGCGTCGGGTCCCACGGCGTTGCTGCCAGGGGCCAACTTCTCAGCCTCTTCGGCGTCCATTAGATTATCTTGGGCGTCGTCTGTTGGCAGCACGATCTTCGTAACTCTGGCATAACTCCTGACGCAATCTTGACTTTCATGACCAAACGCTCGGCATACACCACAGCGGGGAGTCTGGCAATCTCGTCGTATATGTCCTTGCATGTGACACCTTAGGCAAAGTGGTGCCCGACCCGGGGCCACAAGAAGGACGGTGCCCCCTTCAATCTTAAAAAGGTGCGGCAAGTCTTCTAGCACCACGCCTTCCTTCAGTTTCAGTCGCACCATCCTCGTCGTCGATATCGCGTGTTCAAAGCCCGCGACGGTCCAGTTGTCGTTGGAAACCTCCAGAACTTCACCAAACTCACCTAACGCTTGTCGAATGCTCTCATTCGAGACCGCAAATTCAACCCAGTGGATTTTCACGGTTACATCATGTTGGATAGGGTCGATGATAGCACAGAAGCCACCCTTGACTCGGAGTCCACCTGTTTTGAGTAATGCTCCTTTGTCATCCTTGCTTCGCATCTTCGCAGGCCAGATGCAATTCATCTGGAAAGCTCCAAAGCCAGTGATTGCCTTGATGAGTCCCACTTCTTCCAACGGGGCCCGAAAGTCTTCCAACCGGTATGGTCTTTTTCCAAATCCACGTGCAGAGACACACACTCTTCCATACTATCACCTGATGGCAATGTAGGCAACAAAAACCGGTAATCCGATGGTGCAGAAGGGAACCTAACACCGCGGCCAGCAGCGGCCGCCGAAGCACCTCGCACGCAGCGAGCCATCACACGTCCGTCTCCCACCGAAGCCGAACAGGTTCAGCCGGTTCATTTGTCGCAAGGCCCAGCTTCAGCGAAGTAGTGGTGGGGCTGGGAGGGGATAAAGCAGCCGGCGTCACAGGTGCAAGTAACCCCCAGGTGCAGGATGCTCCAGCTGAAAAGTCACAGCTTGTGATAATCGCCGGGGATTCAAATTTAAATCGATGCACAGAAGCCATCAAAGAGACGGTAAGAGGTGACAAGAGGGTTGCAGTAGGGGCATTCCCAGGACGCAAGATGGAAGCAGCCCTGAGGCAAGTGAGCGCAAAACTCAAAACTACAGCTGATGGACGAAACCTCGGGATAATTTCAGGTCGTTTAAACGATGTCCTAAATCAAGATACGGCAGGACTAGCGACCACACTGGTGAAATGGGTCCATGACATGCGTGCCACTTCTCCTCTGGTACAGGTAGTGATATGCACAATACTGGAGGTACCGGTGCGTGACGGCAACCTGCAAAGAGCGGTTGTAAACTCAAACTAAGAGATATGGCGGATTAGACAAAATATATGCTTTGAGGTGGTGGAAATAAACAGAAAGGTACGTAGGTGGGGTGATTTTCAACAAAACAGAATTCACTTCGGTGAGTGACAAAGTCATGAGGTTGGTTGGTGAATCGCAAGACGCGCAGTACCTTTTTTGGGGGCAAGTTGGCCCTTCGTGGTGCAGAATAGCTAGTAACAAGGAAAACAACCAGGGAGACTATTTGACAGGTGGTACGAAGAGATACAATTCCAAAGTGGCACCGATAAGTAAGACAGGTAGTGTCCGGCGCAGCAATAGACGTAGCCACGAGGGCCGAGCCATATCTGACGTAGGGTATATTACCATGCAGGAAGGCAGGAACAGGCTGAAGTGCGAAGATAGAGAAGAACAGCTAAGGGAGGAGAGGCCGTGGTATACGGTTTTGTATAAACACATCTTAGGAACATGGAACAACCTCTTTACAATCCGGAGTACGCGTGGGAATATTGTAATAGAACAGAAGGCAGCAAAAAGGACAGTGGTATTGGGGCATTCATTCACAAAAGTAACAACTGGGAAAGGGTGAAGCAGGAGGGCAAGGAACATTATGGCTAAAAGGAAAAGTGGCCGGGCAAGTGACTCTTCTTGTTTTGGTGTACATGTGGACGGGGGCAAAGGCCAGAGAGGAAAACCAGGCAATGGTGGAGTGTATTTCAAAAGACATTGAGGCATTAGGAGTAGAGTGCGAGATAATTATACCAGAAGATATGAATGTGCACTCAGAAGATATAGATAGTTTTAGTGACGCAAAAGGCAATGTGTTCATTGTTTTGTGTGAAAGGCATGACTTGATCCTTTGCAACAGTACTGAGAAGTGTGAAGAGGAGATAACATGAGAGGTAGGAAGGCTGCAGTCGACGATATAATACGCACTGATGTCACATAGTGTGTATGATAGGCTCAGGGGAATGCACATAGATGAATGCGGCTCCAGAAGTCTGGGCAGTGATCACAAACGTATAAAGCTAAGTTTTGGAAGAGCAGTGAAAGTGGGAAGATAAGGTGAGACTACAAGAAAATTTTGATTCAGAAAGGCAAATAGAAATAGCTACCGAACGAATTGAGAAAGTAATCTCTGAGGATATATACAGTGTGGACATACACGAATATAATTAGACTGCTTGAGCCAGAGTTTGCTGAGGCACGTCAAAAGTCGACCCGAAAAAGAAGACACAAACACAATAGTTGGTGGGATGAGGAAGTTAAGAGAGCCATAGCAAAACGTAAAGAAGCCTCTAGGGAACACATACATACTAAGCAGCTGGGTTAACTGACAGATGATGTTGCAAGAAAATAGAACATCTTTCTAAGCTGTAGACGGGAAGCATTCTTTCTGATCGATAAAAAGAATAGAAGAAAGGGGGCTCAGTGGCTATCAGAAGTACATAAAAAAGATAGAAAGGCAGCTGCGAAATTTTGAAACCATCTAAACTCCCTAAGAAATGAGACGAGCCTAGAGCAGATGGTTATAACTACAGCTCAAGGTGCTAGGCTAGAAGGCGACGAAGTTACTGATTATATAAAAACAAGGGTGTTATACAAATGAGCGCTCAGAAAAGGAGTGCGCCGCCGAGTTGTGGAAGCGGTGATGGTGCCGGCTGCTGGAGGGGCGCTACAAGGTCAACACTAAAGAAGAAAACAAGCATCCAAAGACTCGCCAGGCGCGCCATCTCTCCCCATCGGAAGCGTAGTTTCGGCGACCAACTTCCTCACATCGGCCGCCGAGCAAGCCCTGGAAAGATCTCGAAAGAAAGGGGCGTGGTTCTGTAGAGTTGCGTCGCGAGTCGCGGACGGTCCTCGAAACGTCTCGCTCTTCCCCAAGCCTGGGCTGTGCATCGGCTGACGAAACGATTAGAATTTTCGGGAATCTAGCGCGAAAGGTATTTAGGCGAGCAGCGGAGAAGAGAAAGCAGGAGAAGAAGGAAGTTTACGCCAGTGTATGTAGGCAGTAGTTGAAGAAAGTGTTGCGCAGGTGTGCGTCGAGTCATTCCGCCGTGTCGGCAAAGGTTTTTCTCGTCGGTGGCAAAGCAGGTAATGAAGAAGGTTTCTGCCTGAAGGGTGAAGGCTGGTGCTACTAGCAAAAGAATAGTATGAGACTGCCTCCAGAGAGCGAGTTCGCGTCCTGCAATCGCAACGCGTGTGAGCCCGACGTGTTAAGAGCGAAGCAGTTTGGTGGTTGGAGAGCGGCCAATTGAAGACGCAAGGCTTCCTTGAAGAGAAACTTCGGGGGCAGCGGATCAACAACAGCGCTGGACTTTGAGTGTGTGATTCTTGGAAGAGTATCATTCAGAGTTTGTTCCAAGCACTTTGAACTGAATAGGTTTTCAAATTCTTTAGTCTTTAAGTGTCTTGGTTGTTTGATGCGTGTGTTCGCATCGTAGCACGTGCTGTTATTTGTCTCCTTTGTTCGAGTGTAGCTGATTGTATTGGGTATTTCATTGTTTGATTGATGAAATATTGTACTGAACTATTGCGGAGTGTCTATGATTGTGTATCGTTTGATCTGCCATACTTGAGAATATAATTTTGTTTTGTTCATCAACTCTAGGCTCTGACTCGTCATTTGAACCACAGCCAGCATCCACTGGCGCACCAAATAGGACCACTTGTAAACTGTTCGCGCTTTCGTGATGCAGTTCGAGGGGCCGATACTTCGGCCCTTGGAATTAGCCCAGCGATCGCATTCCTAATAACGGGACCAGTGACAAAGGGTGACACAAAATTTTCAACAAAAAAATGTCTTATGCACCACAGCAGACAACGATGAATCCACTGACGCAATGCCTCCATTTTCACAACGAGAGTGGGAAACGGCTGAGAAGAGGGTTCTTAGTAGCACATCAACAGGCCCAGATGGCAATAAATTATGCTGATAAAGACGTAGGGTCCAAAGTCTTCGCCGACTTTGAGAGAGGCAGTGACCAAAATAATAATTGATGATGAAGTCTCTAATAATTGGAAACTTAGTAGGATGAGCATGATCTATAAAAGAATTGGGGACAAAGCTGACATGAACAACTGCCGTCCTATAACAGTGACATCAATGGTCTACAGGCTGGCGGTGCAGAATATAAAACTAGGCAGAAGGCATGGAAAGAGGATGAGATGGTGCTGGGGGAACTGCAGGATGGGTCTCGGCCACACGGGAGGTTGGAAGACATACTAGTCTAACTGACGCAGGGCATCGAAATAGCAGAAAAGGAAGAAATGCCCCTGTGGCTAGCATTTTTGGATATAAAGGAAGCGTATGATAGTGAGGTTCAGGAGAACGTATGGGGAATACTGAACAACACTAGGTGTGGAAGATTGAGTCACTTATTTTTTAAATGATATCTCTAAAGGTAGTAAAGTAGTTATAGAGTGGGAAAAAACAGGTGTCAAAGCCAACAAAGGTAAACGGGGCCTTAGGCGGTGGTGTCCTTTCTCACTCTTGTTAATATAGATGTATCTACAAGGATGAGAGGCCAAATTAGAGGGAAGTGGTCTTCGCTTCAACCTCTCTTTCGTCAAACAAGGAAAACTCTTGAACAGGCACTACCGGCAATGGGTACACAGATGATATAGTGCTAATGGCTGACAAGAAGGAAGATTTGCAGGGATTCATGAAAATCTGAGGTAATGAGGAAGATACGTTAGATTTCAGATTCAGTAAGGAAAAATCAGCAGTCATGATTTTTAATGATAATGAAGGTAGCGAGCTTAGAATACAGGAGATCACGCTAGAGATAACAGATAAATGCAAATATCTAGGCGTATGAATAAGCAATGGGACCAAGTACCTAGGGGAACATGACATATACGTGACGACTACAGGTAACAAGAAGGCAGCAGTGATAAAAATAGGGCAGTGTTGAGTTACAATAGGTATGATGTTGTAAGAGCAATATGGAAAGGGGTCATGGTCCCTGGTCTTACGTTCGGCAATGCGGTCTTGTGCATTAGATCAGAAGTTCAAGCAAGATTAGAAATAAACAACGTCGAACAGGTAGGCTTCCCTTAAGAGCTCACGGGAATACAATTCAAGGAGTACAAGGTAATATCAAATGCACATCATTTGAGGGCAGAGAAGCTAGCAGCAAGATAAAATTTGAGAAGCGATTGAAAGAAATGGGGGAGGAGCTTTGGTAGGGTGGCTCGAATAGGGAGATGTAATGAGCGCGGCGCTTTTCTCTTGCCGGAGAAGGCCCTTCGGCGCGCCGATGCCGCTAGGAGCGCTGATGGCAGTGGCGTGGGCAGTGAGCGGCGCACTTCGCAGTGTTTCTCTAGGGTGCACTTTTTTTTCCCGGGCGGTAGCTGCTTTACAAGCACTTCGTCAATTGGTGATTGCGCTGGGTTTCTACGAAATGCCTGAAGGTGTCAACGACAAAAAAGGTAGACTCTGCGTCGCTGCATTATGCTTGTCCGCAAAACTTAATGGTCAGCTCAGCCTCTTGAAGAGTCCCAAGGGTGGCAAAGTGCATTACTTAGTTGATGGGTCTCTCTGTCTGTAGAAAAAATGCTGCATGAAATGGAATGAATTGAGAAAGACTACGAAAGACTTCCGTCTGATGCTCTAGCAGTGTCTGTCGCCCATGAATCGTACACCGCTGAGCGGTGGATGGTCGCCCTGTATATTATGTGGCAAGCTATGCTGTCAGAAATCTGGTACTTCGTAATTATCGTATTGAGTGCGAGAGCACCCGCCTTGTTTCCAGGGTTGGTGGTGACGCCTTAAGTAGCACCGTTACTGGTATAGTACGTTACTTCGGCAATAAGTATTTGATGCACTCGTTTTACATTTAGAAATGGAGCTGCTCTTAAAGGTAGCCTTCACTAAGGCAACTCTCATATACATACGGTGATTTCGGGGCGTCTAACTAAACATATCAATCATGGGGTATAATCGAAGAAGACGTACGTTATTTTTATTTTGGTAACGACAACCCGTTGCCTTTCTGGTAGGCAGTTAGGATGGTAACGCGAACATTTATTGTTATCGTAGCGAGTAACCTATCTGGTTACTTTTTTCTGGTAATGTATACAACGCTACCTGCTTCTAAACTAAATGCGCCATGAAATCTCCCAGTACAGGCAGAAGTGGTATCTCATTGGAGCTTTGCAGATCGGTTGAATCGCCTTGATTCAATGTTATTGACTCATTCGGTCCCACTTCTTTTTTAAAACACGGGAAGCTACCATAAGAATAATAAATAAAAGAGCAAATAGTAAATCAATGTGTGTTGTACTGCATGGACACCTGACATACATGGAAATAAGGTGTTTTTAAAAAAACTGCTCGCATGTCTGTCGCTGAAAACATGGTTATTGCGCTATTTGCGTGTAACTGTGATTGGTTGACGGATATGTGGGGTTTAACGTCCCAAAACGACCATATGAATATGAGAGACACCATAGTGGAGGACTCCGAAAATTTCAATCACCTGGGCTTCTTCAACGTGCACCCCAATCTGAGAATGAGTAACTGTACGCCCCTGAAACTGTTACATTCGGGGGCCCATAGTGAACGCTAAGTAAGCATTTAAGTTGCGGCTTGTGCAAGATTATGCGTTCGAAACAGCGAAACTGGGCTCTCATACCAAAGTTTCTACTCGTGGTTGAATTAAGTTAGTGTGTTAAAAATTAACATGAACCTTACAGTGATTAACATCTCTCGGTGCACCTGAAACAGCTCCGCCGCAAATAACGGCAATATTATTACAGGCCAATTCCGGCAATTTTACGAAGTTAATGAATCACAATGAAACTCGCCGAGTGCGTTCCTTACCACATTTCCGTCATTTATGCCAATTTATAGGCTTGATATATGCGCTGATTATTTGCAAATGACATTCAAATATTCCCTCACGAAACTCACTTCACTTGCCAGAATTATTGGCAACACTGTCTTAGTGACGTCATGTTTAGCATGCCAACGGAAGTGAAGCAGCTGATGCCAACGCTATACTCTGGCCGCTAGCGTATATTGTGGTGGCCACAAGAGGACGTCGGAGGTGTCTGGCACGGGTGTTGCAGAGGAAAGCTTTCTACCTACCTAAGTTGTGTTTGTCTGGGGCTTCACTCGTATGGCTTTCACAATTTTCATACTACGCGCCGGCGGAAGCAGTATACGGCCTCCGGTTCTTACCAAATAGTACGTCTTACGCAGAAAGGGCACCCGGTTGGATTTCAGTTTCGCACCTTTTCGCTCATTAAAATTATTTGCGAATTTCTTGAGAATTTTAGCTATTAGTCTTTTGACAAGATTATCTCAGGAACATAGAAATACCATTACCTTGACATGGTCGAAATATCACCGGGGTTGGCCTTTAAGTCCACAAAACTTGGCGTCAAGTCTCGCTCGTAGGCCTTTTCAAGAGTGGTTTTCAGAGATGAGACTTTAAAGGGCTTGGGGGCTTGTACTGCCCTACACTTGCTCGATCAAAACAATTTTACCGAAAACGAGTCACCACCACACAACGTGGGAGCAATTTCGTGGAGAGCAGCGCGTGCCTTCTCGTTTGTCTCCTCCGCAAGGTTACCTGCACCGGTGCATGCAGCGCCCCAACGGCATCGGCGTGCTTTGAGTACTGGTTTCGGTGGCCGTTTTAGATGCGGAAGCATCTTATACTCGCGCCTTGTAGTGCGCCGTCTGCACCGCTTCTCGGACATTCGACAGCTGACGCGCGCGCATGCGCCGTCGCGCCGTCGCCCACCATCTGTGCCGCGCGCGCTTCTCCTTCGAGAACATTCGACAGCTGACAGCGCATGCGCCGTCGCACCGTCGCCATCTAAGCCGCGCGCGCGCTTCTCCTTCGAGAACATTCGACAGCTGACAGCGCATGCGCCGTCGCGCTGTATATATACTCAAGGTCGGCGCTCGCTCGCTCAGTTGCCGCTCGTCCGTTGGTTTGTACGGCGCGTCGACGTCCGAAGTCGCCGTGAAATGAATGCCAACGAATCCACAAACACAATGATCGACGTCCCTTCGACCAGCGCCGCCCTTTCGCATACGTGTGTACGTGTTCGCTCATTTAACACCCCCTCCTACAACCACGTTAACCAATTTAGCCATCGACCCAAGTAAGTCGCACTTTAACACCCCGTTCACCAATTATATGCTCCGCATCCTCCTCAGTGTTCCCCCGAGGGAAGCTGCGGGCAATTTTTTTCACAACTTCCCATTCTAGCCACCCTATTGTTGGGCTAGGAAGGTTTTTCAGCTTTTTTTACACGAAGAATGTCGATACAACATGGAAGAAGCGAACCAGATAATTGACGGGTAAATACTTAGAAAACAGCAGGGTGCCAAAACAAAAAGAATCATCTGTTAAGAGGAAGGCGAAGGAAGCTGAGACCAATATGTTAAGAATTGGCATGATTAAAAAGTCCGCACTAGAGATCTATTGAACTTTTAAGCAAGAAATTGCCAAGGAAAGGATCCATGATAATACTCGGGGTAGTTATCTACTGTTTGAGGCCAGGACGGAAATATTGCGAACCAAGACATATCGGGCCAAATTCGAAGGGGTAGACACGGTATGCAGTGCGTGTGGAGAGGAAGAAGGCACTGCCAAACACTTGATAACGTTCTGTAAAGGGCTTCACACTATAGTTCAGGATGATGGCGCAGAGTTTTTCAAAGCACTGGGGTTTAGGGACAGTGAGGGCAAAATATACTTAAAGCGGACAGAATTAACTAGAAAGAGGTTACCTGATTAGTGGCTAAAGTCAAGACACGAGTTAAAATTAAACCCTTTACTGCAAAGTATGAACCCTCCACCTCAATATTTAGGAAAAAAAAATCTAGCTTTTCGTTCATTAAGTAGCATATGTATAAGGCTTGGTGGCGCTATCCACCACCCGATCTAAAGGATACAGTCACATCCATCCACCCATCCATCCAGCAATCGCAATGGCCCCTGTTTTCAGCTGTAATCGCACTTATCCTCCCCTTTTTGTGACCATCGTATACTCTCATCGTTCCGTCAGCATACAACGCCATTTTGTTCTTCTGTACCTATGGTATTTAGAAGCTACTGAGTCCATTCTTGGACAACTGGGCGGAATTCTTAGCAGATAGCTAAAAAACACACTCAGACCTACTTGGAAACCGCTTTTCTTTATTGCCCTCAGTTTGTGACATCTTGCAGCATCTGAGTAATAAAATATTTTTATGCGAGACCATTTACGAAAAGTTTTTACTAATATCTGTCTGATTCACAGTATACCTACATACATATGTCACGGAAATAAATACGCTCGTCACTATTTGCTAACGAATACACTCAGTATACCTATATAAAAAGAAGCATTAGTGTCATTGTCCAGTTCACAATACACCTAGATACATGTCACGCAAATATATGCTTTACGACGTCAAGTAACTACATGTAAGATAACTTTATAAGTAAAATACACATGAACCTCACCTATTTATAGTTTACATTGAATTAGGAGCCACTGCGTTTTGATTCATATTAACATTATTAGGACAATGTTGTGTCGTCAATAGTAGTTCAAAGAAAAGGAGGATTGTGTGCTTCCTTAAGTGCTTCAATCGGACAGCCGAACTCACCGCGTGTATCTAATGGAGCGCATATGTATGAAGCCCCATCTACCTCCAAAAAATAATAATTGCTGGGCTTGTGCGTAGTGCATGACTGGCGCTGACATATTACCGCAAGCATATTAAACATTGCTGCACTTCATGCACTACACTAGTCTAACGGCGCAAATCTAATACGCATGCGGAGGTGTATTTTGTCTTTTTTAGAGCGAAACCGAGAAAAATGAAGTTTCTTTTGCTACTGAGAATACCGTAGCGCCTGTTCCAACAATGCTTTCGCCTGCATGCCAATATGACTAAAATACCTCGAAACCTACATAAACCTTTAAGGTGTATATTTAGGGGTTAAATTGAGTTTCACCTAAATTAGCTCATAAAAAATTTGCGCTTGAATCGAAACAAATAGACAATATAGTTACAAGTCTTCGTTCTTTATATTATAATATTCAGTAGGGTATTCCGTCCCACAACGATTATATGGTTATGAGGAATGCCGTAGTGAAGGTCTTCGGAATTTAGGACGATCTGGTGTTTTTTAACGTGCGCTGACATCGCACGGAACTTCGCAATTTTTTATTCTTCGAAATGCAACCACCATGGCCAGAATCAAACCAGTCGCCCTGGTGTCAGCCGCCAAGCACCCTGGCCACCGTTCTCCCGAGGTGAACCATTCTTAATAGTATAATTTGTCGTTTAACGAGCTCAACCACGATAAGAGTATGAGCCACGCCAAATTGAAGGGACAGAATATTTTTGACCAGGTAGTGTCCTTTATTATACAGTGCTATCGCATAGTACACGGGCTTTAGCCACCACGGCTGCGGTAGTATTCTTCCCTCAGTTCATCGTATCGTGTCGCTAATAGGTGTCACTCGGTCATCGGCCACTAATCCAATTGAAGTGATGTCACCTGTTCTCGTGAGCATGGCAAAGCACTGATCATAAACACGTGAAACTACCGTCGCAGATAGCTCACTGTTGCTGAAGGGTAATCACCTGTACCACCGATAGCTAGT
Source organism: Rhipicephalus annulatus (assembly GCA_013436015.1). Classification (NCBI taxonomy): domain Eukaryota; kingdom Metazoa; phylum Arthropoda; class Arachnida; order Ixodida; family Ixodidae; genus Rhipicephalus; species Rhipicephalus annulatus. The sequence continues at coordinate 89,392 of WOVY01010837.1, forward strand.
GCCACAGCCAATGCAGCGGTTTGAAAGGAAATTAGCACTTTCACGGGCAAAGATGGGTATTCGGCGGGCCACCTGAAAACAGAAAATTAAGCGGCCCTGCTAGAATAAACTCAGTTTCAAAGCTCCGCCGAAGAGGCGGGCCGCGTGACAATGGCGAGAAATAGGGGCGCTGCATTGAGAATTTGCTCCCGGGGCCAACGTATTTGTGGTCGGCAGGGGTGAAAGCGAGCGCGCTTACGGAAAGTGGTGCGCTTTATTCGCACGTGCCGTCTGAGGCTTTTTTTGGCACTGTGTAGTTTCTTGTACAAAACGCGCGCCATGTATGAAGCATAGCGAAGAGGAGGAGTTACATTTACAGCGAAGTACACTAATTGCTTAGCGCTGGGCTCCAACAGTGCCGACCGCACTGACGAAACTGCTTGAGGCAACTTAATTGTTTGTAAATCATTTATTAATTTTCATTGTAGTTATGGTTTCACAGTTGCAGAAGAAAAGGTAAGAGCTGCTATGAACACCTTGAAAAACGTTTCATTGTAGACCCCGTGTTCTTTCGCAGTGAAGTGACGGGCTATAGTAGACGCACTACTGTAAGGAAATTGCCTGTCTAGCCTTACACAATATCCGACAGTTCATATTTTTGTGCAAATAGAAATTTTGTTATATTTTATTATTGTTGCATACGGCATCTTTTGGCGGACATGGCATCGGTGCCGCCACGAAGTATTATATATTGTTGCGAGTAACTTGTTTATTGATCTGTTTACAGCGCACAGAACTCGACGAGACCAGCATCAAACGGAAACTCACTTCGTCCTCCTCGTTCATGCAGTCATATTTAGCGGCTGTTTTGTATCATAACCCCCGGTGGTTGAAGCACCGTCCCGGTGCTAAATTTACGCAGATGATGTCGAAAGGGGGTATTAGGGCTTTAGCCCAGCCACGTGAACGGTGTCGCTCGGAGCTGACGATGAATTTGTTTAATCGGTTGGAACAATCTCGTACGCGAAGTCTGTCACTTGGCGAACTATACGGAATGGTCTAGTGTAGGGCGACAACAGTTTTTCAGACGGTCCCACACGCCGAGTAGTGACCAGAGAAGCACAAGAGAACCCGGAGAAAAGTGCACGTCCCTATGGTGAGAATTGTAGAGCTGTTGGCGCGCCTGGGAAGCCTGTAGCCGGTTGCGGGCGACTTGGCGCCCGTGGTCAGCAGGGGCAATGGCCTCCCCAGCATATTCAGTGGCCGCAGGTAGTAAAGTGTCTAAGGGTAGAGTTGGGTCCCAGCCATATAGTAGAATGAAGGGCGAATAGCCGGCAGTGTTGTGACGAGATGAATTGTAGGCGAACGTCACATACGGCAAATGAATGTCCCAATCATGATGGTCTGGCGCAACGTATTTGGCAAGCATATCGGTTAGGGTCCCCTTAAGGCGCTGCGTGAGGCCATTTGACTGGAGATGGTACGATGTAGTAAATTTGTGCTTGGTATGGCAAGACCTAAGGATTTCTTGAACGACAGCTGATAAGAACGTGCGGCCACGGTCGGTGAGAAGTTGACGGGGAGCACCGTGCACTAATATTATGTCATACAGCAGAAAGTCCGAAACGTCGGTAGCGCAGCTGGTCGGGAGTGCTCGTGTGATTGCGTACTGCGTCGTGTAGCTTGTGGCCACAGCAATTCATTTATTCCCGGCTGTGCAGAGTGGAAAAAGGCCCAACAGGTCAAGACCAACTCGAAATAAAGGCTCGTGGGGAACGTCGATCGGCTGAAGGTAGCCGGCTGGGAGGGCAGACGGCGTTTCGCGACGCTGACAGGGCTCACAAGCGGCGACATAGCGTCGAACAGAGCGGGCAAGTCCATGCTGAAAAAAACGACGTCGTACCCGATTGTATGTTTGAGAAACGCCCAAATGACCCGTCATGGGAGCGTCATGAATTTAATGCAGGAAAGTGAACACAGGTGCACTGGGATTACAGGAATTAAGTCTGATCCGAAGGAATCAAGGTTACGGCGATATAGAATCCCGTCTTTCACCAAAAACATTCGTAGGGACGGGTCGCGAGGTGTTGACTGCAGTTTGTTAATGAAGGCTCGTAAAGAAGCCTCTCGACGTTGCTCTTCGCCAATGTTCAACAGCTGCGACACGGAAAAAACGTCCGTGGTAGTGTCGGTATCAATTGCTTTGTCAACAGGGTAGCGGGATAACCAATCCGTATCCTGATGTAATCGCCCTGTTTTGTACATTACAGAGAACGTGTACTCTTGAAGGCGTAGAGCCCAACTAGCGAGACGTCCCGTGGGGTCCTTCAGGGAGGCTAGCCAGCAGAGTGCATGATGATCCGTGACAACACGGAATGAGCGCCCGTACAGGTTGGACGAAATTTGGCGACTGCTCATACAAGGGCGAGGCACTCGCGCTCCATGATCCAATAGTTGCTCTCGGCTGGAGATGGTAGTCGAATTGCGTAGGCTATAACACGGTCGTGTCCCCGTTGTTGCTACAATAGCACAGCTCCTATGCCGTGTCCACTGGCGTCCGTGTGAACCTCAGTTGGGGCTAATTGATCAAAGTGAGCCGAGATTGGTGGCGTTGTAAGCAGTGTCGTAAGTTGCCAAAACGATGACACTTGGTCATGGCCCCAGATAAACGAGGCGTCTTTCTTCAAGAAGTCTGTGAGGGGGCGTGCAATGGTCGCAAAGTCCGTAACAAAGCGCCTGAAATATGAGCACAACCCCACAAAACTGCAGACATCCTTTGTGGTCCTCGGAACTGGAAAGTTTTTGACTGCGCGAATTTTCTCTGGGTCTGGACGCACGCCTTGGGCATCGACAAAGTGGCCGAGCACGGAAATTTGACCACGAGCGAAGTGGCACTTGGAGGCGTTAAGCTGGAGTATGGCTCGACAAAAAACATCCAGAATTGCTGACAAACGATCAAGATGCGAGTCGAATGTGGGCGAAAAGACAAGTAACATCGTCAAGGTAACACAAGCAGGTGGACCATTTCAACCCTTGGAGCAATGAGTTTATCATTCTTTTAAATATGGCTGGTGCATTGCAGAGACCAAAAGGCATCACCTTAAACTGATAAAGACTATCAGGAGTGATGAATGCTGTCTTCTCGCGGTCCATCTCGTCGACGGCTATCTGCCAGTACCCTGACTGAAGGTCAATAGTTGAAAAATAAGTGGCACCGTACAGGCAGTCGAGGGCGTCGTCGATGCGAGGTAAAGGGTAAACGTCTTTTTTGGTAATTTTGTTAAGGTGACGGTAATCAACACAAAAGCGCCATGTTCCATCTTTCTTTTTAAAAAGGACGACTAGAGAAGCCCAGGGGCTGCATGAAGGCTCAATAACGTTTTTCGCAAGCATTTTGCCGACTTTATGTTGTAATATTGCACGCCCCGACGTAGACACACGGTAGGGGCGTCGGTGAATGGAAGTTGCATGGCCAGTATTTATGCCATGGGTGACAATGGTCGATTAGCTTAAAGAGTTGTTGGCAAAGTCAAAAATTCTACGATAGCCCTCAAGAACGTGGCAAAGCGCTGCAGCTTGCTCAGCCGTGAGGTCCGATGACACCATTCGCTCGATGTCGGCGTCCCAAGATCGTGATGAGTGGAATCACTGACTGAGCTGCAGCAATCGTCAACTCTGAAGGGCTCGACATGGTCATCTTGGAGAGCGGTAATTTTGGCCAGGGAGATACCCTGTGGGAGAACTTGGGTGGTGAGTGAGAAATTGACAAGTTGAAGGAAGGTGTGGTTTCTCATAATCGTCCGAATCATATGCGGCACAGCAACCCCATGCGTTACAGCAACCCCATAGCGACCCCATACGATAAAAAGGCTCAGCAGAGTATACGGTAGGAACAGGGTGTAGGCCGACATTCGATAGCTCTTGACGAACGACCGCTTGCAATAAAAAGATCGTGGTCGTGGGAGGCGCAGGCATCAGTAATGGCGTGGATACCGGTTGTGCTGCCTCGATCTCTCGACGAATGATGCGTGTAAGGTTGTCACATCGAGGGGCTTAGTGGAAGGCGTCGTCACACGAAGAAGTGGCCGCTGTATTCGCAAGGCGCACGATGCTTTGGGCTAAGCGGCGGGCTTTAGCTTGTTCGAGACGTCGGCATTCTTTAAGGATTGTGTTGATGCTCGAGACGTTGTTGAAAGCCAGCAGATTGAAAGCATCTTCAGCAATGCCTTTCAAGACGTTGTTAACCTTTTCGTCTTCCGACATGCACTGATCGGCTTTGGAACAAAGGGCAAAGACGTCAAGAATGTAGGAGACGTACGATTCGGTAGACGACTGGGCCCGTGTGGCAATAGTCTTCTTTGAAGCGAGCTGACGACAAGATAAAACACCAAACAGGTGATGTATCTTTTCTTTGAAGAGATGCCAGCTCGTTATGTCGGCTTCGTGGCTTTCAAAGCATGTTCGGGGAGTCCCGTCCAGGTATAAAAACACGTTGGCGACCATGAGCGTAGGATCCCAGTGGTGAGTAGCACTGACGCGTACGTACCGGTTCAGCCAAGTGTCAAGATCGATCGTACCATCACCAGAGAAAGTGCCGGGATCCCGGAGGTGCGGGAGCGTGACGTAGGTGGTTGCTTGGACTGATGAGGGCGGCGTAGAGGAAGTACCAGCAGTCGAAGCAGTCGAAAGGTCGCCGATGGTGCGACCCCTGCGCGTCTCTATCGAGATACGGGGGTCGTCCACCTCCACCAATTATGTTACGAGTAACTTGTTTAATGATATATTTACAGCGCACAGAACTCGACGAGCAAGATGGCGCCAGACCAGCATCAAACGCAAACTCACTTCGTCCTCCTTTTTCATGCGGCCGTGTTTAGCGGCTGTTATGTATTCATATATTGCCTGACAACAAATACATGGCAGTTACAAACACAACAATTGCAAAGCTTGGAAAGCGTTTGAACTTCGCCTTCAAAAGTGCAGTGCGATAGCGTTGTCAAAGCTGTGCGAATCGCCTTCGCAATTATTAGCCTAGTGTCCGTTTCGGTACATGCCGCAACAGTGCCGTGAGGAAAATGGGGACTATGCATGCATCACACGGTGGTTTTGGGACGGTAAAGTCCACATATTCAAATCTAATCAAATGTGCATGTAACAATGGCCATTTCAGGCTATCGTAGAGTATGTACTGCAAGTGCTATCGTTAACTGCCATCAACGCCATAATTTTATTTTTGGAAATTAGCAAGGGGCGCATTGCGCGTGTGCGAGGAAGGCAACACGCAAACGTACTTGCTTGAGCGCTCAGTAATTCGTGCGTCTTTCAAACATGGACCCATAGTGCATTTAATATGTTTCGACGCCTGACACTTTCCAACGATTCTTCCACGCACTATCACATGTGCTAAGGAGATTCCTTCTACTTTATGAAAGAAAAGAGTGTAATCAGGCCTTGTTTTTTTGTTAGATAAAGTAATGATGAGTACTTCAATATGCACGGCATTCATATCGCTTTTCTTTTCTCGAGCCAGTTTCAGCCGTTGGCGTGTCTCTGTGGTACCTGATTGCCACGCAGACAGCCTGGGTACGATTCTCGTTTGTACTGAAGTCTTACTTTTGTTCAGTTTATTGGCAACTTTCTTGAATATATATTCACGCACAAGATGATGTTTTTTGCTCCCAACAAGAGACGCCAACAGCAGAATTTCTTCACAACGAGCTCTTCAATGCTATCACGTTCAAGTACTATACAGTGCATAATTATAGGATCATATGAAGAAGTAGTCGTTTATCGAGCATCATATATTGAGATAATGGTCAATCCACACACTGAAAGGTAGCTGTAACCAGCAATAATTACAAACACGGATAGAATAAATACAAAACCGAACGAGTCGATCAAGATCTTGTTACTATTGTGGAGGCTTGAAATCCGCCATGGTGAAGATAATCATTTTCATGCAACAAGCTGCTCCTCACGGGGGTATAAATCAATCATTCATCTCTGTAACAGGCCTTCGAAAAAAATTCAATGCAATATAAAGTGTGAGAGCAAGCTTTGCACCGCTAACATAGAAAGCTCACTGCTAAACGCAAAGTCTATGACATTCTATTTGAGAATGGTGACGTCGTAACACACTACCATCATGTTTTTTCTGGACAAGAAGTTTTGATTTCACGCGGAAGTTGAATTCGAACTTGAACCTTTCCTCGCGTGTTTCCAGCAATTGTACCCCGTAATTGAAACACATTGTTCGTAACCGAGGCGCCAATCATCCTCAAAACGCACGGCGCTCCTCGACTGCACTTTGTCGAGTTAGAAAGAGCCACGAAAATGGACCAGCCATATGAAAAACACGCGATGAGTAACGTTGTCGACAGGCAGAGTGGTAGCACATTAAAATTTTATTCATTGTAACTGTCACGCTGCCTTCAAAACAAAGAAATTTTTTGCTTCATTATATATCTTAGTCTTAAAACAACACAATTCTACTTAGTTGATTGTGTTTTACCCACGACTAAGTTTTGTTACATTCTCTTCATACTAAAACTATAGCCATTTCTGTCCATCGCAGTGTTTCCATTTCTGAACTTTATGAGCAGGTAACAGGGTGTTGCACATGACGGTGTTGCTTCTTTCCAGTGCAGCGCACTTCTATGGAAACACTATGGTAGTGCACCGGGAAGTAAACATCATTGGTGCTCTGCATCTGTGTGTGCGTTCACAGAAAAATGAATAAGTGAGAGCGTTCAAAGGATTCCTAGCATCTATCATCAGTACCCTGGGGAAAGCACGCCCGAACCACACCAAAATGAATTCACTCCGGCGAGAAGTATTTAAGAATGTGCTTACATCAGCCCTTATGAGGCGTTTATTCCATGTTAAAAGCAGTTTAGAAAGTTGTCTAGAGTCATTTGACGAAAACCCCATAGTGGCTGACCACGTTTGGGTTCTGCTCGAAAAATTGGAGTGGGAGCCCCTGCGTGTTTTTGAGTTATGCTGCTCATGATTATAACTCCATGTCTAGAGTAGTGATGGTTTGCATTGTGATGAGAATATCCTTTCTTTTGCACGAAAAGCCATCAGGAGTTTTATGATGATTGATTGATATGTGAAGTTTAACATCCCAAAACCATCCTATGATTATGAGAGACGCGGTAGTGAAGGGTTCCGGAAATTTCGACCACCTGGGGTTCTGTAACGTGCACCCAAATCTGAGCACACGGGCCTAAACATTTCCGCCTCCATCAGAAATGCAGCCGCCGCAGTCGGGATGTCATCCCGCGACCTGCGGGTCAGCAGCCGATTACCTTAGCCACTAGACCACCGCGGCGGGTCAATCAGGAGTTCTCTGCAAAAGAGGAAAATGCGAGAAAGGTCAAGCTGCTGCAACTTTTCGCCCTTTGCTCTCCATTGATAGCCGTCGTAAAGAGTTGACTGGTGAACAGTGTAAAGCATAGGTACTGTTTTCTTCGTGATCGTCTTTATTATAACTACTTGAAAACACAAGTAACGTTTTTTTATAGGTGGTTTCTTGGTATTCCAGTAAAACAAATTGTCTGATGCTTTTAGAGACACTTCATGTCGTTTTTTGTCTTAAGTATAAAAAAAGGTAGCGAGAATGGAGAAACGGGCTCCGTTCCTCCTTCAGCGTTCAAGTTTCGCCTCAATCACGGGGGTCTTGCGCGCACGCATGCGCAAGCCAAGCCTAGCCAGCCGTGGCCAGTCGCGAGCGATTGCTTTCACCTAAGACTGTTGTAAGCAATGCAGAAGTGACGTTTTATTTTGTTTTATTGGTGTAAAATAAAACCCTCTCTTTTTTATCGTCAGGCACTCGCACGATGCTCAGCACACTTCCTTGTGTATCTCGTGTTGTTTCATACTACCAATTTGTCAAGAATACAAGGAGCTCTGCTTTCCAAGCAGCCCCGCCGTGGTGGTCTAGTGGCTAAGGTACTCGGCTGCTGACCCGCAGGTCGCGGGTTCGATTCCCGGCTGCGGCGGCTGCATTTCCGATGGAGGCGGAAATGTTGTAGGCCCGTGTGCTCAGATTTTGGTGCACGTTAAAGAACCCCAGGTGGTCGAAATTTCCGGAGCCCTCCACTACGGTGTCTCTCATAATCATATGGTGTTTTTGGGACGTTAAACACCACAAATCAATCAATCAATGCTTTCCAAGCAGTCTTGCTTTGTCGAATACCTTAGAGTGTAGAAAAATAATGAATTTTTTCGGTGTCGACATGCTTGGTAAGCCCACGCATTTTTAGTTTCGCACCGCACCAACAGCACTCATGAATTCAGCGAGGCGCGTAAAAAGCATCACACTTAATTTTTCAACATTTTAGGAAACCTGATACAACTCTACAGTCCATGCGTGAAAGCACGATTATATACAATTGATAGAGTTATACGTGTTACTACCGCCATATGGGTGTTTGCTGTTTACCCCCATTCGAATACGACCACCATGGCAGGAAGTCGAACCTGCGTCCTCCAGCATAGTCACATGACACCCCATAAGGCTATGCTACCACGGCAGGTGAAAGCCCAAAGGGAAACAGGCTGTGAAGTTTCACCGAGCGTTTATTCGCCAGACTAGGTTACAACCATCAGAAACGTTTTAAACATCAACATAACTAAACTTCTGTGAAAATTTAACCAATGACTTCTGTAGGTTAAACCAAATTCTCAATCGCATTCGTTTTGAACTGCCCATGCTATCACTGAGAACAAGGAAGGAATTATGCACGCGTGCAGTATGCCTTTCTCGTCCATGATTCTCCTTTGTCGTGAAAAACTCAACACAAAATGCACTTCTACTAACAGCTGTGCGCAGCAAGTAAGTACTAACGCTCACTCCCCTTTGTGAAAAGAGTATTCCGAATCCCGAGTAATAACCACCACAGACAACAACAAAATTGTGGCACGCACTATGATTGCAAGTTGACACGCGAGGCGAATCGCGAGAGGCATCTGAAGCAGAAAAGTGTGTAGGCACAACATTCCATAAAGTTATAGTAAATTTGCGCACTGCAGTCATAGTTCCTCCACTCAAGTATTAGAGCTGCAGCGACGCCAACAGCCACTGTCCTAGCTCACGAAAAAATACCGTCAAATGCGAGGTCATCGCTTATTTCTTTCGCAAGACCCGCGTTATAACGTACGTATACATTGCTAGGACGGTCGTTACCGCATCAAAAACATTGTCATTGAAGGGCTTGTGGTGTACTGTATCCATGGCTGACGGTCACACTTGTGGTAAGCACGTAAAAAGAATATAAGCAAACGTTAACACGAACAACTAAACGAGGTCGACGTGACCACAGAACATCGACCACGACGGAAACAAAGCTTGGTCTGCATGCGTCTCTCGAAGTAACAAGAAGAAGAATAAAAAAACGTGACCTCCAAAATGGATAACGCGCGGCAAGTGTTTGCACTCTCGGAGGCTTCAAGAAAAAAAAGTAACTGTGGCAGTGGTAGAGAGATGGCGCAGCGTTCGGAATGCCATGGGCATTATATGAGTGGCTTGGGGGTAAAACCTGATAAGCTCTTGTAATTATTCAGTTCATTATTGTGCAGTCATCGATAAACTAACGTTTGTCTAAGCATCAGATACAATATATTTACGTGTGCGCATGTTGTGGTATTAAACCAAAACGTGAAAAAAGTGTAAGAATCCTACTTGTAACTTGTGCCACTATGGTAAGTCGAAATTCATCGCTATATAAACTGGTGCGCGTTCATAGTAGGGTGTGAGTAAACACGTCGAAGTGTGGGCCGTTGCTGTGAATGGTTGATTGTGCTCTTGTTGCGTACTTGTTAGCGTGCATGTTAGCGTACTTGTTGCGTACTATATGTGTAGTGTGTGTCCATGTGTAGCTATATGCATTGCATCAGCACATACTAAGCTTCTGGTGTGAGTGAGTAATCCTGAATGGCCTGAGGCGTAAACAATTCGCCAGGGGGCGGTGATAGTGGGTATGACAACGTACGTCGTGGCAGAAAACTTTTTTAATATAGTTCAGTCCCTCCAGATGGCACCAGCTACCACCTACTTCACGGCTATGACGCTCTCACAACTCCAGCTACTTTTATAACGTTGAACATCTATCTATCAAAGCTGCACTACTAAGTCGGAATGGTTTCGCTGTGATCGAGTCTACGGTTTGAGGCACATCTCGCGACCTGCGGACCCGTAAACGCATGGATAACGTCGCTACACTACGTGAATCTGCGAGAAATGAATACAGCAAGCCCAGCATGTACTCTTCAGGTGAGGCTCTGCAGAATCCATGTCTTTCGGAGTGAACGTGGCTTCGCTGACCGAACGAAACCTGCTTGCTCCGTCGTTCTCTTTCGTGATGTGTTCATCGCCACAGGTTCGTCTGCTTGTTTTTATAATCATTTCGTTCAATATCAAGCTCAGCGTGACCGTTTTTTGTAACTTTCAGTGCCGTGTACTCCTTATCAGTTGAGAATCGTTGCATTTGCTAAGCCTACTTGCTCCGCCCGGGGGCAGCCATGTTGATTTTCTTAAGGAGGAACATGTTTCTCCGTGGATGAGGGAGCAATGTTTCTCTAATTAAGGACGAACATTGCCGACATCGCTGTTTCTCCCTAATTGGAGAGAACGTCACTCCATTTTTTTAAGAGTGTAGGCAAGACGGCTGTGGCTACAATGCTAGCGGTCATCATAAAGACTACGCTGAAAATACTCATTCAGGTAGAAACTCCTGTACATTGAGGTGAAACGCAATACAGACAGCTCAGATAAAGGCAGGACATCGCTTCTTAGCCAATTTGCAATGAACAACGTATTTCGGCAACTCTACTGGTAACCTTGTGCGTATCCACATACACATTTCACAAATGCGACACAAGTATATCGACGGGAAGCATAATGAATGTTTTAGTTTGATAACAGTACAAAACAAGTCTCCGTGAGAAACAATTCGCTGCACCACCTCGGTTCACCACGTTGATTATGTTGGAGCATGTGCTCGGAATTTTTTCTGAACAGCTTGCAGAAAGTGGAGGATGGCAATCGCTTTTAAATGGTCTTCAAATCTTCAAAGCTTTTGCAAAATGCGTAGAAAAAACGTAGGTATAATTAGTTGTTCGGTACACTCTGTTGCTGTTTTTTGCCAATCCATCGTTTATCAACATACATATAACACATTCACAATCTAAAAATTTCATAATGGCAGCTTTTGCCCCCTGCTCTCTCGATGTCGTGGTTACTCAGTATACGTGATTTTTATCACTTCTCGGGGTTTTAACCCCGTTCTCACAAAAAGATTCCAACATGTTTTTCGAGAGTAGGTCACGGCGTGTGCTTGAGTTCACTTCTAAAATCTGAAGAAAATCGAATAATGCTTTTTGAACGGTCTCCTGTTAAACGTTTAACACTCTTTTTGTCCTCTGTTGAATGTTTCTGCTTAACGTTTGACACCACTCTCAGCAATTACGTTCTGCGAATTTCTCAACCGAATACGTGGCAATGCTCTCAAAATTTTTCGCAAGTCTCACATTTATGATATCCTTCACCCCAGCGTGTTCCCTGAATTTCTCTGTTTTTTACTTGTTTATAATTTCTCTTTTCACCGTTCGCTGCGTCGCCCTCAATTTAGGTGGAACCTTCTTTGTAACCCTCCATGTTTATTCTCGACGGGTAAATACTGGCAAGATGCAGTTGTTATATACTTCTTTATTTATTTACAAATACTGCTGGCCAGAGGCCAAAGCAGGAAGGGCAAGATAATACTGTTGTCATACACATTTCAAAACATCAACATTAAAGAGAGTAAAAAGTGAAAGCGTGGCATATTTATACAAAAGCAACAAAAGAAAAGAGTGGCGAGGGAAAAGAGGAAATAGTTGGAATAGTTAGAAAAACAACTTCAACTTTCAGCGTAAATAACATCGGGAGAGTGTAAACTGCTTGCAGGCAAATCGTTCCACTCTTCAATGGTACGAGGAAAGAAGGAAAATTTGAACAAGTTAGTACGAGCAAAATATGTTGTTAAAGAAAGTGCGTGTGAATGCCGAGTCTAGCGTGTTCTTAGTGGTGTGAAGTAGGGGTCAGGGTTCAGAACAAATTTGCGGTTAGAAAGTTGTTACAAAAATTTGAGACGTAAGAATCTGCGTCTCGACTGCAAAGATGTGATACCATTTGAAAGCACTACACTAGTTACAGAACTACCAGGCTTGTAAAGAGCATAAATGAAACGAACTGCCCTCCGCTGAAATTTTTCTAATGCATTAATGTTAGTTTTAGTATAATGGTCCCAGGCAATGCATGCATATTCTAATTTAGGTAGAATCAAGGATTGGTATGCTAAAAATTTCACTTTCGTAGGAGCATCCTTAAGTTTGTGCCTTAGCATGCATAATTTGCGGAAAGCTGCGGAAGAAACTTGTTGAATGTGGGCATTCCAACTTAAATAATTCGTTAGAGTGACACCAAGATACTTGTATTCCTTAACTTCTTTAAGAGGTTGGTTAGAGAGCGTTTAGTCAGTTAGAAATGGCTTTTCCTTGTTAGTGACACGGAGCAGAACTGATTTATCCAAGTTTAGTTTCATCCCCCATTGATTGTACCATAGACATATATTGTTTAGAGTGTACTGGAGAGATGCTTGGTCATTAGAACTAGTTATTGAGTTAAACAGAATACAATCATCTGCAAAAAGTCGAACGTTAACAGGTGGGTTTACACAATTTACTACATCATTACAGTATGTTTAAAATAGTAGGGGACCGAGTACACTGCCCTGTGGGACACCTGAAGTAACCGGCAGAAGAATTGAGTTCTGATTATTGATGCACACAAGCTGGGAGCGATCAGACAGGTAGTTACAAATCTAGGCTAATAGAAAATTTGGAAGTCCAATAAGCTGTTTTTTAACCATAAGTTTATCATGGGGGATGCAGTCGAAAGCTTTGCAGAAATCTAGGCATATATCGTCTACTTGGCCGCTCTTATCAATCACAGATGCAAGAGAATGAATTGCTGTACATAACTGAGTTGTTTTCGACAAGCCCTTTCAAAAACCATGCTGAAACGAAGATAAAAAGTTATGCTCATCCAGGCGTTTTGATATGAATGTTGTGCCACTGTGTTCTAACATTTTGCTACAAGACGATATAATCGAAATTGGCCGATAATTGAAGACAAGAAGAGAAGAAGAGGGTCTCCCTTTTTGGGAATTGGCTTAACACGAGCCATTTTCAATTCTTTAGGTAACGTTGCAGTACGAATTGAAGCTTCGAAAATTGTAACAAGGTATTTGGACAAGGGCTTGGCATACCGTCGAAAAAATTTGTTCGGTATTCCTTCTGGCCCACCGGAGGATTTTACTTTTAATTGAAGAACCATGTTTGAAACTCCTTCATATGAAATTAAATTTCCCGGTGGAGTATCTGCGGAATCATGCACAAAAGCCACAGGCTGAGAAGACTGACAGAAAACACTATGAAAAAAGAGTTAAAATGATCAGCAATCGCTTTCGCATCCGATACCAGAGACCCTTTCACAGAAATTTGTTCTACATTCTTTTTGCGATCGCTAATGTAGGCCCAAAACTTCTTCGGGTCATCTTTAATAAAATTAGCCAGTGTGGTATTGAAATAAAACTTTTCTCGCATTGAATCGCTTCGTGTAAAGCAGACCGGACTTCACCTAGGCGCTGGGAAGCTGCCCTCTTTTTCCTGAGACGTTCGGCCTTTAGTTTTAGTTGCAGTATAGGTCTCGTGACCCACGGAGTGAACTTAGTGCGTTTTTTAGCTTATTTGGAATGAATTTATCTAAACAAAACGTACAGATGTTTTTGAATTTCTCCCAAAGGTGTTCCACATTGTCACCACAAAACTCAGCCACGTGATCATCCAAAAACTCAAAAATACGCGAATCTTGAGCGTGCGCAAAGTTTTTAACAGCTTTTGTGGTATTCACATCCCCAGAGCGGTTTATATTCAAGGGGAACGAAACACTAATCAAACTGTGGTCCGATATGCCAGGGATTAGGGACACGTTGCACTGAGTAATTGATCGGTGTAAAAACACCAAATCAAGCAATGAAGATGTAGACTCTGTAACACGCGTGGGTTCAACCACAACTTGCATAAGATTGTGGTCAATCATAATATCAAACATACAAGAAATATTGACAGAGTCAGAGACTGCTTCTAATCTTTCCCAGTCAATACCTGGAAGATTGAAGTCTCCTGCCAATATTACTAGAGGGTTTTTCTAGAGGGTTAGGGGCAGACTACCAATCATGATTTGAGAATGATTGCCGAATGTAATCCACTCCACACATATTCATCGAGTTATTTTATTCTTAAGGTTCCACTCCGTGGTTACTACCTGTGCTAAGTAGACATCTTCTTTTGCAGCTTCCAGAGTTTTTCGACCTACTACAAATTGCCTTTTCCTGTCCAGGCTGCTGCACATTACGTTAGTTTCGTGCATATAATTTTCAGACCTAACTTTCCTCTTTCTGTGTACAGCTCAGTAACCATGAGGTTGTCACAGAACGAGCGCTAAAAATGAGCGCGCCGCCAAATTCTTGCGACAACGGGCGGGAGAAACGCCGCGAGGTCAAAAGGAAAAAAAAAAGAAAACAAGCATCCAGGGCTCCCCAGGCGCGCGACGCCTCTCCTCTCGGAAGCGGCGAAGCGATGAACCTCCTCACCCCACAGCGGCGGCCGAGCAAGCCCGCGATTTTTCTAGAACGAACGGGGCGGGGTCAGACCGAGTTGAATCATCCTCCGGAGAGGGCAGTCGAACCGTCTCGTGCCTCTTCCCAGCCTTCGCTGCGCATCGTGCCGACGAAATGAGGAGAACGTTCTGGAAGGTGGCGCGGAAGGTATTTAATCGAGCGGCCGAGACGAGAAAGCAGGAGGAGACGGAAGTTAACGCCAGAGCGTGTAGGGATTCCGCCGTGTAGTCGGCGAAGGTTTTCGGTCCGTAGGGACGAAGCCGGAGATGAAGAGGATGTCCACCAGTGGGTGAAGGCTCGAGCTACAGGCAAGAGCGTGTGTTTACCGCTATTGAGCGAGGACGCGTGGCAACAGCTGCGTGTGTGAAGCCGACGTGTTCCGGCGAAGAAGTTGAAGTTTGAAGAGTGGACAATTGAAGACGGGAGGTTTCCTGGAAGAGAAACTTCGAGGGCTGCGGAACGACAACAACGCTGGACTTTGAGTGAGTGATTCTCGGAAGAGTATCATCTAGACTCTGGTTCCAAGAACTTTGGACTGAATAGGTTTTCTATCTCTTTAGTCTTTAAGTGTCTTGGTTGTTCAATGCATGCGACTGCATTGTAGTGCGTATTGTTGTCCGGGTCCGTGGTTTCAAGTGTGGCTGATTGTATTGTGTGGTACGTTGATTGATTGGTTTGATTGTTGACATATTGTATGCAACTATTGTGGAGTGTGCATTTTTATGTATTGTTTTCGATCTGCCATTATTGAGAATATAATTTGTTTGTTTATCCACTCTCGGCTCTGACTTGTTCTTTGGGCCACAGCCGGCGTCCGCTGGCGCACCAAAAAGGACCACTTCTAAATTGTCCACGCTTTCGTGGTGCGGTTCGGGGGGCCGATATTTCGGCTCTTGGAATTAGCCCGGCGATCGCCTCCCAAAAAAACGGGACCGGTGTGACAATTAATCTGGCGTCCGCGACAGGACCTTTTGGTGCACAGTGTGTCCAAAGTAGTGAGAAAGAGCCTCGAGTTGTTGATAGTGCTATCGGAACGATTTTGTGTGTTGTTCAGTGTTCTCGTTAACGAGTGCAGGGGAGTGCTCCGATAGACTGATCTAGGCAGATACTTTTTGCACGCGGCAAGGTTTTATTTGCGAGACACCATGGATCTCGAAAAGTTAGTTGCTCTTGGTGAAAAGATGGGTCTTTCTGGCGCCGAACTACGGAAGTGGGTCACCCAGAAGGAAAAAGAAGAAAAAGAGAGAGCCAAAGAAGAAAAAGCAGCCGAGCTGGAAAAAGAGAGGTTGGCGGTCGAAAGAGCCAAAGCGGAAAAAGAAGCTGAGGTGGAGAGAGAGAGGTTGGCGGCAGAGAGGGCCAAGGAAGAAAAGGCAGCTGAGTTGGAGAGAGAAAGGCTGGCCGCTGAAAGGGCGAGAGAAGAAAGAGAAGCAAAGGAGCGACAGCTGAAAGAAGAAAGAGAGGCAAAAGAGCGACAGCTGAAGGAAGAAAGAGAGCAGCAATTGAAGTTGGAGCTGGAGAGAGAGAAGTTGGCAGCCGAAAGGGCGAGAGAAGAAAGAGAAGCGAGGGAGCGACAGCTGAAAGAAGAAAGAGAAGCGGAGATGGCTGAAAGGGAACGGCAGCGGCAGCACGAGATGGAACTCGAGCGGCTCCGTTTGCAACAGCGAAGCGAAACTCCCGTCCAAGCTAGAGTTGAAAGCAGCGAACGGGAAGATCACGGCTTCCGCTTGAACCCAAGCAAGCTGCTCGTAGCGTTTGATGAAAGGAAGGACGACCTTGACGCGTACCTTCACCGATTTGAGACGATTGCGAAGAGCCAGAATTGGCCGGAACATCAATGGGCAACTGCTTTGAGTACTTGCTTGAGTGGTGAAGCGCTCAGTGTGTACGGTAGGCTGACGCCGACCGATGCAGCCAACAATGCAAAGGTGAAAGCTGCTTTGCTGAAGTGATTCAGATTTACCGTGGAAGGATTCCGGGACAGATTTAGGACAGGAAAGCCAGCTGATGGTGAGACAGCTACGCAGTATGCCGCCCGACTTTGCCATTATTTCGACAGATGGATTGAACTTTCAGGGACAGCGCAGGAGTACGATGAGCTTAGAGAGCTGCTAATTAGAGAACAATTTCTTACTAGTTGCCACCCAAGCCTGTCACTGTACTTAAAAGAGAGGAAGGCTGACTCACTTGAAGACATGCTTGAATTGGCTGATCAATTCTTGGAAGCGCAAGGTGGAACTAATTTGGCCAAGGTCAAGAAGGATTGTCCCGATGATTCGAAGAAATTGGCTCCCGAAGAAAAGAAGCGTGCACCAGAGAGCATTCCACGATGTTTTCTGTGCAACCGAGTGGGTCATCGCGCGAAAAAACTGTCGAACGATCTTTACGAGCCCTACGGCAGTAAAATGTTTCAAGTGTGGTCGGACTGGGCACAAAGCAGACGCTTGTCGGAACGGAGTGAGTCAAACTCACCAGGTATCATGTGTGCAAGTGGCACCGAAATCCGATAATAATGCCGTCACCGACGGATTCGTAGAATTGAAAAATGGGGAGAAAATTCCTATTGTTGGTGCTGTAATGTCAAAACAGCCAACCGGTGCTACGAAAGGAATGCCAACGCTACCTGGAAAAGTTGCGGACAAAAGGATTACGGTGTTAAGAGATACCGGCAGTTGCACTGTTATCGTGCGGAGAAATTTGGTACGGGAAAGTGAGCTAACAGGCAAAACAAAACCGGTTTGCTTAATTGACCGTACAGTTCGGATGCTTCCCGAAGCAGAAATTGAGGTTGAAACCCCGTACTTCAGCGGGAAGATTACTGCTTTATGCATGACGACCCCCCTGTATGACCTTGTCATCGGAAACATCGACGGGGCGCGAGGGCCAAGTGATCCAGAATGTTTGGGAGAAGACCCGAAGATAGAGCCCTCGCCAACACAGCGGCCGCGAGATACAGTGGAGGAGCATCCCGTGACGGATCTCGCTAGAGCCCAAGGTGAAGCTGCGGCGCAAGAGACAGCGAAGGAGAAGACGATCGTGTCGAATAAGTCCACGGGTCGAGCAACTGGACTTACGTCGGCACGACCTCAACCGACCGACAGTGTAAAGGAGACGGAGTTAGTCAGCCGGGCAAAATGTAGAGGCATGATCAAGCGGGTAAATAAACAGACGGGACCCGTCGAATGTAATGACGCGTTAACGGTGTCGGAAGAGACAACGATGGCTGAGACGACGCCTCAGATAACGTCGTTGGAAAGGGCTCGCCGAAAAAGAACGTGGAAACACAAGAACAAATCGAGCGAGCACCACAAGAAAGGACGCAAGCGCTGCTCGAAACACACAGGATAGGTGCTGAGGTGGAATCAGATTGTGTTTGGCAGGGCTGAGTGACATATGTTGTGTTAATGTTCTTGTTATCCTGTGTCTCAAGTGTATGTCGAGCGAGTCAGTGTTCTGTGCGATGATGTCATGTATAGTGTTGTATAATTGTTGTATAGACAGAACTTTGTACGTTTGTATTGTTTGGAATGTGTGATGAAGTGTTGTAGGCATGTACCTGTGGCTATATTTCATGTGTTGTGGAATTGAACTACAATGTACAATTGTATTAAGTGATCTATTGTGAATGTAAAGTGTCATGAGCGACTGATGGTGTTACAGTCTGTGAGAGTGTGTGGTGACTTTTCGCGCTCGTTTGTGTGGTTTTGAATATTATGAGATAATATTCTTAAAGTGGGGGGCAGTGTCACAGAACGAGCACTAAAAATGAGCGCGCCGCCAAATTCTTGCGACAACGGGCGGGAGAAACGCCGCGAGGTCAAAAGGAAAAAAAAGAAAACAGGCATCCAGGGCTCCCCGGGCGCGCGAC
Source organism: Rhipicephalus annulatus (assembly GCA_013436015.1). Lineage (NCBI taxonomy): Eukaryota > Metazoa > Arthropoda > Arachnida > Ixodida > Ixodidae > Rhipicephalus > Rhipicephalus annulatus. The sequence goes on from WOVY01010837.1 coordinate 107,962, forward strand.
GCCTCTCCTCTCGGAAGCGGCGAAGCGATGAACCTCCTCACCCCACAGCGGCGGCCGAGCAAGCCCGCGATTTTTCTAGAACGAACGGGGCGGGGTCAGACCGAGTTGAATCATCCTCCGGAGAGGGCAGTCGAACCGTCTCGTGCCTCTCCCCAGCCTTCGCTGCGCATCGCGCCGACGAAATGAGGAGAACGTTCTGGAAGGTGGCGCGGAAGGTATTTAATCGAGCGGCCGAGACGAGAAAGCAGGAGGAGACGGAAGTTAACGCCAGAGCGTGTAGGGATTCCGCCGTGTAGTCGGCGAAGGTTTTCGGTCCGTAGGGACGAAGCCGGAGATGAAGAGGATGTCCACCAGTGGGTGAAGGCTCGAGCTACAGGCAAGAGCGTGTGTTTACCGCTATTGAGCGAGGACGCGTGGCAACAGCTGCGTGTGTGAAGCCGACGTGTTCCGGCGAAGAAGTTGAAGTTTGAAGAGTGGACAATTGAAGACGGGAGGTTTCCTGGAAGAGAAACTTCGAGGGCTGCGGAACGACAACAACGCTGGACTTTGAGTGAGTGATTCTCGGAAGAGTATCATCTAGACTCTGGTTCTAAGAACTTTGGACTGAATAGGTTTTCTATCTCTTTAGTCTTTAAGTGTCTTGGCTGTTCAATGCATGCGACTGCATTGTAGTTCGTATTGTTGTCCGGGTCCGTGGTTTCAAGTGTGGCTGATTGTATTGTGTGGTACGTTGATTGATTGGTTTGATTGTTGACATATTGTATGCAACTATTGTAGAGTGTGCATTTTTATGTATTGTTTTCGATCTGCCATTATTGAGAATATAATTTGTTTGTTTATCCACTCTCGGCTCTGACTTGTTCTTTGGGCCACAGCCGGCGTCCGCTGGCGCACCAAAAAGGACCACTTCTAAATTGTCCACGCTTTCGTGGTGCGGTTCGGGGGGCCGATATTTCGGCTCTTGCAATTAGCCCGGCGATCGCCTCCCAAATTAACGGGCCTGGTGTGACAGAGGTGTAATTCATCCCCTGAGCTACAAATTGAGGCAATGTCATCGGCGAGTCACAGCTTACTAAGATACTCACCATTTTTATCGCTTACTTTCGCTATTAGAGGGTTTTGAAAACTTCCCATGAAGAGGCGGTGAATAGCAGATCGTGTTACCCTGCCTTACACCCTTCTTTATTGGTATTCTGTCACTTTCATCATGAGTACTATGGTAGCTGTGGATCCACTGTAGATTTATTCCAGTATGTTTAAGTAGGGTAGTTCGATGCCCCGATTCCATTGTGCCTGAAATACTGCCGATGCCACGACTGAGTCAATCGTAATTTATGAAAGGTATATGTATAGATGTTGGCTATATTCGGCAGATTTCTTTATTACCTGATTGATAGTATGAATATGGTCTATTTTGGGGTAGGATGTACTAAATTCTGCTTAGTCGTTTCGTTATCTGCAATCTAATGTCGCTAGAATTCTCTGCGCTAATATTTTTCAAATATATTGTAGAGAATGGACAGTCATCTGATTCGCCTGTACTTTTTCAAGTCCTCTACGTCTCTTTTCTCATAAATTAGGATAAAGTGGGCGTTCTTCTGAAATTCTCGTACCCTTCCCGTTAACAGACACTTTGTATATAGGGTGGCCAACGTTTCTAACAAAAATTCTCCGCTATCTTTCAGGAGGTCGGTTGTTAGCTCATCCTCACCAGCAGCTTTGCCTCTTTGAATTCCTTCTCTGGCTTTTCTTATTACCCTGTCGTAACTAGAATGATGTCGAAATCCTCTTGACTAATATTGTTTCTCACAATATCATCCTGGTTGTTTTGGCGTATGTACAGTTTTCTGTAGTACAACACCTCCGTCATCCATGACTATCCTATCCTCATTGTTTATGACATTGTCCTCATTGTTTCTCGATGCATACATTCAATTTTTGCCTATGTACAAGCCTCCCGTCGTAGCTCCAGTTTCTGCCGCGGTTGCAGCCTGCTCAATTCTTTCCATGTTATCCCTTCTGATGTCGTCGACCTTTCGCCTATTGATTACCTTCGAAAACTCCACTAGCTCTATTTGGAAATCATGAGTTGAAATTGGGAAGAAAAATGGAAGTAGGCCGGCTACGTAGCATATAGGCAGGATAACTGCTGCTCATTAGCCGTATCTGACTGGAATCCCTGAAAAAGCAAATGCACAAAGGGGAGACAGAAAGTTAAGTGGGCTGATAAGATCAAGAAGTACGCATAATGCGTTAACGAAAAGCCAAAGACCGCGTAGATTTGCCGATCATGGGAGAGGCATTTGCCCTGCAGTGGGCGTAGCTAGGCTGATGATGTTAGATGACAGTGATACCCGGGAAGGAAAATAATGTAAAACTTGAGCACTATTGAACTGTGTACCAATCCACGATTTTTTTCGCTTACGAGAGCAGTGATAAATCTGTAGAGTAATAACGGCTTATCAAAGGAAATTAGCCTTAGTATGTTGTGTAAACCTTTAAGAGGTACAGCTACAACAAGTTTTTTTATCTCATTGAATTACCAGTTTCGCAAAATTTGTAAGAGGCTTAATGGGCACGTCTGAATTTTTTCAATAACTTAACCCTATTCATCGAATACAACGTGGTTTTGCTTTTCTTTGAACTCGGAAAACTAAATATACTTTTGGTGAAATAAAGTGGGTTGCTGGACATACACCGACGCCCCCATTTGAACTCAGACAGGTGATTCAAATACAGATTTCTGACAGGTGATGAGGGTCCCTAAGGGACTGCCACTTTGGCATTGTTATTTACACAGTGTTGGTGAAGTCTGTTGCTCGAAATAGTCAGGAGGCTCCGGAAGCAGTGGTTCATTGGCCTACACTCTCATAAAGTGGCGGTATTGTAGGTTCATCAGGGTATTGGATTGTCATTAGTAAAAGAGAAGCACGAGGCACGAGCCGAACGTGGAAGCGTGGCGACAGAGCATGAGGAGAAAAGAGTCACCTGAGGGCATGCGCACGAGCCACGTAGACGCTGGAGATTGGTCGAAAGAAGTCGTGGCACACGATGTGAGCTGAGAAAAAAAAATCCCAGGGAATGAGCTGGCACTAATTGTTGAGACGTTGAACTGCGAATACGTGGAAAACAGGCGTTGCTACGGCGAATGGAGCATCATGACTGCCTGCTTCTCAATGATGCCGGTGCGAAGAACCCCGAAAGTGAGCATCTAGCTCAGAGGTCCTAAGTGAGGCTGCCCGGACTTGCCACAACCCTTTATACTCAGCCGTTTCTGGTGGACGTGCTTCTTTTACACATCGCACTAGAACTAGAGCAGTCCATTCAAGTCAGCAGAGTGGACGTGCCAGTGGGAGAGTTCCTGACGAGTGGGGCCTGGAGAGGCCTGAGATTGAGACGAAGGCCGGGACACCGGTGATTAGCTAGAACGGTCGCTCGACGGGTGGAAACGACGGCGACCGTAAAGTAGAGCAGCCCGTCAACGAAGGAGAAATTGATGAAACGTCGACACCGCTAGGAGTGACGAGTCGCAACGCGGCAAGCTGTGTGAACCTTCTATTGTCAACGCCATATTAGCTAGGGCTAAGAACGAATTTAGACTGATCTACAGTCAGCTTTGGTTTGGCTATGTACAGCTTATTGTGGTAATTTTGTGTACTCACGAGTGGTTTGTTTCCGCGTATTGACTGTTGCGCTTGTGGTTATCTGAGGTGCATGAAGTCATGCAAAATATTGATCATAAATAACAAATAAAAAAACATTACTGGATCAACTAACTTTTTTTATATTTTGAAAATTTAGTGGTCTTTACTAAATATTTTTCCTCATACCTAGGTGAACTAAAAATTCCATTCACGTGCTATATCGCAGTTCGAAAGCGCCCTCCAGATTCGTTCGGTGGTGCAGCAGGTGTCGCTCACACTCGCTGTTAGTGAGGCAGCACTCGAGTTTGAGCACCGCGCCCTCACGCCAAGTCATGTGCTTGTCAGAGAAGCGCTCGACCAGGTGGTGCCCTTCTGCCTAAATGGCCACACGCTTCGGGTCGACATGTTTGGCGTCCATGTATCCCTGATCGACTTATCGACGGCACGGTTGACGCCTGCTGGCCAAGAAACAGGTGAGTAGAAGCTGTGTGCATGTTGTCTTGACCTGTGCACTCATCTTTAAGAAATTATAAAAAAGGACCAAAAAGAGAAAAGGCAGAGAGGTTAACCAGGCTTATGTCATGTTTGCCACGCTACGCTGCGATAAAAGAAGGGGAGTGTAAACATAAAACAGAGAGAAAAGGTGTAAACAACTTCTGACTTGACCTTCTTACCTTTCTTAAGGTTATGTGTCCCATTAAGATCAACTGAAAAAGTTGACACATCCCCATTCCCTCAATCCAAGCAGTACATACGTTAATCAACTAATAAAAATCAGACCGACCCACATGGCCGTTATATCCCATGCACGATCTGCTCTTTCTAACCAGAACTGTGCGCTGGCGCGCCACGTCAGTGCCTTCACCTGTTTTTGTAAAGGCCAGCTCCGGCGCTTTTTTAACCATGTCAGAATAATGGGGCTTTTATGCTCCTGAGACCCTATTTGGACGCGTCTGATAGCTGAAATGCTCAGCAAAATTGAAAATGTTTTAATTACCTAAAAACTGTAATAACGAAACCGAAATTAAACTGTTTCGAAATGAGAGTGCACTACTTAAACACGAACATAAAGGCAGGGACAAACGCTTACTACCAACTGAAACTTTATTCGAAAAACCATGAAATATATACGGACAGATGAAACAGTATCATGGCACATACGATAAGACAAAAATACGGACAAAAATAACAGAACTGATAAAAGATCTATGTACTTCAACCGCACCCTACCAACGCCTACTGTGATTTCGAGTGATTACTTAACTTCTATGGCATCTGCTACAGTCTACAAATACTAGCTCCTTATCGGACAGAGCTAACGATGGTTTGCTGACGCAAGTCAGGTGTTCACGCGGTATGTATGCTGCCGCCATTATAAGCTTTGTGCGTTCATCTTTATGTTTGTAAAGTTTGACTGTATTATGAAACTGTACTACAAAGGCACATCTAGTGACATACTGAGCCATAAAACCATTGTTGCCGTTGCGAACACTGCACACATGTTCACGCAACCTGTCGTTGAGGCATCTTCCAGTTTGCCCAATATAACAGGCAACGCACGAAAGTATGATCATGTAAACAACGTTGCTAATGCATTTGACAAAACGGCTTCTGTGCTTTGTTTTGCATAGCTGTTTCTTATGTTTAGCCACACATGTCAGCCTAGCCAGCTGTGAAAGCTTGTGAGGCGCATAGGAAACTACACGCACTCCAATCCGTTGTCCCACCTTTCTCAGGCGGTGGGTAACCTGATGCATGTAAGGAACAACAGCTATTTTTTCTCCTTCTTTTTCGCGCCACGCCGTGGTGGTCTAGTGACTAAGGTACTCGGCTGCCGACCCGCAGGTTGCGGGATCGAATCCCGGCTGTCGCGGCTGCATTTCCGATGGAGGCGGAAAAGCTGTAGGCTTGTGTGCTGAGATTTGCGTGCACGTTAAAGAACCCCAGGTGGTCGATATTTCTGGAGACCTGAACTACGGCGACACTCATATTCATATGGTGGTATTGGGACGATAAACGCCACATAATAAATCAATGTCCTTCTTTTTCACAGTTGCTCTTGTCACGTCCTCCTGCGTCATTTCTTTGGCATTCTTTAGCTCTCCAGTTTCTGCGGATACTTTCGGCCACGGAAACCAAAACTGCCTAAGGTCTCAGCTGACTCGCGCCTAGCAAACGTATTTGGGAAGCTGGCTTCCATTGTATGAACACAAGAATGGTCAATTCCACTAGTGAAACACGTACTTTTTATGCCTCTTTTGACTATTTTGCTATGAGCCGACGTGTACGGCAGGAGGTTTCGTGTCTCAGGCCACAAATGTGTTGTCAACCTTATGAAATGTCTTGATTTACTTGTATTAACCCATGAAATGCCGGAAAACTTGTCCATCAGGTTTCTTGACCTTAGACTTACATAAATGGCAGAACACACCTGCTGGGCGCATGAGCTCCGCGCGGGAAAACCGCTGCCGTACACGTCGGCTCATAGCAAACTAGTCAAAAGAGGTATAGTAAGTACGAGTTTCACTAATGTAATTCGCTGTTGATGAAATTAATCAATAGAAGCCAACTTCCACAATCACGTTACCAGGCTCGAGTCAGCTGGGTATGCTGAGGTGGTCTTGGTTTCCGTGGCCGAAAGTATCCGCAGAAAACGGAGAGCTAAAGAAGGACAAAAAAATGGTGCAGCAGGACGTGACAACAGCAACCGCGAAAATGAAGGACATTGATTTATTATGTGGGGTTTGACGTCCCAATACAACCATATAATTATGAGAGATGCCGTTGTGGAGGGCTCCGGAAATTTCGAACACCTGGGGTTCTTTAACGAGAACGCAAATCTGAGCACACGGGCCTACAGCATCTCCGCCTCTGTCGGAAATGCTGCTGCCGCAGCCGGGATTTGATCGCGCGAGCTGCGGGTCAGCAACCGAGTACCTTAGCCACTAGACCACCGCGGCGGGGCGCGAAAATAAAGGAGAAAAATATATGTTGTTCTTTACATGCATTAAGTTACCCACCGCCTGAAAAAGATGGGGCAACGCATGGGAGTGCGTGTAGTTTCCTCTGCGCCTCATAAGCTTTCACAGCTGGCTAGGCTGATATGTGCGGCTACACATAAGAAACAGCTGTGCAAAACAAAGCAGAGAAGCCTTTTTGTCAATTGCATTAGCAACGTTGTTTACATGATCATACTTTCGTACAATGCCTGTTATATTGGGCAAACAGGAAGATGCCTCAACGACAGGTTGCGTGAGCATGCGTGCTGTGTTCGCAGCAGCAACGATGGTTTTCTGGCCCTGTATGTCACTAGATGTGGCTGTGAAGTACAGTTTGATAACACAGTCGTACTTAACAAACAGAAAGATGAATGCACAAGGCATATATATATATATATATATATATATATATATATATTTATTATATATATACATATATATATTGAGGCAGTATAGCGCGTGAACACTAGACTTGCGTCAGCAAACCATCGTTATCTCTGTCCGATAGAGAGCTAGAATTTCTAGACAGTAACAGACGCCCTAGGAGTTAAGTAATCACTCGAAAGCACAGTAGGCGTTAAGGGTGAGGCTGACGTACAGTGGTGAGCACTGTTAGGGTGAACACACGAGTGCGTGGCCGATGGCACTATCATCGCCACGTAACAGTCATCGTTGTAAACATTGCACATGCGCAGCATGTGCTTTGCGAAACACTCTTTCCACCACGTCATCGTCATCGATACGCTTGGTCACGTCATCGTGAACAAGCGTACGCTTGATCACGTCATCGATACACTTGTTCGTCGTCTGCTAGCAGCAGTTTTTGTTCGCTGAGCTGATACCTTCTGCATTTCAAGGTCCATCTGGGTTGAAGATTGGCACGTGAAGGAAAAAAGTGAGTTTAAGAGGGATAATTATTAAACTTTGTATTCAAGAAAATTGAACTTTTGCAATTCAAATTAAGGAAGACCATGAGAACAAATATAAAAACATGAGCAAATATAATAGCGAGTCATGTGACCACTTGCAGCACCGGCTGCAGCTATTCTGGACGGTAACGAGTCGTAAAGTGATCGAACATATTCCCGATCGGCTATCAGCTTTTCCCACTCGTTGCTGACTTGCGCCCACAACTGGTCTGAGGTCGTGGAATAAAGGGGCTTCCTTGCCAAAGAAGCTTTCAGACGGCCCCACACGTTTTCTATCACATTCAGGTCCGCTCCTTTCGGAGGCCATTCCAGTAACTGCATGTGCTGCTCCGCCTGGAACTCCTTGACAGCCCTTGCCGTGTGTAACGGTGAGCGGTCCTGTTGGAACAGGTAATCACCGTCTGGGAATACACTGCTCGCATATGGCAACAGCACGTTGTTCAAAATGTTGCAGTATTGATTTGATATGTGGGGTTGAACGTCCCAAAACCACCATATGATTATGAGAGACGCCGTAGTGGAGGGCTCCGGAAATTTTGACCACCTGGGGTTCTTTAACGTGCACCCAAATCTGAGCACACGGGCCTACACTATTTCCACCTCCATCGGAAATGCAGCCGCCGCAGCCGGGATTCGAACCCTCGACATTTGGGTCAGCAGCCGAGTACGTTAGCCACTAGACCACCTCGGCGGGGCAATGTTGCAGTATTGTTCCGACGATAAGTGTCCACGTATACGTTGCAGGGGCCCTAAACCATATCTTGAAACAGCACCCCACCCGCCACACTCGATCTCCCACTGGCAGAAACACCTTGCACGTTGTCTGGGTCGTTCCTGCATGGCATTTTGACGTTAAGTAAAACAATATTTTTTCAAAGCAGGAAGTTTGCCTCACCGTGTGCCTAGTAGTCTCCAAACACGCAATCTTTGGTCTTGTCGCGTCTAAAACGTCTACTCATGCGAAAAGATGAGGCGACCCCACTTTTCTGATGTCCATGCTTCGTGCAACTCAGCGAACTGCCGTCGTGCGTCCTTGTGTGCCGCCGTTAGTAGCGGCTTCTGCGCTGCGACGCGACTGCGAAGGCCCGCAGAACGCAGGCGACGTCGAACAGTGGTGTCCGAAACGTCCAAATTCAAGTCTTCGCGTATCGCTGGGGCTGGCAAGATAGGGTTACGAACAGCAGCTGCAACTATGAGAGCGTCTTCATTGTCTGTGGTAGCTTTAGGGCGGGGCGCGCGGGGTGCATCCTGAATGCAACCTTCATACTTGTAGGCTTGAATTATCCTGTTCACAGTCTTCAGGGGCTTATTAACTAAAGCGCCAATATACCGCTGGTAATAATTTTTCAGGGAAAGATCAACAATTGAGCGCCGATCATCATTAGGAACGCTAGCCATAATACGATCTGGCGACAAAATGAACGGCTGCAAAAGATGTTTGGCTGTTTTATATACGGCGTTGCATGCACAACAACTTTGAATGGAACGAATAGACATGCCCCCATATATATACAAGTTTTTGTTTAGTTCTGTTCAAGTACAGATGTTTAAAAAACTCTTAAAGTGCAGGATGCATGGGCTTAAAAAACAAAAATGCGGCTAGCAGACAACGAAAAAGTGTATTCATGACGTCATGGGCGCGGTTGAACAATTATTTCGCGGAAGGCGTGATGCGCATGCGCAATGTTTCCTGTGATGACCATAACGGGGCGCTGACAATGCCGTCAGCCACGCGCTTGCGTGTTCACCCCAACAGTGTTCACCGCTGTACATAGATCTTTTATCAGTTCTGTTATTTCGGTCCGTGATTTGGTATTATCGTATGTGCCATGATATTGTTTCATCTGTGCGTATGTATTTCATAGTTTTCCGAATAAAATTTCAGTTGGTAGTAAGCGCTTGTCCCTGTCTTTTTGTCCATTTCTAAGTATTGCGCTCTCATTTCAAAACAGTCAAGTGTCACCAACTCGCCCAATCATTCATATTGACGAAACCAACCAAGTGGGCTTCATATACAGTGTTAAGACATGAGAGAGTGAAACACAATTATACTGCTACTCTTGATTGCGTTTAGATGCGTCAGCACACCACGAGTAATTAGCACTTTTTATTAACCACGACAATTTGCTGTGAAACATAATGCATTTGTTTCTTGAGGCATTATAAAGACGATTACCAAAAAGAACAGTGTTTCCACCACGTACCAGCGAATTTCGGTGATCTTAAAGGCACTTGGAACTCTTAATATCCAGGTTTTGAGCTTCGAATCTGTGTAGTAAAATGGGCGAGTACTATTTCATTCAGTCTGTCACGATGAAAACTCAACGCCAACAGCTACGAAATTCTCCTTATATTAATGGTGATGTTTTTCGCTGCGATCATCACATGGGTGATGGTGCCGTAAGTCTACCGCATGGCACGGCTACAGGGACGTATTTTAGCTTTAGCCCTAGAACGTCACCACGAATGACCGGATTATGTTCAAGAGGGTGAAAAAATTTCTGAATTATTTAGTGTACACTTCATAAGCGGGAAGTTTCGTACGCATAAATGACTAACCATCCAGAAAGTCAGTGAAAAGGACGTTCTTATAATCGGTTGTGCAAATCTTCCTTTTTATACTGCAAAAAAACGTGCGGAATAGACGTTCTGATCTTACGATGCACAACACAAACTGAGTAAACACGCTAGCTACAGTCCGGCTGATTTTGAGAAGAGCGGAGACACTAAAATCTACGCGTCTAGACAAAAAATAAAGACTCATCGTCAGCATTACTTATGGCATAAAAAATAAACACCCATTTACCGTCTTTCAGTGTGTTGTAGTGTACTGAATTTTGATTTATTCATAATGACTGCCTTGCAGAGTATATGGCGCTGTTGAATGGCTGGATTTTACTGTGACCCTGACAGGAGACCAGCAAGACAGTGTTTTAAAAAAAGTATCTCAATATTTGTAGAGGTAATGAGAACAAAGTAATGTGTTTCTTTATGGTTAGAGAGGAGAGAAGCCCTATGGACCATGAAAGAATTTTAAGACGTGAAGTGCTCTAGCAGTGCTGGACGACCGTAGTAATTTATCGGTCATAATTGTTGTAATTTGCAATATATTTATCCTAAGCCCCAGTGTGCGAAGTTTAACCAGTAATAAAGAAAAAAATCAGTTTCCTGTAGTGGTTAGCGTGTCGGGCTTACAATCCGCAGTCCATCTAGAGGTTGAAGGTTTGACTCACACTCAGTCATACTCTCTTTATTTTGTTTCAATTTTGTAGCGCTAGTATTTAGTCATTTTTACGATCCGCGGGCGCGGAGATCCGTCGAAAACAATTAAAAAGCAGAATTTCCGCTCAAGAACTGCTATTGTTTTCGCAAGTATGCTACTATTCTTTTCACTTGGGTTATGCTACTCTGCTTCGGACCGTGTTATGCTACTGTGTTGAGGGGAGTGCTTTGACGCGTTTCAGGGGGAATCACTGCACTCTGAATCAACAAGAGGTGATTTATTATGGAAACAAGAGTGAAATATTCGACAAGAAAATTCTCTCTCAAAGAGAGTGCTCAGCACTCTATTAGTTTTTAGAGTGTACGTGTGACGTATACATTTTCCCGAACCTCTCCGATTGCACATAATGCCCGCCACATGGCACTAGCTGTCCACACCGTGCGCCGCGGTCGGCCAAAACTCTTACGCTGCTACGGGTAATATATGGCGAATCATGTGTCGCCAACAGCGCAAAACGTTTTGCCACCTATCTCACGCCACTAACGCTAAAAAAAATTGGCGCGTATCCACGTAGTGAATGATGGGGAGTGGGGCGAAGCATTCGTCCGTACGTTTGTTCTTGCTTACGTCCGTCCATGCGTCCGTCTGTGTGACCGTCCATGCGTTCAACCACCCGTCCGTGTTCATCTGTTCGTGCGTCCATCCCTGCATTTGTCCATGAAGCCGCCCCTGCGTCCGTTCATACGTCCATCCTTGCATCTGTCTGTGTTTCCGTTAGTCCATACATTCAACACTCCAAGTATCACCATCTCGTATGTTTCCATCATATATTCCTTATATAGAAGCACCGTCATCCAGTGGATATTTCAAGAACTAATCGAGAGGTAGCACACGCACACTTTCTTACGGCTTGCACTTCGGGTCTACTTCCCACCTTTACCCACTTCGAGTTCATAGTATATTCTAGTTCACTGTATTCATGGCACTGTGGCCCAGCGCTTGCTAAACCTTTTTAAAACTAAGGAGTTTACATCCAGCGAGTATAACATAGCAACCCTTTCTTTTCAGATAGTGCTGAATGTACATGCCAATGGCTGCTAATAAGGATCGCAGCGTGCGCATTAACTAAAAGCCGAATGCTCCTGTCTCTCATTCCCCTTTAGCAGCCATTGGCATGTAGATTAAGCACTATTTTTTTATTGTTCAACAACGCACAGAAGAAATCTTTTACCGGCACCACCTTGGAGGTCAAAATGGTATACTCGTTACGTACTACAATGGCTACGAGAGACGAACAGGTGCCCCTTAAAAAGCTTCGCCTCCCCCCCCCCCCAAAAAAAAATTGTTCGCTCAACCAAGGAAGCGCCGACCTAATCCACACAGTTTATACACCAGAGCACAGCGAGCTCGGTGCTTGCTGCCATAATGAAAAGCGTGTAAAGCCTCCTGTTGCAAGTGCGGCGAAGCAACACTCTCAACTGCCAGGCGAGCAGACGCTCTGCAAATCAAACGCGAAACTTCACAATTGAAGTCCGGCTGCAAACATGTTTCGCGCTGTTCCTGTGGTATACTTTTATGCTGATTTTGTGTGAAACATCAAGATGACTGTCCTCGACAGTGCGACATGTCTGCAGCAAGTACATTGCAGACTACCGAAGCAGCTTCATCAAGTACGCATTATTGCGTTTGAAAGAAACGCGAACAGCAGCAAGCATTGCTTTCGACTCGGTTGAACTGCGGCGTGCCTTGGCTGTGACAAGGCAGAATTTGTGCTGTAAGCCGACGTAAACGCAGCGCTAGGATCTGGTTTCAACCTACGCTCATGCACTGCATGTGTATCAAGTACCAGTCTTGCCGGGTACTCGGAACACACACGTGCTGCAAAAGTGTCAGCCATCACAAGATTTTAAAATCCTAGAGTGACGCCAGCGGAAAGAGCGTGTAGGTTCTCCTAGTGAAAGTCGAGGCATGTCGCAGTTCGACCGAGTCGAAAGTTTTGCTTTCCTTGCTGTTCACGCATCGCGATTGTAGGCTGTTGTGTTGTACTAAACATGCGTGGTGCGTGCATATACGCGTGAGTCGTAATACGTATATTCTATTAATGACATGGTACCTGCGAAAGAGTCCGGTAATAGTTTTGTGTCTCCATACTACAGGCATACTGCACGCAAATTACTGTTGTAAAGGGAAACGGTTGGAGTCGCGTTTGATTAAACACAATAAGTATACTCACTTGTACACTTCACTGGGCTCGTCGTTTCTTTCCTGAGGATTGTGACTATATCCTAAGGCGGCGGAGCTCAGCGTTTTTCGTTGTGGACGGCAATCTGTGATATTGCAAAACACCGCACCGGCACGACCCCCGCGATGCGCTGTGAACTTCCAGGCAGAGCTCAGCAATCTCTTCCTCTTGCGCTGGTTCTTGTCGCATCACATGACAGCGCAGTGGTAACCAGGTGATCTTTTAGGAGCAGGCGCCGCGTGAACAGGCGCTTTTTCACATTTTAAACTCCCAGAGCCACTGCATTCCATGCTAGCGAGGCGCGCCTTGGCAGTTTCGAACAAATTATAGCGTCTCTGGGAACAAGGGTATACCACAAAGGCGTCTGGGTGCGAGATAGGCGTGCTCTTGTCTATATAGCAGAGAAGAAAACGCGGCAGTTGCACATCAGTTCCATCACTTACGCCAGGCAAAACTCATGGCCGCAAGCACAATTTCGTCATTAATGCTAGCAAGCGAAGTGAGCATTCGAAGCCACAATCATTTGAAAGAAATGGCAGCATATCCACGGAGTGAATGATGCAGAGAGGGGCGAAGCATTCGTCCGTCCATTCGTTCTTGCTTCCGTCTATCCATGCGTCCGTCTGTGTGACCATCCATGCGTCCATCCGCCCGTCCATGCATGCGTCTGTTCGTGCGTGCGTCCTTGCATTCCTCTATGCATCCACCCCTGCGTCCGTTAATGCGTCCATCCATGCATCTGTTTGTGTGTCCGTTCGACCATCTATTCAACACTCCAAGTACCACCATCTCCCATCTTTTCATCATATATTGGATGGATGGATAGATAGATGGATGGATGGATGGATGGATGGATGGATGGATGGATGGATGGATGGATGGATGGATGGATGGATGGATGGATGGATGGATATGGCTGTACCCTTTAGATCGGGCGGTGGCTAGCGCCACCAAGCCGTAATACCTAATGAACCAAAAACTAGATTTATTTTTTTCCTTGAAAAGGTGAGTTTGAGGATTCGTACTTTGCAGTGAAGGGTTTAATTTTCATTCGTGCCTTGACTTTAGCCACCAATCAGAGAACCTCCTTCTAGTTAAGTCTACCCGCTTAAAGTCTATTTTGCCCTCCCAGTCCCTAAACCCCAGTGCCCCAGTGCTTTGAAAAACTCTGTGCCATCATCCTGAACTATAGGGTGAAGCCCTCTACAGAAGATTATCAAGTGTTCAGCAGTTTCTTCTTGCTCGCCACACGCACTGCATACAGTGTCTGCCCCTTCGTATTTGGCCCGATATGTCTTCCGTCCATCCATGCGTCCGTCCGTGTGACCATCCATGCATCCATCTGCCCGTCCGTGCGTGCGTATGTTCGTGCGTCTGCCCCTGCATTGATCTATGCATCCACCCCTGCGTCCGTTCATGCGTCCATCTATGCATCTGTTTGTGTGTCCGTTCGTCCATCTATTCAACATGGATGGATGGATGGATGCTATGAGCGTCCCCTTTATAACGGGGTGGTGACAAGTATGCCACCAGGCTCGACAAAAAAACAAAAAAAACCTTTTTTCTTTTTTGATGTTGGCCTAATGCCTCTACTTCGATAAATTCTATCTTAATAGAAAAAAAGGTAAATTCTCAGCTTAAGTTCTCTGCCATTTACGGCACACCGTCCATATTTTATTTTTCCAATATTTATTTTTGTCCTTTCTCTCTAATTTTCTGCCACCAATACTCTAACCGTCTCTTACTTATTTCAATCGCGGGTGTGTTCAGCTTTCCATTGTTGTCCCTAAAACCCAAGGCTTCCTGTAGGCTCGTGCCCAAACGTACACCTGGGTGGATATCTCCACATTCAATCAGAACATGCTCCGCCGTTTCCTTATCTTTCCCGCAGCATGTGCATTGTTCTTCTTCTTTACTGAATCTTGCTTTATAACTATGCGTTCTAAGGCAACCCGATCTCGCTTCAAACAGTAAAGCGCTTCCCCTTGAATTATCGTAAAATGCCTCCCTCCTTATTTCATTTTTGCCCTTTCGGTAGTTACTCAAAGCCGGTTTTTTCTCCATAGCTGCCATCCAGTAAATCCTCTCCGCCTCCCTGACTTTTCCCTTAACGCTCTTTGTTGACATATGGCTTACAATACCAGCCGTATATTTACTAGTGAGTCTTCTAGTTCTTTTTCTCCACTGTGTGTCCACGCTCTTCCTATACAAATAACGGAACACCTTCTCTGCCCATCTACTCTCCTTCATATTTCTTAGCCTTTCTTCGAACCTTATTTTGCTCTGCGCTTCCCTCGCCTCAAAACCTGCCCACCCCATATCGCCCTTTACAGCCTCGTTTGTCGTCTTCCCGTGAGCACCCAACGCGAGGCGTCCCACAGTCCTTTGATTTACATCCATTCCCGATTGCACCTCTGCCCTCATGCACACCACTGAGTTCCCAAAAGTAAGCCCTGGAACCATTACACCCTTCCACAGACCTCGAAGCACCTCATACCTATTGTATCCCCACAACGCTCTGTGCTTCATTATTGCCGCATTCCTCTTTCCTTTTGCTGCCAAGGCTTTTTCCTGTACCTCCATGTATCTATCACTCTCATTTACCCATACTCCAAGGTACTTGTATTCACTTACCCTCGGTATTTCTTGGCCTTGTATGGACACCGTCTGATCACAGGGATCATTGAATACCATCAATCCACACTTCGTTACACTGAATCCTAGTCCAAGAGCTTCACCTTCCCTTCCGCATATATTCGCCAGCTGCTGCATATCATCTCGACTGTCCGCAAATAAGACGATATCGTCCGCATATAATAAACCTGGAAGCTTCTGCTCAATCATCATGCCGCCCTGTTTGTGTGACAGATTAAAACCAATGTTGCTACCTTCTAGCGCTTTTTCCATACTCACCATGTACAGCATGAATAACAGCGGGGACAAAGGACATCCCTGTCTCAGACCCTTGCTAACCTCAACGTTCTCTTTGCTACGCATTCCTTCCCACTCTATGCAAACTGTATTTTCTCGGTATATCTCCCTCAAAAGCTGTATACAGTCGTCGCCCATGCCCATTCCTTTCAATATATCCCACAAAATTTCCTGATTAACGTTGTCGTATGCCCCAGTGATGTCTAGAAAAGCCACGTACAAGGGCCTATTCTCTATTTCAGATATTTCTATACACTGAGTGAGAACAAACAGGTTATCGTCTAACCGCCTGTCGACTCGAAATCCGTTCTGAAGTTCTCCCAAAATATCGTTATGTTCGGCCCATGTTTCTATTTTCATTTTTACTGCTTGCATCGCCAACCTGTATAGTACCGATGTAATGGTTAGTGGTCTATACGAGCGAATCTTGTCCTTTTCTCCCTTGCCTTTATAGATTAAGTTCATTCTACTTTGTCGCCAACTGTGCGGTATTTGTCCGTCCTTTAAGCTTTTTTCTACTGCTTTTAACAATGCTTCTTTAGTGTTATGTCCTAGTTCGTTAATGAGGCTAACGGGAATCCCATCTAAACCCGCGGCAGTGCGCTTTGGAATTTTTCATTCGGCCTTTTTCCAGTTGAAATTATCAAGTACTAGCTCTTCCTCTGTTGCTTTCTCCGCCACACTTTTACTCACCGGGGAGATCCCCTGGACGCTCTTTTGAAACGAATCGGCTGTTACCTTTTGGATGTAACCTAGCGCTTCGTACCCTTCCAATTGATTTCCTCCTTCATCTAGAATATGTTGTTGCGTTGTGACAGACTTTCTACCTAGCGCCTTTATGTGGCTCCAAAAAATCCTAGGCGCGGTCTCCTTTTTTTCGTGTATCTCTGTCATCCAGCGTTCACTTTCACCTTTAATTTTTGCCTCTACCAATTTCTGTACAAGGGATTTGTTCTCTAAATATATTTCCCATATTTTTTTGACTTCGTCCTGCGGCCGCTTCTCCTTTTTTGCCTTTCTATGCTCCCGTGATGCTTCGCGTCGCTTCTCGATCGCCTCCCGGATTTCCTTGTTCCACCAACTTTTTGGCTTCCTTTTTCCTTTCCAGCAAACAGTTTTCTTCTCTTTCCCTATCTCCTTCGTCATTAGATGTAACAGCTCACTATACTCCCAGTCCTTGCCTGGTATTTCGCCTACTTCTTCCTCGACTCTTGCGGCTATATTTATTATTTGTTTGTCATTTCAATACGAGCTGCCAGACTTTGATTCCATGCTCATATTTTCAGTTTCGTATCCCATTTGTAATGTTACTCGTTTATGATCACTACCCAGGCTGTTAATGCCTTCCTCGTCTATCCTCATTTCTGTCAGTTTGTGGTAAATTCCTTCAGTCATGAGACAATAATCAATACTTGATTGCTTGTTTCCGACTTCCCATGTGATCTGGCCGTCACATTTAGGCCCCGTGTTAACTATCTCCAGACTATGTTGCTCGCAAAGATCTAGTAATAACTTCCCATTGGTGTCTGAATATCTGTCAAGGTCATGTATGTGGGCATTCATGTCCCCTAGAAGGATGATTTCGGCCCCATTACCAAATTCCTTAATATCCGCACTCATGCAATCCACTATCTCCTGATTCTTTTCTCTGCAGTTATTCCCCTTCCACAAGTAGGCTACCCCTAGCCACGTTTCCTTTCCACCTACTGTGCCCAGAACCCAGAGGTGCTCTGAACACGTCTGTTTCACTCTAACCCATTTGGCTCCGCGATGAATTAGCATTCCTACACCCCCACCTTTCCTTTCCGATATGGTCCTGTTACACCCTTCCCAAACATAATTTTCAATATGTGGTGGCTCTTCCAAGTCTCTAAGGTGTGTTTCTGTAACCGCATACACGCCTATCTGTTCTTTGTTTAACTGCTCCTCAATCTCTAACCATTTTGCCTTCTTTCTGCCACCCTGCATGTTTATGTAACTAATTGCAACACGCGCCTTTTTCCTTTTTCTTTTACCTTTTTTCTGGTTTTTCGCAATTCTACCTGTCAAAGCGTCCTCCTGGTTGTTTTCCCTGTTACGAGCTACCCCGGACTCCGAAGGGCCCGTGAGCCCCCCAAAAAAGCTACTGCGCGTCCTGCCAGTCGCCAGCCCACCTCGTGTCCAAGCCTCTTATCGAAATGAATCTTGTCTCTTTGGAATCCACCCCACCTGTGCACTTCCCTGTTTAAATCCACTACCTCGAAACCCTTCTCTCGACTAATTCGCCATATCTCTTTGTTTGCGTCGACAACCGCTCTTTGCAGGTTGACGTTGCGTACTGGTACTTCCGGTACTGTGCATACTACAATTTGCACCTGGGGGGACACGGCGCGCATGTCATCCACCCCTTTCGCCAAGGTCGTCGCTAGTCCTGACGATTCTTTTTTCAGGACGTCATTTAGCCCTCCCGCAATTACAACGAGGTTACGATTGTTAGCTTTAGCTGCGAGTTGTTTGCCCGCTTGACTCATTACTGTCCCCAGCGTTTGTCCTGGGAACGTCCCTATCGCAACTCTCTTGTCGCCTTTCACCCTTTCTTTGATTGCCGCTGCGCATCGGACTAAATTTGAGTCACCGGCGATGATGACCTGTTCAGACATTCCTTCTGAAACCTGCACCTGGCTGCTGACTAGGTGACTAGCGTGAGTCACGGCTGCTGGTTTGCTCCCTCCCTCCCTCAAAACTACTTCCCGGTAACTGGGCCCTGTGGCCAATGTATCTGCCTTTGTCATGCCTGTTTCCTTCATCTCTCCCGCACGGGGGGTCGTCGCCATAATGCTTCCGCCGTCACCTGCGTCTTCGTTCCCTTTCACGACCTTCGATAGGCCCTTCTCGGCTGACCGGAGCCTTTCTTCCATGGCTGACGTTTTCTCTCGCTCCTTCGCCAATGCATTCTCCAGCTCTGCGATTTTCTCCATGAGCCCACTCTGGACCACCATCATATTTTTCATTTTCTCCTCGAACTCGCACTGTCTACACTTGGCGTCATCTTCTGCTTTCTCCTCCGCACTAACTTCCACCTTCCAACCTACCCCGCACTCTGAACACTTTACGGTCTTTTTGACCATGGCTAGCTCAGTTTACCGATGCCCACGTGTTAGAAAACTGTACTAAAATACACTGGTCTAAGCCAAAAAGAACCACAATAATAAATAAATACGCTACACTTCACAGCACCTGCGCATGCACGTGGTCGGTCTACGCGCAGACCTCAGCCACGTGGTGGCTGGAGAAAAAAAAGACACAGTACAAAATACTAAAAAAACGTACACCGTAATGGACCTAATCAAGCTTTACGCTAGCGCCTTACGTTCTCATAACGCTACAGACAGAGGCAAGCTGGAAACATGCAAAAACACTTATCTGTAGCTGTCATTCCGGAGCTCTCCAAAAACACGTCCGACCTCTACCACACACACAGCCCATATAGAAGCACTGCCATCTAGCGGACATTCTAAGGACTAAACGAGATGTGGAAAACGCACACTTTCTTACGACTTGCGCTTCGAGCCCACTTCCAACCTTTAACCACCTCGAGTTCATGGTATACATTAGTTCACTATATTCATGGCACTGCGGCCCAACGCTCGCTAAAACTTTCTAAAACCAATGTGGTTATGCCCAGCGAGTATAACGTAGCAACCTCTTCCTGTCAGATAGTGCTCAATGTACATGCCAACGGCTGCTAATGGGTAATGAGTGACAGGAGAACTCGGCTTTTACTTTCTTAAGGCTCTCGCTTCGGGTCTACTTCTCAACTTCAACCACCTCGAGTTCATTCATGGTATATACAAGTTCATTGTACTCATGTCACTGCGGCTCAACGCTCGCTAAAGCTATCTAAAACTAAGGAGGTTACACCCAGCGAGTATAACGTAGCAACCCTTTCTTGTCAGATAGTGCTCAATGTACATGCCGATGGCTGCTAATGGGAATCGCAGCATGCGCGTTAACTAAAAGCCCAATGCTCCTGTCTCTCATTCCCCATTAGCAGCCATTGGCATGTACATTGAGCATTATTTTTTATTCTTCAACAACGCACAGAAGAAATCTCTCACCGGCACCACCATGGAGGTCAAAATGTTTTACTTGGTACACACTACAACTGCTACGAGGGACGAACAGGTGCCGTTATAAGGAGCTTCGCCCCTAAAAGATCTGCGAAACTCTCAAGCTTGTAGGTTTTCATGAATACGATACGTGCAAATGAACGTACCCTGTGAATTTATTGAGATCCATTGATCTCGACAAATCGCCAGAGCTGGCTTTTAACGCTGCTCGCGCTCCCGTCTGTATCCCGAGAGTAACAACACAGCCACGTAGGCCCGTGTGCTCAGGTATGGGTGCACGTTAAAGAGCCCCAGGTGCCCGAAATTTCCGGGGCCCTTCACTACGGCGTCTCTCGTAATCATATGGTGGTTTTGGGACGTTAAGCCCTCCATATCAATCAATCATCAACAACGCTGCTGCCACCATCGTGCGAAAATTCCATGGTGCCGATTTGAGTCCTTCATTTTATCTGAAACAGAGAATCAAGAGGTCGCATACATCACCTTATCATCACGTGGAATACGGACATGAAATGCATTCCATACACCTTCTCGCCTCCGATATGGGCACGCACGCGGCGCACTTCGTTTTTGAAGATAACTGCCAATAGTGCTCGTGTCTCGTGCGTGACGTGCCTCGACACGCTCGTTCGCCTCCACTGCACGCATCGAGGTACTCTAACGCAGTGATTCCAGGATACTTTTTAGAAATTTTTTCGCGCAGAACATCAAATAAACATCCTTTTCATTCTTTCCAGATGCCAGACTATGGTCCTTCAATGACATTTGGAGTGAAACATGCAGATACGGGTCCAATTTTTTTGTTTTGAATTTTACTGGGGTAAATCAAGTACTGCATAAGCGATGAAAAAAATATAAGTCGCAGCTGAGCTGATTGACAAATATTCATGTTGAAACCACACTACGTGAAAACATGGACACAGGTATCACTCATAGATCGTCACGCACCACGGACTTGTAGATATCTTCTTTTACTTGGGAAAGCGCATCTAAATATTATGAGCATCGAACCCTTCAGAGGCCCGGCCCATCATATATGTAATTGTACGTGGTCGCAGATTTGGTAAATCCTGGCAAAACTTAGTTTAGCATGGCCATTTGTAGAATATTGAGCACGCGCTCACGCCAGGGAGAAGTCTTCTCCTTTATGTTCATCGAGTAACTTGATGCTATCGATTGCTATATATTTAGGTACCTGGACTCCTATATATAATGTTGTTGCTTGAGTCAACACAGACTGACACGTAAAAAAATAAAGACGAAGAAATTCATAAATACAAAAATATAAGAAGACAACAAAAGGAGTGAAAAAAAAGCAGATCTCACGCGAAGTAGAAATCGATATGACATGCTAAGCACAAACGAAGAAGCTAGTTATTAACTTTAAATTAAGCATAACGTTACGAGATGGACGTAAATAAATCTATACATCACTTCCATGTCGTGATTATCATTTTTGAACCTGTCGTTTGCCTTCTTTGTCTAATCATCTCTCGTGGTACCAAACTTGGTTTATGCGGAGCTGTCGAAGCGGCCATTAGCACGCTATGATAGTAGCATGTAGTCATGTTTTCCATGGCATGCATAACGTGATTAATAATATTGGACGTGTCATTCACCTTTGTCTCCGATTGGCGTCACTCGGTATCGAAGTTTGTACATGTGGAGCAAGGGAAATGCCGCAAGCGCACTTTACTCACATTTTGTAGTCATAATTTACACGACACGAATAGTATAATTGTCATATTCAAACCTGTCTTTTACCTTCACCGTCAATGCACGTCACATATTACCAAATTTGGTATATGTGGTGCTAGCGAAACAGCCGCGAGCACCCTAAGAGCGTGGCATGTAGTCATATTTTTACATGACATGCTTCTCATGATTGTCAGGTTGGCACCAGTCATACACCTTCTTCACACATTCACGTAACGCAATACCAAATTGGGTATATGTGAGGCTGTTGGTATATCTATCACCGTCCTGTCGATTCTCGTTTCTGCGTCCTTTTGAGTTACTTACGGGTTTGTAACGTCCACGAGGTTTAGACGGTAGGCCATTCAGCACGGCGCCCTGGAATATTGTAGGATATTGTCCAAAAATATTGTGACGTTCTATTTAGGTGAAGTCGCAGAAAAAAGGCTACATATACACGTGCTCTGTAAGCAGTGTCAGGCTTCTCAGCTGTGTACACTGCAAAAATGTTTGCACTGTTAAGGGTGTATTTTTGTACCTTGACCAACATCTTTTAGGGCATTTAGAAAAACCCTGAACAATCCCACACTCTAAAAATTACCGAGTAAAAAGGGTGTCTTTTTGTCCCACAACAATAATCGTCATCAGGCTTGCGTGCACTTCCTTTCTTAAAAATTCGGCGCTGGCCACTTTTATATTGAGAATGCAATGTAACCCTGACAATAGGCAATTCGAGCGTGACCGGAATGTACCGGGCGCGGGGCGATAGCACAAGGAAGTGATGCAATATTGATGACGATTATTGTTGTGGGACAAAAAGACAACCTTTTTACTCACTATTTTTAGAGTGCATGTTTAGAAACAACCTAAAAATGTAGCGTGTAAGAAAACATTACACCCTACTTTTTTAGGTGTACACATTGAGTGTTGGATGAAAATACACCCATGGAAGTGGGGTGCAACACATGAAACACCCTTGAAAATATGGCAGTTACATGGATAAGCGTACTTTGTCAAATGAAGCGCAGTTCATTTGGGACAATAAAGAAGAAACAGAGAAGGAGATGCTTCGTCCTGTATGCCTCCCTTACGTTGTGCCGTTTATAGCACTCCATCCCATCAAATATAAAGCATCAACTGGCCCAAGCCTCACCTGTTCTAAGGGAGAAGCATTTATGAATTTTCTTCTCTGCGACTGACTGGATAGAAGAAAGATGCTGGTGTCACCACTGCACCTAATATACCTGCTAGCATGCAGCTAATAATATAAGGTGCTGTGGTCTTGAATGAGCAGCTTAACACCAGTGTATATATGTGTAGGTAGAGTGCGTCATAAGAGACAAAGTAGGATCAGGCAGGAACATAACACGCACACACACGCACACACCATCATAGTGCAGGGAGTAAGCTGTAGCGTAAGGTTTAACCAATTATAACGCCGAAGCAAAAAAGCCCAAATGTTCGTATCTGTTTTTAAATATAGAAACACCCTAAAAAGTCTGCCAAACGGAACTCTAACGGCATTCTGGAAAATTTTGAAATGTTTCACGTGACAATTTTTTTTCTCTTTAACCTACAAATAATTGTTTTCAATACAATAAATCCTCACAAGTTCTTTCAAAAACATTTGCTCTAGTCGGGCAAAGGATTGAGACGTATGGCGTTGAAGGACACCTATACTATAAAAACAAACACGTAGAAAGAGTAAGTGAATTTCTGGAAACATATTTATAACCTACTATAAGTGGCAGTATAAACTTCGACAAAAGAGTATTTAGACAAGGTGATGTAATTGGAGCTAAATTATTGTTATATCAGTGTTGATACACTTCTAATTGCGAAACCACAGCTTGTCACTGGTCCTTGTACAATCACCTTCGGCTGCATGACTGGAGACTTTGAGAGAAGTGGGGCCAGACTGTACTTTTCGTACAGTAAATTCTATCCTGTAAACCTAAAATTAATACAAGGAACAATGGCCAAAAGGTTTAGAAAAAGTGCAACATACAGTATGCACCCCGAATAACTGACTGCTATCTTGTGAGTAAGTATCAACTGAGGGCTTAGCAAGCGAATTCTGTGGCATCGGGCTCCACTGCAGTGAGGAATGTAAGAAAGGGTATGCTGAGCAATAAACGCCTTAGAAATTGCGCTGTGGCAGAATCTTTTACCTTCAGTGAAGATATGAACTTCACCCTTCTAGCTTGCTCGTACATGCTAACAAAAAGGAGGAGCTCCAAGCCGATAACGTTCCATTAGCTTTATGCATCGAGCAAGTCTAAGTGAATGTTACGTTCTATGCTTGAATATGCATCAACACACCTACACGTGTATTTCTGCAGATCTACCATGGTACTCATTTGATTAGTTTTCTAAAAGAAATGCAGCGCGACGCACAACAAAGTACACATACATTTCTATATTGCACAAAAAATGCCACTGAGCATGCATGACGATATGCGCATTGATAAGGTATTGAATGCAGGTAACAGGAAAAATTAAGTAGTGTGTAATTACGTGTTGAATAGCGAACGGTAAACTTGTGTTCTTGAAGTGGCTCACATTCACATGATTATTTAATGCGAGATTTGGCTACCTTTTCATTCCATGTCAAACGTCCCAGCCATTTTGGCGAACACCTCAAATGTATTAAAAAAAACTTGTGCTGATTATTGCATTGAAAAGTCAACTGCTAGAATATTTTGCAGACAAATAATTTTTTGTCACGTCGCTACCTTCTCAACTTCACAGAATGTTGTGCGGGAGTTGTTTGCAAAAAAAAAGTTATTTTAAAAGTAGCGCTCCTTCTTCCATGCCAAAATTGATCACATGTTAAGTAAAGGGTTTGTGTAAAGCGTTTGAAGCTCAGTAATGTTAACAATTTTAGACCAGATACGCTTCAAAGAATAAAGACTAATGCGTTAGATTTTCATTTTATATTGCAAACCTGCACTTTGAATGAACGTCTGAGGAGTGAATACTTGCTCTACAGAAGGTATATTTTGAGGAAAATATTATTTTCAGACCTCTCGAGCTATCACACTTCACAAGAAAAATCGCAAATTCCACAAAATAGTCGTTTTGATTATATTGAGACGCATTCGCACCATAGGTTGGCTGAAAGAAAAATGACATTTGTACCTAAATAAAAAGCAAATAAACAGTTCTTTTGTGTGCCAAATTTTATCATAACAGGTTGTGTTCAAGTAAAAAATTCAGCATATCCATGAAAAGAAGGGTGATGATGGGGTGGAGCGTCCGGCCAGACGTACAGACGTACGCACGAACGGATGGACAGACAGAAGTATGTACGAATAGAAAAATGGACAGAGTCATGCACGGACCGACAAACGGAAGCACCGAAAAAAGATGGACGGACGAATGCACGGACGGAAGAACAGATGAATGGACGGACTATTAGCTTGGCTAATCATCTACCTGTCCGTGGATATGCTGTGAAAACCACCAACGCCATATATTGTACAACTCATAAAGTGGCTGCATACTACTTCTACGACTACAGAGGAGGAAACGACCCACGGCCTAAACAGCTTTACTCCTAAATTGTTTTTGAAACTCCCTATCGGCAGCTATATGGTCCATTGGTCAATGGCAGCCGATGCCTTGAATATTTGTGTCGCCGTAAATGAGAAAATTTACCTGTAATCAACGTCATATGTCTACGTCTGCCCGCACTTCAGTGTGGCAGACACCTTAGCCCACCTGCTACTGCAATGCAAAGCAGCAATCCAGCCACACCAGCAACAGCATTAAAGGCACACCCAAACCTCCTCAGTGAAGACCCAAACTTTCCAAGGAATATGCACGGCGGATGACGCGTCGACAATTACCTAACCTTGAGACACGATCTTTTAATTGCACAGCAGTTCACACAGCAATACAACGCACCCCCACGTCTACAACGCGCATGTTACGTTCATTCCGCTACATAAAATGGCAAACGTAGCTCACGCACCCACGAAATGCACCGCGGACGACAACGAATTCTCACGGAAAAGCCACAACTACAGGGGCGAATTTTTTCGCAAAATCTGGTGGCGTCTGGCAACAACCACGCCAAAGTTTTACAAATGGGGTATGAGACGACTAACAGAACCTTGCCGAAGGCTTTATTCTCGTGTTCACGCAGTTAACAAAGCGCTGACGTAACAACATGGGAACTTTACTCACTATTTCACTCCTAATGCCCCACAATATGAATCCGCAAGTCCCATCTTCAGTATGGTGCATCTTCGCAATAAGCAGCACTGGCAGAAAACACAGGTAAAGCACAGAGCGCCGGCACATTTCAAACCACAAAACACCGACTAATAAACTCTACCGATCGAGTAGCCACGCGCACCACACGCACACACACGGGAGGGTAATTCGCCAGTGCTGGCAGTGCCCACTGCACGCGCGCAGTAATCCCATGCAGCCTAGGTTGCTAGGCGATGAGACTTGATGGCGCCGGTGGCGCTTTCACACCGGCTAGATGTGGTTAAACTGCTAGCTCCGGCTTTTGGCAGGTTGCGCTGGTGCCGCTTTGTGTGTGTGTTTTTTTTTGCGACAGTGATCTGTTGCGTTATATTCTTTATTAACAGTGTATTCAAATCGCGGTGAACATTGTGACGATGAAGTGCAGCCACCACGACCTGCTAGTCAGAGCGCGCATTAGTAATGTTCAAGAGCAAAATTTAGCACACCTTCACCGACCAAACGTAGTGAAGAGAAAAATCAAATTAGATGGCTTTGCGTTAGCTCTAGAGACGTCAGACTCTGAATATGGATGGATGGATGGATAGATGGATGGATGGATGGATGGATGGATGGATGGATGGATCGATGGATGGATGGACGGACGGACGGACGGACGGACGGATGGATGGATGGATCCGTCTGTGCTCTTTAGATCGGGTGGTGGCTCACGCCACCTAGCCATAAAGTTAAGTACTATCACTGTGTGTGCAAGGATTGAATTTCACCTGCGCCTCCATTGTAGCCACCAATGAGTTAGCCTCCTTCTGGTTATTTCTACCCGTTTCAAGCCTATTTTGCCATCACTGTCCCTGAACCTCAATGCTTTGTAAAATTTGGCGCCACGATTTTCCACTACAGGGCGGAGCCTTTACAGAACATTATCAAATTTTTAGCCGTTTCCTCCTCCTCTCCGCACGCATTACATACCGTGCCTGTCTCTTCGTAGTTTGCTCGGTAGGTATTGGTCCGCAATACTCCCGTTCTGGCCTCGAAGAGCAGAGAATTACCTCGAGAATTATCGTAGATCTTTTGTCTTGCAATTTTCTGCTTAAAAGGTTGGTAGGTCTCCAGTGATGATTTCATAAGCACTCCCGTCTTCCGTGTGTCCCTCTCCGTTTCCTTCTTCTTCTTCTTCTTAACCAATGTTTCTTTTTGGCTTGGTATTCTGCTGTTGCCTAATTACTTGCTTGACAGTTTTCGAGTTTGCTTTCTCCATTTGGTATCAGAATTCTTCATGTACAAGTAGCTGGAAAATTTCCTAGCCCTACGCTTCTCTCCCATTTTTCTCAATCGCTCCTCAAACGCTATCTAGCTGCTAGGTTCCCTTCACTCAAACGATGTCCATCCCATGTCACCATAGACCCCCTGACATGGAGTATTCCCGTGTGCTCCCAAAGCATATCTATCTATGCCACGTTGTTTGTTCAATTTCCAACCTTGCTGAACTTCTGATTTCATGCACAAGACCGCATTGCCGAACATCCAACCCGGGACCATGACACTTTTCCAAATCACTCTGACAACGGCACACCTGATTGATTGATTGATACATGGGGTTTAACGTCCCAAAACCACTATATGATTATGAGAGACGCCGTAGTGGAGGGCTCCGGAAATTTAGACCACCTGGGGTTCTTTAACGTGCACTCAAATCTGAGCACACGGGCCTACAACATTTCCGCCTCCATCGGAAATGCAGCCGCCGCAGCCGGGATTCGAACCCGCGCCCTGCGGGTCAGCAGCCGAGTACCTTAGCCACCAGACCACCGCGGCGGAGCAACGTCACACCTAGTGTAGTTCCACAGTGCCCTATTTCTCTATACAGCTGCATTTATGGTGCCCTTAGTCTTTACGTATCTTTCGTGCTCCCTCAGATACTCAATCCCGTTATTTATCCATACGCCCAAATATTTGTATTTATCCACTATTTCTAGCGTTACTTCCAGTATCTTAAGCTTACTGCTTTTTGTGATCATAAATCATGATTGCCAATTTTTTCTCTGCTGAACATCCAAGTTAACCTATCTGCCTCATTACCACAGACATCTATCGATCCCTGCAGATGTTGCCTGTTGTCGGTCATTAATGCCATGTCATCTGCATACATCAATGCTGGTAATGACTGTTCAATATGCTTTACTGCGCGGCGTGTCCGCAAAGTTTCATCTGTCGACGCAGCTTTGATTAGTGCAAAGCCCGACTCCCGTGCACAGTTGGCTGCGCAACCACGTACGACTACAGCGTAGGAAACAAAGGTTCGCCTGAATATTATGTGTAATTGCGCATTGAACACTTAGAAAAAGAGCTATGCATTTTTCTCCGCTAGTCGGAAGCGTCACTGAACCATCATAAAGTGCGGGTTGATTCACTTGCCAGAACGACGGAGAGAACAAGAGCAGACGCAATAGCTCCACGCTCTACAAACAAGACCCCGGTCTACGCTACTAAGGCGTTGTGAATTTCCGCGGAGGTAAATGACTTCGCTTTTGCTGATTACCGCAGCTTTCGCGAAGCAGAATGGCGAGTTTGGTAAGCGAATTACTCGCGTTCTTCACAGCCGGCTGCTTGAGAAAGCGTAATACTGAAAGTGAAATAATAATTCATCTGAGCGTTACCAGGGAGAAGCGTGGTAACTTTGATTATGAAGTTTAACAGAGCCTCTGACCACGGTGCGCACTGTGCAATAGCGAACAGATGACTCGCGCAGTAAACATCGCACACGCCGCAACCTCCGATAACCTGACGTGGTCACCATTACGCAGCATTTGGCACGTAGAGATTTGAAGGCTCTAAGTTCTTGCTTTAACTAGGAAATGTGAACACGTAAGTCACACAGGTAATTCGAAAAATGATCACGAGCACAATCAGGAATTTTTTGCCGTTTGTTTCCGCAAGCCCGGAGCTATCTGGGAGACCTCAGTTTTGCCTTTCTTATTCACTGAAAAAGTGGACAGTCATGTATCCACAATTGCAGTATATAGAAACGGAAGACAACCGACAACTTAATATTGTACCACAGTACAACGCCCAGGAAGCGAGAGGTCGCTAGAAAATGCAGATGCAAATATGAAAATTGTCAGGGCCATTCTCGCCAGATAATGAGAACAGTTCGTCCAACTGATCGTAAAATAGAATGCTCGTGTATGTACTTTGTCACTTTAGCATCATTTGTATGCCGAAGCTTAACGCATTTAGGCGTTGAAGAACGCAAGTCTTAGTTCTTGCCTCTAGCTCATTGTCATGCGATGCTCACTTGCACTTTAATCGCAGCACACCGAAAAAGTGAAACATCTTTTGTGCCGTACCCGCAGTTCGCTTTGATCAGCTTCCAGTTTTTTGAAGCGAGGTTGAATGGACGGGAGAAACTTGCCAGGTCCTTGATTTTCAAGAATCCGTGCCTCAAAAATAACAATACAGGAAGTTCCATGCACGTTCGCTTGTGAACGGCTCTCTTTGCACTAACATTTTATGGCTGGAGCGTCGATGGGGCTGCTGGTGGCAACGTTTTTCGCAACGCCGCTTAGGCAGAGTCTGACGTTCATGGGGCTTTAAGGACTGTACATTTATGATCACGCAGGCGATATTTTGTAAGCACTTTATTTCGGTAAAGACTTTGCTCCACGCAACATTGCATGCACCGGCCATCATTTTATTTGATGAAATCATATTGCCACGTGCGTTCTGCGAGGAAGACGAAGAGGACAGCGCATAGGTGCATGTGAACAATTTTATGCAGAAAGCAATACCGAGGAAAAAGATGAACGCTATGGCGCACAGTAAATAAAAAACCAACCTGCTGCTATATTCTCATCGTGTTTAGTACAACTCCTATCTTAACGTTGCGATAATAGGTTTGTACCTACATTGCAGTCTTTGGAACAAGACAACGGCTGAAAATAGTTCAGCAATGTTGATTACTCGCTTTCTATAAAGTCAATTGATCTATGCATATCTGCTCGGGAAGTAATATAAGCTTTTAGGAAGGAGATCAACAAAAAAAAGAGACAGAGTGAAAGAGAAAACCGGAAGATGCGTTTGAGCTGCCCTGAGGATAACTTTATTCGCAATTTAGTCAACAAGGCTCCCGTCGTTGTTAGCACGCTGCGTCAGGTTCACCGAAACGTCTTTTTTTCGCATTTTTCTTTATGGTTGTTGTCCTCTTCCTAATTTTCATGAAGCCGTTTTCAGGACACATGAAGATGTCTATTCACTACAGTAATAAATTAGGAGGTGCCTGCTCAAAGTACGTCACGTCAATGCTCATTTATGTAAGTGATTTGATGGCCCGTAGACGTGGTGTTATAGCTTGTCAACAGTGCAGATGGTGATTTGCAGGCGGCTGACGTGTTACCTCCAACTTTGAAACCTTCGATGTTATGGAAGGGGGGGGGGGAGGAGTGTTCCATGGCTTAGTCATTGTGCGCAACATTACCTCGATTCAAGCAAATTTGTGCTGTTTGTGGCTGTTCAATACCCACGCAAACGACACGGATGAGAAACGGGTAGAAAGAATTGGCCCCCTACTTTTTTGGACCAGCAGCGCTCTTCCACCTTTATAGTTTGCGCGCTTTATCAATGAACACTGCGTTTCGGTTGCTATATGTCACTTCCTGTTTCGATTTATTACTAGACCCGTAAGCAGCTAGTAATAGGAGTCTTGCTGATATCAGAAAGGCTACTGTAAACTTCGATTATAAACAAAACTGCTCGAACATGTCGTGCACTTGTAGCCTTGTTCATAATACCCCAAAAATAATGGTGTAAATGAGTGTTTTGAGGCAGTTTTATTCACGAACAACCCAAATATTAAAATTTGAGTGTAAAAGTGGTGTTCAAATGAGTTATTTTGATGCGTACACTCGTTTTACACACTTTAGGGTGTAATCTTCTTGCACTGTACAGAAGATTTAAATAATATAGGGTGCTAAGTCACAACGAAGATGGTGAAGAACGTGCAGTCGCCGACGTGGTTTTTGGGATGTTATCACACATGGAGAACTTGATTGTTGCGTTCTTCTAACTTAACTAGGGGGTAGAAAAAACTAAAGCTTGGAAGATGCGAACCTCAAAAAAGAAGCTGTTTTCTAATGGCTAGCATCATCACTCGCGCAGGTATAGTGCCATGAATTACGTGTTTTAGCGGAAATTCGGACGCGTATAAGGTGTTGAAAAAGAGTGGGGCCCTTGTTTCCCAATCAAAAGCTAGACGGATGGAGAAAGGGAAAAGCTATTCATACGAATATGCAGAAGAACGGAACAGGTCCACTGCAAGCCTCTACGGGGAGTAGGACAATTGTGCCTGAGTGCTACTATAAACACCCCGATGTTATAGAATATTCACACGTTAAAAAAAAGACACAAGACCACAAGACTGACATCGTGGGATGAATATTCAACTCGTGTTTCTCTAGTTTCATGGACGAAAAATTGAAGAGCGCATATGCGCATGTATTTTCTGGACACGGTAAATACGCCCCGGAAGTCGAAAATACTGATAGCATGGCTCAGTGGCAAAGTCAAATCACGGACTAAAATACCAACACCAAGCAATATTAATAATGTAGAATTGGCAACAGTGTATACATTAAACCGCTATCTTGGTACTGAAACAAGAGGGATCACTCACTTCTGTAACACTGTGATTACACAACACGTCGTGCTGAGCTAAGCCCGCTTTCCTGCAACACTTCGTGATTTCTCAGGCACATTAAGTTTGCTTCACGGCAAAAGAGGCAGGGCGCCCTCTTGTGTTTTTAATCGAAGCAAAGCCCTGCTGCCAAGCTCTTGTACGCCTGTGCCGATGAGCTTCGATGCATGGTCACACCGCTAGTGCTGGCACCCCGCGGAGCGCTGTTTGTGCTAAGTGTGGACGACCCTGTACAGTTATTGCCTTTGGGGTAGCATAGGTGTGTACCGTGGTGCCAAAGACGCTCACTTTGAGAAAATGATGGTGCGGATTCAAATCGCCGCCTCAGAAAGAAAAAATTCTTCATTTATGCAAATATGCTGAAGAGCGTTAGCGCTCTGTGTAACTGCTCGTGGCAATGAAATCAGCGCTGTAGCTCGGCCGCAGTGCCCTACGGAAGTGTCCACTCTTTACGTTTCTTCATGGCATTACAGCATGTCAAATTCACGGAGATGTCCTTTGCACTGACAGTCGAGGTAGCTGTAATTAAGGGTGATGGATAAACTATTTGACAGCATTTCTGAGTGTACTGATCAAGTTGAAAGTGATCACATTGCTTGGCTTATATTCCTGAAACTAACTGGATTTGTCGAGTCGGATAAATTGCCAACGGACTATCAGAGTAATTAGGGTGGGTGATAAGATGGATGCATATGATATCTCTCATGTCTCTTCCGAATGCTTATCATTCAATGGTCAAGATTCTGTGCTCCACTTGAACGTTCCTACACTAGTGGAAATTGATGCTCGTGGTGAGAAACGTGGCTGGTCCCTGCTGAGCCAGGTTAACCCTGCCTCCCCTAAGGTGAATAAAAATGAGTCCGGCTAGTAAATAATTGAAGGAGAGTATTCTGAACAAGGTTGTGTACGTAAAGATCCTTTCATCAAAAGCATATCTGAGAGTTTTATCGAAGAATTGTTTTTTTTTCTTATTTGCTGCAAATACTGATTTCTATTTTCACAGTCCTCAGGTAATTTCAAATTTATTTTGTTACAAGAATGTTGGCTTAATCCAGATAACAATTTTTACGTCTGATGATTTACCGTTTATTTATTTTGGTTAGACCACACTTCCAGAGATGGTTGAATAATTACATTGAAACAACGTTTGCCATTGGGCGAAGGTAGCCTTAAAGCTTTTGTGTGTGGATTATAAAACTTTAGTTATAATGACAACTGTGCCATCTTGTCGGACATTTTTCATAGCCAATGTTCACTTTAATTGAGGCGTGCATGACACCCCCCCCCCCCATTGAACAACTGAACTCGTGCGGTTGAAAAAAATACTCTCTACATCACGCCCCCTCGCAGAGCCCTCTGTTGAAGCTGGATTTATATCTTGAAAGATGCATAATGATGCAGCAGCTGATGGACCATATAAGGGACCGCTGTTAGCAGGCTGGCTGATAACTTTCACACACTTCAAATCGGCGTCATACACATAGCAGGTCTTGTCCACAAACAGGGTTATGTCTTGTCTAACCAAGACATGCAGCGATTCATTTATTCTCAGAACATCAGTAGACTGGAACAACCTTCCCGGATCTGTGGCCATCTTTACCGATAATCACTTGTATCGTTCTGCGCTAACTAGCATTGTATAAATGCCCATACTTACTTACTTATTCTGTTTCTACAGAGCGCTTATATTTTGTTCTTTTTGTTTGTTTTTATTTATTTTTATTATTAGCTATCATGGTATTGGTAAAAACTTGTGTTTCACCCCCCCTTCATAATGCCTTTGGCCTGGAGGGTATTACGAAATAATAAAATAAATACATGAATTTCAACAACCATCATGTCAGATGGGTCTAAAAAATGATGCGTGGGGCAACTGTTCGGAGACTGGTCGCAAGATAATAATATCGCATTCTTAAATTCAGGGTGCCCAACGTACTTGAGATACACTGCTTCTTCGTTGGATGGGCCTTTTGCAAGTTCCAACCTTATTATTTCTGTTTACCCGTGGTTCACTGTGCAACAAATAGCAATAACGTACTTGACGAATATTTATGAAAGAACAGGGCGGGTAATCTCATTATTTTTACACGTACATTTATGTATTACACTAAATTTTATAATTGCTTGCTTTCTTCACTTACATCTGTATTGAATACAAGTACAAGGTCAATGGTTATCAGCACCTGTTCAGTTTCAAAGAATTCTTTCAAAAAATCTGAATTTCTGGTCTCATCTGTCAAGCAGAATGGATATTCATCGTAGTGGACTCATGAATGTTCCAGGGACTACAGGCGTAAAAAGGCATCCTGAAAAAATGTTAACAATTCAGTGTCTTGAAAACTGGAAGGACTACTAATTTTGCGCTGGAGTTTCTAAAAATGTTTGACCAACAAAACAAAATTACGAATTCCCGCATAAGAATGTCTACCTAAATCAAACAATAAACGTGACCTCTACAGATTTCTTCACATAAAGTAAAGGAGACCGTGTATTATGAGCAGAGAGTCCAATATCTTGTCTCCGGAGGAGATAAATTATTCGATAGATATCAATGGTAGGTGGTTGGAGCAGCGCTTTTATTTCCAGTTACACTGCAAAAAATACTTTCTCTTGATTACGTAAAAAGGTGTAGGTAACGTGCTGCCAACAAATTCCGTAAAAAAATAGTACACCAGAGATCCCGTAGAACACATCGAACGTACAGGCTGGTAAACTTTCACTGAGATCTCCGCAATGAAGAAATAACGTAACGGCTGCTACGGAACAACACCTCCTCCGTAGGGCCATTTCTCACACATTATTTATATTACTATTGCTACCTGCCCGTAAATAACAAGCATGTTTCCATTAGATTCAACAAGAGGCATACGCTAGCAACAGATCTTTCTTCTGCAAGTACAAGGCCAGCCAGGCCACTATTCCAATTATTCCTGTGGCAGCGTCACCTGGGAGCTTTTGACTGCACCCGCACATGCTAAAAATTTAGGAAGTAAATTAAAATGTCTAAAAACCAACAAATGCAAGTTTTCTAATCACCTAAATCGTATTTTATTTCCCCATTATCATAAAATGAAATACAGCACAGACATGCTACATGTGTGAACAAAAACTGTCAAAAAGAATTATTTTATTTCAGCAGCTTTGTATCTGAAATTTAAATTATGAAGAAAGAATATCATAACTTCCAGATACCCAGAGCACCTATGTTGTGTTCTTATTGTAACAGTATTGTGCAGACCTATTTTCTGAAAAAGAGGAAAAACATTTTGTCAGCAAAACCACACCAGGTTAGTACGAAAAATGTTGTGAGCACAATCAATTTATCCATTTCAAGACTCCTAGCAGGCCTTCTTAGAGGCACTGACTTGCAGCACAAAAATAAATGATCACACATAATAAATATATTACATTCATATCGAATGATATGGCTGAAAGCATAAACAACTTCATAAACACACCAAAATATTGGCAAACATTATTAGTTGAGGCAAAATGAGCAAAGGCTTATTAAATGTAATAAACAATTCAACGATTAGGGTTATACCATGCAAATCAACCAGCATTTCTTTGAACATAACAAATATAGCGACAAAAATTTTCAAATTTCTCGAAGTTCGAAACTTATTCTGGTCATTTATTTGCGTTGCCAAAAATTTGGCTCCCGAGTTAGAAGAGTCTGCAGTATGGCGCCGACTGAGCTAAACCCCGCAGGGGCGCCTGCGCAAGTAGGCGTTTGGTGTGTAGCTACACCACGGACCCGAGATAACGGGGGAGTTTCCACTCCCTCCCACGCCTAGCCGTGCGTGGCTTTGCCGTGTCCGGGGAAAAGGATATCCTGGGGGTTGAGCCGACGCTGGGTGATCGGACCGTTAAGGCCTCCGGCAGAGGCAACACACCCCTTTGGCCCCGGCTTCACGTAGACAGCACCCTTGGGCTGACCCACCCAGGGGAAATCGGCAGTCGCCTTTTCCTATCTCTCTTTGTCCCTACATCTTCGTCTTTTGTTCTCACTTTACATCTTTCCTGTTCTCTCCTCTCTTCAATTTACTTCTGCTTTTCCTGGCGGCAAGGGTTAACCTTGTGTGGCTATCCAAACTAGGGTAAACCATATTGGGTTATAGTAACTGCGTACTGCTGGCGTTGCGCAGACATTCCCACATGCTCTGCCACGTCCCCTTGTTGGACTCCGTGGTGGGTGGTAGGCGCCGTTACCAAAAAATACACATTTTCCCATGAGATCCTCGACCTCCTCTCTAACTGATCGTACCTCGAAAAGGGTACGCACCGACACAACCTCACTACTTTGGCCAAAAAACAGAGAAACTTTCCCAAAGTACCATGTCCTCCACTGCGAACAATCATCTACAAAAGCTAGAGCGATCTCGCCCTTCCTTGTGGCCAAGTGCTTGAGAGAGAAAATTGGAACCGGCTATAAGGCCACGTAGATGGCAAGTGGAGATCTGCTTCTCGAATTAAAAGACAAGGAACAGTACAATAAATTCTCGCATCTTGTAGCCTTTGGTAACATCCCAGTCTCTGTGAGCGCACATCGTACCATTAATACAGTGAAGGGCGTGGTATCCGACGAAGATTTGATGACAATGAGTGAAGAAGAGCTTCTTGATGGATGGAAGGACCGAGGTGTAATACATGTCCAGCGCATCAAAATCAGACGTAACAACAAAGAAATAGCAACAAAGCACCTAATACTCACCTTTAACTCAACCACTTTACCTGAGACTTTCGAAACTGGTTATATAAAACTCCATGTCCGACCCTTCATTCCAAACCCGAGGCGTTGTTTCAAATGCCAGCGATTAGGTCATGCATCCAAGAGCTGCCGAGGGCAGCTGATCTGTGCTAAGTGTGGCACAACCGGCCACAGTGCTGATGAATGTAGTCATGATGAGGTCCTCTGTGCTAACTGCGAAGGTAGTCACCCCGCATACTCCAGAGCGTGCCCAACCTGGAAAAAAGAAAAAGAAATAATAGCTGTAAGATTAAAGTAAAATATCACATTCAGAGAAGCAATACAACGGATGTCGTTAACATTGGCACTAAAACACCTTTCGCCGAAGTGGTGCAACGAGGGGCGGCACCATAAAGGCCCTTGGCAGTTGCCCGGACCGTGCCTAGCGTGCCGAGGTTAACGACACAAGCCCCTACGGCGGGAGCAGCCAGCGCTGCCTTGCCCACATTCAGCCTGTCCACACCAGTGACCTCTACAAGCTCTGGCAGCAGCCAGGGCAATCACGAGGCCAAGGGGGCTTTATCGACCCCCAGCTCGGTGGGGACAAAGACTTCGTCGATCGAGGCGAAGTCTAAGCGACGCACAGATCGCTCTGTAAAGCGGGCGTCCAGTGCCTCGCAAGAGGCTATGGACACCAGTTCAAGCCAAACGGCGCAGGAAGCGCCGAAAGAGCGGCGAGCTTCTCTCGACCGCCTCAAAAAGGACAGAACACCGATTGATTACAGGGCCTGTCAAAGGCCCTGTAAAATGAGCTAATTTACGTCTTTTCTGCACACAGCACTTCTTCCTCTTTTTTCATTACGGACAACATCATACAGTGGAACGTGAGGGGAATACTTAGAAATTTAGATGACGTCCAACAACTTCTGAGTAAGTTCAACGCGAAAGTGCTATGTGTGCAAGAAACGCACTTAACTCCTAGCACAAGGACTTCCTACGACAATATATTATTTTCCAAAAAGACCGGGAGGATGCTGTCGTACATCTGGCGGTGTAGGCATTATAGCTGATCGTAGTATAGCATGCAAGCATTTGAAGCTCCAAACGGCCCTTGAGGCAGTGGCCATTCGAGCTGTACTTGTTAACAAACTCATTACCATATGTTCTCTGTACATACCACCACATCAACAGCTACACAGACGTGATCTAGAATCATTAATAGATGAACTCCCAGAGCGGTTTCTGGTTCTAGGTGATTTTAATGCACACAATGTCCTGTGGGACGATGCTCACTGTGATGCGCGAGGACGTCTCATTGAGCAGCTCCTTTTTTTTCTAGTTTATGTCTTTTAAATATGAAGGAGCCTACGTATTTTAGCCTTGCAGACAACACATACTCCTTCATAGACCTTAGCATTTCATCACCGTCCCTTTTACCTGTTTTTAAGTGGGACGTTCTTAAAAACTCTTATGGGAGTGATCACTTCCCAATCATCCTGAGTGCGCCGAACAAAGATCAACTACCCCCGCAGGTTCCTCGATGGAAGATTGACTCAGCTGTTTGGGAAGGGTATAGAACTCTTACGTACTTGACATGGACTGAGTTGTCTGCCCTGACCATAGATGACGCTGTCACGTATTTTACAGCCTTTATACTTGATGCCGCATCTAAATGTATTGCCAAAACGAGTAGCATGTTTTCTAAACGGCGAGTCCCATGGTGGAACGACGCATGCAGGAAAGCACGGACCACTCAGAACAAAGCATAAGCGTTGCTTCGCGATTCCCATACAGCAGAAAACCTAGAAAATTTCAAGCGGGTCAAATCGCAGGCAAGGAGAACGCGTCGACAAGCTAGACGAGAGAGCTGGACAAAGTTTAAATCGAGTATCAACTAGTACACAGATGGGGAAAAAGTGTGGAATAACGTAATAAAAATTAAGGGC
The DNA here is from genome assembly GCA_013436015.1 of Rhipicephalus annulatus. NCBI lineage: Eukaryota > Metazoa > Arthropoda > Arachnida > Ixodida > Ixodidae > Rhipicephalus > Rhipicephalus annulatus. Next base: position 146,277 of record WOVY01010837.1, read on the forward strand.
CAACAATTGTATTCTTTTCCACTAGTAAATAGCCTCGGGGAAAGCTTGGAGGATCAAGCCAACTTTCTCGGCACACATTTTGAACACATATCGAGCTCCTCACACTACTCCGAATTCTTCCAGAATTACAAGGCACGAATAGAAAAACAAAAGTTAGAAAGAAAATCCGCAAGAAATGAGGCATATAATGCACCATTCTGCTTAGCAGAACTGCGAACAGCACTCAGCTGCTGTAATACATATACCCCAGGTTCTGACAACGTAATGTACGCGATGCTGAAGGAACTACCCTCCGAAACTAAAGAAACCCTCCTCTCTCTCTATAATCGCATATGGTTTTCAGGTGTGATCTCCTTTTCCTGGAAGGAGGCTGTTATAATTCCAGTTTTGAAGCAGGGAAAGGATCCCTCTATTGTATCAAGTTACAGACCTATAGCGTTAATAAGCTGCCTCTGCCAACTATTTGAAAAAATGATTAATTGCCGCTTACTCCACTACTTAGAAACAAACAAATTGCTCGACCCATAACAATGTGGGTTTCTAGAGGGTAGATCCACCACCGACCATCTGGTGCATATCGAGGCACAGATCCGAGACGCATTCGTCCACAAACAATACTTCCTCTCTGTGTTTCTCGATATCGAGAAGGCCTACGACACAACATGGCGTTTTGGCATATTAAGAGACTTGTCTCACCTGGGTGTGCGTGGTAGAATGCTTTCCATAATCGAGAGTTACTTGTCCAATTTGAAATTCCGTGTCCTTGTGGGCAGTATTCTCTCCCAAACATTTGTGCAAGAAACGGGAGTACCGCAAGGTGGTGTACTTAGTTGTACACTTTTTATTATCAAAATGAATTCTTTGCACCTGTCCATCCCCAGCAACATGTTTTATTCCACATATGTAGATGACGTCCAGCTTGGCTTTAGGTCATGCGACCTAGCAATGTGTGAGCGGCAGGTTCAGTTAGGTTTAAACAAGGTGTCCAAATTGGCAGAAGAAAAAGAATTCCGGCTGAACCCAGAAAAAAACACCTGTGTCTTGTTCTCCCGAAAGAGAGGCGTGCACTGAGAACCAGACATTGAACTGAACGGTCAACGTCTGTCTGTCAATGCGGAGCATAAATTCTTAGGCTTAATCTTGGACAACAAGCTGACCTTCGTACCGCTCATCAAGTATTTAAAAACAAAATGTTTAAAAGCCATGAATGTTATAAAAGTGTTGTCACGTACTACGTGGGGTAGTAACAGGCAATGTCTCCTGAACCTGTATAGAAGCCTCATTCGCACACGTTTAGATTATGGGGCCATTGTTTATCACTCTGCAACTCAAAGTGCTTTGAAGATGCTGGACCTTGTGCAACATTCGGGCATCCGCCTTTCTACGGGTGCTTTTTGCACCAGCCCCGTAGAAAGCCTTTACGTTGAGTCAAATGAGTGGTCGCTTCATCTGCAGAGAACTTACATGTCCTTTGTTTATTTTCTTAATGTGAAAGCAGACAAGAAGCACCCCTCATACTCTACTATTATTGATTTGTCGAGCTCCATTCTGTTTCAAAACAGGCCTTCGATGAGGCAGCCCTTCTCAGTTCGCCTGAAGGGTCTAGCTGAGGACACTCGAGTGTCACTTGAACACAGTTTAATGGCTCCTGTAGCATACCCGCCACCGTGGCAGTGGCAGACCATAGATTGTGATGTGTCTTTCCTAGAAGTTACTAAACATGCGCCTATTGCCCATATACGAACATACTTCCTGGAACTTCAACACAAATACACACGTTCTGAGTTCTTTACAGATGCCTCTAAGTCTAACTCCTCTGTGTCCTACGCTGTTGTTCGCCCTTCCTTTTCGGATGCTGGCCCTCTACATCCAGGCACAAGTATCTTCACAGCGGAAACATACGCGATACTTGTGGCAGCTAAACACATCAAACAATTACAAATACAAAAAAGCAGTAATTTATACAGACTCCATCAGTGTGGTAACGGCTCTGCACAGTCTTAAAAAACAAAAAAACCCTGTCCTCGTCTCACTTTACTTCATTTTATGCACACTCTACACACTCAACCAATATGTTGTAGTGTGCTGGGTGCCAGGGCACCGAGAGATTCAAGGCAACGTGATGGCGGGTCAGCTTGCTGCATCCGTCCATGAAATCAGTGCCACTACATCCATATCAATTCGCCCCTTGATCTTAAGCTGTCTCTCAAATGAACGCTCAGAGACTACTGGCAGAGCAAATGGGATAGACACACACTAAACAAGCTACACGTTATCAAGCCACACCTTGGCCATTGGCCACCAGTATCAAAATCGCGTCTAACAGAGGTAACACTAACAAGACTCAGGATAGGACAAACATACACGACACACACACATCTTTTGTCCGGTGGCGATCCACCATTGTGTGATAAATGTGGTAAGGAATTAACAGTTCTTCACGTTTTTTTCCAATGTAAACAATTAAACACTCTAAGAAGACAACACTTTCCATTACCCTACCGACAACATATTCCATTACACCCCGCAATGTTTTTCGGTAGGGAACCACTTTTCACCCATAAATCATTGCTATCTTTTTTAAGAGATGTCGGTTTTTACCATGTAATATACCCAGGCATTGCGTAGCATGACCTCTCAAGAGAAGTTGCTGCTGCGGTGACTATATTTAAAAGCACTTGCCTCGCAGCCCTTGGACACAAGGGCGCTGATGAGGCACTTGTGGTAGTGCCAAGTATTTTTACATGTTTTTATTATCAAAACCTTTGTCACCCTTTTTACTATGCATATCTCGCCACTGTCTTGATCCCAATACTTATGTTTTACCCGAATTATCGCGAGGAATTTTAAGGCCCCTATACAGCCACGCAACATATCATTGTCCGCATCTCTACTCATCGAAATGGCGCTCTTTGGCCATCAATTGGCCCTTGCGCCACAAAGCACCACACATCATCATCATCACTGAGCTAAAAGTGGTCAAACAACAAATATTTTCAAAGGTCGTTATGAATGCACTCAATAAATGGCCTTTCCAGCAAGGTAATGCAGTGATCTAACTAAAAGTAATGACTTACTTATGTATATCAATTCTTCAAGGGCTTTTCCCACGAGCAATATTCAATAATGTTGCCAGGTATGAGATTTTTTTTGGTTAAATGGCAAATGCCAAGGACATAAATAGAGTATGTGCTGGTCTCCTTTTTGACATGCTACAAGTTAAAAATTATTTACGTACTGCGTTCAGCAGATTGTCTGAAAAATTGTGAATATCACTTTTTTGGGAAAAAGCTCTGTATTCATCGTCAAAAAGCTTGCCATGGTGGTCGGACAAAAAATATGCAGAACATTTCATTTTGAAGCTCTATGTACTACCTCATTATAGGTGAAGTTACTAAAGCATGTTCTTCTTTGAAATCAGGAGTAATTTTTGAAATTATGTATTTCCACCAGCTTTACCCCAGCTTTACTCAAACGGCATGAAGCACTCGCAAGGGCATTTTTCAACATACTTCCACAGACCTGAGGTACACATAGCAAGCTTGATTCAGAACAATTGAAATTAGAATGAGGCTATCATGTGCATACCATTGCCAACAGAGGTGCACTACAGTGAATGTCACTAGAGTGGGGAGACCAGCAGCGTAGTGAAAAGATATTTTTCGCTTGGGGGTGGTGTGCGAGGGGAAGGCGACTTCGGTCATACTTTATGTACATTCTTGTGTGTTTGCATGTGTGCATGTAGGTATGCACATGCATAACTAAGAAAATCACAGCATATCTACGAAGTGAATGATGATGTGAGGGGCGAAACTTCAGGGGGTTTTGTCGGCCACCGTGAATCTGTCTGTCTCTCTGTCACCCACACTAGCACCTTCTGCTGAGTCATCGATAAACTAGGCGGTCACGAAGCGGTCACAATAGAAGGACAATCTACGGCTTTAGGATACAAAATACCTGGACTGTGATGGGAGGGGGGGGGGAGAGTTAAGCAGCTCCTCCTGCTTTCCTGGCTACGCCACTGGTGATGACGCCCAGATCAGCTATCAAGCCATTAACAAGTATAAGTACACAGTTATCCCTAAAGTACAACATAAACGAGAATATCGCCTTGGCTACTAGTTCTTAATACAAAGTTTTTTTTCGCTTCTGTATTCATATGACAGGCTCTGGGTGTCAGGAAGCAGGGTGCTCTCTTGAAAGCCAGAAAAATAAAAAGTGGTTGTTTTACGAAAGCGTTTATCAGTGTACTGCATCAATGCTACTAGCATGCTACAGGATGTATGTACTGGATATGGCTAGATATTTTTATCAGCCGTATAAAACGCATCTACTGCATATGCAGAACGGCCCAGGAAAGTAGGATTTATGACCTTATGTGTCTAAAGCTGCATGGCTCATTTGGAAGTGACCACACTGATTCCAGTCCTTGTAGCACCCCTCTGTTGGCAATGGAATGTAGATGATAAGCCCGTTCCCATTTCAATTGCTCCGTAGAGAGCACCAAATTCGCTCTCTGTTGTACCCGAGGTCAGTGGAAATCTGCTGAAGATTGCCTTGCAAGTGTGTCATGTCACTTGAGTTACGTAGGTGAAAGGCTGGTGCAGATATATAATTAAACAAATATTTTTCATAATAAAAAATAATACCCTCTAGTAACTTCATATATAAATAGCTTCTATACACAGCGTTCAAATGAAATTTGTGCATATTTATAATGCAACCACCAAGGCAAGTTTCTGATGCTGAATACAGAGGATTTTCAAACAAAGGGACACTCCCAAATTTTTCAGAGCATCTGCTATAACATCTGTGCCTAAATTATTTATAACTTGTAGCATGTTGACAGGCCACCAGCACATAATTTATTTGTGTCCTTGGAACTTACAATGTTCTCTGAAAAAAATCAAATTTGGGAATTTTATTCAATATTGTTCATGTGAGAAGCCTTCAAAAATATTATACATAATTAGGTTATTATTTTAAAGTTAAATAACTTCATTACCTTTTCAGAAATGTCTTTTATCGAGTGCATTTCAAAAACTTCTTTTGAAAAAAATTGTTTGACACCTTTTACCTTATCTTCAAATAGGTACAAAGAATAATTATGGCAGTAAATATAGAAATTAACACAATTATATACTTAACAAGTGCTACTAGCCGGTCGGGCCGAATGCGCGAATTGAACTTCTTCCTAGAAATGGTCCTTAGTCAGTTTAAAGTTTAGGAAAAGCGGCCACTGATAATCACCGCAGAGCAATGCATTCTCCTCAATTTAGCTGGCGAAACTGAAACCGACGCACCAAACAGTGCATCTACCATTCACTTCAGCAATGCTCTCCATGGCCACACTCTTTATCTTGCATTGGGGGATAATATTAGGTGAGCGTTCATAAGCGGGCACAAAGCTGTCAAAATTGACGGATGATAACGGCTAGAGAAACAGTGTCGTCATTGAGGGCGTTGTTGAAGCGAATGGTAGATGTGCTGTCTGATGCATCGGTTTTCATTTCGACAGTGAAATGAGGCATATTGAATCACTCCACGGTGATTATCAGTGGCTGCTTTTCCGAAATTTCAAAGTGGCTATTGATTTTTCTTAGAAAGGACTTGAGTTTGCCCACATGATTCGACCAGCTACTACTACTGGTAAAAAAGGTAAATGTTTTATTCATTATAATCTCTGTCGCAATCATTGTTTGTGCCTATCTGCAGATTACGTTAGTCACAAAAAGACAATGCAAAAAAGACAAAGACAATGGTTGATAACGGCTAGAGAAACAGTGTCGTGATTGAGGGCGTTGTTGAAATGAATGGTAGATGTGCTGTCTGGTGGTCCTAATTATTATGATCTCTGCCGCAGTTATTGTTTGAGCCTATCTGCATATTACGTTTGTCACAAAAAAGACAATGCAAAAACGCAATGCAGATTACGTTTGTCACAAAAAGACTGCAAAAAAGACAAAGACAACGATTGATAACGGCTAGAGAAACAGTGTCGTCATTGAGGGCGTTGTTGAAATGAATGGTAGATGTGCTGTCTGGTGGTCCTAATTATTGTAATCTCTGCAGCAATTATTGCTTGCGCGTATCTGCAGATTACGTTTGTCACAAAAAAGACAAAGAAAAAAGACAATAATTATTATTTCATAATTATAATCTCTGCCGCAATTATTGTTGTGCCTTTTTGCGGATTACGGTTGTCACAAACAGACAATGCAAAAAACACAAAGACAATGGTTGATAACGGCTAGAGAAACAGTGTCATCATTAAGTGCGTTGTTGAAATGAATGGTAGATGTGCTGTCTGGTGCATCGGTTTTCATTATGACAGTGAAATTAGGCATATTGCATCACTCCACGGTGATTATCAGTGGCTGCTTTTCCAAAATTTCGAAGTGGCTATAGATTTTTCGTAGAAAAGACTTGAGTTTGCCCACTTGATTCGACCAGCTACTACCACTGGTAAAAAGGTAATTGTCTTAATTATTATAATCTCCGCCGCAATAATTGTTTGTGCCTATCTGCAGATTACGTTTATCACAAAAAAGACAATGCCGCAACTAGCATGCAAGTACCTCCTTTCCCTTATTTTCAAAGAATATAGGACACAGTTCTTGAAACACCCTGTATTTCATACACATGCAGACAATGCGAGGTAAAAACTAATGATGAAGAGTGATCAAGAAGAAAACACGAGCTCATAAAAAGACAGCCCTGTAGCCAAGAATGTTTCTGGAGGGGGGGGGCATGTAATGATGGCCATAAAAATGACTTTTTTCTATACTTATGCTCAGTAGGACAACCCACAACATGCGAATTTGGGGGGAGGGGGGCACAAACTCCTGGGGCACCCCTCTGGTTACAGGCCTCCACTGAGCACACTTCCTTGGAATACAACAGATGTCACATAAGCGGAAGAAATGTCATTATTAACAGATGTAAACAGAAGTCTGCACAAAAGAAATTCTTCAACCCAAATGAATAAATTCAGAAGAATGTTTTGCTGTGTTAGTAGAATATTTAGCTATAAACCCTATCAATAGCTGTAGAAAAGTGTGGAAACACTGCATCAGTGAGAGCCCATAGCAAGTAACAATTGTATGCAGTCAGAGGGCCAGCAAGTCTTGTGCAACAAAAAAAGTCTTATGAAAGATGAACTCATATTTGAAAATGATGTTACGAACTTTCAGCTAGAGGTGTTGCTTTGAAAAAAAAGCTGCTACTCATCACAGATTAAAGTCCCCAATTGTTATGCAAGTTGGCATTGATGGGTCTGATCTTACCAGTTGAAAAGCGGCCTGAGCATGCGCTCTCAAAATGAAGGTATAGTTGCTGACTTTTTATACAAATTCCTTCATGGCACCGCCACTCATCCCTCTGAAGTAATGTAAAACAACTAACAAAAATTTGGATGCCCCAGTGGGGGCTAACTTGACGTTTTGTACTCTAGCTGACTAATTTGGTATGCTCTCAAACAGAGTAAAAATGTGCCAGCGATGTTTACAATACGCTTGCTAGGTTGCCAGCACTAAATGTTTGCACTCACAAGGGTCGAGGTTTCCAGTGTAAAATATAACACAAAAATTACATCTGCGGGTGTTGAAGGTCACTTTTTGTAGGCTATGTTTTGAATGTGCGATGTTGAAAACGAATTTCGAACTAGATAATGACAACAAAGTAAACATCATCTATATAGTACAGGTTTGTTTCACACTCACTAACGTGAAAGAACATTAACAATAATTATAAAATCTTGACTGTAGTGCTATAGCCTCAAAGAAGATATTAGTGTGCTTATGATCTGCTTGATTACCTGTCACTGTTCCATGCTGCTGGACTGAATGCAGAACCATCCAGAATCGGCAGTGGAGGATGCAGCGAAAATGATGGCACTTGATAATTTGCTGGTGATGCGGTGACACAAATTCCTGCAACATCAGGTCACGAAAGTGCTTGTGGCATGAACACTCATAGTGGGCTGTCATGAGAAGTGACAGTTGGCCCAAGAACAATAGAAGCATCACCTGGAAGAGAATAAACAATGTGACATTGTAACTGCTGTGTCATGACCCTGTGACATGAATAGTGTTCCATGCTTGTCTAACAACATGTCAAACCTTTTTCATCCGTCACTTGTGTGCATACATGCACACTACTGTCTGGTGGATGTGGGTATGACCCACATCTGATTCACTACCTATGTTTACTCAGGTACAGCAAGAATGGACTTTGGAAATCTCAGAGCAGGCATTAAGGAGACAGTACAACAGTACATTTGTTGTCATAATAGCAGCTTCACAACGAGTGAAAAATTTCAATGAAAAAATGTAGTAAATATCAGTTGAGGCTGCCTTTGTACCTTGGAATTCCAGGTGGTGTACATAGCCACACTAGTGGTTGAATGGTCCAGAGAAGACTAGTCAGGCATCGTTTTGAAGCAATGTCGAGTGCGTTTCAAATGTTGACTATCCTTGTTCAAAACAATGTAATGAACAATATATATGTTCTCATATATGACTTAACAAGCTACAATGAAGTGCTGCTTTACCTGGCAGAAATTATAATTGTGAAGAAGAAAGAGCATCGTTGGCAAGCAACATCGCCACCGCTTGGATACTGGGTGCTGGGCTTCGCTCGCTCGGCTCGTGCTGATCCTCGCCGGCATCTGCTTGACCGTTGCTCTTGCACGATCGTGTTTCTTCGTAGGACCACCGTCGCAACAGTCGCCAATAAACCCTTTTTCAATTGGTGGAGGGTGCTGACATTCCTCGTCGCCTGAACCTGGGTGCTGCCATTCGCCGTCGCCTGAACCTGGAGCTGCGCAACCGAACGGCTACCAACGGCTACCATCACGGCTACCAACAACGCGCAGCCTGGCTCTTCCACTCCATCCCCCAGCAACCCCGGCGTTCTTCGTTTGCGAGACCCCAAGGTCTTTAGCGGAGCTGATGAGACCGACGTGGAAGACTGGTTCGCTAACTACGACCTGGTGAGCGCAAACAACAAGTGGGATGACGCGGACAAATTGACTAACGTCATCTTTTACCTCACTGACGTGGCCGAAATGTGGTATAACAACCACAAAAACGACATTACGACGTGGTCCATGTTTAAAACCTTGTTTGCTGACGTTTTTGGTCGACCCGCAGTCCGCAAGTCCAGAGCCGAACAACGCTTGCGGACTCGCGCACAAAAGCCAACGGAATCTTTCACCAGCTACATCGAAGACATTATTGGTCTTTGCAACCGTGTGAACACCACCATGCGTGAGTCGGAGAAGATTCAACACATCCTCAAAGGGATAAATGACGGTGCATATCAGCTGCTTCTGGCCCGTAATCCTGCCACCGTTGCGGAACTTGTCACTTTATGTCAAAGTTTCGACGAGTTGAGCAAGCAGCGCGCCCTGACTCGGCCATTTTTCTCACACGCCGACTCACTCTCCAGTCTAACTTCTGTTCCCGACCACTCACCAACCCTGCAAGAGAATGAAGACTTCGTGCGTGAAGAAGTAGCTCGGCAACTGTCGTTGATTCCTTTCACGCTGCAGCCACCCTCCTCTCGTCTGCCCTCACCACTCCGCGACGTTATTGCCTAAGAGGTAGCTCAAGCTGTTCCCGTCACTGCCCACCAGCAGCCTGTGCCTGTGGCCATGCCTGTTGCCCATGCGCCGGCTATGCAGTCCGTAGCCGCACCTCTTACGTATGCCCAGGTGGTACGTAGCAGACCCCGCCAGCAGCATTTGCCACCATATCTTCAGTCGCTCCCCACTCCGCCCCTTTTTCGACATCTTGGGCCGCACCACGAGTCAGCAATTCCTGGCGCACTCCTGACAATTGACCGATCTGCTACGCCTGCGGTACTCCAGGACACGTGGCACGATATTGTCGCCGTCGCTTCCAACCACTTCACGACGCTACTCGGCCGTTACCGTATGACCCACAGCCCATGCACATACCTGCTCCCTATCCCTCACCGCAGTATGGATACACTAACCTTCCTGAGTCTCGGTCACCCCAGCCTCAAACTAACTCTCCCCGCTCCCCATCTCCTCGCAGGCGATCACTGTCCCCAATGCGTCCTAGACCCGCTTCCTCCAGCCGGGAAAACTGAACGCCTCAGTTCCAGAGGCAAGAACTGCGCCGTCGTCGAAATGCTCAAGTCCTCGCACTTCACCAACTAACGTTGTCGCTATATCTGTCGATGGTGTTTCTACCTTTGCCCTCGTCGACACAGGTGCTGCCGTTTCTGTTATAGCCGCGCAGCTCTGCCGCTCCCTACGCAAAGTGACCAGGCCGTTCTCTGGACTATCGCTTCGTACAGCTAGCGCACAACAAGTTTGACCTCTCGGCACCTGTACGGCCCGCATATTCATCCAAGGCTCTATGTACGTTCTTGAGTTCATCGTCCTTTCGGTGTGCTCGCATGACATTATCCTCGGGTGGGACTTCCTGTCAAATCATCATGCCATCATCGACTGCGCACGCACTGAAGTTCAATTTTCGCACCTGTGTGACGAACCTTTGCACGAAACCCTTGAGCGGTCGCCAAAACTTGTCGTGCGTGAGGACATTGAAATTCCGCCAGCCTCTCTTGCCGTTGTCCCGGTTTGCTGCGATGACTATAATGATGCTACAGTGATGTTTACACCTTCCGACATTTTCTAGAGCCGCAGAGCCGTTTCCTTGCCTTTCGCTACACTCGACGTCACTGCGGGCCGAAGCAATATTTTCGTCCATAACCCCCTTTCTGAACCGCTTACGCTACTTGCCGGCAAATGTCTCGGTCGAGTGTAGTACCTCGATTCCTCTTTATTTTTTAACATGCCAGACGAATCGTGCAGTAGCGCCTCGGCCGAACTTCATGCCCTTTCCCCACTGGAATCCTCATCGAGTGACACCTTCTCGAGTTCCATCGCCGACACCTTAAGTGCCCATGAACGCGCCAAGCTTCTTAATCTCCTCCAGCACTTCGCGAATTCATTCGACGTTTCTCAGCCGCAATTGGGTCGGACTTCCGCAGTGCACCACTACATTGACACCGGTTCGCACCAGCCATTGCTTCAAAGACCGTACCGTGTCTTTGCTGCAGAACGTCACGTCATCAACGACCAGGTCGAAGAGATGCTACGCCGTCGCGTTATTCAACCATCGCACAGTCCTTGGGCATCTCCTGTCGTTCTAGTTCGAAAGAAAGATGGATCGATTCGATTTTGCGTCGACTACCGGCGATCAAACAAGGTGACGCGGAAAGACGTCTATCCATTACCGCGCATAGACGACGCTCTTGACAGCTTCCAAGGAGCTGAATTCTTCTCCTCCTTAGACCTACGATCTGGATACTGGCAGGTTCCTATGGCAGAAGCTGATCGCCAGAAAACTGCGTTCATTACACCAGATGGCCTGTATGAATTAAACGTAATGCCATTTGGTCTTTGTAATGCTCCTGCCACGTTTGAACGACTCATGGACAACACACTGCGTGGACTGAAGTGGTCTGTGTGTCTATGCTACATCGACGACATTGTCGTTTTCTTTCCCAATTTTCCTACGCATCTGCTTCGGCTCTAACTGGTTCTGACGTGTTTAACCAACGCTGGGCTCCAACTGAACCTTAAAAAGTGCCGCTTCGCCACGCGAGAGCTGTCCATCTTAGGGCACATCGTCTCCAAGTATGGTGTTCGACCCGACCCTGCGAAACTGCGAGCAGTCGCTGAGTTTCCGAAACCTACTACACTGAAAGAATTACGCAGTTTTGTCGGACTATGCTCGTACTTCCGGCGCGTCGTGCAAAATTTTGCATCGATCATGTCACCACTGACCAACCTCCTACGTGGTGATGCAGACCTTTCATCCTGGTCTTCGACTGCGACGTCGCGTTTGCCACGCTCCGTAGTCTGCTAACATCTCCTCCAATTCTTCGGCATTTCGACCCAACAGCTGCAACGGAAGTTCACACAGACGCTAGTGGGGTTGGTCTTGGCGCCGTCCTCGCCCAACGCAAGCCGAGCTACTCTGAATACGTCGTCGCTTATGCGAGTCGCACACTTACTAAAGCTGAGGCCAATTACAGCGTCACTGAAAAAGAGTGCTTGGCGCTAGTGTGGGCGCTTCGCAAGTTCCGCCCTTATTTGTACGGTCGCCCATGCAACCTGGTAACGGACCACCATGCACTTTGTTGGCTCGCCACATTGAAAGACCCTTTTGGCCGCCTAGCTCGGTGGGCACTGCAAATCCAGGAGTACGACATTCGTGTCATCTATCGCAGCGGACGCAAGCATTCTGACGCCGACGCCCTGTCGCGTTCGCCTTTACCTCCCGACTCGGCCTGCGGAACCACTGGTACCAACTCCATCGCATCTCTCGACCTCGACTCCTTTACCAGTCAACAACACAAGGACCCGTGGATCGCTTCCCTTTTTAACTGTCTTTCTAGATCGTCAACCACTGCGGTACCACAATCTCTCCGACGTCAAGCTGCTCATTTCGCCATTCGTGATCGGCTGCTACACCGACGCAACTACGCCCCCGAAGGTCGTAAGTGGCTCTTGGTTGTCCCGCGCAGCTTGCGATCACAAATCTGCGCCTCCTTTCACGACGATCCCCTATGTGGTCATGCCGGAGTTTTCAAAACTTACGAACGCATTCGCCATCGCTTCTACTGGCGCGGAATGTATAATTTCGTTCGAAAATTTGTTATGGGCTGTCCTGACTGTCAACGCCGCAAATCACCACCTTTCCACTCGTCCGGTGCGCTTCAACCGCTTCCGTGCCCTGCCAAACCTTTCGATCGGATTGGAATTGTTCTCTATGGCCCTCTACCAACAACATCAAATGAAAATCGGTGGATCATAGTCGCTGTGGACCATTTAACACGCTATGCTGAGACTGCCACCCTTCCAAGTGCCACTGGGCGGGACGTAGCATCCTTCATCTTTCATCGCTTCATACTATGGCATGGTGCACCTCGAGAACTACTAAGTGACCGAGGTAGAGCCTTCCTATCAGAACTCGTCACGTCTCTGCTTTCTGAATGACAAGTTGTTTATCGCAAGACCACGGCATACCACCCGCAGACTAACGGGCTCACGGAAAGATTTAACCGCACCCTTGGCGATATGCTCGCCATGTATGTGACATCCGATCATACTAACTGGGATCGCATTCTTCCATTCATCACGTTCGCATATAACACCGCGGCACAGTCTACCACTGGATTTTCACCTTTCTTTCTTCTTTATGGACGCGAACCATCCCACACCATCGATACTCTGCTTCCATACCGTCCTGACGCATCCGAATGCCCATCTGTGTCCGAAGCTGCCCGAAATGCGGAAGAGTGCCGTGAACTCGCACGCACCTTTACGTCACAAGAACAACAGCGCCAGAAAGAAAACAGTGCCGACTCTTCACAAAGCCCCAGCTATTCCCCGGGATCACTTGTATGGCTGGCTGTTCCTTACCAAACCCCCGGCATTTCCTCAAAACTCGTTCCAAAGTACGAGGGCCTATACCGCGTTTTGGAGCAAACCTCGCCGGTGAATTTTCTCATCGAGCCACTTTTCCCATCTGACGACATGCGCCGGCGTGGACGTGACATCGTCCACGTCGCCCGCCTTAAGCCATATCATAGCCCTCTGCCTCCAGACTCTTAAGTCGCCAGGATGGCTCTTTTTCGGCGGGGGCAAATTGTGAAGAAGAAAGAGCATCGTTGACAAGCAACATCGCCACCGCTTGGGTACTGGGGGCTGGGCTTCGCTCGCTCGGCTCGTGCTGATCATCGCCGGCATCTGCTTGACCGTTGCTCTTGCACGATCGTGTTTCTTCATAGGACCACCGTCGCAACAGTTGCCAATAAACCCTTTTTCATAATATACATATCATGGCATTGTGGCATGCACCTGATTATGATTAACCTGAATTCTGTGCTCTGAAAAGCACAGATGTGAGTGCTGGCATAATATTGTTTCATCAGGTACTCCTGAGGCATCAGTGAGATTGATATATCTGGTAAGCCTTGATATTTTGACAGCTTCTAAGTTTGCAAAAAAATTTATGTCAACTTAGTAACAATTGACTAAAGGAGTAAAAAAATTTGCAGCCAAGACAGCTTGCCATTGAATCTTTCACAGGAAATTGATCTAAAGATCCACTAATTATGAGATTCACTGTACTGTATTTGGATTTAGTCTATAAAAACGTTTAAAAACCACACTTTTAAAAGATACTTCTGTGCCCTCTGCTACGCTGTGAATAATAATTATACTCCAGATATACCACTAAGAAAACTTAAAAAAGCAGCATGTTCATAACGAGTGTGTAAAATGAAATATATGCAACAAAATATAAAAGTAAGTGTATATGGGCTTCAAAAACATCTTGACACTAAAACCTGAGTCAATCACCTGCGCTGTAGTATTTCAGTTCACGCTGAAAAGAATAGGAGCTTTCTAATTTAGTAGACAAAAGTTGGCACCATTGCAACCCGTCATGTAAATGATTTTACTATTTATAGGTTAGTAATGATCACAGCACATAGACTTGAGACTGTTCAAAAAAGGCACACCTTCTGTGAAGGTAAAAGCTTCTGCTGAAATAAATTGTAAGGTTAGTGTCGAATTGAAAAAAAAACAATTGATTCTATTTCAGTCACAATAATAAGGTATTAACTTTGTTTCCAAGAGAAAAAATGAATCGATTCTATTTCAATAACAACATAAAGGTATCAACTCTGTTCCTTTTAAGGTGGAAGTGGCATCAAAGATATTGAGTAGCTCTCACCCTGCAAACTTCAAACAGAAATGAAGACAAAAAACACAACCTTTTCATGAAGCTTCACCTTGAAAGAGGCTATGGTTTAAATATTTTTTCACTTTTCCAATCTTTGACCAGCAGTCCTAAACTGGAGATAACAGCCATATAATCTGCAGAGGCTTTAATAAATGCCAGTAGTTAGCAGTGTCTTTGTTTTCCTTTTTTATTCATCCGTGCGTCTAAACTTTGCTGCAAATATTCAACAGCAGGTAGCGTCACATTCTCACTTTAATAGCAGGCATTATAACTTTGATACAGCTGTATTGGTTCATGACAAAAACATATCCTCTTTTTTCTGATTTCTATAGATCCTTTTCTTATTTGTGGTGTCCTTGCCACTTCCAAATCTTATCGCACAGATAATAAGTTCATGCTTGTATGTGTGTCACTTACGACTGTTGCATAAGCACACTACTCGAACTTTCACAATATAGCTGCATGTCGTAAATGCACCCTAGTAAGTTTTCCATCTCTCGCTTACTAATGCAGGCTAGTATACTATATATAAAACTATTAAAGTAAGCACAGACGAAATTGTTATGTTGTCTAAATGTTCCTCTTGCCGGTGCAGCCAGTACTCACCACAAAGATGCATTGCTTCAAGGTAATAAAAACGGGCAAGCACAGAGTCCAGCAACCACATCAAAATTGTTTTCATCTCTTGAATTAAAAATCAATTTGTTGACTTTCTCTTACAGTAAGCAATGAAGGTAACAAATAAATGTGATATTGTTTACTAGGACCACTTCAATGCTAAACCCACAACCTGATATTTACAAAAACCAATATCTTTGCAACTTATTTACCAGCTATAAAATTATCGGGCACTGTACAAATGTTAAATTATTTTTCCCCACAGAAAGAAAACCCTGATACGAATACTAATACTAAATATATTTCAGTAAATGTTACCTCTATATGAAAAAAATCCTTATGGACCGCATTCTTCATATGCTGAAAATTCTACCATTGTTCTACACAGAAAATTTGTTCCTAACCGCATTGGGGATTCACAAATGGTTAAATAAAATTCCTGGGGTTTGACGTCTGAAAACCACGAATCATTATGAAGAACACCGTGATGGAGGCCTCCGGAAATTTTCACCGTTAGGACATCTTTATCGCGCACTGACATTGCACAATACACGGGCCTTTACCATTTTTCGTCCATGAAAACGCGACTATATACCACGACCGGCATCGAACGCGTTGTCAGCAGCCGACCACCATAACCACAATACCACCCCGGCAGACGAAGCAAGCTCCTTTTATTATTTTTTTAGAACGCGTATTACGAGTAATGGTTTCTAGTTTAATGGAAGAATTCACATACCGCTTTACAATTCTTGAGTTAAAGTTCTGTCTGATTGTCCGCACCTCGGTGCTGCCTGCCTCCAGCCATCTTTTTTTTTTTTTCTCTCTTTATTTCCAGAATAAAACGAAAACATTACATTCTGGATGGTCTCCTGGGCTAAAAGCTGTAATGAAACAGCTTGACTAGGGCCCAGAAGACCAATGACATGGCAACAAGTGACCGGTAAAAATATTTGCACCAAATTACAAGATATATCACACATTGTACAAAAATATTTGCAAAAACAAAGCATATAACAATATCTGTGTAAGCGTAACAGGGAATGATTTTTTGACTAAAAACACATCTCTAACAACGAACAAGACCAACAGAATACCAAAATTTATTTACAGAAAAGAAATTTTAATACTACAAGTACAAGGAACACAGTCAATAGTACACCTGTAATAGTACAAGCAATAGTACACCTGTAATTCTGGCAGTAAACTACACGAAACACTAATATCAACACAATATAATAATAGAAAAGCATGATAGCTAATCATATACAACAATATACAGTGAAATGTAGTACAACATTAACAAATAATTGAAATACATTAGTAATTCAGAAATATTTCACGTAATGTATTTAGCGCAGGTTTATGTAAATGATTATGCTTTTTAAGAATGCATGGGAGGTTATATTTCAATGACTGCAGTTTATAGTCAGTGCGAAAGCGCGGTATGAGCCATCCTCCTACATTACGAGTATTGATAGAATGACTGTTGCGTTGCAGTGCAGCAGTTAACTCGATAAATTGTTTAAATGAAGAAGAACATATGTAAAATGATCGTAGGATGCGGAACTCGTACATATATTGGATTTTAATTATACTGTACTTGCGAAAATATGTCGATGTCGGTGATAAATAACCAGTGTTGGCAATGTGACGGACAGCTTTCTTCTGCAAAACCAATATTCTGTTGATGTTGCGTTGAGTTGTAGTAAGCCAAACCAGACTGCAGTAACTTATATGTGATTGAAACAGTGCTTGATATATGCTGACTTTTATTTGTGTAGGGAGAATTTCTCGACAACGCGACAGAGCTCCCGCTGTAAAAGAAAGTTTCTTGCATAAATGACTTACGTGAGAGTCCCAACTTAGATGAGATGAAAATGTTACACCGAGAATTTTATGTTCTTCTACAATATCTATTTTTGGTCTGCACAAATAATATCTTGTTTAACGTTCAGAAATTTATTTCTAGCTCTAAATATTATAACCTTCGTTTTCTTAGGGTTAATTTTAAGTTTATTTGATAGTGACCATGATGTAATATTGCAAAAGAAACGATTACAACTTTCTATCAACCTATCTGTATCTGCGCCGGAAAACAAGACCGTGGCATCATCAGCATATATTATAAATTTTACCGACTTGTTGATATTAACAATATCATTTATAAAAACATTGAAAAGAAGGGGCCCTAATACACTTCCTTGCGGGACACCTCTACTGACAGGCAATGAAGATGAGTGATGGTTACCTAAACACACACATTGTGATCGTTCTGCTAAATATGATTTTATTAAAGCCAGGGGAGTGCCTCGAACACCATAGATTTCTAACTTAAGAAGTAGCGTGCTATGGTCAATGGAATCGAAAGCCTTGGTGAAATCAATGAACAAACCTAATGTAAATAGCCTGTTTTCGATGTTCTCTAAAATAATTTCTTTTAGCCTTAACAAAGCTAACTCCGTAGACCTTCCTTTACGGAAACCAAACTGAGCGTCGCTTATAATGTCACTTCTAGTGAAAAAGTTGGATAATCTGGAATGTAGCATTTTTTCGAAACCCTTAGCAAACACCGGAATAATCGATATTGGGCGATAATTTCCCAGCAAGTTTTTGTCGCCACCTTTAAACAGAACAGACACACGAGAGCGCTTCATTTCACGGGGAAATTCCCCGGACTCTACTGCTAAATTAAATATGTACACAAGTACAGGGGCTAAATGCTCTAAAACAAATTTTATGGGACCGATCTGAAGATTGTCAATATCTAATGCACTGCTATTCTTAAGACTCATAAATGTTCTGAATACTTCTGGTTCGTCTGCCGGGTTGAGAAATATGCTTTCAGCATTTCTAATAATTGAGCTAGTCATTTGCAGGGTATTCTTAACTGGCGGTATACCAGAAGTGAAATATTTATTGAAAGAATCGGCAAGTAGTGCACCAGTTAGTACACGATTATTTAACGTAATTTCACGTGGCATGAAGTCTGCCTTGTGGCGTCCTAAAACACTGTTTATTGCTTTCCAAGCTGCATCAGGGTACCTTGTACAGATACCAGAAAACAACTTTTCATAATACGCTATCTTCGCCTTTCGAAGAGCGCTGTTTAGTTTATTTCTGAAAGCTTTATACTGCTGTAGTAATTCTTCCTCTCGCGATTTCAAGAATGCATGGAAAAGCTTATTTTTTCGGTTTATCAAACGCCTAATAGCAAATGTGACCCAAGGTTTTCTTATTTTCTTTGACGGTTTAAACGTTTTAAAAGGAAAATGAGTGAGGTAGATATTTGTAAAAGATTCTATAAATTTTAAGTACGCTTCATGAACATCTCTAATCATATAAACGAAAGACCAGTCATGCATGCTAACAGCACGCTTGAAAGCCTGCAGTGACCCATCAGTGATATTTTGTACTTGTACAGTCTGATGTTGACGCCTCTTTTCTGTTTTTGAGGAACTGTATTGCATGAACACTGGACAGTGGTCACTTATGTCTGATGAAATAGTACCGGCGTTAGAAACAAGTGTGTCAGCATTCGTAATCATCATGTCTAACAGTGATGAACTGGTTACTGTGATACGAGTTGGCGTTGATATTAGATTTGTAAATCCAGATGAGTGAAGGCACGATATGAACTCGCACGTGCTTTGAGTGTCTTCCAAAAGGTTTATATTAAAATCACCACCGCACACAAACCGATATTTGTTTGAGTTGATATATTCTAAGAAAGACTCAAAAAAATTAAGAAAATTCACGATGTTACCATTTGGGGGACGGTAAATAGCAGCAACAATTTCTGAGTCAGTTTTAAGTGTTAAAAATTCAAAGTCATCCGTAATCACAGAAAAATCGGAAACAAGTTCATGGGTCCGATAAGCGTCAACAAAGATGCAAACGCCCCCTCCTCGGCGATTCGGACGATTAATAAAAAAGCGCGAGTAACCGTCCAGACGAAGCATATCACAGCCATCGTAGTACCATGTCTCAGTCATCATGATTATGTCAAACTTAAACGAGAACTGGTTGATAAAGCAAGTGATGTCATCTTTTTTCCCAACTGCGGAACGTGCATTCAGATGTAAAGTGGTTTTCTGCAATCGACAATGTAGCGAGATATTTTGTGGTAGAGCAAGGTTATGGTAATTCATTTCGATCTTTTTTTTTTTTCTTTTGTAACTGTACAGGACGTGATACTTCTACTAGTTTATTTTTTCAAGATCAGCTTCGCGAGATATCTGTATGGCATCTGAATCATCAGACTTCCGCGCAAAAATTTTACCACTGAAACACCAAACAGACTTCCAGTGCTTTTCATGCCTGCGCTTTACTGCCATGCCTAGAAGACGCTTCAGAGCAGGACAGAGATGCTCATTTATGTAGATCTGCGCAGAGTCTGACACTCCGATGTCATTGTTGCGGATGCGCATCTTCTTTCCTTTTTTTAGTACAAGGTCTCGTTTCGCCCGAGACTTAAACTGAACTATAATGTTACTGCGGTCCGGATTTCGGGTAGGCACCCGATGACATGTTTCTATGTCAGACCCCTGAACAGGCTCACCAATAGCCTCCCCGATTTTTGAGAGGACACTCAGAACATCCTCATTTTCTTCTTTTCGAACACCCTGAATTTCGATGTTTGAGTTTCTGGAATACTGCTCTAGGTGAACCAGCCGTCTCTCTAGGTCCCCTGTATGGGTCTCAAGAGTCTGGCATTTCGCCTGCAGTTCCTTGTTTCTCGTGGTTAATTCAGCATTTTTTGCTGCTGCAGCAGCCAGCTGGTTTTTCAAATCCTCTATAGTTTTATAAGCAAACTCAAGGCTCTGAGCAACGTTGCGTTGTTCAGTTCGAAATTCACGCATTTCATTTCTGAGTTCCCTCTCGAACGATTCCCGCGACATCTTCATTTCCTGTTTAAACTCATCTCTTAGTTTCAAGAGATCGTTCTTGACATCTTCCTTAATCTTTGCAATTTCTTTCGACATGACAAAAAGAAACTACGGGTAACAAAAATAGCACACAACACACGGCAAAATATAACAGAAATGACGCAGCTTGGCAGCAGTGACAATGTATCTTTGAAAATGTAAACGGAACAGTAAAAGTCTTTGCACCAACCTGCGGCAAGAATGCAGAAAAATGCCTTAGACGCTGTGAACGTAGTTCGCCACTGCTGCCAAATGAAGGCCTCGATGCTTGAGACGGTGCTTTTATGGCAGTCGCACTCGCGCAGAAACACTGACGCGGCCGCTGTCAACGCCCCCTTGTGCTGCACGAAGTCGGTGAAATTCGGCCGACACGTGTCCAACTGTCCAGGAAGATCGGGTGCGCTGTGCAGGCTGCGCAGAAGTGATCTGCGGCAAGAATGCAGAAAAATGCCTTAGACGCTGTGAACGTAGTTCGCCACTGCTGCCAAATGAAGGCCTCGATGCTTGAGACGGTGCTTTTATGGCAGTCGCACTCGCGCAGAAACACTGACGCGGCCGCTGTCAACGCCCCCTTGTGCTGCACGAAGTCGGTGAAATTCGGCCGACACGTGTCCAACTGTCCAGGAAGATCGGGTGCGCTGTGCAGGCTGCGCAGAAGTGATCTGCGGCAAGAATGCAGAAAAATGCCTTAGACGATGTGAACGTAGTTCGCCACTGCTGCCACTGCTGCCTAGACAACGCCGAGGAGATGAACTTCGGCCGGACGCAGAGAACACGCGTATAGGCTGCAGCGCGCCAAGATTTCACGGCAGATATCGCGTCGTCTTTCGGCGCCGCCAGCATAAAGGGAGGCGCACACATTAAACGGCTCCACTATGGGGTTGACAAGCCCGAACAATGTTGGCATTGAGTAATGCAAGTGCGGCGGGCAAGTAATAAGAGCGCAATGAAAACGTTACGCTCGAAGTGTAAACACGACCAACACAGTCAACTGGCAATTTTCGTAAATGATGTATTTTCTGCTCTCAGTACGTACTCCGTCTTATAAAAAGCATGCATGATACAAGCTGCACGAAACCAACATTGACGAAGGAGCACTGCGTTTATGGTCTCAACTTTACTCGAAGTGGCCTAATCTGAGATATCGCGTAGGTACTACACAACACAGATCATTAGTGGCACGAGCTGTAACCCAAACGGCGAGTAAAAGAGAAGTTAGGCACTTACCTCCAAGATGCAGACCAGATAAAAAAGCAACGCCAGCCGGTGCTCATTCCGTGTGTGCGTCCTGGCCTTTGAGGAGGGTAGTCGGGCTAGTGACCAGAGTAGTGACAGCCGACGGATGAGTGACGGTGGCGGTGTGCGTGCCGTGGTCGGATGGTTCCTCTTTTTACTGTTTGGGAACGAATACAGTTTCGTAGAATAAAAGCGATGCAGAACACGTCGTGGCGATGGATGCAATGGTGGTATGTGACGGCCATATTCATATAAATTTGTAGAGGTCATCTGTATTGCAAATAATATCTTTCGTCGAATTTTTTGTTGAAGGAGGAGGCACTTTTTTCGGTATTCAGTGAAACAATATTGGAAAACGTGTGCTGTATCTATAATATTCGCGAATTGGTGAAGTCTGTGATTCTTAAACATGTGCTGTATTCTTCATGTTAGCAAAGGAGAGGAATGTGTTTATTTCCTGGACACTATGTTCGCTTCTCTGTCCGTAAATACGCGCAATTTTTTGCAGTGTAGCCTCACCTCAAAGCATGCCCCAAGCGACAACAATCTCACAAAAATATCCAGATCTAAAATAACCGTGGTATTGATAACTTTCAATTAGCGCCCTTGGGTCCTGACGGAGTAACATCGTCTATGCTGAAAATGTTAAATCAGCAATCTCCAAAGAGGTTTTATAGACGTTATGGACTACTTCAGAATGGCATGGCTCCCTCCGACTTTTGAAAGAGCTAAGATAATACAACTGCTCAAAAATCTAGATAAAGTGTTTGAACTGAACATTAGACCCTTTGCGCTAACATCATGTTTTGTGCAATTGAGTCAAAATGTTTTGAACGCAGGAATGATACATAAAAAAAGACAAGGAAACAATTTTTATACGTCCCGAATTGGGTTCAGGTCAGTGTGGTTTCTAAAGCAGGAGCATCTATACCAAGAGAGTCGCAACCAATGAGCTACACTCTAAAAACTGCGAGCACTAAGAGCTGGGCACTCTCTTTAGTAGAGTACTTTTTGTCCCATATTTCACTCTCTTTTCCAGAGTAAATCACCTCTTGTTGAGGTAGAGTTTAAAAATTCTCTTATAATGGGTCAAAGCCCTCTCCCTCAACAGAGTAACATAACGTTGCCCGAAGCAGAGTAGCATTAGAAGAGAGTAACAGTAGAGCTCACGAAAAAAATAGCAGAACTAGGGCCAAAATTGGGATTTTACATTACTTTTGACGAATTGCCTAATGCACAAACCATAAGGTTGGAAGAATACAAGCACCACAATAAAAAGAAAATTAGGTGTTAAAAAACCATCTTGAGTGGGACTCGAACTTTTATTATCTAGAGATATGCAGATTGTGAGTATGCCACGCTAACCACCACACCACACTGATAGACGAACACGGGGTCAATTTTTTCATGTCAGAAGTAAAAGGTTCAAAATATGTCTGCATTTTTTGGTTTAGACGCGTAGATTTGAGTGTCTTTACGCTTCTCGAAACCAGTCAGACTATAGCTAACGTCTTTACTGTGTTTTCTTTGTTATTCGCGAGATTGAAACGTCTCTTCGACACAATTTTTACAGTAGAAAAAGCAAGATTAGTTCAATATATTATATCAACGTCTTTTGCAGTCACTCGCTAAGTGCTTAGTTATTTCTGCCTACAAAACATCGCGCATCTGGAGTGTATATTAAACAATCTATTTTATACTTTATACCTTTTGGACATATTTTCGGTCATTCTTGTTCACGTTCTCTGACTAAAGCCACCATACTTCACTGGACCCTTACTGTACGTTAGGCTTATGGCACTATCGCCCGTATGCGATGGCCTTAGCGAAAAAAATGAATATTCATGTAAGTAGATTGTCGTAGTCGTTCGCGTTGAGTTTTGATTATTACCGACTGAATGAGGTAATATTCGCTTATTTGACTACACATATTCAAGACTAAAAACGTGGATATTAGAAATTCTAACTGCCTCACAGTGCGCTGAAATCCACTGGCGCACGCTGGAAACACTGTTTTCTTTGTTATTATTCTCTATCGTCTTGACAATTAAATAGAGTACGTTTTACTGCATATGGATGTGGTTATTAGGTAGTGCTAATAACTCGCGGTTTGCCTACGCATGTAAAAGTAATCAAGAGCAAGAGTAGTAGTACTAATAGACTTTTATTCAGCCACACCTCACAGGCCGAGCATTTCGACCGCCTGTGCGACCAGTGGACGCTGTTCTTCTTCCCCTTCGGCGCCGATCCAGTCGAGCCAGGAGGTGATGGAAAGGAATGGGGGGGTAATAGCTGGATTGCTGAGCAGTTGGGCAGTAAAACAGGCAATGTGACAGGTCAGCGTATGAGTAGGGGCAATTAGGACAGCAGGGGTTAGACCCATATTCATAAAGGAAAAGGCGAGAGGGAGTTATCAGGCAGTTCATTTGGATGTGCCGTAGAGTTCGAGCCTCAAGCGCAGTGAGTGATGGATGAGGGGGGGGTGGTTAAAGACGCTTGTCGAGCTGGAGCTGGAGATATACGTCCTTGAGAGTGTGATGCAAGGAGATCTGCCCATCGTTATTCATGGAGCTCTCACTGTCTTTCGAAGGTGTGGACCAGGGAATGAACGGTGCCCAGTGCAATATATCGCGGGCAAGCAGATAAGCTAGCTCATTGCCGTTAATACCCGAATGCCCAGGAATCCCGCGGAGGAAGACAGTGGAGGGTTGAAGAGCAGAGGCCGCTCGCTCGACCTCCTGTTGAAGAGCAGGGGGCAACGTGTTGTTCTGTATGTGACGGATCGCGGCGTGAGAGTCGGAGTAAATCATGTTCTCGGGGAGAGAAGGGAGGGAGGAAAATGACTGCATGGCGTGGACCATGGAAAGGACCTCGAGTGAAAGTACATTTGGCGGGTGTAAGTATGGACCGCTGGTGTGCGTGTCAGGTGCCGAAAGGTTTGGATGGTAGATAACGTAGCCACACGAGCCCTGAGGAGCCATGTATGAGGCATCCGTGTAGGCAACTCCCTTGTAGAGAGAGAAGGAGAATGATGCTGTGCTGCCGCAAGACGCCGGCCGGCGTGAAGAACGGGAGACATATTGAATGGGAGAAGAAGGATGCGAAGGTTTGAAGCAGCGGTGCTAGCGGCAGAAGGAAAGGTGGGAACGGAAACGGAAATGTGAGGGATACCGGCTTGGGCTAATAGCCATTGGCCTTGACGAGTGAGAGAAATAAGAGAACGTAACGGATGGAAGAGGCCTGTGGCGAAGAGCTTCGTGTTAGAGGTAGTGACAGGGAGGTTTAGAGCTGCCTTGTAGAGGCCTAATAGAGCTCTTTCGAGTGTGTTTATTTGCGTTTGGGTGAAATGAACGTAGAGTACAAAGTACAAGAACTTGTTAAGGGCAAGCGCGTGTGCAACCCGGCACGCATGAGCCTCGTGGAGCCCCGACTGCCGAGTGACAGCGCGTCGCTGGAGGTGGGTCACCGAGTGGCAAGTCCTCGCAGCTTGATGTAGGGCCTGCGCGTTCTTTGTCGCGTTAAAGGGTAGCCAAGAATTTTGTATTGCTGAACAGTGGAGATGAGAGAGCTAGAAATATGTAGGCAGATGAGGGTATTGTGGGAGCGCTGGTACGCAGACTTGTTTAACAAAAGTAGGTCACATTTCTCCGGTGCAGGGGACAGGCCAGCAGTAGCGAGAAAAAAAGCGATAAGGTCCAGGCCTCGTTGCAAACTATCCTGCACGTGGCCGGGACATCCAGACGTACACCAGAGAGTGATGTCGTCTGCATGAAAAATATGATCGAGTTCATGTATTTGGGACAGTGGGGGGGACAAGGGGGGCTATAGCCATATTAAATAGAGTAGGAGATAGTACGGCACCTTGAGGAGTGCCGCGGGTGAGAGAGTGTAGGTTAGACAAATTATCATCGACTCTAAAGCGAGCAACTCGATTGAAAAGAAATGATCGGATGTAAAAATACATGCGGGAGCCACATGACAGGGAGGAGAGCTGAGCGAGTATGTGGTCATGACTCACGCCATCGAATGCCTTCCGTACATCGACGGTTACAAGCGCATGGATCTGACTACGAGAAGGTGAAGGAAAAGTATGCTGAAGAACAAGGAACATGTCCTGCGCACAAACATGACGTCTGAATGCAATAAGAGAAGGAGGGAAAAACTCTTTCGCCTCAATAAAATCAGACAGTCGAGTCAAGGCTATTCGCTCAAGAGTCTTGCCAACGGATGACGTCAAAGAGATAGGGCGAAGGTTAAAGAGAAAATGAAGTTTGCCCGGCTTCGGAATCATGCAAATTAGAGAGGATGTCAAAGAGCTTGGAAGACAGCCGCTGTTCCATCCTTCGTTGAATGTGTGTAAGAGAAATTTCTTCGCGTTGTCGGGGAGATTACGTAGTGTACTCTATAATATCTCATCCTCACCGGGAGCCGAGCGGGTAGATTGAGTGGCTAAGGCAGCATCCAGCTCCCTAGAGCGTGAATGGGTGGTCCAGGTCTGGGTTAGCTTCGCCACAGTAATCTGGGTAGGAAGTGTGAGGGGGGTGGGAGATACAGAGATTTTATATTTTCAAACACATCAGATGGAGTCCCTTGAGCGAGAGCTTTAGCTAGGGTGGGAGCAACGGCAGGCTTGGTACCCAAGAGATACCTAAACAAAGACCATGTAGAGCGCGAGTGCAGTGCAGAGTCAAGGCCGTCACACAGTGTGTTCCATCGAGAGTGCTCGAGAGAAGTGCTGTAAGCGATAATTTCAGCCAGCAGAGCATTAATTCGGAAGGAAAGTTGGACGTTGTGTGTCTGGGAGCGGAGAGCGCGTTTCAAACGTTGATGACGTCGCCATAAGCAGAGGAAGTGAGGATCAGGGTCAGAAATGGGGAGTTGAAAACGAGCGCGGCGACTACAGGATGCCATTGCTGCAGAGATCCGCGACGTCTAGTCGTCGTACGTTTTAAATGAGTCAGACAAAAGGTTATTACGGAATGCTTCCCAGTCAGTGTGAGCGACTCCTTGTTTCCGCCTGTTGTGGGAAAGAGGAGTGGTGATGTGTATGAGAAAGTGATCACTGAAAGATTTTCAGCGGACACCTTCCAGTGAAAAGGAAAGGAACTCCGAGAGAACGTGAGATCGGGTGTAGGGGAGCGCTGTGAAACAGTGCCCGCTCGAGTAGGGGTGTCAGGAGTATTAAGAAGGGTAAGATGGCGTTCCTGGGAGAGGCAGTGCAGAAGGCGACCTGTTTTGAGTGTTTGGGGGTAACCCCAGAGCCTATGAAGAGCACTAAAGTCACCCCCAAGGAGGATGTGGGTGGTCAATGGAAGGGAGTGCAGAAATTTGCCAAGAGTTATAAACAAAGAGGAATTGACAGGGGGGTTGTAAAGGATATCAGAGCGAGAGAAATACGGGTAGATGGTCGGTAATAGACCACACCAACTAAATGTTTTAGGAGAAAGGAGGGTACGTCTAGTGTTTCAACGAGAATGTCATTGCGTACATGAATGGACGCAAGTGGCGTTCCCGTCGTAGCTTGATATGCACGGTAGCCCGGGATGGCATGGGCCACCCGAGTCTCCTGTATAAGGAGAAAAGGGGGTAATGTTCGGCGGGTAAAAAGATATTGGTGGAGAGGGGTCCTATTATGACGAAAGTTGCGGCAGTTCCACTGCAAAGTATTGATGTCCTTTTCACGCGACATCTTTGAAGTAGAGGAAGCGCCTACACGTGCGCGTTTCTTCTTTTTTGCCGGGGGGTTAAGCATATAGGGAGTTAAGCATATAGAGTTAAGCAGAGAGTTACGCATATAGGTGAAAGATTCCAGTTGCTTGGATTGGGTTTCGAGGGTAGTAAGAATCCGGATAATTGATTTTTCCAACTGGACCAAACGGGTGTGATGCGCAGTAGGTGGTTGTTTCAGCCACGTCGGCCTATTTGGTTACATGGAAGCTGGAGGTCGGGGAGGTGAGTGTGGTGAGTTGCTTATTTAGCTCCGAGAATTGAGAGATAAGAGAGGATGTGGTAGTTGCGAGCGTCTGCGGTCTGCGTCAGTGCTAGTATTTTCTGTTGTAGCTCATCTGAGACGCTTTGTTGCTCGCGCTGGTTGCGCTCAAACATAGCCAGTCGCAGATTGAAGGAGCGGCTCTCGTTACTTAAAGATGGTGAAGGTGTGTCTGATGAAGAAGTGCACATAGGAGGTGTTCCCCTAACCTTAGGGGCGTATGAGCCCGGGGGGGATGTTGCGGGAGTTGATAGGAACTCATGCGCTGAAGAGGAGGGTGGCGAAGGTTGAGTGGCTCGGCGCATGGCTGTGCGACGAAGAAAAGCTGCTTTGGCGCAGTCGCGTTTTTTAGCTAGAAGGTAGGGGCAGGTGGAGTCGAGAGATGAGTGGGTGTTGACTTGGCAATGAATGCACCAGGGTTGGGCGCAAACGTGAGCATCGGGATCTGCTGGTAGAGGAGACGCACAGCGGCGCCACTTGGCCGGAACGCTGTGTTGGGGGCATTGATGAGCACGGTGCCCTATAGCGAAACACCGATTGCAAGTAGGGGGCATAGACTTATGTGGACGACATCGGAAAGAGACGCGTTTGAAGTACACAAAGCGAGGAATGATGGTTCCAGCAAATGTTGTGAGGACGGATTCAGTGGAGCCCATCATACGTGCAGCGAGTATGTCTGAAGTAATGGATTCGAGGTCATGCAAGAGCTGAGATGATGTCAAGTGACAACCGACGTTGTGTATGACGCCGAGACATGATATAGGAGGAATGGGGACATAGGGCTTAATGGTGATCGGCTTACCACTAAGTTCCAGACTTGTGAGGGAGAGTAGGAGGTGGGCAGTGAAAGGTGAGTGCGTTGTCAGAAACACAAGGCTCTGAGCAGGTTTGGCCTGAAGGGTGACCTCCGCACTGGTCTTGGGAGAGAGATTTACGGCGGCTATGATGGTAGAAAGCATGTCATAGAGAGGCAGTTTCGGCGTGAGTGCTCCGCGTGGAAGTTGGATTCCGACGGTGATGAGCTCGGAGCGGGGGCGGGCGGTCGAGGCAGGTTTTTGATTGGCACTAACAGTGTTCCAGCTGCCTTCAGGAGATGGCGTATTGTCTTCGTTGTCCTGCAACGCCGTGAAGTCCATTTCCATCGATAAGTCGTCAGCTGAATTGATGGAAGGCAAAACTTAGGCGATCGAAGGAACGATGCTCATCAAAACGCGCTTGTCGACAGACTCGCAATTTCCAATGGGTAGGCCAGACGCACATGAGGTGGGGAGAGCAGCAGGCGTGGTTGATTGCAACGGCAACGCTGCATTACGGCTCCCGGGCTCCGGCGTTCGCGTGGCTATCAAGCTGGGAGCAGCAGAGACGCCACCAGTGTTGCATGTTGCTGGACCGTGCGCGCTGTTGAGGAACGCTGCCTGCTGCTGTATTGTTGTCGGCGCTAGGCTGGTGTTATTGCCAGATGTTGACAGCGGAGGCACGACTTTATCAGGGGTACGACCGGAGGAGGCTGGGCTTACCGACAGGGCGTCAGTTGTCGTTGGTGTCGAGTGCTGGGTGGGACGCTGCATCGTGGAGGTGCAGGCGCGGCGCGTTAGGGTTAGCGCGGCGCCGCGCCGCTTTGTACTTTTGAAGGGGCCTGGAGGGCCAGCCTGGGGTCAGACCGGGGCCCAGATGGTGTCGGCGTGTCATGAAAGACTTCTAGAAGGAATAGTGAGCTTGTCCAGACACGGGCGGGGCCCGGTAACGGGCCAAGAACACGTGAAAGCGGAGCACTGTACCCGGCCAGTCAAACAAAACGGCGCCACCTGGCGGAGCCTCGGGCAAAAGTACAACAGGCTTTCACCCTTTCATGCTTGAAAAGTATATGGGCATTTCACTCTCTCAAAAAGAGGAATAGTAGAAAGCTGTTTCACTCTCTCGTTTCATAGAGAGCTAAGACGAATTTCACTCTGGTGTTTTGGGAGAGCAGAAAAACACTCTGAGGAGTAGCAGGACCTTTTTACTCCTGCCATATCCTTCGCAGTTTTCAGTGTGTAGGCGTAAAAGAAAGTGTACCGCATTGGTCATGCTAGACATCAAGAAAGCGTAGGACAGCGTTGAGCATGTAGTTGTTATTCAGATGCACACCATGAACTTCCCAAAGTACGTGCACGCAAAGATTGTGGAAGTCTTTGAAAATAGATTGTGCCATTGTTCCCCAAGTGGTATTTCTTCATCTACGTATTCGGAACAAGAAGCGTTCTGCAAGAAGCAGTTCCTTTTTAAGCTTTATTTATTAAACTGATTTGTATCGTACGAACGACATGTTGATGTGTATTGAGCATGTAGTTGTTATTCAGCTGCACACCATGAACTTCCCAAAGTACGTGCACGCAAAGATTGTGGAAGTCTTTGGAAATAGATTGTGCCCTTGTTCCCCAAGTGGTATTTCTTCGTCTACGTATTCGGAACAAGAAGCGTTCTGCAAGAGGCAGTTCTTTTTCCAGCTGTATTTATTAAACTGATTTGTATCGTACGACCTGTTGATGTATGTAGAGATGTTTATGTGGATGATATCGCATTTTTTTGCCGAGGCCTACAATACTCAGTCTATACGTAGTACGACAGTCATGCTGGTTAGCTCTAGAAGGGTGGCTTGATGAAATACATCTGCATATCAGTGTCATAAAATGCTCCATACTTTCGTTTCTTGTTAAAGACTCTATGCACATGCTACTTTGTTGTCCTCTAGAGAATGTTCTGCGAGTGGAATGTGTTTTTTTTTGGCCGCTCTGTTTTTGAAGGCACAAGAATGGAAGGCTAGAGTGGAAGCAACTAAAATTTATTTGGTCAAGAACAGATGATATATAGGTGAAGCTTCACTTAAAATAAAAATTCAAAAACAACAGACAGCTAAAACTGCCAAACACGCCACAAGCAAGAAAACAATATATCTCGCACCTGCAGAAGATGACACCAATGTTATAATTTTTCCCTTGCTTGCGGCGTGTTTGCTTTTTTGCTGTTTGATGCTTATGTATTTCTTTTTATTGATACTTCACCTATATATCAACTGGTATTTCTCAATTAAATGTAACTTGCGAGTCAGCGCTTGTCTCTGTCCTCTTCTTCTGTCCTCGTTCTATGCGCGCTGTTCAGCCTACATGAAAGGCACACATTGATTGTACATTTGGCTGGCTTGTTACGGAATATTAGACAAGATTAGTCAATTTGGTATGCGAAGACAAGCGCTTTTGTCAATATGCAGCATGTAATTTTGCCCAGTCTTTAATATTTGACGCATGTTACTCTGGGGCTCCTGCCTATATGCTTCACTTTCTTGTAATCCTCGAGAGGCAAGCCTTGCGACAATGTTTGTCTCCCTAAGTTTGTAGCAATAAAGTCTTGTACCTGGAATCTTGACTCTCATCATGTGATTTACGTTTCAAAATGTTGGCGGTACAATCATATTTAAAGCTTAATGAATCTCCAGAAGGTTTCACGAAACAGTTTTTATCTCCCATACCGAGTTGTTCTTTGACCCCAACTGGCAATTTCGAACGCCTCATATTCTACATAAACATACCTTTCTTGAGAAATTAGGGGTTCGTTATACTAACGTATCTTCAGTCTGTGATGGAAACAACTTTATTAAAATACAATTTCGCAAGATTTTTCTGACAATGTAAATTAAGTTCGCACCGCCTTTTAAAATCTATTCTGAGTGATTACCTGGTTCATTTAGCAATTGATACAGTAATTGCAGTGAATAATTCGCAAAATAAAGAAAAATGTATGACTGCGATCTTCGCTCCTTCTCGAGATTAGACGTTTTCTCTACACCTTGCAGACTTCCTACTCATTTTGTAGCAGAATATTTCTGCGATAGTTTCAGCTCTACAACTAGTCAGCACCAACGAGTTCGGCCGCCATTTTAACTGAATCACTGTCAGTGTGTCCTGCTATCACCGAAAACAGGAACTGACAAGTGCTGAATGCTTTCAAACTATAAGTTCCGCCGCATAAGTTATAAGTTTGGCCTCCGGGACTTTTTTCTATCAAATAGGGCATGGTCGTCAAAACCATTGTTAAATCACCAAATTATTGAAAAATTACGGCGTCTAAGCAATATATAAAAAATAATTAGAAAAAAACTGACAAAATAGTTTTCTTTACTGCTCCTAATGAACGCAGTGGAATATCAACACCAATATCATCGTTGAAATAGTAGTTTATGTCACAATAAGTCGGCTGCAGGGTGAAACTCTTTGTCTCAGTTTTTGTTTACACATAGCTGGTCCGGTTCTTTCTCCTAATTTTCCGGAGTTTCTGAGACAACAGTCCAATATATATCTGCAAAACATACGCCACTTTGAGCAAAATTTCATTAGGTACCATCTTCCATCTCATAAGATCGAAGTTCAACACTCCAAGTGTATATTCTTTTTGGGCTTTGTGTCTAGGGTACAATGACGGTGAAGCTGCCGATGCATTGCAAGAGCTTAATAAAAAGATTCAAGCTGTAGAGCACATATATTACTCTTAAAATATTTGTTTCCTAATTGTTTATATATTTATTTATTTATTGTTGCTGAAATCATCTGATTCATTTCTTCACTTCACTTTATTACCTTTTGAACGGGAAGATCGTTAATATACATTACGAACAAGAGGGGCGCGAGTAGAGATCCTTGGGGGACGCCGGATGTTACTAGGAGGGGGCTAGAACGGGTATTTTTGAAGGAGACGAACTGGGAGTGGTTCGTAAAATATTGTGTGATTCATGCGAGACTGTTGGGGTGCAGGTTAAGTTGGGAAATTTTTACATGTAGGCGTTTGTGTGGTACCTTATCAAAAGCTTTTGTGAAGTCGAGAAAGATTGCATTGGTCTGAAAGGGGCGCTCGAGAGAAAAGTGTAGATCATGAAAAATACAGCAAGTTGGGTTTTAGAAGATATTTATTTACGAAATCCGTGCTGGCAAGAATGAAAAAAATTGTTGGTGTAAAGGAAGTGCATGATGTGATGGTATATGACATGTTTCATAATTTTGCAAGGGACGCTTCCTAGAGAAATAGGTCGATAATTTAGGGGGGACTGTTTGTTACCTGATTTGTGGACTGGAATGACCTTTCTCTCGTTGCAGTCGTCTGGTAAACATCCTGTTTTCAGTGACATTGAGAACATCATCGAAAAGTACATTCACCCACGGATAACACAACAGGAGCCATCACTGGTATTGTCGTAGTAGGTGGCGTAGGAAACGGTATGTTGGCTTTTTTAGTGAACAAGGATGACAACGGTTTTATGTCCATAATACCTATTTCTCAATTTCAAATAATAATTTTCTCTTAATTTCTTTCGTTATTTTGAAAGCAATAAGCTAACAAAATAAAGTCTTTGGGTAGAAGTACCCAGTTCTTGGTCAATCCCACAGCGTGGTTGTGGGCCGCAGATTCCAGGCTCTTCTCCTCCTTCGTTGTGTACCAGTCTATGTATCATCTACTTATAAAGTATGTTTTTTTTTGAGGAACACAAATTTGATCAATTCGTACTTCTCTAAGTGTCTGCGAGTATTGTTGAAGTCTTGCTTCAAAGATTCAGGTGGTTGTCCAAATTTATAAGAGTCAACCACTTTCCTAATATTTCAAAAAGTTCTGGGTGGTGGCTGCTGCCTAAACAAGATTCATGATTAGCTATGACACGAAGAACTTCCGGGCCACGAATTCTTCTGATATTTCTGAAGCACAGTCTTCTACACATGTGGGATTCAAAATGATAGTGGAACAGGCAGTGGTGTTGTTTGGCAGGAAAAGTGACCCTTTCAAAGTGTATCCGAGTTTCGTAGGCCCAGCTTTTAGATTTTCAAATGCGAAGACTTACTTGCATACTACAGGCACATGAGCGTCTGTTTATGCGTCCGCTCATGCATCCGTCCATCCATTCTTTCATTCTATCCCATTGCATCACATCCGGTTCATGTGGCATCCCGTTCATGTGGCTTCATCTGTGGTCTTCAAGAAGTCCTGGTTACACAATGACTTTACATGTCGTCGAGAACATGTGATAAATTTTGTGTTGTCTGCAGTCTTTCGTCACGTGACCTTTTTTAAGATACCGCAAACATAACCCTGCCTTAGGGAAAATCTAATTATTGTTTGTCAAACTCATTTCGTCGTCACAGTTTTGGGCACGATGCTTCAATGGCTTGCAAAAAAAGCAGGAGTCAGGCTTCTTCAACACGCTTCACAGAGCTGCAACGAGTAAAGGTGTGATGTCCTGCTGCTTGTGGCATCTGTCCAGATTTCTGAAGAATTTCTGGTCCTTTGTGGGATGAATGAGGCGCCAGAGTTGCTCGGCAACGAAGCTCATGTTCGATGAAGTCCAAAGATGTTCCAGCTCTTTCTCTATTTCAGTCGTTCTATCATCTGGGTCCTATTGCTCTGGCATCTTCAGTACCTCAGCAATCACGTCATGCCAGTATAACGTGAACGAGTATAAAGAGGAACTTGTTGCAAGTGCTTTCAGACTCCTATCATGCGCTTGTACTTTGTTATAAAGGCCTCGATGTTCGCTGGTGCTAGAAGACTTTACTGGCCTGAGATCTAAGAGGCTTTAAGATGTTCCTCTATGATGATTCTGTCAACAAGGAAGGGTTTTTTGAGGATGTGTACTGCGTCTCTGGTAGTTACAGCGAATAACGTGCTCACGTAGTTAAATTTTTTTTGCAGTGCTGACCTCGTCGTTATTGTGCCCTCCCACCGAGAACCACATCAAAACTATTGCCGCATGTTGTTAGGCACCTACCGAAGTCTTGCCCCGCTTCCTGCTCTTATGAATTCTGCCACACCAACTGACAAGCCAAACGCGCCAAGCTAAACGCGCCATGCAACGCTGGCTGCACGTGTCACCACATCACGCGCTGGACAAGGAACGCTGGCGGTTTTTCGAGGAGCAGCTCGAGGCGAGACGCAGGAGAAGTTGACGAGGTTTTGACCTGTGAGCTCACAACCTTTGTGTATTTAGTTTACGGGCACAAGTTCGCCATTAATTAATAGCTGTTTTAGCTTCCGGCACTGTATTTGTTCGTTACAAACTGGTGGAGGTGCTGGGTATGATTCCAAGCCCATCTCAGCATAGGGAACATAGCCCAGAACCCCGAAGGTGGGAGCCAGCGCTGTTGACTCCCGTACACCAACGAACGAGTCGTCGCCTACGAGGTGAGCAGCCCGAGCTTGGTGCCCTCTTCGATTCTTTGAGACTAGCGGAGGACGTAAGTTCCGGAGCCCCTGCAATGGCCACCCAAGCGACTTCATTTCAATCGCATATCATCATGGACCCGTCCCACATACCAGAGGTATTTCACGGTGATATTTTCGAGGATTCCGAGGGCTGGCTCGACAGTTTCGAACGCGTTGCCAGACTGAACGGTTGGAACGAAGACCGGAAACTTCGCTACGTCTACGTGGCACGGCAAGATTCTGCACGTACGTGGTTCGAAAACCACGAAGCGTCCTTATTATTGTGGGACGACTTTCGAAGAGAGTTTCTTGCTACGTACCCAAACACGGACCGCAAAGAAAAGGCAGAGGCCGCTCTTCAGACGCGAAACCAACGGAACAACGAGAGCGTCGCCATGTACATTGAAGACATGTCTTGACTGTTCCGCCGGGCCGACCAGAACGTGGCTGAGGGAAAGACGTTGCGGCACCTGATGCGTGGAGTGAAGGAGGAGCTTTTTGCAGGCCTGGTGCGTAATTCACCGCGCTCTCTTGCTGATTTCAGATCAGAGGCGACCATGATAGAAAAGACCATGCAGCAGTGCGCGCGCCAATACAACAGGGACGTAAGCGTCTCATCTGTTAGCGCGGCGTCGACAACCCTCACGAGTAACATTGATCTCTTGAGTGAAATAGTGAGGGCTGTCGTAAGGGAAGAACTCCAGAAAATACACATGACTCAAGCTCATCCAGCGATGTCGTCACTTGCCGACGTTGTGCGCGAAGAATGGCGGCAAACGGTTCTAAAACCACAACCTAAGGTACTAAAGCGCGCACAACCGGAGCCTCCGCCTCAGTTGTCGTACGCGCAAGCTGTACGACAGGACCTCCGACGCATGAATCAGACGGCTGCGACTGCTGTGATGCCTCCGACGCTTTCTCCGAGTACGCCGCTACCAATGCCGGAAGCAAGACCACGTAAGAGCGATGTATGGCGCACTGTAGACCGGCGGCCCCTTTGCTATCACTGCGGAGAAGCAGGTCACCTTTACCGGGCGTGCCAGTATCGTCCAGCGGGACTGCGGGGTTTTTCAGTCAATGCACCATGCCCACGGAACGGTGAACGACCCTACGAAATCGAAGAATACTTGTCTTCACGCTATTCACCTCAAGACACGCAACAACGGGAGTCGCGTTCGACAGCACCGATGCGCTATCGGTCGCCGAGTCCTCGTCCGTCATCAAATCTCCGAAGATCACGTTCACCTAGCCCGCGGCGGGAAAACTAGAGCCAGCGACCTATGGAGGTGAGGCCGCTGATATACTGACAACTGAAGACCCTCCATTGTTCGCCCGACAGGACGGTGGCAATTACGCAACGACGCTCAAGTGCAGTAGTAGCGACGTTACTTCCGAGAGATTAGTCACGATCGACGACGTCGAGGCCATAGCGCTAATAGACACTGGTGCAGACTATTCCGTTGTCAGTAATGCTCTCGCAAAGAAGCTTACGAAGGTGATGACTGAGTGGACCGGACCTCAGATACGTACCGCTGGAGGGCACTTAGTCCCGTGGGGTTATGCACCGCAAGGATAGGAATAAGAGAATTTGTGTATGTCGGCAGCTTTATTGTGCTTCCTGAGTGCTCCCGGGAACTGATCATAGGCATGGACTTTTTCAAACAAACAATGCAGTCGTTAACTTGCAAGAGTCCCAGGTTTCGTTTTCTACGGAGAATGCCATCGCCTTCTGTCACGCGGAGAAACCAATCGTTCTACCTCTCCGCATTGTGGACGAAGATGTAACCGTGCCGCCACGTTCCAGTGTGACCGTTCTTGTGAGGAGTGAAGTTCTTCGTGACTGTGACGGATTAGCAGACGGAAACATGGGACTACTACTAGAAAAAGGGCTATGCGTGGCAAGAGGCCTGGTGAGCCTTCGTAATGGATGTGCGCATGTCCTATTACCTAACTTTCGAAATTAGCTGCAGCATGTTGCGAAGGGAACATCTGTAGCATCGCTGCATGAGTACGTGCAAGTCTCAGATGTTTACACTCTTGATAAAGCTTCAGAGACAGTAGATAACGTACTCCAGTCAGTAGACATTGACAGAGATCTCTCGTCATCTCAGAAGCAACAGATTGCTGACCTCATCAGAGAGTTTGCCGTGTGCTTCTCCACCTCGTCGAAAGTCGGACGTACTCCCGTCGCAAAGCACCGTATCGTGGTCAAAGAACACGTGAGACCTGTGCATCAGCGCCCATACCGAGTAGCGCCAAAAGAAAGGGAAACCATCAAGAACCAAGTGCAGGAAATGCTCAACGATGATGCAATACAGCCATCCAACAGTCCGTGGGTATCACCGGTAGTGCTAGTCAAAAAGATGGACAACACTCTGCGGTTTTGCGTTGACTACAGAAAGCTGAACCAAGTCACAAAGCGTGATATTTACCCACTTCCACGGATAGATGATGCCTTGGATAAGTTACGCAATGCTCACTTCTTTTCATCATTGGACTTAAAAAGTGGATATTGGCAGATCGAGGTGGACGAACGAGATCGCGAGAAGACGGCGTTTGTGACCCCAGACGGACTATACGAGTTCAAAGTGCTCCCTTTCGGTTTGTGCTCTGCTCCCGCTACTTTCCAGAGGATGATGAACACTGTTCTCTCCGGACTCAAGTGGCAGTCTTGTCTCGTTTACCTCGACGATGTAGTGGTTTTTTCTTTTACCTTCGAGCAGCACATCCAACGACTGAGATTGGTACTGGATGCAATTCGCGTGGCCGCACTGACCATCAAACCGCAAAAGTGTCACTTTGGATTTTGTCAGCTTCGCTTCCTCGGGCACATAGTTAGTGCGGAAGGCGTCGGCCCAGACCCGGAAATGATTGCAGCAGTTGAAAATTTTCTGGAACCGCAAGACAAAAAGGCCGTCAGACGATTCCTGGGACTATGTGCCTACTACAGACGCTTTGTTGAAAACTTTGCTAAGGTCGCTGAGCCTTTGACACGGCTAACGAAAGAAAGTGTACCATTCTCTTGGCGGGAGGAACAAGAAGCGGCTTTCTCAGAGTTGCGACGCCGTTTGCAGTCTCCTCCAATACTTGCCCATTTTGACGAAGAGGCCGATACAGACATACATACCGACGCGAGTAACGTTGGCCTCGGTTCCATCCTCGTTCAGTGGCAGAATGGAGAAGCAAAGGTCATTGCTTACGTGAGCTGCACTCTATATAATGCTGAGTCTAATTACTCAGCGACAGAGAAAGAGTGTCTCGCAGTTATATGGGCCATCAGCAAGTTTCGCCCATGCCTCTACGGCAGACCGTTTCGAGCAATCAGTGATCATCATTCATTGTGTTGGCTGGCAAACATCAAGGACCCTTCAGGAAGACTTGCTTGATGGAGCCTGCGTCTGCAGGAACACGACATCACTGTGGTCTACAAGTCCGGTCTCAAGCACAATGACGCGGA
Organism: Rhipicephalus annulatus; assembly: GCA_013436015.1. NCBI lineage: Eukaryota > Metazoa > Arthropoda > Arachnida > Ixodida > Ixodidae > Rhipicephalus > Rhipicephalus annulatus. Next base: position 184,515 of record WOVY01010837.1, read on the forward strand.
TTGCCTGTGTCGCGCACCTGTTGAGTCTTCATCATCTGACCAAGAACAAGACATCCCATTTCTTGGAGTTCTGAATGTGTCGGAGATGGCTCGTCTTCAGCGAGAGGACCAGGAACTACGCCCGCTTATCCAATACTTGGAGGGTCACCAAATTCAGGTACCACGAGTTTTTGTCCGTGGTTTGACATCCTATATCCTCCGGAACGACGTCCTATACAAGCGCAACTTCGTAAACACGGGTGAGACGTTTCTGCTTCTTGTACCATCATCACTGCGAGCAGAAATCTTAGAAGCGTGTCATGACGAGCCATCGGCTGGCCATATGGGTAGTAGCCGCACTTGGCCAGAAGTCGCCGGAAGTATTATTGGCCGAAATTAAGGGATTCGGTGCACCATTATGTTAAGTCATGCCGCGATCTCCAAAGACGTGAAATACCACCATCGAAACCAGCGGGTCTGTTGCAACCAATACAGCCACCAAAAGGGCCATTTCAGCAAGTGGGAATGGATTTGCTTGGTCTATTTCCTCTCTCTTCATCGAGAAAGCGCTGGATTGTTGTAGCAACAGACTACATGACTCGATATGCTGAGACATCACCTCTCGTGAAAGGAACGGCGAACGAAGTAGCCCAGTTTTTCGTCACTTAGTTTGTACTACGACATGGCGCACCACAGATTGTCATTACAGACAAAGGAACAGCATTTATTACCCGTTTGATGCAGTCCGTTATGAAGCTCACCCACATCGATCATAGAAGGACTACAGCATACCATCCGCAAACAAACGGATTAACCGAAAGGGTCAATAGAACTCTCGCCGACATGATCTCGATGTATGTAGACATTGAGCACCAGACATGGGACAGTATTTTGCCTTATGCAACATTTGCGTATAATACCGCAGTACAAGAAACGACACACTTCACGCCGTTTCAACTTGTTTATGGTCGGACGGTCACAACGACCTTAGACGTGATGCTACCTGTCAATGATTCGAATAAGAGTGACCGACACATCAGCGACTACATGGAAATGGCAGAAGAGGCACGGCAATTGGCAAGACATCGTATTATTTTGCAACAAGGCTCATATGCAAGTCGCTATAATATGAAGCGGAGAGACGTACAGTACAACCCCGGAGACAAAGTGTGGGTGTGCATGCCTATACGCGCACCTGGCCTATCGGAAAAACTGATGCGGCGTTATTTCGGTCCTTACAAAGTACTTCGCCAGTTTGGCCCGCTATACTACGAAGTAATTCCTGAAGGGCAAGTGTGCTCACTCCGACGCAGGAATCGCCCAGAAGTCGTACATGTAGTACGAATGAAACCGTACTACGAAAGTTACTGAACAAGTCAACTGATAAATGTGCTCAAACATCAGATAAATACTCCTTTACAAAACTGTTCCACGTCAGCGTACGCATCGGGACGATGCGTTTTGGGAGGGGGACTAATGCCGCATGTTGTTAGGCACCTACCGAAGTCTTGCCCCGCTTCCTGCTCTTATGAATTCTGCCACAACAACTGACAAGCCAAACGAAGAAAAGCTGCTTTGGCGCAGTCGCGTTTTTTAGCTAGAAGGTAGGGGCAGGTGGAGTCGAGAGATGAGTGGGTGTTGACTTGGCAATGAATGCACCAGGGTTGGGCGCAAACGTGAGCATCGGGATCTGCTGGTAGAGGAGACGCACAGCGGCGCCACTTGGCCGGAACGCTGTGTTGGGGGCATTGATGAGCACGGTGCCCTATAGCGAAACACCGATTGCAAGTAGGGGGCATAGACTTATGTGGACGACATCGGAAAGAGACGCGTTTGAAGTACACAAAGCGAGGAATGATGGTTCCAGCAAATGTTGTGAGGACGGATTCAGTGGAGCCCATCATACGTGCAGCGAGTATGTCTGAAGTAATGGATTCGAGGTCATGCAAGAGCTGAGATGATGTCAAGTGACAACCGACGTTGTGTATGACGCCGAGACATGATATAGGAGGAATGGGGACATAGGGCTTAATGGTGATCGGCTTACCACTAAGTTCCAGACTTGTGAGGGAGAGTAGGAGGTGGGCAGTGAAAGGTGAGTGCGTTGTCAGAAACACAAGGCTCTGAGCAGGTTTGGCCTGAAGGGTGACCTCCGCACTGGTCTTGGGAGAGAGATTTACGGCGGCTATGATGGTAGAAAGCATGTCATAGAGAGGCAGTTTCGGCGTGAGTGCTCCGCGTGGAAGTTGGATTCCGACGGTGATGAGCTCGGAGCGGGGGCGGGCGGTCGAGGCAGGTTTTCGATTGGCACTAACAGTGTTCCAGCTGCCTTCAGGAGATGGCGTATTGTCTTCGTTGTCCTGCAACGCCGTGAAGTCCATTTCCATCGATAAGTCGTCAGCTGAATTGATGGAAGGCAAAACTTAGGCGATCGAAGGAACGATGCTCATCAAAACGCGCTTGTCGACAGACTCGCAATTTCCAATGGGTAGGCCAGACGCACATGAGGTGGGGAGAGCAGCAGGCGTGGTTGATTGCAACGGCAACGCTGCATTACGGCTCCCGGGCTCCGGCGTTCGCGTGGCTATCAAGCTGGGAGCAGCAGAGACGCCACCAGTGTTGCATGTTGCTGGACCGTGCGCGCTGTTGAGGAACGCTGCCTGCTGCTGTATTGTTGTCGGCGCTAGGCTGGTGTTATTGCCAGATGTTGACAGCGGAGGCACGACTTTATCAGGGGTACGACCGGAGGAGGCTGGGCTTACCGACAGGGCGTCAGTTGTCGTTGGTGTCGAGTGCTGGGTGGGACGCTGCATCGTGGAGGTGCAGGCGCGGCGCGTTAGGGTTAGCGCGGCGCCGCGCCGCTTTGTACTTTTGAAGGGGCCTGGAGGGCCAGCCTGGGGTCAGACCGGGGCCCAGATGGTGTCGGCGTGTCATGAAAGACTTCTAGAAGGAATAGTGAGCTTGTCCAGACACGGGCGGGGCCCGGTAACGGGCCAAGAACACGTGAAAGCGGAGCACTGTACCCGGCCAGTCAAACAAAACGGCGCCACCTGGCGGAGCCTCGGGCAAAAGTACAACAGGCTTTCACCCTTTCATGCTTGAAAAGTATATGGGCATTTCACTCTCTCAAAAAGAGGAATAGTAGAAAGCTGTTTCACTCTCTCGTTTCATAGAGAGCTAAGACGAATTTCACTCTGGTGTTTTGGGAGAGCAGAAAAACACTCTGAGGAGTAGCAGGACCTTTTTACTCCTGCCATATCCTTCGCAGTTTTCAGTGTGTAGGCGTAAAAGAAAGTGTACCGCATTGGTCATGCTAGACATCAAGAAAGCGTAGGACAGCGTTGAGCATGTAGTTGTTATTCAGATGCACACCATGAACTTCCCAAAGTACGTGCACGCAAAGATTGTGGAAGTCTTTGAAAATAGATTGTGCCATTGTTCCCCAAGTGGTATTTCTTCATCTACGTATTCGGAACAAGAAGCGTTCTGCAAGAAGCAGTTCCTTTTTAAGCTTTATTTATTAAACTGATTTGTATCGTACGAACGACATGTTGATGTGTATTGAGCATGTAGTTGTTATTCAGCTGCACACCATGAACTTCCCAAAGTACGTGCACGCAAAGATTGTGGAAGTCTTTGGAAATAGATTGTGCCCTTGTTCCCCAAGTGGTATTTCTTCGTCTACGTATTCGGAACAAGAAGCGTTCTGCAAGAGGCAGTTCTTTTTCCAGCTGTATTTATTAAACTGATTTGTATCGTACGACCTGTTGATGTATGTAGAGATGTTTATGTGGATGATATCGCATTTTTTTGCCGAGGCCTACAATACTCAGTCTATACGTAGTACGACAGTCATGCTGGTTAGCTCTAGAAGGGTGGCTTGATGAAATACATCTGCATATCAGTGTCATAAAATGCTCCATACTTTCGTTTCTTGTTAAAGACTCTATGCACATGCTACTTTGTTGTCCTCTAGAGAATGTTCTGCGAGTGGAATGTGTTTTTTTTTGGCCGCTCTGTTTTTGAAGGCACAAGAATGGAAGGCTAGAGTGGAAGCAACTAAAATTTATTTGGTCAAGAACAGATGATATATAGGTGAAGCTTCACTTAAAATAAAAATTCAAAAACAACAGACAGCTAAAACTGCCAAACACGCCACAAGCAAGAAAACAATATATCTCGCACCTGCAGAAGATGACACCAATGTTATAATTTTTTCTCTTGCTTGCGGCGTGTTTGCTTTTTTGCTGTTTGATGCTTATGTATTTCTTTTTAATGATACTTCACCTATATATCAACTGGTATTTCTCAATTAAATGTAACTTGCGAGTCAGCGCTTGTCTCTGTCCTCTTCTTCTGTCCTCGTTCTATGCGCGCTGTTCAGCCTACATGAAAGGCACACATTGATTGTACATTTGGCTGGCTTGTTACGGAATATTAGACAAGATTAGTCAATTTGGTATGCGAAGACAAGCGCTTTTGTCAATATGCAGCATGTAATTTTGCCCAGTCTTTATTATTTGACGCATGTTACTCTGGGGCTCCTGCCTATATGCTTCACTTTCTTGTAATCCTCGAGAGGCAAGCCTTGCGACAATGTTTGTCTCCCTAAGTTTGTAGCAATAAAGTCTTGTACCTGGAATCTTGACTCTCATCATGTGATTTACGTTTCAAAATGTTGGCGGTACAATCATATTTAAAGCTTAATGAATCTCCAGAAGGTTTCACGAAACAGTTTTTATCTCCCATACCGAGTTGTTCTTTGACCCCAACTGGCAATTTCGAACGCCTCATATTCTACATAAACATACCTTTCTTGAGAAATTAGGGGTTCGTTATACTAACGTATCTTCAATCTGTGATGGAAACAACTTTATTAAAATACAATTTCGCAAGATTTTTCTGACAATGTAAATTAAGTTCGCACCGCCTTTTAAAATCTATTCTGAGTGATTACCTGGTTCATTTAGCAATTGATACAGTAATTGCAGTGAATAATTCGCAAAATAAAGAAAAATGTATGACTGCGATCTTCGCTCCTTCTCGAGATTAGACGTTTTCTCTACACCTTGCAGACTTCCTACTCATTTTTGTAGCAGAATATTTCTGCGATAGTTTCAGCTCTACAACTAGTCAGCATCAACGAGTTCGGCCGCCATTTTAACTGAATCACTGTCAGTGTGTCCTGCTATCACCGAAAACAGGAACTGACAAGTGCTGAATGCTTTCAAACTATAAGTTCCGCCGCATAAGTTATAAGTTTGGCCTCCGGGACTTTTTTCTATCAAATAGGGCATGGTCGTCAAAACCATTGTTAAATCACCAAATTATTGAAAAATTACGGCGTCTAAGCAATATATAAAAAATAATTAGAAAAAAACTGACAAAATAGTTTTCTTTACTGCTCCTAATGAACGCAGTGGAATATCAACACCAATATCATCGTTGAAATAGTAGTTTATGTCACAATAAGTCGGCTGCAGGGTGAAACTCTTTGTCTCAGTTTTTGTTTACACATAGCTGGTCCGGTTCTTTCTCCTAATTTTCCGGAGTTTCTGAGACAACAGTCCAATATATATCTGCAAAACATACGCCACTTTGAGCAAAATTTCATTAGGTACCATCTTCCATCTCATAAGATCGAAGTTCAACACTCCAAGTGTATATTCTTTTTGGGCTTTGTGTCTAGGGTACAATGACGGTGAAGCTGCCGATGCATTGCAAGAGCTTAATAAAAAGATTCAAGCTGTAGAGCACATATATTACTCTTAAAATATTTGTTTCCTAATTGTTTATATATTTATTTATTTATTGTTGCTGAAATCATCTGATTCATTTCTTCACTTCACTTTATTACCTTTTGAACGGGAAGATCGTTAATATACATTACGAACAAGAGGGGCGCGAGTAGAGATCCTTGGGGGACGCCGGATGTTACTAGGAGGGGGCTAGAACGGGTATTTTTGAAGGAGACGAACTGGGAGTGGTTCGTAAAATATTGTGTGATTCATGCGAGACTGTTGGGGTGCAGGTTAAGTTGGGAAATTTTTACATGTAGGCGTTTGTGTGGTACCTTATCAAAAGCTTTTGTGAAGTCGAGAAAGATTGCATTGGTCTGAAAGGGGCGCTCGAGAGAAAAGTGTAGATCATGAAAAATACAGCAAGTTGGGTTTTAGAAGATATTTATTTACGAAATCCGTGCTGGCAAGAATGAAAAAAAATTGTTGGTGTAAAGGAAGTGCATGATGTGATGGTATATGACATGTTTCATAATTTTGCAAGGGACGCTTCCTAGAGAAATAGGTCGATAATTTAGGGGGGACTGTTTGTTACCTGATTTGTGGACTGGAATGACCTTTCTCTCGTTGCAGTCGTCTGGTAAACATCCTGTTTTCAGTGACATTGAGAACATCATCGAAAAGTACATTCACCCACGGATAACACAACAGGAGCCATCACTGGTATTGTCGTAGTAGGTGGCGTAGGAAACGGTATGTTGGCTTTTTTAGTGAACAAGGATGACAACGGTTTTATGTCCATAATACCTATTTCTCAATTTCAAATAATAATTTTCTCTTAATTTCTTTCGTTATTTTGAAAGCAATAAGCTAACAAAATAAAGTCTTTGGGTAGAAGTACCCAGTTCTTGGTCAATCCCACAGCGTGGTTGTGGGCCGCAGATTCCAGGCTCTTCTCCTCCTTCGTTGTGTACCAGTCTATGTATCATCTACTTATAAAGTATGTTTTTTTTGAGGAACACAAATTTGATCAATTCGTACTTCTCTAAGTGTCTGCGAGTATTGTTGAAGTCTTGCTTCAAAGATTCAGGTGGTTGTCCAAATTTATAAGAGTCAACCACTTTCCTAATATTTCAAAAAGTTCTGGGTGGTGGCTGCTGCCTAAACAAGATTCATGATTAGCTATGACACGAAGAACTTCCGGGCCACGAATTCTTCTGATATTTCTGAAGCACAGTCTTCTACACATGTGGGATTCAAAATGATAGTGGAACAGGCAGTGGTGTTGTTTGGCAGGAAAAGTGACCCTTTCAAAGTGTATCCGAGTTTCGTAGGCCCAGCTTTTAGATTTTCAAATGCGAAGACTTACTTGCATACTACAGGCACATGAGCGTCTGTTTATGCGTCCGCTCATGCATCCGTCCATCCATTCTTTCATTCTATCCCATTGCATCACATCCGGTTCATGTGGCATCCCGTTCATGTGGCTTCATCTGTGGTCTTCAAGAAGTCCTGGTTACACAATGACTTTACATGTCGTCGAGAACATGTGATAAATTTTGTGTTGTCTGCAGTCTTTCGTCACGTGACCTTTTTTAAGATACCGCAAACATAACCCTGCCTTAGGGAAAATCTAATTATTGTTTGTCAAACTCATTTCGTCGTCACAGTTTTGGGCACGATGCTTCAATGGCTTGCAAAAAAAGCAGGAGTCAGGCTTCTTCAACACGCTTCACAGAGCTGCAACGAGTAAAGGTGTGATGTCCTGCTGCTTGTGGCATCTGTCCAGATTTCTGAAGAATTTCTGGTCCTTTGTGGGATGAATGAGGCGCCAGAGTTGCTCGGCAACGAAGCTCATGTTCGATGAAGTGCAAAGATGTTCCAGCTCTTTCTCTATTTCAGTCGTTCTATCATCTGGGTCCTATTGCTCTGGCATCTTCAGTACCTCAGCAATCACGTCATGCCAGTATAACGTGAACGAGTATAAAGAGGAACTTGTTGCAAGTGCTTTCAGACTCCTATCATGCGCTTGTACTTTGTTATAAAGGCCTCGATGTTCGCTGGTGCTAGAAGACTTTACTGGCCTGAGATCTAAGAGGCTTTAAGATGTTCCTCTATGATGATTCTGTCAACAAAGAAGGGTTTTTTGAGGATGTGTACTGCGTCTCTGGTAGTTACAGCGAATAACGTGCTCACGTAGTTAAATTTTTTTTGCAGTGCTGACCTCGTCGTTATTGTGCCCTCCCACCGAGAACCACATCAAAACTATTGCCGCATGTTGTTAGGCACCTACCGAAGTCTTGCCCCGCTTCCTGCTCTTATGAATTCTGCCACACCAACTGACAAGCCAAACGCGCCAAGCTAAACGCGCCATGCAACGCTGGCTGCACGTGTCACCACATCACGCGCTGGACAAGGAACGCTGGCGGTTTTTCGAGGAGCAGCTCGAGGCGAGACGCAGGAGAAGTTGACGAGGTTTTGACCTGTGAGCTCACAACCTTTGTGTATTTAGTTTACGGGCACAAGTTCGCCATTAATTAATAGCTGTTTTAGCTTCCGGCACTGTATTTGTTCGTTACAAACTGGTGGAGGTGCTGGGTATGATTCCAAGCCCATCTCAGCATAGGGAACATAGCCCAGAACCCCGAAGGTGGGAGCCAGCGCTGTTGACTCCCGTACACCAACGAACGAGTCGTCGCCTACGAGGTGAGCAGCCCGAGCTTGGTGCCCTCTTCGATTCTTTGAGACTAGCGGAGGACGTAAGTTCCGGAGCCCCTGCAATGGCCACCCAAGCGACTTCATTTCAATCGCATATCATCATGGACCCGTCCCACATACCAGAGGTATTTCACGGTGATATTTTCGAGGATTCCGAGGGCTGGCTCGACAGTTTCGAACGCGTTGCCAGACTGAACGGTTGGAACGAAGACCGGAAACTTCGCTACGTCTACGTGGCACGGCAAGATTCTGCACGTACGTGGTTCGAAAACCACGAAGCGTCCTTATTATTGTGGGACGACTTTCGAAGAGAGTTTCTTGCTACGTACCCAAACACGGACCGCAAAGAAAAGGCAGAGGCCGCTCTTCAGACGCGAAACCAACGGAACAACGAGAGCGTCGCCATGTACATTGAAGACATGTCTTGACTGTTCCGCCGGGCCGACCAGAACGTGGCTGAGGGAAAGACGTTGCGGCACCTGATGCGTGGAGTGAAGGAGGAGCTTTTTGCAGGCCTGGTGCGTAATTCACCGCGCTCTCTTGCTGATTTCAGATCAGAGGCGACCATGATAGAAAAGACCATGCAGCAGTGCGCGCGCCAATACAACAGGGACGTAAGCGTCTCATCTGTTAGCGCGGCGTCGACAACCCTCACGAGTAACATTGATCTCTTGAGTGAAATAGTGAGGGCTGTCGTAAGGGAAGAACTCCAGAAAATACACATGACTCAAGCTCATCCAGCGATGTCGTCACTTGCCGACGTTGTGCGCGAAGAATGGCGGCAAACGGTTCTACAACCACAACCTAAGGTACTAAAGCGCGCACAACCGGAGCCTCCGCCTCAGTTGTCGTACGCGCAAGCTGTACGACAGGACCTCCGACGCATGAATCAGACGGCTGCGACTGCTGTGATGCCTCCGACGTTTTCTCCGAGTACGCCGCTACCAATGCCGGAAGCAAGACCACGTAAGAGCGATGTATGGCGCACTGTAGACCGGCGGCCCCTTTGCTATCACTGCGGAGAAGCAGGTCACCTTTACCGGGCGTGCCAGTATCGTCCAGCGGGACTGCGGGGTTTTTCAGTCAATGCACCATGCCCACGGAACGGTGAACGACCCTACGAAATCGAAGAATACTTGTCTTCACGCTATTCACCTCAAGACACGCAACAACGGGAGTCGCGTTCGACAGCACCGATGCGCTATCGGTCGCCGAGTCCTCGTCCGTCATCAAATCTCCGAAGATCACGTTCACCTAGCCCGCGGCGGGAAAACTAGAGCCAGCGACCTATGGAGGTGAGGCCGCTGATATACTGACAACTGAAGACCCTCCATTGTTCGCCCGACAGGACGGTGGCAATTACGCAACGACGCTCAAGTGCAGTAGTAGCGACGTTACTTCCGAGAGATTAGTCACGATCGACGACGTCGAGGCCATAGCGCTAATAGACACTGGTGCAGACTATTCCGTTGTCAGTAATGCTCTCGCAAAGAAGCTTACGAAGGTGATGACTGAGTGGACCGGACCTCAGATACGTACCGCTGGAGGGCACTTAGTCCCGTGGGGTTATGCACCGCAAGGATAGGAATAAGAGAATTTGTGTATGTCGGCAGCTTTATTGTGCTTCCTGAGTGCTCCCGGGAACTGATCATAGGCATGGACTTTTTCAAACAAACAATGCAGTCGTTAACTTGCAAGAGTCCCAGGTTTCGTTTTCTACGGAGAATGCCATCGCCTTCTGTCACGCGGAGAAACCAATCGTTCTACCTCTCCGCATTGTGGACGAAGATGTAACCGTGCCGCCACGTTCCAGTGTGACCGTTCTTGTGAGGAGTGAAGTTCTTCGTGACTGTGACGGATTAGCAGACGGAAACATGGGACTACTACTAGAAAAAGGACTATGCGTGGCAAGAGGCCTGGTGAGCCTTCGTAATGGATGTGCGCATGTCCTATTACCTAACTTTCGAAATTAGCTGCAGCATGTTGCGAAGGGAACATCTGTAGCATCGCTGCATGAGTACGTGCAAGTCTCAGATGTTTACACTCTTGATAAAGCTTCAGAGACAGTAGATAACGTACTCCAGTCAGTAGACATTGACAGAGATCTCTCGTCATCTCAGAAGCAACAGATTGCTGACCTCATCAGAGAGTTTGCCGTGTGCTTCTCCACCTCGTCGAAAGTCGGACGTACTCCCGTCGCAAAGCACCGTATCGTGGTCAAAGAACACGTGAGACCTGTGCATCAGCGCCCATACCGAGTAGCGCCAAAAGAAAGGGAAACCATCAAGAACCAAGTGCAGGAAATGCTCAACGATGATGCAATACAGCCATCCAACAGTCCGTGGGTATCACCGGTAGTGCTAGTCAAAAAGATGGACAACACTCTGCGGTTTTGCGTTGACTACAGAAAGCTGAACCAAGTCACAAAGCGTGATATTTACCCACTTCCACGGATAGATGATGCCTTGGATAAGTTACGCAATGCTCACTTCTTTTCATCATTGGACTTAAAAAGTGGATATTGGCAGATCGAGGTGGACGAACGAGATCGCGAGAAGACGGCGTTTGTGACCCCAGACGGACTATACGAGTTCAAAGTGCTCCCTTTCGGTTTGTGCTCTGCTCCCGCTACTTTCCAGAGGATGATGAACACTGTTCTCTCCGGACTCAAGTGGCAGTCTTGTCTCGTTTACCTCGACGATGTAGTGGTTTTTTCTTTTACCTTCGAGCAGCACATCCAACGACTGAGATTGGTACTGGATGCAATTCGCGTGGCCGCACTGACCATCAAACCGCAAAAGTGTCACTTTGGATTTTGTCAGCTTCGCTTCCTCGGGCACATAGTTAGTGCGGAAGGCGTCGGCCCAGACCCGGAAATGATTGCAGCAGTTGAAAATTTTCTGGAACCGCAAGACAAAAAGGCCGTCAGACGATTCCTGGGACTATGTGCCTACTACAGACGCTTTGTTGAAAACTTTGCTAAGGTCGCTGAGCCTTTGACACGGCTAACGAAAGAAAGTGTACCATTCTCTTGGCGGGAGGAACAAGAAGCGGCTTTCTCAGAGTTGCGACGCCGTTTGCAGTCTCCTCCAATACTTGCCCATTTTGACGAAGAGGCCGATACAGACATACATACCGACGCGAGTAACGTTGGCCTCGGTTCCATCCTCGTTCAGTGGCAGAATGGAGAAGCAAAGGTCATTGCTTACGTGAGCCGCACTCTATATAATGCTGAGTCTAATTACTCAGCGACAGAGAAAGAGTGTCTCGCAGTTATATGGGCCATCAGCAAGTTTCGCCCATGCCTCTACGGCAGACCGTTTCGAGCAATCAGTGATCATCATTCATTAGTGTTGGCTGGCAAACATCAAGGACCCTTCAGGAAGACTTGCTTGATGGAGCCTGCGTCTGCAGGAACACGACATCACTGTGGTCTACAAGTCCGGTCTCAAGCACAATGACGCGGATTGCCTGTGTCGCGCACCTGTTGAGTCTTCATCATCTGACCAAGAACAAGACATCCCATTTCTTGGAGTTCTGAATGTGTCGGAGATGGCTCGTCTTCAGCGAGAGGACCAGGAACTACGCCCGCTTATCCAATACTTGGAGGGTCACCAAATTCAGGTACCACGAGTTTTTGTCCGTGGTTTGACATCCTATATCCTCCGGAACGACGTCCTATACAAGCGCAACTTCGTAAACACGGGTGAGACGTTTCTGCTTCTTGTACCATCATCACTGCGAGCAGAAATCTTAGAAGCGTGTCATGACGACCCATCGGCTGGCCATATGGGTAGTAGCCGCACTTGGCCAGAAGTCGCCGGAAGTATTATTGGCCGAAATTAAGGGATTCGGTGCACCATTATGTTAAGTCATGCCGCGATCTCCAAAGACGTGAAATACCACCATCGAAACCAGCGGGTCTGTTGCAACCAATACAGCCACTAAAAGGGCCATTTCAGCAAGTGGGAATGGATTTGCTTGGTCCATTTCCTCTCTCTTCATCGAGAAAGCGCTGGATTGTTGTAGCAACAGACTACATGACTCGATATGCTGAGACATCACCTCTCGTGAAAGGAACGGCGAACGAAGTAGCCCAGTTTTTCGTCACTTAGTTTGTACTACGACATGGCGCACCACAGATTGTCATTACAGACAAAGGAACAGCATTTATTACCCGTTTGATGCAGTCCGTTATGAAGCTCACCCACATCGATCATAGAAGGACTACAGCATACCATCCGCAAACAAACGGATTAACCGAAAGGGTCAATAGAACTCTCGCCGACATGATCTCGATGTATGTAGACATTGAGCACCAGACATGGGACAGTATTTTGCCTTATGCAACATTTGCGTATAATACCGCAGTACAAGAAACGACACACTTCACGCCGTTTCAACTTGTTTATGGTCGGACGGTCACAACGACCTTAGACGTGATGCTACCTGTCAATGATTCGAATAAGAGTGACCGACACATCAGCGACTACATGGAAATGGCAGAAGAGGCACGGCAATTGGCAAGACATCGTATTATTTTGCAACAAGGCTCATATGCAAGTCGCTATAATATGAAGCGGAGAGACGTACAGTACAACCCCGGAGACAAAGTGTGGGTGTGGATGCCTATACGCGCACCTGGCCTATCGGAAAAACTGATGCGGCGTTATTTCGGTCCTTACAAAGTACTTCGCCAGTTTGGCCCGCTATACTACGAAGTAATTCCTGAAGGGCAAGTGTGCTCACTCCGACGCAGGAATCGCCCAGAAGTCGTACATGTAGTACGAATGAAACCGTACTACGAAAGTTACTGAACAAGTCAACTGATAAATGTGCTCAAACATCAGATAAATACTCCTTTACAAAACTGTTCCACGTCAGCGTACGCATCGGGACGATGCGTTTTGGGAGGGGGACTAATGCCGCATGTTGTTAGGCACCTACCGAAGTCTTGCCCCGCTTCCTGCTCTTATGAATTCTGCCACAACAACTGACAAGCCAAACGCGCCAAGCTAAACGCACCATGCAACGCTGGCTGCACGTGTCACCACATCACGCGCTGGACAAGGAACGCTGGCGGTTTTTCGATGAGCAGCTCGAGGCGAGACGCAGGAGAAGTTGTCGAGGTTTTGACCAGTGAGCTCACAACCTTTGTGTATTTAGTTGACGGGCACAAGTTCGCCATTAGTAAATAGCTGTTTTAGCTTCCGGCACTATATTTGTTCGTTACAATATGTGCCACTGCTGTCGATGGCCATCGAATTTCTGCAATCCACGTTTGGCCATCTCAATATGACACTAGTGGAAGCTCTGCTCGTGATACGACACTGGACTTGGAAAGCACGGTTGTTCGTAATAGAAAAGCGAAGTTTCATCATTAATGTGGTAATTCTGTTCCCACGGTTGATCATCCTTACGTTTATTTGACCCAAAAAATGCCCAAGAAGAAGGCAAAATGAGAGTGTGTCTCACGGCTTCGCCCCGTGAGCCACCATACTTACCACCCTAGCCATACATACCGCCCCGTGGGCCACAATACATACCACCCTCGTGTGCGAAGCCACCATACATACAAGTAACAAACAAATGAGGAATACTTTAACAATTATAGAATCATAAAATATTCAAACAAGGCTGTTATTAGGGATAAATACAAAATGCACTATCATTAGCACTATTAATTTTATATTCAAATACATACAATCTGAAGTGTAATATGAAAAACAATAATAAATTAATATATCGCATATAATACATACCCTCAGAACATGCACCTTGCCCTGCTGCAGTAGTTTAGTGACTAAGGTACTCGGCTGCTGACCTGCAGGTCTTGAGATCGATTCCCGGCTCTGGCAGCTGCAGCTTGGATGAAGGCGAAAATGCTCTACGCCCATGTGCTCTGATTTGGGTGCACGGTAAAGAATCCCAGGTGGTCAAAATTTTACGCTCTCCACTTCTGCGCCTCTCATAAAGATATGGTGGTTTTTTGATTTTAGACGCAACTTTTCAATCAGCGAAGTCACCCTAAAAATGTGCTGAATTTATTTCATTCATAATTTGCTTTCCTAATTGGGCAGTCTGTTTAATTTCGTTAGCGTATGCAATTACCTCAAATATTATGTTGCACAATAGCCCAATTTGGTTATCAGTGTACTGTACACCATAGCTTATTCGACACATTGGACCGACCAGCGCATGAGTGCGCAGATGATACGTATGCATTAGGAAAACTTTGAAAGCTGTTTACCGTTTTTATAGATTAATAGGGAGATTTAGCTTGTACGTATACTTCTGTACGTTACCGTGTTACCGGATACCGGATAGAATCTGCGCATGCGCGGGTATTTACGGAACGTAAGCCTTTACGTTTCCCGCTGGATCGGGTTTAAAAGTTTACGTTTCCCGCCATATAGACTTTACGTTTCCAGCCTTATCTCGCAAATCCACCTTCGTTCGTAAAAGCTCGTGGTATCCGCATTGCTGGGACTCTAACCGTCGAGTTGCTATAAGAAAAATAGCCGAAGTGCGAGCGCCAATGGCCATTACGTTGTTTCATCCAGATTACCACATCTAGAATGGTCGAGGACACAAACACCGTAAACGTTCAAATTTCCGAGAAGCTGGATAGGTAGTGCAACCTAGTGGGGCAACAGTAAACCAGGTAATCACAAAATTGTTATTGCAGAAACATTGTGCATTGTACATCTGATGCAAAAAAACGCACAGTGCCGTTATTACAAATGAGTTACCTTTTTAATCATTCTCCCCTCAAAAACATTACGCATAAGCCAACGTGATAATGACTGTGGTTGCACGAAGTGTCACAAGATGTCGACACCATCGTTGCAGTAGCCTTGTTTTTCACTCTTTTGCCCATACGAGGATACTGTACACAACAAAAAAACGTCCCGTGATTTCACCACAATGAAGATTCAATCATATGTAGGTTTAATGCAGTTTATATGCAGTTAGCATCACCATTTATGGTTTGCGAAAACGTAAAGGTATACGCGTTTACCTACGTACGTGAACGTTTACGTATGAGCAGCTAACACGTTGAAAAATATCCGTTCCGGTAAGACGGTAAACGCGAACCGGTATCCGGTAAAACGTTAACGTAAAGAAGTATACGTACAAGCTAAAACTCTCTAATATGACTGGTTGGACCCTAATACACCCTGGGAATGAATGTGCTTTATACACATAAAAGAGTTACATAATTGTGGAGACTGGGGTAGTTAAAAAAATAGTGCACGTCTTTACAGAAGAATATAATTTTTTCTGTTTTGTTACACGCACCGAAGACTCGAAGACAATGCATAGTTTGCGAGTAGGTATAAGAAAAATGCAGCCGTTGTTTAACCCTCCCTGAAAGTAGATGCAGCAGGCAGGCGTTTCATTAAACTGATCAACCTTGATATTTTCAATCGAAGGTTACTCACATAATAGGGTTAATTGGGGTCGCTTTGAAAACATACACAAAAGAATTTTATTTTGTTTACCTTCGCGGTAATTTCTTAATTGAAAATCGAAACAATGATGTTCAAGTAGATTTTTAATAAATATCTATATTTTATTTTTTTTGAATTTATTTTTCATACGGTGACCATAATCCATAATTTTAGTCCACCCAACAAAAAATTTGCAGGTATCTTGATAACGCGTTGATCTAAATTTGAAAAAAGATGCATTGTTATGGTTGGCATGCATGAGTATGTTTGGTGCAAAATAAATGGCTAATGTCGTTCATGTAAAGTATGAACACTATATTACAATGTATGACTCTTTGGTGAACGACATATTTATTTACATCTAAGTCAGACCTAAACATAAGAACTTGTACATACTTTTTTCTTGCCCAAACGTACGTTTGCATTAGATCAACCACACTATCGCGCATACAATACGTTTGCAGCTTCCTAATCAATATTTCAAGTATTATCGAACCAAAAGCCTAATGAAAATTCTGAAATATTCCGACAGTGTTAACCATCTTACAAAGGTAATAATACGAAGTAGAGCAATATAAAATCGTCTACTTGGTTGAAATCAATACTGTTGTTCACAAATATATTTTTGTTTGCATTAAGAGAATATAGGCTCTCATGGAGGGTGCTGTTTCTAAACAATGCAGGTTTCTTACAAGCTATAACAGGCACCTACTGCCTCCACAGATTATTTCTAGGCCACAGCGAGAATATTTTGCCACTAATAAATTACTGTGAAATATAATAAACAAAATTACTTCATATTGCTTTTATCGACAATTTTAGGTTGGTGTTTTATAAGGCCCCAGTGTTCTAAGTCACAAATTATGGCCAGCCTAGTTCTTGGAAGTCTCAAATATCTGGTGCAGTTTCGGTGATTTATCGTTGAATTTCTGCAACGCGATGCTGCAGAAACCAAAACCAGATGCACTGATTGCATCGAAAATGCGGAACCTGTGCGCTTTCAAGCGAGAACTTCATTTTAGGTAATTCGAATGATGGCGTGCGAGAAACATGCTTTGTATCATCCTAGTAGACCATGCCGAGAAATGATGTTTCGTGCGAAATATCCGGTGGTTATTTGAATACTTATAATTTTACCTTCTGAAAGGTGCAAGACTCGAATATAAAGGTGAGAGTCCTTCAAGTCTTAAATGCGTGGTTGCCGGTGTCCGGTTTCCAAGCACGATGCCAGTTGCATGTGTCGTCCCTCCCCAAGCGGGAGGATAAATAAGCCTTACGAGCACTCGAAGGCGCATGGCGTCTTCACGGTTTGCAGTGCTTGTTTGCAAACTGATGCGAAACCGAGGCAGATTAGTCACCCATCTCGCGGAGATTCCGTAGAGGTGAAATCGCACGTGGCGTAGCATGGCGACTGCCTTTCCTGCCCACCTGGTGCGTTCAGTTACGGTTTTTCCAACCTAGTGGTCTGAGAAGTCCGGGATGGCCATTTTTAACCATGCTCAATACTTTTGATAAAAAACCGCATGCCGTAATTTGTGACGTAGAAGAACGTCACCTATAATAATAATAATAAAAAGAAAATTGAAATGTTTCTGCTAGTCACTTCTGGGTAATTTATTTTTGGTAATCTGTTTCCGTCTTGGCCAAGGGATTCTCCGCACAAGCTGCAAGTGCCTAACTATTACAAACTTTTAAGAGAAAATTGGTATTGCTTAAAGCGATACTAAAGGCAACTATGAAGTCCACGTTGATTGTTGAACAGCAGTCCAAAAACTTTGAAATGTGACTTTGGTGCTATTGAAGGGCTTATTTAGGAATAAAATTACGTTTTAGTGGTCAGCATCGGGTCAGCACACTTTAAATTACCTACTTCACGAAGCGAATCATTTCACGTCACTGTTGCCGTGCACAACGTTGTCCAACTTTACTGCATGGCTCCGGACACTAGTAGCAGCAGAACAAAAGCAGCGAAAGTTACAGAAACACCGACGGCCATTGATCAATATTCTGGCACCGGCTCCAAGTTGGTGGACGTGTATTGGTTAAACTTGGTCCCGCTAGGTGACATGACCTGTCCAGTTCAACTTTGATGCAATGTAGGAAAATAGCAGAAAAAAACACAAGTTCCTGTAGCTGGCCATTCTTGATATCAAGGTAGTTTACAATAGTGTGATTCAAGAAGATTTGCAGGTAATACTGGATAAACTAGATGTAGAAGACGGAATAACTAATCGTCTAAAGAATCTCTATGAAAGTAACAAGGTATTTATCAAATGGGAAGAACAGGTATCTGAACCTATAAAAATACAACGCGGGCTTCCACAGAGATGTCCATCGTCACCTTTGTTATCTATACTTTATCTACATGGACCAGAAGCCAAATTAGAGGGTAGTCTACTCGGCATCATCCTCTCTTTTGTCAAGCAAGGAAAACACAATGACCAGTCATTACCAGCTTTGATGTATGCAGATGATATAGTATTATTAGTCAAGAACGAAAAAGATCTGCAGGGATTGATAGACATCTGGGGTAATCAGGGAGAAGGGTTAAATTTGAAGTTCAGGAGGGAAAAATTGGCAATTGTGGTTTTTAATGATAACAAAGGCAGTGAGAATAGAATACAGGAAGTTACGCTAGAAATAATGAATAATTACAAATATTTTGGCGAATGGATAAATCACGGGGCTGATTACCTAAGGGGGGACAAAAGATAAGAAACGACTAAGGGTAACAGGAATGCAGCATTAATGAAGAATGGGGCAACGTGGAACAACTATCATAGGTACGACGTTATGAGAGGGATTTGTAAAGGTGTCAAGGTCCCGGGTTTGATGTTCGGCAATATGGTCTTGTGCATGGCATCATAGATTCAAGCAAGCTTGAAAATAAACAACGTGGCATAGGTAGACTTGTTTTTGGAGCACACGGGAATACCCCGAATCAGGGGGTACAGGGTGACATGGGATGGAGATCGTTTGAGTGCAGGGAAGCTAGCAGCAAAATAGGATTTGAGGAGTGATTGAGAAAAATAAGTGAGGAGCATTGAGCTAGGAATATTTTCAGCTACTTGTACAGTAAAAAAATTGATACTACATGGAGGAAGCGAACTCGAAAATTGTCAAGCAAGCATTTAGACCACAGCAGAATACCAAGCCAAAAGAAAGCACTGGTTAAAAAAAAGGTGAAGAAAGCAGTGAGGGGCATGTAGAAGATTTGAATGCTTACTAAATCATCATTAGAGACGTACCAAACTTTCGAGCAGGGAATTGCAAAAGAAAAGATCTACGGTAATTCTCGGGGTAGTTCTCTGCTGTTTGAGGCCAGAATGAGAGTATTCCAAACCAAGACGTACCGAGTCAAGTACCAAGGCACAGGCACTGGTGTGTAGCACGTGTAGAGAGGAGGAGCAAATGGCTGAACATTTGATAATGTTATGTAAAGGGCTCCACAGCATAGGGGTTTAAGAATAGTGAAGGCAAAATAGGCTTTAAAGAGGTACAAATAGCCAGGAAGAGGCTGATTGGAGGCTACAATCAAGACACCAGTGAAATTCAATCCATGAACACCTATTCATAGTACTTAACTTCATTGCTATGTAGCGTGTGCCACCACTCGATCTAAAGGGCACAGCCGGATACATTCATTCATCCAACTACGAGAAAATTTAGTTTTTGGACCACTCGCACCATTTCTCATGTAACGTTCAACGTTTTTGCCCTGAATCAAACAGAAACCAACAGCCTGCATTTTATGCGTCACTTGATGCACGTAAGGTTCTTTAATTAGTGCAGCTAGATCAATTTCTTGTGAATTGTTATGGTTGTTTTTTCAGACGTCATCAGGAATATTTTGAGAATGTCCAACTGCAGCGCATGGTTTTGTGTGCATTTAACCTAAAGGGGTCCGGCAACACTTTTGAGCATGGACAGGAAACGATGCCGATCTGTAGTAGAGGCTCCCGTGAACACGCCAGCCAACGGTTAAAGCGCAGCACGCAGCCTGATTCAGAATAAATTATCAAAGTCAGCTAATACTTGTTTTCTCTTCCCTCAACAAATCATGCAATAAGCCCAAAAATTACTCGTAGTAAGTACGTCTATCAGGCATTGGCTTATTCGAATATGGCGCGCTCGGTTGTTACAGTGATCACCGCGGAAGGCCGTCACTTCTCGACAAGTGCGCTTCCGATCGCACTGAAATAGCCACGTATTTGAAGAAAAAAGTGCTCAAGTTCATGAGGCATGCAGGTAGTATTTTGTTTGTCCCTCCCATTTCTCTTTGCTTACCTTCCAGTGCTTTCATCGGGACGAGAGAAGAAAGAATACGATTGCAGCGTGTACAGATCTTTCTAACTGGACTCATGCTGAACGGATTCTAAAACATTGGCAGCGTTGAATTCATGAGGCAATACGCTTTTTCAGCGAATCAATTCTATGGTTACTCAAAAAAGTGTTTTGTATCTTTTCTATTATGTGTTGGTAATATTGTCGTTTTAGATGTCGCCATATATTAAGCTTTCGCTGTGGCGTGAATTTCTACTGGACTTTTTTGTCCCTTAGAAAAACAACTCAAGCATTGGGCGGCTTTCGAGAGAAAGGGCGATATAAATATTGGGTGATAGTTATGAAGTTGAGTTTTCTTACCTCATTCAAATATGATTCTTGCGTGAGCTACGTTTGTGGCACATAGAAAAAAAATTTCATCAATCAGAGCCTGTTGGATATGTATGTAATCAAGGCGACAGTAGGATCAATAATTGGCTTTATTAGTGTTGCGGCAATGTTTTCTTAGGTTGGTGATCTTTGTTTAGTGAGCATATGGTAGGGACCACTTCCTATGCCGAAACGGGTGATAAAAACAAAGAATTAGTGAAGGGGCTTTGGATATAGCATTCGGCCGGCTTAAGGTCAGACACTTGCCCCATATTCCTTGACGATAATGCATACGAAAGTTTGCTTGTGCTTTTCCAACACGTGTAATGTGGCTCGTTTGTATATCGCGAGTGAAAGTGACCTGTTTTTTTCCTATCAATTTATTACCTCGATTCCTTATCCGCATTTTCAAAATCAGTGAGGTCAGTTTGTTCATTGTTTTTCAAAAATTCTAATTTTTTTTCATATAACCGCTTAAAGGGGCCCTGCAACACGTTTTGAGCATGGTCAGAAATTGCTGTTGATCGGTAGTTGACGCTCCCGATAACACGCGAGCCAAATGATAAAGCACAGCACGCGGCCTGGAATTCACAATAAATTATTGATTCACCTAAAGATAGCTTTCTCTTCTTTTGAAAAATCACAGGTTATGCGCGAAAATCACACGTTAATTACCCATCTATCAGTCATTGGCTGATATGAACATGGCACACTCACTCGTTACTGAGATTGCCGTAGGAGGCCGCTACTCCTTCACGCGTGTGTGCGCAATCACACTGAAGAAGCGGTGCATTCGAAGAAAAAAAAGAAAAAAAAGGTCACGAGGCATGTATGGCGTTTTTCTGTGGCCCTGTCTTCTCTCTGCCTAGCTTCCAGGGCGTTCGTCAGGATGAGAGAAGAGATAATGCAATTGCAGCATGCGAGAAATCTTTGTAACACTTTTCGCACTGGATGGATTCTTAAAATTTTCGTGGCATTGAATTCGTGAGTGAACAAGCTTTTCCAGTGTATTCATTTTTGGTTGGTGGAAAAAGTGTTTCGGAGCCACTTTAGGTGCCGGTGTAATCTACCTTCATCTCTTGTGCTGCTTTACAGCAATGCACAAAAACTGGTAATGTAATTACCAACAATTGTCGCCATAAACCGGATGTTGACATTTGGTGGATCAGCTGCCTTATACAGTTAATCTTATTTGCAGCCTAGCATTAGAGAATGAAATTCAAGAATATTTGATTATTTTACATTTCGTAAAATTGGTCGGTTTCTGCATTTGATTATGTGAGATTTAACGTCCCAAAACCACCTTATGATTATATGTGACGCCACAGTGGAGCACTCTTGAAATTCCAACCAACTACGGTTCCTAAACCTTACCGCAAATGTGAGCATACAGGCCAATAACATTTTTGCTTTAATCAAAAATGCAGCCGCCACAGCCAGGATTCGTTCCCAGCACCAATAGTGTCAGCAGCCGAGTTTTAGCCAGTAGACAATCGAGGCTCGGCCCCGTTTCGCCATTTTATTAGTGAATACACATAGCTGAGCTCAATAGTCTGGCTTATGGATTGTCTTGCAATACATTATCAAAACAGGAATCAATTATGTTTTATGGTTGGCTAATTATTCTGGCAGAAGTGGAAACGTTTACACAAAAAAACTGGACAACATTAGTTCCATTAGTTTTTGGAACCATCTTTTGAAACAGAATTGAACCTCAAACGATCGGTTAGAATTTACATCAACAAAAGCTTTCTTAGAAAGCCGAGAAGTGCGTTCGTTTCACCACTTTCTGGACGGTAGATCAATATTATTACAACCTTTTTGCGCATCCAGTAACTGCATCTAAATCATTACGCACAATACAATAGTTCCGTCACGTCTTGAAATAGAACTTTTGTTTAGTATATAAAAATCAAAGTAACGACGTCTGAGTGTGAAAAAAAATCAAGTTTACCAGAAACGTGTTGCATAAGAACGCGAAATTGAGAGAGAAGGTGTGCTGCCATCTTCAAGGAATATTAGCGCCTTTAAAAGAACACGATAATTGAAAGAAAAAAACTAGAACACACTGTAACTAGTTTTTCCTACTGCCGGCCCCGATTTTCACGCGAATATTCTTTTAAGTTCCGAGAAACACGTGACATTAACGCCATAATCAACGTGTATAAAATCACTTTTAGTTTGTTCACCTTCGTTCTTCATGATCTGTGCAATAATAAAATACGGGCAAGATCACGTTCAGAAAGGAAGCCGAAGTTAAGTCAAACTATTGAAAGAGACAGCATTGTGATGTATCGAAATGTTAATCAAAATAGAAAAAAATAAAACAAAGGCAGTAGGTATAGTAAATGTCTATTCCATCTTTAGATCATCTTCTGATGTACTTCTCATTGCACATGCTTCAGGATTTTTCCTGACAAAAATCATTCCCTGAGAAGACCATGTGAATATATTGCTATTCTGGGCGGTTTTTGTTTTTGCCACACAAAAAAATATTCTTGTTTACATCTGCTTACTTGTATCTTTTTCCTAGTTATCAAGTTATCAAGAAGCTGCATATTACTGTATCTTTCTTTCAGTTCATCGTGTTTTGCAAGCCATCTCCCTTCAAACTCAGTCGAGCATATCTTATCAGTATAACTGGGGGTTTACCTTTAAATGATGTCAAGGGATGCCTGCTTTCTACGTCAAAGGCAGACAGTCTCTCCATGTCAGGCTTTTTGACAATATCGTTAACTTTTGACAGGGCATTCTTGTTTTCAATAACGGCATGCCATGAATTTTAATATACGGGCGGTAACTGTACTGCAGCAGGCCAATTAGCTCTTAATTTATTTCGACCATATCTGCGTGCCGCAGCTTTGCTTAACAGCTTCCGTGCTGTTGCGGATGCTTTGTATGCCTTGCAGTGATTTCGCGAAACTCTTTATGCGTATTTCACACGGGCTGAATGTATTTTTGAAGCTAGTCACTGTTTTATTCTGTAAGATCATCGACATCAGGGGGGGGGATATAAAGTGCGCCAAAAAATTTCTAATTTTCACAAGTTGCTGGCTTATGGCTTTTCTTAAAGGCAAGCTCCAGCGTCTTTTTGAGGTCAATAGATCTGAATGAAATACACTGGGTACGTACATTGGCACGTGTGCGCCATTCGGGCCAAAATGCAAACTTGAAAGTTTCACAGAATCTCATAAAATGACTTTCATAGCATGACTCAAATCAGCCCCGCCGCTGTGGTCTAGTAGTTAAGGTACTCGGCTGCTGACCCGCAGGTCGTGGGATCCAATCCCGGCTGCGGCGGCTGCATTTATGATGGAAGCGGAAATGTTGTAGGCCCGTGTGCTCAGATTTTGGCGCACGCTAAAGAACCCCAGGTGGTCTAAATTTCCGGAGCCCTCCACTACGGTGTCGCTCATAATCATTGAGTGGTTTTGGGACGCTCAACATCATACATCAATCAATCAATCTTTGACTCAAAACGCTCACCTTTCGCCAGAATTAATGGCAACATCGTGACTGTGACAAGAGTTTTACCTGGCGGAACTGACGGAAGTGATGTGCCACACTGCAGCGTCTGCTTCTCTGCTATAGATTGAGTGGCTTTGGCCGGCGTTTTTTTGGTTGAGCGTGTGGTTTCCTTGAACGTGTCTGTGGGTGTGCGATAGGTTGCAAGTGGTGTTGCCTTGCCACACACAATTTGCCATATATTCACCGTACTAGCGTGTTCAGCCGATTGTGACGAGCGGCGTGGACAGCTACGGCTGATTGATTGATTTATTTGTGGGGTTTAACGTCCCAAAACCACCATTTGATTATGAGAGGCGCCGTAGTGGAGGGCTCCGGAAATTATGACCACCTGGGGTTCTTTAACGTGCACCCAAATCTGAGAACACGGGCCTACAACTTCTCAGCCTCCATCGGAAATGCAGCCGCCGCAGCCGGGAATCGAACCACCGACCTGCGGGTCAGCAGCCGAGTACCTTAGCCACTACCACTACGGTGGGGCGGACAGCTACGGCCATCTAGCAGCAATTACGCGCAGTCAGGCAGTTTCTGGGAAATTATTGCGTCACACGTAGAAACGTGCCTGGTCGGCTTTCAGTTTCAATATTAGTCTTTAGGTAATTAAAAATTGGCCTTGACGAGAGTGTCTAACCCCGTATTCACACACGCTCCTCGACTCGACTTTCACCCTTCACTTGGCAGAATTGAGCACTGCGCCGCTGCTCGGCTGAAAGTGACGCTGCGCTACTCAAGAACCACAGCAGTGTATCGCTGATATGCAATGACTTTTCCTGCCTAGAGACGCCGCTTCCATCGGCCTTCTCAAGTGAACGTGAAGTCTTGAGTGGAGGGACGTTCTAGAATACAGGGGTAAGGAACATACAAGTACCATTATCTTGACGGGATAGAAAAATCACCAGAGTTTGCCTTTAAAGCGGTGATGGGCCAATTGATCCTTTTCTGCAGCATGCACGACGAAAGCAGTGCAAGAAGTGTTGCGATGAGAAGCAGGCACGGAAAGTGGCTGACCGATAATGAGGGGGATGATAGAAGCCCGGCGATTTTTGGGTGGCAGGCCAGCGATGGGATGCAGTGTCGGTCAAGCTAGGTGCGAAGGGTTTTTCCTCTGTGCGTGCTGCAGAGCAGAGGCCACGCCAGTTTGTGGGGTCAGCTAAGGCAAGTAGATGGCTCGTATTCTACAGCGACTTACGTGTGAGCTTGATTTTCTGCTGGTGGGTTTAGCGCCGGCTTTCCTGCCGTAACGTTTTCGTGCGTATGTTCTATTGACCGTCAGTCAGTGGGGATTCTTCATTCCACACCCTAAACCAATGCTGACCCTAAAGGGTGTAAATGAGCTTGTCGCCAGACGAGCACCTTTTGCTCCCTATTGGGTGTTCAAAAAAAGGGTGCTGAGGAAGGGTTCAGAGCAAAAATTTTAAAGGGTTTATTGAGTGCACCCTTTAAAAAAGGTGCTGTGATGTCATAACACTCTTTCAAATGGGTGCTGGAAGGGTGCTCTACGTCGACGTACCAGTGGGCCAAATGTAGGATTTATGCTGGAGATGGCTAGAAATGCAGAATGCTGTATACTCTGTAGACCATGCTGTGTGACAGGCCACATACGCTTTGTTAATACTTGAACACATGTACTATGTCGTCCATTTCATCATGAACACGTGCACCATGCATGCTTCCGGCCCTCCACAGAGTGCCTTCCGCAGGCGCTTATGAAACTAGCACTGAAACACGGTGACAGCTCTAGGTGGGGCTTTTGCATCATTGTCTTTTAAAACACACTGGCTCTGCAGAGAAGCTACTGGTAAGTTGGCTGCAGTGTTTTGCTTTCTCTATGTGTAGGCAAATGGAAAATCCGGCACTGTTATCGAGAAGTGCTGCAATTATGCCTAACCCTGTCCAGGTGCTGCTCCACGGGTTTTTTTCTTTTTTGCTGCTCTGGATAGAACAAGCCGCACTTACTGCACTTCTTAAGAACAGTGCCGAATTTCAAATAAACTTGCACTGTTGCAAGAGGAAAGTTTGCTTCACCGCAAAGGAAGTGTGATTTGGCGAAGCCACCATTCTCCAGCTGTCAACAAAGTAGAGGCCCCACTTACAGCTGTCTGTACTTTGAGTACTAGTTACCAAAGTACCCTCGAGAAGCGCTCAGCAGAGCACCGGATGCATGGTGTAATGTTCAAGGTGGAAGTAGACAACATGTAAAAATATACCTCAAAGCAAGCTATATTGAATAAATATGTGTGTTTAAATAAGCCTGAAATGGATCCCTGTGTGCGTATATGGCCTGTGCTACCCATTCTGGTCCAGAATGAATGTAATCTATTCAAGGCCCTTTCGTGCACACATGCATGCCTAATTTATGGATGCTTAGTTACCATACAGACATGCATGCCTGCAAATTAAAAATTCATAAGTGTAGAATATAGGTGGTTATTTCAAAAGCTATATACTAACTTTAAAAGGCACATAGATAAAATGCACTAAATACAGAACCTTACCACACTGCGCTCTTTTAAATTATGTGTAGCAGAAGTGAGCTTTGATGCATGTGAGAATGCAAGATATTAGGCCCCAAAGAAAATTTATGACAAATAAATAACATAAAGCAAATAGTCACTATTTTATTGTACCTAGCATACAACCCAAAAGATTAGCAATAGTAAACATGAGCTATGACTTGCTGCACCAATTGTAATGATGAGATCTGTGTGAGTGAGGATCAATCTTCTGATTTTCTAATCTTTTTCTTAGGGTAGACATCTTTTTTGTGACGAGACTTCTTTTTTAACTTTTAACATTCTGACTTCCCTCCTTGCATAGTAGGTAATAAATAAATTATTTAGAACAACAAAATATAAGTTAGAGGCACCAGATGTCCAAAGGCCTTTATTGAGGGTGTTGCCAGCGCCCACACAATTGAAAAAGAAAATTGATAGAAAAGTAGGTTTGTGGTAAAACATGCGGGCTTATATAACATGCTTTGGTCATCATGCTAAAAGCCTTGACTACAATCTTGCTCAAGGCTTATTTAAAGCTCTCCCTTTATATATGTGTGTGTGTTTGCAAACTTGTGCACTCCAAAATCACAAATATTGACAAGGAAATGCAAGTGGTCTCAGATTAATATAATGTGATCATTCAAACACTTGCACAATCCATCTTCAGCTGCCCAGGCGACTATGGTTCTTTTGACAGAAGTGTGGTCAGGGTGCTCGTTTTCTACAGCACATCTGATCCCGGAAGCCTAAAATAAAGACAGAAGTAATTTCAAAGAGTTTCACAAGACAGACTGTCCAAGATACAATATGCTTTGTCATGCCGGGAAGTTCTTTGTTCTGTGTGAGTAGAAGTCAACATCAAAATCGGCTTTGTTTTAAATGGGAAACATGCTTGTTTGGGGTCGCCAAGGCAAAAAGCTGTGTAAGGAACTTAACAGTACCTGGAGGCCTACAGAGTGTAGCACATACAACAAATTTCACATACAAAAACAAATAGCATAGTAGAAAGAAAATATACATACAAAAAACATCTGAGCAATGATTGAACCTATTGCACACGTGAAACATGAGTTAGGTTTGAGTAAAAAAGCTATTCATCAAGTAATTGCGCACATCCAACTTGAACAAACCAAATAAGGCATTGAAGTTAATTAAAGTTTTTAAAAGAATTTTAAAGTTCCAATAAGCAATATTCTAGTCTATAGCTCTACTATAGTGTGTCATGAACGTAGTACTAATATTTGCCTGTTAGGTATACTGTAGTCATGAATACATTCAGTTTTCTTAATACCTAAAACTAAGTATGTTGCAGTTCAGCTGTTCATGTTCAATAAATAGTTGTTCGTGGTAGCATTTAGGTCACAAAATTGACGCTAAAAATTCGGCAGGACCCACATACTTTGGGAATCGATGTTATGCGAGACACGTGAATGCACGGTGAATGTATTTTAATTTTTTATTGAGCGATCCAATGAAGTGGAGCTCAACATCTGCACAATTCTCGCACACACATACGTTAAACAGCCGCATTTGTTTCATTTGTTATGGGGAGATGTTACACCCATGGCAACATTAGCAGTTAATTGCAGTTTCGTAACGATGCCAACTAAAACATGGATATTAGCCACACTAGAAGTGGTAGGCTGGTATGAAGCATTGGTGTTTGCGCTGGGACTCGCGAGGATGATAGCCCTCAACACTGCTGCACAAATACCTCACAGGATGGTGCCTGACTACAATTGACTTTGATTTGACCTCACGGCTGCATCATAGGAGTGCATATGTAATAGTTATAAAATTTGATAGGCAGTACTGCAACGACAGTTGATGTTACACAAATAATAGGGACAATTTGGAAAGTATAACTAAGGCCGGGCATGGTTCTGTGGTAAAATATTTCATTGCCAAGCACAGTACTAGGTTTCAATTCCTGCTGGGACCCTAAACTTTATTCTTTGCTTTCTTTTGGTCAATGCTGCCTATGTCATCTTTTTAACAAGATAGCGTTGAAGAGCTCGTGCCACAGAAAACCCGCCGCCGGCGTCTGCCCCGTTGGTTGTGAGCGAAAAATCGTCTGTGCATCTGTGACCGAAAAATCAAGTCACCTAGTTTTCAGAAACTCAAAGAATTCCTACTTATGATCTAATGGAGGCGTGCTAATTGCTGCAAAATAAATCCTCCAAGGCATACTAATAGACACTCAACACAGGGTTTAACACAAGGAAGTCCATTGACATCGGCCAAAAATTAACTTTTGATGTACAGCGCTATTCCTTTTCCCCATTTCATGATCCACACAATGCCATGATAATTGTACCCTGGTATTTTTGGTGGGCTATATTGCGCAAAAAGTACAAGGATTATGTCAAAATAATGGCATCAAATTTTACCGACATGTCATTGAAATAGAGACGTGGGCTATATTGCGCGAAAAATACAAGGATTATGTCAAAAGAATGGCATCAAATTTTACCGACATATCATTGAAATAGAGACACAGGCTTCTAGTCTTATTTATAATGCTAAGAGCATTTAGGGTAAACGCATTAAAGATAGCTGGTGGCCTTTTTCACTATCTAGGTATCAATTTTGCACTATCTAGGTATCAAAATTCTGCCAAGTCAGTCATAGTACACCGACATTGCAAGCTCAAGAAAAGTGTGGCTCTGAAGGCAACAACAGAGCGTTTTGCCAGATCTTCTAAGAAAGCAGTCCTTAAAATTGATGTTTCCATTTTTTGCTATAAATTTTGTGCCTTGCATCCATACAAGCCTCCATCCTACTTGTTTTTTTTTGCACTCGTGCTCTCACTAACTGCTTACCTTGTCTTGTCAAGTGTTCGTTGACATAGATAGGACTACTTAATCTAAAACGAAAGACCACTGTAGACAGGCGTAAGTTTTTTGTCTCATCCAGAACATTTCATTTGTGACATCGGGCATAATGCACTACTATTATTTCAAACTAGGCTTGTTTAATCCTACTCTGTCTGTAGCGTCAATATCATCACGAGTAATAGTTTTTCCATCATCGCACAAAAATTTCGGACAGCGTTAAAAGAAAACCCTAATCTGGGACGCCTTTGATGTCAGATAGTTCAACCTTGAATACAGTGTAAGTTCTTCAATTTCTATCTGAAGTTGCTTACTTTCACCGGAAAGTTTTTTGTGCTTCTTTAAGGTGCGACAGGCTCTTCATGGAAAACCTTTATTTCTAAAGGGAGTGCATTGACACTGTCACGAGCTTCGTTCCACACCACTTGAAAAACCAAAATTTAGCATGAATTTTGTGCTGTAAATCCTCTGCTTATCAAGACAAACAATTCGCAGGAAACAATAGTACTCTTGCTTGGCAGAAGTGCATGTAGTAATGCTAACACAATTAAAGCAAGAAATAAGTGTCTCACTTGGGCAAAAATGATTTCGGCAAGCACTGTGAAGACCACACACACTGCTGCCAAACTGAGGAAAATATGGCGAGCACTTCATATAAGTAGGCAGAATTCAGTAGCTTGGTGAGGGGATCGCATGAGCAGGGTGAACAGAGCTGATGCTTGGAACAATGGTTCAGAGTTTGCTGGTGCTTGGGCTCCTTGACCTTGTCAGGAACTTTCCTTGAGCAACCTCACTCACATGAAGTGACAGACAGTGCCGAAGAATTTTTGCACCGGTGCAAAAAAACTATATTGGTGGGGTTTTCTAGACTGCATGCGCTGCTTCCCAAATTGCAGTGAATGGCTAGAAATGCATGGCCAACACATATTTAGTGGCACGCAACTGAGAAATACAAAGAGTGCATGTTGCAGTTTAAATACAACAAAAAACACGCTGTTGCAGAGCTCTGAATGTCGATGTCATACATGTGAATTTTCATTCACCTTTATAGCTCGCTCTTGCACGAACATGAAGTTAAAACTCTTAGACGAAGGCAACCCCTTTTAGCTGTATCGACTGTGTCTAATTAAAAGATAAGCATGCATGAGTAATGTTGTTGCCTGCGATCAATAAATTCTGTTCTTGAATCTGGTCAATTATATGCACGAGTGCATCCATAGTGGCACATTCGCACTTCTATAGTTATGATTGTCATGTGATGTGTTTCTTAGGTTGATGCCATGCAATATGCAATACATGAATATTTTATTACGTAAAATTGCAGTACCACTGCATATACATGTCAGTATGTGCATATGCATCCACTGCACATAAAATATAAAATTAAAGGATTACTGACACATGAATTTTTTACCAAGGTAGTGGATGGCTCCAGAAATTTCGAACACCTGGGGTTTTTTAACGTGCACCCAAATCTGAGCACACAGGCCTACAGCATTTTCGCCTTCATCGAAAAAGCAGCCACCAAAGCCGGGATTTCATCCTGCGACCTTCGGGTCAGAAACTGAGTACCTTAGCGACTAGACCACTGCGACAGGACTTCAATCTCCCTGTTCCCCCGTGTAGGGTGGCAGGCTGACTTTGCTGGTCTGGCTAGCCTCCCTGCCTTTCCTTCTCTACTATTTCTTCTCGAGTTCAACGATTGAAGCTGCCTTCAAGCGGCTAACATTGGGACGTTTTTAATTTGCCTGAAATTAGGATCACTAAATGAATATTTTGTGCTGCTTCATCGTGATCACTGATCTAAATTGTTCTGGTTGGCTAAAAAGGCACTACTCCTCTTTTCTCATCAAACAGCACAAGCTGTATAATTACCAGAGGGGGAAAAGTGGAAACGCTAAGACACAACATTAATCTTGAACCATATACCATCGCAGTAAAGCAGGCAAGCTTCTGCAATAACGACCGGCAACCAGGATCTCAGAAGCTACAGATAGCAACATAACATAATGGTTTCCCAACATGACGTAAAGGCAGAAGAATCGCATTGTGCCTAACCTGCTTCATTATGATAACGATGGGGCCACAGCGTTATTGGCCTCTGTATGCTAATAACAGTTTACTTGCAAATCATGTGACAATAACAATCAATACGACGTCGTGAATCTTGCGTCCTACAATGTGGTCCAAGTACCAACAAGGTGGTTTTAGTGACGTCGGTGCATGTCAATAAACAACAATCACTTGTTGATCATTATTTTTGGTATTATTCAATTGGTCTGATGCGTACATTTTCAAAAAACGGCAGTTTAGACTTGTTCATCCTTAGATAAATACAATGTCTAATTTTGCATGCCAGCAGCAACATATGCACACCTTAAGCACGCATACCGTGATGTCTTATAACCTTATTGTCTTTTGAGCAATAAATTAGGTATTCAAACACTGCACACACCACAGCCCACTTATAAATCTGCAGGAGAACACAAAGAATTTATGATATCAGATAAAGCATTACACTTGTTTTAAAAATGTCATTAGAAGTTGTGGTAGAACTTAGTTTTAGAATGTTTGTAGAGGTAAAGGTATTCGGCAAAGTTTTAACCCCAAAGTATGGTGCATAGCCCACAATTCATAAAAACAAGAACAATGGAATGATAGGTGAACAGGGGGGAACAAGCAGTGCCACCAAAATTGCGCTCGAACGAGTGAACTACTGCTCAACCTAGCGCTTGCACAGCTAAGGTACGGCTATCGGCTACTCATAGACAAAATGTATTGAGGAGGCTGTGTCAAATGAGGAGGCTGTGTCAAGTTTACGCACACTTAATTAGGCTCATTATCATGGAAATTTATTATTATACGTGCGCGGTGGATGCAAAAACATTTGGTCACACAGAAAAAAACACATCTACCTTATAGTAGTCACAAACATTTAATGATCATGTAGCTGTTGAATAGGGGACGCGTAACATATAAAACTTTCTTCAGATACTTCTTTGCCACAGAAAATGAACAAGGCCTCGTAAATACCAACACGGACACCACGTAGGTATTCTCCATTCTTCTAAATTAAATACGCAAAGATCTATTTCAACGCGAACCACCGGAATACTCCAACGCACGCGACACACAGACGACGCTTACGGCTTACAGGCGCAGTCCCCGAACGGCGTCCGACGGCATTGCAAAAATGTAGTGACTTATAGCGTGCAGAGCGTTGCCCGTCGAATCAAAGCCGCACAGCGCACTATGCTTTAACACCACTCCCCACGGAAAAAATTCGTCCGCGCGTAACGTCCCTGAGCTTAGACTTGAGCCTAATGAAATCAGACGCGCCAACAGGCTCGCTACGTGAACAAAAACTCACTTATCATCTACTAGCTAGGAAAACCTTACTTCACAACGTTATTACGCTATAGCGCGCCCGATGTTAACCGCGGGAGGAGCCGATGACGCGAGCGGAAGCACAGGAGCCTGGACTGGGCGCGACGTGGCCTTGGCGGGAGAAGCAAAAAACAAAGGGTCGACAGCAGAAATATCCACCTACCATTTTTGTTTGGCGAGCGCTCAACGATAAGAAGCAGTCGGTCCTCTTTTGAGTAAAGTGCATCTTCGTAAGAGGTAGCACTGACAGAACACGAAAGACAGCGCAAAAGCACTTTGAACAACAACAAAAATTGAATTTAAACGCTCTCCACACAGCCGTTGTGGCCTCCAGGAAGATTCTGCCATTTCTGTCCTTCTGACGCCACCGATCTGCATTTGCGCACATAATCTTTTCTATGATAAGTAAACAGATTGTTACTGCCTAAAATTATAGTAAAAAGTAGTGAAAATAAACAATACGCCAGTGTGTATTGCATAGGATATTTCTTAACTTAGAAAAAAAACATAGCCCGTATTCGCGCGATATTTGAATGGTAAAAGGGCGTGCGCAATTTTAAACGTTTGCTTGCTTGTGTATTTCTTATACCGATACCTTGATAACATCTGTACATTGGTTGAGTGGTTAAGCTGGCTGTTAAAAACAGTGTTAAATTGGCTGTAAATTAGTACAAATTACAGGCCGCAAGCAAAATTCGTCACAATATAGTAAGCATACTGGTTGGCAAAAAATATTTTAGCTGTTTTAGTAATTTTTTTAGGAAAAGGTTTTAGTCAAGGCTCATTTTAACTTGCTCTAAAGATTATTTTTATGAACAAAAGCAAGAAAACCTTTTTATATTGTTACGTAAAAAATGACACGAGGTGTGTCTATTTAAAATCTATATTAAAAATGATGCGTATGGCGTCGACTAAGATGGAAGCAGCACGCGCAACCGACAGACCACTTCCTCGCTGTCGTCTTTTCACCGCTGAGACGTCAGCTACGTAGCATTACCCCCCCGGCGGTAAAAGCGCCGTCTCGGTGCATATTAACTACGGTCTTCAGTAGGC
This sequence comes from Rhipicephalus annulatus, assembly GCA_013436015.1. Taxonomy (NCBI): domain Eukaryota; kingdom Metazoa; phylum Arthropoda; class Arachnida; order Ixodida; family Ixodidae; genus Rhipicephalus; species Rhipicephalus annulatus. The sequence continues at coordinate 218,351 of WOVY01010837.1, forward strand.
AGGTGGTAAGGTTTTAGCCTGCTGACGTGCACAACATCACTGGGTGTGGTTGCAGGCAGGCTTGTGGTCTCAGATGCAGGAATGATCTCATAGGTGACGTCGGTTACCTGGCGGATGATACGGTAAGGACCCATGTAGCGAGACAATAACTTCTCTGATAAGCCAACCCGACGAACTGGGCACCACAGGAGAACAAGAGAACCGGGTGAGAAGTGAACGTCAGCATGCCGGCTGTCGTAGATGGCTTTCTGGGTGGCTTGCGAAGCCGAAAGTCTAGAACGGGCGATCTGACGTGCGTGGTCGGCACGAGCAATAGCGTCGCGTGCATATTCGGTTGACGGCGTTGTAGTGGTTGGAAGTAAGGTGTCGAGTGGTAACGTCGGATCACGGCCATAAAGCAAATAAAAAGGTGAATAACCAGTGGTGTCGTGGCGCGAAGAATTGTACGCGAAGGTCACGTGAGGTAGCGCCAGGTCCCAGTCATGGTGGTCGGAGGACACATACATCGCGAGCATGTCCGTTAGGGTCCGATTTAGCCGTTCGGTAAGGCCATTTGTTTGGGGATGGTAGGAAGTGGTCAGCTTGTGGTGCGTCGAGGAAGAGCGCAGAAGATCGTCGATCACACGGGACAAAAATGCGCGGCCACGATCTGTGAGTAATTGGCGAGGAGCGCCATGCTGTAGGATGACGTCGTGGAGCAAAAAGTCCGCAACGTCAGTAGCGGTGCTGGTGGGGAGCACTCGAGTGATGGCATACCTAGTCGCGTAGTCTATAGCAACAGCGACCCACTTGTTGCCCGATTTCGACTCGGGAAAAGGACCGAGAAGATCTATACGAACACGGAAGAAAGGTTCGGTTGGGATGGAGATCGGCTGAAGAAGTCCAGCCGGGGGCGCAGTAGGTCGCTTCCTACGTTGGCATTAATCGCAGGAGGACACGTAACGGCGAACGGACCGGGCGAGACCGCGCCAGAAAAAGCGGCGACGCACGCGGTCGTACGTCCGAGATACACCCAGATGACCAGCAGTTGGTTCATCATGAAGTTCGTGCAGCACGGTTGAACGCAAATTTTTCGGCACAACAAGGAGCTCAGGGCCATCTGGCTGGAGGCTACGACGGTACAGCGTGCCATTCAGGAGGACGTACATGCGAAGTGACGTGTCGTTCGGAGCAGATTCGAGACGGTCAATAAGTTGTCGCAGAGAAGCATCACGACGTTGTTCATCACCAATCTGAAGAAACTGGGACATTGACATGACGCTGAGGCTAGGCTCGATGTCTGGTTCGTCGGGCTGATCAACAGGGTAGCGGGATAAGCAATCGGCGTCTAGATGGAGACGTCCAGACTTATAAGCAACCGAGTAGGAATACTCCTGTAGGCGTAATGCCCAACGACCAAGTCGTCCAGTGGGGTCCTTCAGAGAAGAAAGCCAACACAGCGCGTGGTGATCTGTGATGACACGGAAAGGGCGGCCATACAAGTAAGGACGGAATTTCGAAACCGCCCAAACAAGAGCGAGACATTCCCGTTCTGTTATAGAATAATTGCGTTCAGACTCAGAAAGCAGACGGCTCGCATACGCGATTACACGGTCGTTGCCCCGCTGAATTTGCGCCAAAACTGCACCAATTCCGTGACCACTCGCGTCTGTTCGCACTTCTGTGGGAGCATCGGGGTCGAAATGTGCAAGAATAGGAGGTGTCGTTAGAGCGGTGATTAGCTGCGAGAATGCGTCAGCTTGAGGAGGGCCCCAAGAAAATGGGACGTCTTGTTTGAGAAGGTCGGTGAGTGGCCGTGCGAGTGCCGCAAAGTTTTTCACGAACCGGCGAAAGTAGGAACAGAGGCCCACAAAACTGCGAACATCATGGACAGAGCGTGGGACTGGGAAGTTTGTTACAGCGCGTACTTTCGCCGGGTCTGGCCGTACGCCGGCAGCGTCAACAAGGTGACCCAATACGGTAATCTGACGAAGACCGAAGTGGCACTTGGAGGAATTGAGCTGTAGGCCGGCCCGTCGAAATATGGATAGAATGGTCGAAAGGCGTTCAAGGTGGGTTGCAAAGGTAGGTGAGAAAATGATCACGTCGTCCAGGTAACACAAACATGTCGACCATTTAAATCCTTGTAGGAGCGTGTCCATCATTCTCTCGAAGGTCGCTGGAGCGTTGCAGAGCCCGAACGGCATGACCTTGAATTGGTAAAGGCCGTCAGGGGTAACGAAGGCGGTCTTTTCTCGGTCCATGTCATCTACAGCAATTTGCCAGTAGCCAGATCGGAGGTCGAGAGATGAAAAGAAGGTGGCGCCATGGAGGCAATCAAGGGCATCGTCAATGCGTGGTAGAGGGTACACGTCTTTTTTGGTGATTTTGTTGAGGTGGCGATAATCAACGCAGAAACGCCATGAGCCGTCTTTCTTTTTTACTAATACCACGGGAGATGCCCAAGGGCTCGTTGATGGTTCGATTACGTTTTTCGTAAGCATTTTGGCCACTTCTTTCTGAATCACTTCTCGCTCAGATGCTGACACGCGGTACGGCCGACGGTGAATGGGCGCAGAGTCACCAGTGTTGATTCGGTGAGTGACAATTTTAGTCTGGCCCAAGGGACGATCGTCGGTGTCAAAAATGTCACTGTATGAGGCCAAAACTTGGCAGAGAGCGTCGGCCTGGTGAGGCGACAGCTCCGATCCAATCATGGTTCGAAACATACCATCGTCTGAGCTGGGTGACCGTGAGACTGCGCTTCAGTCAGAAGCAGATACAGCGACAACACTGACATCGTCCTCTGTTATGGCAGTTAGCTGGGCTAGAGACATCTGGCAGGGCAACACTTGAGGGGAGAAACCAAAGTTAAGGAGAGGAAGTAACACACAATTATCCACTATGGTCGCGATGGTATAGGGCACAGTAACACTGCGCGTCAGCCGAACGTCAGTAATTGGCGTAACGATATAATCACCGTCAGGAACGGGAGGGGTCGGTGACAAAGACACGTACGTGACGGCTCGAGGTGGCAGGCGAACGAAAGTGGTTGGGCTCAAGCGGCTGGTGGGCTTTGCCGAGTAGTCGGCAAAGATTGGTAGATCAAGGCTGAGGGTACCAGACGAACAATCAATTAAGGCCGAGTGTGTCGAAAGGAAATCAAGGCCAAGTATGAGGTCATGAGGGCAGGAGGCTAGCACGGCAAAAAGGACCACGGCGTGACGACCGGCAATGCTGACACGAGCAGTGCACATTCCGATTACTGGTACAGTACCGCCATCGGCAACACGTATTGCCTGCGTCGTAGATGGCGTCATAATCTTTTGTAAGCGGCAGCGTAGAGAAGCGCTTATAATAGACAGGTGCGCACCTGTATCAATGAGGGCGGTCACAGGAACATGGTCGACTTGTACTTCAAGCAGGCTATGGTGCGTGGGAAGCGTCAGTAGAGGATTTTCGTTCGTCATTCGTATTGCAGCTTCACCTCTATAAGCTGCAATATCTAGTTTTCCTGCTGCGGTCGTCCAGAGAAGCTCGGCGAGGAAAAGCGCCGAGGTGGCGGAGAGCGGGATCGGCGACGTAGCGGCGACGGGGAGCGAGAGCTGCGGCGACCGGACGAAGGGGCGTCAGGGTAGCGGCGACCGGGCAAACGGGCGTCAGTGGAAGGTTCGTAAGATGCCGACGAATAGAAATTAAAGGGTGTGGCGTCTGAACGTCGAGGGCTCGTCGGATGCATGAGCGCCGAGGTAGAGAAAGTCTGACGTGGCTGGTTTGGCCAACGGCGGCGGCAATAGCGAGAAACGTGCCCAGGCTGGTGGCAGGAAAAACAAATAGGCCGGTCGTCAGGTGTTCGCCATTCCGAAGGGTTACGGTAGGGCATTGTTCTAGGTGAACGGCGAGCGTGTCCTCGGGAGTAGGACGGGACTTCAGGGCGAGTCAGGGGACATGCTGAGGGAAGTCCGAGGTTCGCAAACTCCTGCCTCACCACAGCTTGTATTAACGCCACTGACGGCTGTTGTTGGTCAGAGGCGAGCGTTGCGAAAACGGGTGGCTCAAGAGGAGCCGGACAGGCGGCTTCAATTTCCCGACGAACAATACGTGTGACGTTGTCATACGTGGGGGACTGGCGGGCGGCTTCACACGATGAGGTTGCGGCCGTGTTGGGCAGCCGGGTGAATCGCTGAGTAATACGGCGGCTCTTAGCTTCTTCGAACCGCCGGCACTCTTTAATGATGGCGTCGACGGTGGCAACGTTGTTGTACACTAGTAGATTAAATGCGTCGTCTGCTATGCCTTTCAGCACATGGGCTACTTTCTCCGACTCACTCATGTGCTCGTCAATCTGGCGGCATAGGGCGATGACGTCGTGAATGTACGCGACGTACGACTCCGTCGACGTCTGTGCACGGGCTGCCAGTTGATTCCGCGCTGCGATCTGCCGCCCAATGGTGTCGCCAAAAAGGTCGCGGATCTTCTCTTTAAAGGAATCCCAGCTCGTAATCTCCGCTTCGTGCGTCTCGAACCACACGCGCGGTGGGCCATCGAGGTAAAAAAGCACATTGGCAAGCATAAGAGTCGGATCCCACCTATAGCTTGCGCTGACCCGTTCGTACCGGTTGATCCATTTGTCGACGTCAACGCCATTCTGACCGCAAAATACACCGGGATCGCGAGCAGGAGGTAGAACGACGTATGTAGAAGTCACGGTAGGGGCAGGTGGCGAAGACGATGCTTGTTCAACCTGTGACATGGCTGGACCTATAATGATGCGGCCGTTGCGGAGCTTCGTGATGAAGACGGGGAAGAACCCAGCACGTCCACCACAAAGATGTTACGTAAAAAAATGACACGAGGTGTGTCTATTTAAAATCTATATTAAAAATGATGCGTATGGCGTCGACTAAGATGGAAGCAGCACGCGCAACCGACAGACCACTTCCTCGTTGTCGTCTTTTCACCACTGAGACGTCAGCTACGTAGCAATATTATAATAATAGAACGTCAAAGTCCATAGCCCGCCATAAAAATTGGTAACACGTGTCAACTGATACACTTTAGGGTTAACAAATATTTGTACAACACAATTACTATTTTCTCTGCCACGGTCATGTTGGTTTGTATTTTTTGCATTAACAAATGTATGGTTTATAGATACTGTCCCGGTCAAAGTTTTGTTTGCAATGTTAGGAGCAAACGAGGCCGAGAGCTCTATATGTGTAAGTCACAATGCTGTTGTAGCTCTGCAAGCTGCGTACTTCGTCATTGGCTAGTGAGCTTGCATCGCATAGCTTGGTAAGCGCCGGTCGTGAAGCGACGAGAAAAAGGCAGCAAGAATGCCAGACCTAGTGCAGAACTTACGTTCAGCCGGGCACTATCGCTATTCAGATATCCGTTACTGCAGTGGGGCTACTAATGAGACCATGGTGTCTAACCAGGAGACCTCTAAATGCTGTTGGTTAAGCTCTATGACCACGTTGCTCACAAAGTTTTGTCAGCGACTGTGCACCCTAATGGGTGCTCATCAACACCGATAAGTTGTTGCACCCTTTTTGCACCATAGTTTCCACCCTTTTGATGTGTGCACCCTTTTGGTTTGTTTGTAGGGCGCTGAGGCGCGAATAGGTTGCTCAAAAGTTGTGCTTAGGGTGTCGGCACCCTTTTTGACACTCTTATGGGTCAGAATTGGTTTAGTGTGCAGGCTTTTGGTCCTTGTGTGTGCGTTAGTTCCTTTCAAGCCGGTCAAATTACATGACTCTTTTTGAGTTGTACATTAAAGCCGGCTCTTGGTCCTAGCGTTGCTGGCTCGTACCCTGTGAATTTTCACCCGCTGACCCTCCTGGGCGGAGGCGGGGCCTTCACCTGATAGATGAATGTTGTTATTCATCTGAGGTGTAGAAGATACACTGGAGTACAAATTCTCTAACTGCTTGAATGATGTGTTTTTATTGCGATAGCAATTATATGGACCCTCTCGGATGAATTCGTGTGCTGGTGTCGGCGTCATGCAACGTATTTGTATACGTATATATATGTGAAGACACAAGAAAAAAATGCCAGGAAAAAAACACTCCGACACTCAGAATCGAATGTGGGAGCTCTTCGTCATAAAAGCGAGGCGTTAACCACAGAACCACTCCGGAGAATGTTAATAGTTGTTCAAACGGCAAGCTATTTATATCTACCACTTACCGCTGCTGTGTTTTCGGCATTACTAGAAAGATGGCGCAATGGGTGCACGTCGCCACATCGCGTGGCGGCGCCCGCTTTAAAGCCCAAACCACATAAGCGCGAAAACGCACGCGACAACGACGAGCGACGCGACGTAGATCGTCGTCGCGCAATTAGTCGCTAGCGCAGGCAAACCTCATTCACGCGACGGCTTCGGCGAGCGAATTCCATTGTTGCTGGCATGAGGCCGTCAATGTTACTAGATCCTAGTAACGTTGGCCATCAACTCGCACCAAGAAAACCGCGTAGCGAGCGGTATGCAATTTAAAAATAAGATATATTGTTGTGTAATGAAACGGAAAGTGTTTATTATTGCCTTGCAGCACTTTTTTATATGCACATGCGTAATAAACATGCGTTATTTCTTGTTGCGCATAAGTAACTCGGACAGGGTCACGTGCACCTATGTAGTCTTTGCCTTTTCCGGTATTTCGCTATTGGCTGCTTGAGCCCAGCACTTCCGCGCGATGAGCGACGGTTTCCAAATCTGGAGAACCGAGCGATCGCGCGAAAACGAGCACGCGACACGTCGCGCGAACGCCCTGTTTCGTCGCTCATAGCGTCGCTCGTCGCTGTCGCGTGCATTTTCGCGCTTATGTGGTTTGGGCTTTAATCCTCGAAGCGTAGTTTGCCGACTTAGAGAAGGGGAGCTACGCTCGTCGCGGGCCCTTATCTCGCGGTGGCGAGGAGGGACGATCGGACGCCTTGGCTGGCCTCGGGCTTTACTTCGAACAATTCTGCTGTAGTTACCGGGCGCGCAAAGGCCACTGCAATCATTGCAGTCTCCGTTCGCGAAAAAGCGCGTGCTTTTCAGACTCAGCGAAGTAACAAATGAGACACTTATTCGCGTGCGTCCGTACTTGTGAGCATGTTTTGTGCGTAATTTGTGCGCGAGAAACGCGGGGCATATTTCGATCTGCTTCAAATTCTGCGTGTAAGCTTTCAAATTGTTGGTATCGCGTTTATCGCTTCGCCTTTGCGGCAAAGCTGTGACTTTTTTCATTAAGTGTTTAGCATGATATGTTTTGTTCATGGAGTGTTTGAATGACTTTTTTTATTTTACACAAAGTGCTTTATTGTATGTTTCATAAAGTATTGGTAAACTTTTGTTGCCTAGATGTATTCTGTATTATGTGAAACTGTATTTGCTCTGTTTGCATGTAGATATGTACATTTAGATGTGTGCATTTATATATGTGTATGCATGCCCAAAGCCCAAAGGAGTAAGAGCCTCTGTCATGCCACGTGGCCTTTGGCTCTTGCTCCTCTTTCTGTGAAATGAAAGAAATAATAAACCGAAGAAGGAAATCAAGAAAGTCACACGTTAATATTTCTTATGCCTCTTCACCAATGAAGTCCAGAGCAGCGCCGCTCGTGCGTTTTGAAATATACTTTTTTATAGCGCCGGGAACGTTACAGAAGAATACAGATAGGACTGAGCGCACCACGTTCGGCCAGCTTTGTTGTTCAAACCACTCAAGAATGTTGCTTTGCGGTAAACTGAGCCAGCTTAAAAATGTTGCTTTGCATAGAAAAAAAACTGCCAGTAGTGGCCGACAAGGCTGTGGCATAACACGCCAGACTGATGACTGATGACATCCTTAGAGCACATACTTGCAATTGGTTCATATACAACAAATATCAGGTGGGAATCGTTTCCTATTTTCAATTTTCATGCATTTTGAACCTATTTTTCTTGACGTTACAAGATTAACGGGTGCAATGGACTGATTGTGTAGCCATCTGCGGCCGTCAAGCTGTAACTTGTGGTCGGTTGAACGCCCCGCGCTAACATTACACACGTTCTCTTTAAGGAATACGTATCGAGGAGGTACCATCTGTAAACATTGTATTAAAGGCTAGAGTGAAAGAAATTGAGCTACCGGGCAATTTGTTATCTGAATGGGCCAGCTCTTTACCGTGAAGACGATGCTGCTTTCTAGAATAATAATCAGCCTACTTCTATCGTTTTTGTACGTTTTTCGATTGCGATATCAATTTCATGGACACTCTGTACAGGTTTTCTATGTCACACTCATGTGCTTGTACGTTTTTCGATTGCGATATCAATTTCATGGACACTCTGTACAGGTTTTCTATGTCACACTCATGTGCAGTATGAAGCCCAATCAAATCACGCGCACTGTAAACTGCACACACGAGTAAAAGCTCGAAAGCACTAGCGACGAACACGACTGAAACATTAAAGGAACAAGATGCCCATCTCCGTAGCCTGGAAGCCGCATGCGATAACATCACTCCGCGTGCGAGGCATGATATCAGTCACTCCTCAACCACACTCACAGCTGCAAGAGAGCACTGGCAACTCTCTGAACGAGAGTAAATGCTTGTCCCATATTTTACTCTTTTCAGTAGTGCTTAGAACTCTCTACTTCCCAGAGTAGGTAAACTCTCGACAGGGTGCTGGTATACTGATTGAACGAGAGTGAAGAAGCTCCCTCGTAATAGTACAGTTACGCTTCTCAGACACAGTGCATACAATCTCTGCTGCTGGATCTAAATACGCAACTGCGAAATTTCGCAGTCTGGTGGCTTGGTCTAAAGCGCATTGACCTCGAAGTGTAGAAGCTCTCTTGCTGCTAGAACAAATTATAAATAATTATTTATTCTTTTAAAAGAGAACACTGATGGGATCCGAAGCAGTGGCGTTGCGCGCGGGTGGTGTCACGGATTAAATGGCGCTAATTCTGGGGCTGTGCTGAGCACCAATAGATTTGTTTAGGTGGTGTGGCCGAATAAACGAGGTGGCAGCTGCGAGCGCTGTGGTGAGCGCTTGGCGGGCGAAGAATCGAGTGACGTCAGCTCACACTGTGACGGGAGCCCAGTTATTTATTTATTTATTTATTTATTCATTTATTTATTTATTTATTTAAGACACTGCAAGCCCAATAAAGGGCCCAAGCAGGAGGGGCATCACGAGGAAAACAAAATTTAGGCACAATACACATGATACACTGATTAGGATAGTTTGAACAAATACAGGAATGCATCAAAGTTACAAAAGTCTGCAATACACGTGGTACACTGTTGGAAATATATTGATTACATACACAAGAGTACATCGAAGTTGCAAAACAAAACAATCAGAACTCCAATTGACGGGAGTAAGAACGGTGGAGGCTTCACGTGAACAACAAACAACATTCATTTAACTAGACACTGTATACGTCAGGGTTAGCCCAGGGACAGACAACTACGCAGCGACCAAGATTCCGGGCAGAAGCGATCGGCCAGCACAGGTATCAGCCTCAGTTCTTCAGGGCTGCAAAGACACCTTTCCCCCCGCAACGTGCAGGCTGGCCCATTTGAAGAGTGCAAGTGGGGCAACTAAACAAAGCTTAACAAATAACTTGGCGGCGGCTTCAAACAAACTCCCTCCCTTCCCTGTGCATATGCAGACACATATACCTCGCCTTATTCACGTCTACGAGCACCCTTTGCAAGACACAGACCGCAACCTTGGACCACAATATCTGAGGATGCAGGAAGGACCCTCACCTACCAAACTTCTTGGGACAGTCCCCTTCAAGTGAGGCCTGAGAGAGAATCCTCACGACTACAATCCTAGACACCCAGCTCCGGGCCATCAAACGCGCTAACGAGGTGGCGACCGGGCCTGACCTGAAAGCTCTAGCCACCTGGGAAACCGTCAGTTGGCTTAATAAAGTTGTTTAATAGTACTGGGCTGCGTGCAGTGCTACTGTGCAACACGTGGCATTCTCTCTTGATTGCTGGTGCGCGTGCTTCCCACACATCTCCCACTCACGATTGCCAACTGTGGGCACAAGTTCGGCAGGTTATGTCCAGTTGCATGGACTCTGTGGTGACGAATAACAAAAAAACCATCAAATATTTCTGTCTCAGCACCAACGACTATACGTCTTGTTCCAAACCCGAAGGCGTTGATAACAGCCAAAGAAGAGAGAGAAAAAAATCACAGCATATCAAAAAAGTAACTGATGATGAGTGGGCTGAAGCACCTGTTCATCCATCCATGCGGGCATCTATCCTCTGTGCACGTGTCCGTGCGTTCGCCCCTCCGTGCATGTGTCAGTTGGTCCATCCGTCCATACGCCCGTGCGTTGTTCGTTTGTCTGTCTGTCGGTCTTTTTGTCTGGCGACTAGCACGAGCAGCCAAAGCCCTCCACTACGCTTTATCCATGCCCCACCAACGAGGCGACCAGCATGAGCCGCCAATCTGCTTCGACCCTGCCCTGCGAAGGATCTGCCACGTACCCCTTCGATCGAGAAAACTGAGAGGCACTCCTTCTTCGCACACCCAGGCGAAACCCGCGCAGCAGCCAGCTGAGAGTAGCGGTACAGATCCATCAAAAATATCTTCGCTGCCGAATGTGCTGTGTTTATCTTCCTTCCCTCTTTGCTCTCTCTCTTTCATCTCCCCCATCCCCCTCCCATGCGCATGGTAGCAAACCGGCTGCCTATAGACTGGTTAACCTCCCTGCCGTTCTTTTTCTTCTATTTTGCTTCCTTCCTCGCTAGACTGCAGTATGTATGCACTTCAATGAGACAGCTAGCACTGTCTATATACAGTTCGGGAGAGACTGCCTTTCTTTTTCCTCGCCTCTTCTCTCGGTTAGGTCTCACACAGGACAAGGTTAGACTCAGAGGAGCTTTGCCCCTAAAACAATCATCAAAGAAGAAAATGCGCCAACTTTCCAAAGTCATCTTCCTGCATTACCGCGGACGCAGGCTTTACAACTTTCTCGTTTGGGTTAGTGACTGGGTTGCAGGCTTCGATGAGGAATGTCTGCATCTTTAGCAGCTGAATCTTGTCATGCAAAAACGGTTAGAGATTGGAGGCATGAATAGGGCCACACACTTGCTTAGTCATGGAGTCTGTTACGCGTACGAAACCTTAAATTACGGAGTTAGTATTGTATCAGGCGCAACCCACATCTTTGCTAGGGAAGCTGAAAAACTTTTCAAAGCGTCTCTGAGCGGCTGTGTTTTAATCGCCAAGTCACCAAATTTAATGTAATATTCTTCTGATGCTTATTACATTTTCCAGCCTGTTCCATGCGGGAAACCTTCAGACACATCGAGGTGCTGTCTGCTTTGGATGGCCTCGGTCATCCAGTGCCTCGGGTTGTCTGCAAACGTAGAATGATTTCTCCCAGTAGTAGCTGCACGAGTCAGATCATGGCCATACGGAAAACTCAATTCTTTTCCCAGGTCGTGTTGCGCAGGAGTAAATACAGTTGAGCAATTTTGTGTTGTTTTAGTTGCAAATGTTAATTCTTCCAATTTCAGAACCCAGTCCTTATAAGTTACGCTGCTCGGTATGCGTGACAAGCATAAATTTAAAGTTTTGATTTATCTTTTCAGAGATGTTAGCTTGCGGGTGATAGACGAATGTGCGCTTGTGACGTCCCAGGGCATCACATGAATCCACAATTATTCGTGAACTCCTTGCTGGTGAAGTACGTCACGTTACCTGTCTTCAGATCGGCAGGGAATCCGAACCTGGTTAAGGTTTCCAGAAGGCAGTCCCATACTTTCTGCGGAGTTAGCTTGCACAAACAAAACCATTTGACCCATTTTTAAATGGTCAGTCACGACAAGCAGCTACTCCTTTTGCCGCGTACTCGTGATAAACGGACCTTTTATGTCACATGCAACTATTTAGGGCAACGTACTCTCAACTGATTGCGTTGCTCCTAGCGGTAAACCACCCCGTGGTTCCGCCCTTTGACAAACTCAACAAGAAAGTGTGTGGCGTAACACAATGTTTAATGCCTGGCCATTTTACAACACGACACAGCTTCTCGTAAGATTCCTTCCCCGAAACGTCACTTGCTTAGGCACTATTGTGGTAGTACGCGGTAAATAATTTGTGAATACTGCGAGCAATAACAACTTGAAATGGCGATTCTAAATTCACAGTATCCACCTGGGAAAATACGGGAAGCATGGCCTCGTTTTCCAAGCTGCCACAAGTCCGTCTCCTCGTCGCTTCCTGTGTCAGCTGGGTCATGTGCTGCAAGCTTTTTTGACACTTTACAACAGAAGCCATCACTATGCTGTGCTGCAAGAAGCTTCTGTTTAGTCTCCAAGTACCCGAATGGCAATGCATAGTTTCTAGTGGCATCGTTACCACGCACACAGTTTCCCACTCAACCTGGAACTCGATAGACCATGGCACCCATGAAAGTGCGCCGCTACTGCGCACCAAGCAGTGCTGCCTCACGTTACCAGTTTGACCACACTCTCAGCATACGACTTCTGCATGTCTGCATTGGCCAGTTATCCTATCACCAAAATCACGCCTTTTAGGGGAGGGGCCCCAGAGTATCGATTACAGGAGCGCCCGTCGCGGTCGGCTCACGCACGACTTGTGCACCCGGCCTATCAGAACGGGGTGTCCGGCTGAGTATGCTCTTTGGCTTGTGTAAGGAGCTAGCGCTCTGCACTATGACTCTGCTCCACAGATACTTGCTCCCAGTAACAGCCCACGCCTGATACGGTATTCAACCGGGCCCCACACCGCCCTTGCACACATGCGAAGGGGTCCAGGGCTCGGGAGGAAACAGTGGTGACTTAGCCTCAGCTCGCCAGGCCGCACGAGGAACTGGCAATGGGGCACGTCATGCCAGTGTCGGCTCAATACCAGATACAGGTGGTGGCGCGTAAGCGCGCTCCGCTAACAGAACGTCTTGCACACCGTGGGCCTCTCGTGCGAGATGCTGTAAGGTTTAGAATGTGCACCCATAAAGAAATGGCCTTAATGTGCACTGACTCTGTCGAGTGAACCGAGCGACTATGTCTTTTTTTGAGGCAGCCGGTGCTGCTCGCCGATGCAAGTCTTGCATCGTCCGGACGTACTCGAGTGAAATTTTGTCCATATGCTGGTTTCTCAGTTCAAAGCCATGCCGGACTCACTGCATGTACCCAGGGGCCACAAATGCCTCTCGGAAGCTCTTTTAAAAATCTGCCTATGTTGCGAAAGATGGCTGTAGCTTTCGTCATCTTCCTGCAGCACCCCCAAAGACGAGAGAGCTATGCAGAGACCATGACTCCCGGCAGCAACAATCGGCAAGCACGGGTGACAGCCTCCGTCCTTCGTGGCATCCTAAGTGCCTCTCCCACGAGCGTAACGTAGACTGGCCCTTTGAACATCGCAATTTGGCCACATGCACCGCTCCTGGTCAACACGCGGCGCTATTTCTTGATAGCCGGTGCGCGTGCTTTCCACAATGTTCAGAACACAGCATTACTATAAACACACCACTCACGCTATGGAAAATCACATGTACAGCAACCGCTGTATATAGGCTTGATGTCTAGACCCCCTTCTGGTGCCAGTGGTGCAACATCTCTATTACGCATACTTGAAGAGCAAGTGCACATTGACCATGTGTAAGCATATGATGATCGTTAGGAACACTGTAAGCACGTGGATCTTTGACGATACAACAACAAGACATTCGACGCCATTTTCAATAATAAAGTACAATTGTCAGCTGCCATTATGCCGTATCGGCTCAATGCGGGGAAGCTGCTTTTGCCCAAGTCTACGCGTCTAGCCTAAGCGTAAGCGTCGGTCTGTAGCTAGACGATTACAAATACAGTTAAGACAGTCTTACAGAAGTACTGGCCAAAATATATTCAACGAACATGGCAATGCAGCGTCCGATCTGTCTTCTGGTACAAAAACGTGCACTACTCCAGGAAGACAATTCCAGTGGACGAAACAACTCAGACACATCTGTGGCAACCTTTACAGTTTTTTTACCTCGGCTACACTTCATTGTAAGAGCGTAAGGCTTATGTGGTGCTCAAAGTTCAACCTTCGCAAGCTTGCTGCGCCGAGATTGCTTCAATCAATTATCACCCGTACGACTCTACGTGATTGCGTTTTCTTAGCGTGCAGGCCAATTGCGCCATACGTGACGTCGGTGCTTCTGGGTGTTATGATACGCGGTTACGTGGGCTACATTAGAGTGACTACATTAGAACAGTTAATGACTACATTAGAACTATGTAGATTAACCTGAATTAGCCATACTTTCTAGCGTACGGTGTCGGCACAAAGAGCGGTGAGCGTCGACGCGACGCGCTTTCAGCCAGCGCACACGGGCTGCCATCGAAAGCCACTGGCCACTGTCACTGGCACTTCACCAACTCACGCATGAAAAGAGAGGCTTGTCATTAGGTGTGCGTTGGTCAAGTAAGATGATGAGTTATTCTGTGCACATTACCCCTTGGCGGTGGTCCAGTGATGAATAAGGCACTCAGCTGCTGACCCGCACGTCACAATATAGAGTCCCTGCTGTGATGGCTGCATTTTCAATGAAGGTGAAAATGAAGTAGGCGCGTGTGCTCAGATTTGGGTGCATGTAAAGAAACCCAGGTGCTCGCGATTTCCGGAGCCCTTCATTACAGCGTATCTAAAAATCATAAGGCGCTGTAGGCATGTTAAACGTCACACTTTATTATTACTTTCATGCACATTCCGTTTACTTCTCAACAACTGGCTGTGTAGTTGCAGCTATCAATTAAGAGACACACAACAGTACATACTGAAGGCTGCTGAACGAGCATATTGTCTCTTACACAGGAAAATAAACGCTAGTGAATCAACAACGCATATAATTGCGGAGTATCAAAATCATTTATATGAAACTCTTTGCACATTCATGAGCAGAAAGAGCAAGAGACAGCTGTTGGACTCGGCAATAATAGCTCTTTATTATTCCGCCCCAGATCCAAGATACTTTTTGTTTTTTTGGGGTGTGTTATGAACTCTCCAAGAAAGTTGGCGTCTTGGCCTTAGTGGCATGTTCTGCGTGGCCTTCACAGTTTCAATGTTATGAAGACGCAAAGCTTCGTTCGAAAAAAATGCGTTTATTGTAAAACTGTGACTGGTGAAGTGAAATGGCGCGTTTCATTAACCCAGCTTTTTTGTTTGCAAAGTCAGCGTAGTGCTACGTGACGCAGTGGTAGAGTATAATCGCCTGGTAATATGGGGTGCAGAGTTAGAATTCTGCTAAATAAATCATTCTTCCGGGTAGTTTTTTTCTAAAGTCTCGAGCCTCTGGATTGCTCTACTGGCAAAAAGTCTGGGCCGTAGATTAATTTTGGGGGACGCGATACAATTCGCCGCTTACCTTGGTTCGAGTTTATCGCTGCTGGCGTGTAAAAAAGGAATCGTTAACGACAACAAAACCATGCAACGCCACTTAGCCACAAAATCTACGTCGTCCAGCTAGCGAACGTTGAGCTATTTCTATACACCATATACCGTTGAATATTATTCTATTACAATGGCGCGTTAAACTGGCGCGTATACCTGGTGCGTCTATGCTTACAGGTGTATGGTTTTAAAAACCTAATTATATTGCTGAGTTGACCTATAACGTGACCTAGTGTTAGTTTCGGTTTGTTCCTGCAGTCGAGTTTAATGTGCTCGTGCAGGTTATGTTAATTTCCAGCGTTTTCTTTCTGTATACTTCGAGATAAAAGGTGTTTGCCTCTCAACGCCCGTCTTCCGTCTCTGTCGATCTAATCCCTTGCAAGTGGTCCCGAGGCAATTGCGACGTTTATTGCCAAGCCCGTGCCCCCAATGCTTCCATCTTTTCAGCCAAGTACTCTATTGTCGGTTGTTGCAGGGATGAATTATGAGAAGTTGGCTCCAGTGGCCAAAAACTTGGAGATGACCACGAAGGAGACGCTTAACTTTTTGGACAGCGCTCACAAAGCGCACGATTCGACCATTCCAGCGACTAAAGGCAGCGCCGCGAAAGGTCGAAATTGTGGACGAGACGGTGATGTCGCGAGCGTTTACGTCAGCGTCGTACAGTGTGAAGACTAATTCATAGGTTTATGATTACTGAGAGACCAAACTGTGTCGCTGTTTTATCACTGTGTGACAGCTTCAGAGCGTGGCTACATGGCGCCGCTTGCGTCGCTGGAATGACCAAATAAGCAGCTTGTGCAGAAAGAACGGGTACGCGAAGCTGAGTGCATGGAGAGTGAAGTAGAATAGCAGGAAGCTCGTGAGAAGCACTTGCACGAAAAAGATATTCTCGAGCTCAAGTTCAGGCTAGCTCAAATTTCGATCGGGCAAGGCTGCTCTGGAGCGAGTGGGCCGATTCCTTCAGTTTGTGTCTCGTTGGTGCGGCATTAGGCTTGTTTGTTCTCATGCCGGTTCAAGAGTTCTTGGACTACGACCATGTATAAAACCTCTATTAGAGCGTTTACGACCAACTGCCGAAATGTTTCGCTAGAAGTTATGAGAGCGTAAGCCTGATAATTCTGAAACTAGTAAACAGTTTGTGTGCCGCCTCAACAACTACTTTGGCCGGTGAACGGGACTATCGGACGCTGAGAAAACGTAAGAAGTCTGTGATCAGGTAGTTTGCGAGTACATTTTTAACTGTTTCAAAAGTATGCTGTATATATGAAAGGGAAGAAGTAGCACACAATGGAGGAAATGTTGAGGCAAGCAAATCAGTTCAGGGAAAGAGGACAGTGGCAACCACAAGGAAGAGGCTATAAATGAGACTCCAAGGAGCAAAACAAAGGAACAGCAACGGTGTTTCTTGTGTAATCGACCATGCACGTGGTGGTCAACTAGTGAACGAGGATTAGTCGAAAGCAAACACCAGTAGTGTGCAAGTTGTGCCGGCAGAGAAGAAAACAGGCTAGCAAGTAAAGGATTGTAACTCTGCGTGACACGCTGTGTGCAGTAAGGTCCGAAGAGAAAGCAAAGATCGTTAGTACACTGAAAGATACGATTACTGTGAGCAAATGTGGGCACAGATTAGTCAGACGGGCCCAGGACAAACTCATAGATGAAGAGACGCCACTTTATATACATATTGGCACAGACACAGCACTACACTACACGAATAATATACATGCATTTACAAGTAACTAACCTGAACATGTTCCACACTCACATCACTGCAGTTATTCTCGGGACTTTAGTCGCTAGAGCTGTCGAAAAGCGAAGCTTCGAGCGCTTGCCCGGCGTACCCAGAACAAGGGGCGAGTTGCGATGGCGCACTCACCAAGTTGGCAGTGCACGCCGTGTGGTCGAGGTCTCAGTGGGCCGGAAGAGGCCCGCGTGGACTTGGCGCCAAGACATGGTTGAGTTGCTTGCTCTGGGTCAATACCAGTGCATGGCCCGCCTCAGCTGATACATTCCAGGGAGAAACCGGTACAGCACTGGTAACGTCAAAAGAATCAGTGCCACGAAGGGTGACTTGAACGTTACCAGACAAGAATGGCACTTCATACCGCGACAGGCCAGTGCCAGGTACAACGCCAGCCACTCGCCAGGGACGTCGCTAGGGAATAACAGCCGGGGACAGTTGAGGCGATGCCCAGCCTAGTACTCCTCGGAATCGTGGAAGCCCTTTCGGGCTTCCACGAGCAGTGTTGGAGCGAGACGTCGGGACGTGGCCAGCTGCTCGACTGCCCGATGCGTTTCTGTGTTGCTCGCCGATAGACCCCCATCGCTTGAGATCTTCGCTTGATCCCCGCGCACAACATCGTCGTCTTTTCCTGCTGGGCTCTTTTGGTTGCGGTAAATTGTCTTTTACCACAGTGACAGAGGGCAATGTGCCAGTCGTAGACAGTAAAGTAAATGGCAAATGAGTATCAGTGTGAGGAGACTCTGGTATAGATACAGTTTTACTATGAATGAGTCTTCTAAATGAGAGAGGTTTCACAGGTAGAAAGGGGACTAATATTTGCAGATGGATCAAGGATCAGTTTAGCTGAGGCCTGGATTATGCTAGACACTCCCTATTTTGTGGTAGAGGTCACTGCCAAGTGTACGGAAGATCTCTTATATATTGTTTTTTTTTTCGGAAATATACCAAGTATGAAAATATTAGATGACCCAGTGGCAAACATTTATGCCTAAGATGGAGATCAGAAAGTGCGAAGCCATGTTGATAAGACGCATCCCAACGTGAAACTTAACGATCATTTATTAACGTGATAGCAGCAGTGGGGCAAGCTTGCGGCCGCTGCGCTGGAACACTTAGAAAAGCAGGGATCACACCAAGCTCGGCAGCTTGCGCTTTATAACTTAAAGGGCCCGTGAAACGGTTTTTTCACATTCCCATTTTGATTAGACCACTATTCGAGCAAATCATTGCCACCTTAATTTAAATCGAAACACTTAATATTAATGGAGCTACAAGTGCTGGGAAGGTACCCTCTTCCTCTGCTCCACCTTTCACCCTCAACGTTTTCTTCGAGCGCTCGGGGCTAAGCTCCGCCTTCACGGAGCCTGCTTCACAATGTGACGTGGCAGAACGCGTGCGTGACGTTGTGTCGTCTGCTTCCGCTAAGTGAAAGCCAAAGCAGAGCCACCGGCAGTCAGGCGCTTGACCGCGGCTGGGCCAGCTGGGTGATCGTCTGTTTCTGCGCTCAGCGCGAGCAGCCTATGCTTTGTTTCATGGCGCTTTGTACCACTGCTCACTATGGGCCCCGGACTTCAAGAGCGTTTGCGCCGAATGAGCGATAAAAATGGTTTATCGTTTCGCGATTCTGCGCTTCGTGCCGAGGTTGACAGCAGTGATCCGCCGCCACCTGACTTACCGGACTTCCACGACGATGTCAACGATCACGGGTAAGTGTAAATGATTTAAGTAGCCCATTACCTTATTTGTTCGATACTTGTTCGTCCTCGCGTCCACGTTTTCTGTG
The DNA here is from genome assembly GCA_013436015.1 of Rhipicephalus annulatus. Lineage (NCBI taxonomy): Eukaryota > Metazoa > Arthropoda > Arachnida > Ixodida > Ixodidae > Rhipicephalus > Rhipicephalus annulatus. Next base: position 237,266 of record WOVY01010837.1, read on the forward strand.
TCGCGCTTGTAACTTGTGCGTTGTGCTGCATAATCACGAGCGTAGAAACAATTCCGTCATTGTCTTTCATATCGCGGTGTTTGTGTGATGTCCACGACAACGATAACTTAGGCCAATTTTCACGAATGGAAATGCGACTCTGGCTTTGTGGAGCAGTGCCAACGGCCCTTGAACAACACTGCTGTCGCGACATACCGCAATTTCTCGAGCCCTCCACTACGGCGTCTCTCATAATCATATGGTGGTTTTGGGACGTTAAACTCCAAAAATCAATCAAATCAGCGACATACTCCAAGTTGTTCGGGAAAGTCCGGACTGCTGCATATTTTGGCACGAAGTCTTCCGAAGCGTGTACCTGCACTCCACGGTGCTGCGTGTTGGAGAACGACATCGCGGTTGAAAGAGAAGTGCACAGGTAAAAGTGTATCAATCAGACAAAAAATTATTTTGAGGTTGCAGTTCCAGCAACATCATCTTATGTATTCCTCCAGGAAATATCACTTTCTAGAGATCCGCTTCTTCACGTGATGGATTTGGCAGAGGCTTAGGCGACGTGCATAGTCACCGCCACCCGGAAGCAGTTTCCGTCAGCCGAATACGTGAGCTTCCAATATATTTCTGTGCGCACATGAAAGATTTGATATCTTAACTTGAAATTAAACTGCCAGCTGCCCATGCTTTCCAATACGCATCAAAGATATCCGCACATAAATGATTTCCGCGTTCATGTAATTTTAGATTGACTTGTTTTGCACAGGTTTGTTTTTCAAATGGACTTGTTATACAATCTCTCGCTTCGAAATAGTTGTGCTTCGTGCATGATCTTTCAAGAGAATAATATGTAGGGCTAGCTTCTCACATTGCTTATGATGATAATCGCAGACTATTTAGTTAGTCAACAGTTAAAAACTAGGTGCACAATTGCCAAACAGAAGTAAGAAGACTCACCTTAGCAAGAAATGAGGGGCATTTCTAAAATACACCCATCTAGTCATTATGTCAAAAGTGTGATGTCATCTCAACTAGATCTAGCTCTGTTTGGGCTGCCGCCCGTAGCACACAGATGCAAAAATATGGTGCACCTCTCTCGCTCAATTCACACTGCAGCTTTTGTGTGCTGCTAGCCGTAGCACACAAGTAAAAATAACATTTCACGCACTTCACAAAAAGCAATTATGGCTGCATCGTTGCCCATCGGCCAGGGAGGCAGTTTCTTTAGTCAATTGTGGCTCTCTCGCTCGATTCACCAAGTGGCTCTCTGTGTGCTGCCAGCCGTATAGAACACACGTTAAAACGGCATTTCACAGTACTTTCCTAAAATCAGTCATGATTGCATGGTTGCCCAACAGCAAAGAAGGTGTGTTCCATCGCACTTGTGTCAGAAGACTTCAGCTGCGTCATCACTATGGTTGCATTCTCTCTGCTTAACCGTCCTTTTTACGTTGCCCCATTCACCAGAGTGAGAAGCTTGCAGCTGTGTCGCCTCTACGGTTGCATTTTCTCTGTTTCACTGAGCTTTCGACGTGGCTTCAATCCAGTGAAGCTTGCTCGTTCGATCCACACAGTCGCTGTCTGTGTGCTGCCAGCCAGAACTTACACACGTGAAAATAGATTTGATGCCTGTTTGATGGTAAGCTTCTGTTGCTGTGCTAAGTATTGGTGACTACCCGCCATGGTGGTCTAGTTGTCGTGGTACTGAACTGATAACCCGAGGGATGCTGTATCAAATCTCGGCCGTGGTGGCTGCATTTTTAGTGGAGGCGAAAATAGTTGAGGCCTTATACCTAGATGTAGGTGCATGTTGAAGAACATCATGTGATCAAAATTCTTGGCACCCTTCACTAAAGCGCACCTCAGTATTATTGCATCGCTGTTTTGGGGCATTGAACCCAAACCAACATCATCAGAAAGAATGCATGTCACTGATTCGAGGTCAATGATGTTGGAAAGCGTGTGTGCCTCTGAAAAATGAGCTCCTCTTCAGATTGCCATTCAGAGGTGAGGGATATATGCCATGGCTTTGCTGCCTCATTGCTTGTAAAGCTATCTCATATGAAGAGAGTTCACGGAGGTCCATGTCATGTTCCAACAGCCTTTAACATAGCCTGCATGGTGAAGAAAGACAAAGTCAGTATCATGCGAGGATACATCACAAAATAAAAGTAATTGCCATATTTACTTGATGGTAGGTCAACCTACCTATTGAGTGATACAAAACCCACATTTTGGGGGGAGGGGTTTGTGTGACAATACAAAAATTTATCTGGTGCAGCTGGTGACTACCACGAACATGATAATCACGCATGCTGTGGCATGGTTACAGTCTTATATTTCCTTTCAGGCTCTGCTTTTAGCATATATTTATTGCACGCTTGTTCAGAATAATTTTTTTCAACTATTGCCTTGGCATTGCTTGTCATCCGAAATGCAACAATTTGTTAGAAGCGCATCCGTTCAATAAACAGTCAACACTCCTTACCAGATGCGCACCCCTTTTTTGAACTGTCTTTACTAGCTGCACCAGCTCAAAGCTCCTCAGCAGTAGTGACATTACAAGAAATAGGGGATCAAAATACCTGTCTTGCATGGTCGTTTCAGTTTGCGAACTAGTTTGTGAGTACATGCCCATCACATGTTAAAGCTCATTGAATGCTTGTAATACCTGCAGAAACTCTTGCTGAATGAAGGCAAGTATGTGACGTCAACTTGAGCAGCTCGCTTTTCTTCCTCAGCAGGAAAACATTCGTCCATTTGGACAGTTGTTTCAGCTGCTGCATTTTTTTAGCCGGGGAAGATTCATCCATTCGGAAAGGTCTTGAGCCACTGAGTGGCCTGAAACCTGTGGGAGCTGTGGCGCTGAAGCAACATCGGCTGAAGCTACTTCTACTGCTCATGTGATGAAGCACCACACTGTGTCTGCACTGCGGATTCTGTAGTGAAGGCAGCTGCTGTCTGTGTATTGGCCGAAACAAGCACCGTCAGGGTCATGTTCACCTGCGTAGCTGAGATGGTTATGAAACACTCAAATAAACAAATTTTCTTCGAATGGTGTCATGACCCATTGTTCATCATCTTGCTATATTTCCTGCTAGTTTTCTTTGTTTAGGAGCTTTGGTGTGAATCTTGTAACTGAACAGCTACTGTACATTTTATGCTTCATACGTGCATTTTTCAACCTTTGGGTCAACTTACTAACGGACCGGCATTCCATTGTCTTCCGAGTTGCTACTGTACTCGTGTGTGCTTGTGCAAAGTTTTTTGTGTGGTTGCCTGGATATGAGGGGGTGAAAATAAACATATTATGTTAGACCTGCACTTTTGATAAACTATATTTTACACGTCATACTGTCTTTGTGGCCATGTGGTATTAATTCATTTTAAATAAAATAGCTTGTGCTTGTTTTAAACAACATCAACACGCTTAGGAATATAAAATGCTTCTGGTTTTTACGATAACTTCCCTGGTGCCAAGTTATGTTTTAAAGAACACAAAATAGTTTTTGATCTGGCAGCTGAGAGCTGTGGAAGTCGGGCTGCCTTATCCGGCTTTAGCTAGTTTCACAGTGTGTGGCTGCATAAGAAAGGTGTTACTGAGTTATTTTCCATAATATGCAGCAATTCTATGCAACACGTATACATTCCACTCTAACTTTTGTGCAGTGCCAATTTACACAAACAGAGCAGGAATAACCTGGCTAGCAGAAGGTACCAAGACTGTGCTACACTCTCCGACACATTTCTTGGGCAGTGTGTGATGCTGAAAAAAGCAGCAATTCTTTTACCACATGCACAATGGATGACAATGGTTTCAAGTGTTGTCTTTGCATTTCCATTCACACACTGTGTGTGTGTGTGAATTCACACACTTTTATATTTTATATACATAGCATGAATTGTTTTATGTGTGTGTGTACTGAAAACATGCTGCCAAGAAATCTTGTGTAGTACTCAAAAAGACTGGAGAGTTTATTGTGTTAGTATAAAAAGTACTTCGACATTTTGGTTTTTTCACACCTCGGAAGGAATAAGCACGTTATCTGTGCATGCAGTTCTAGTAATTAGCAGTTCTTTTATGATGAGCTGCCGAGTGCTTTTTAGATGTGAAGCCCACACTTCATTGCGCTTCTGTGATTGTGTGATCATGCATTATGGCGTAATCAAATGGAGTATTCCAAATACACATTTAATTTATTAATTAGGAGACACTGTGGTTCAAATATTTCTCGGCTTTTTTGTTTTCCTGTATAATATGCCAATACGTAAAGCTGCATGCTTATAATTGGCCCCGTAAGCAGCCATAAGCTTGTTGCATGAATTTACCGAAGCACAGTCGATGAATTAAGCCGCCCATCAATCGGCACGCTTTCTCTTGCAAGGCGGCCGGCCTTTACACATGCATAAATGTGCATTCATACCGGCAAATAAATGAACAAATAAAGCATATGCGCTACAGTTGAAGCATAAGCTTCAACGCACTTTGGACGCTGGCACTGTGAGACGATTTTCTAGCGCGCCGTGCTATTGCTATTAGACATGAATACAACACGAGCACTCGGGGCGTATCCTAACAACGCCGTCGAACACGTGTTGCACTATTGCGGGGATTTCTTTGAGCTCATCATGTATAACATGCATGCCGTACATTTGAACATGCATTTTACAGCTGGCCCTACAACGTATACACTTGTGCAAAAAGGCAGCCTGTCGTTTTCTAATCGATTCTGGAAATCGTGAACCGGTGAAAGCCTTTCAGCGTGTATATAATAATTGTGAAGTGCACCACATTGCATTGAAAAGACACAGTCGTTATAGTTATGAATAACTAAGTTATAGTATTTTCTGAACACACACGTGCGAACCGCATTTTCAGTGCGTGTCGCACGATCCGGACTTACCGTGAACTTACCTTTTCAACAGGAAGGAACAAAGACGGCAGTGCGTCGGACTTGAGGGGATGCCTCTTCACATTTCCGCACAAGCACGTAGTCGCGTTCGTAGTCTTCCAGCCTAAAATGGCGACCGCATACGCGTAACTCGCTCCGCCGATACCGGCAATCCGATGCGCTGCAGCCCCTCGGTGCGCCTGCTGTTTTTCCCAGGCGCACGGTGTTGTATCTTCCCTTGTCGCTAATCAACGGACTTGCAGCCCACAACGACGCAAGGGTGATTCATGGTGTCACAGCGTATATGTGTTCTGTGGTGCCGCAACAACCGCGTGATGCCCACTCGTTGCACAGCTCACGTCAACATGGAGCGTGTGGGATCCAAGCAGACAACGTTCGCCGTGTGCCCGAAGTTCCAAAGCTTAGTTGTAAACTGCGATCGTCTTCTTTTTCTTTGTAAAAAATTTTAATCAAAATACATTAAAAAGTGTTTTACAAATTACGAACAAGATTTGTTTTCTGTTTATTAGAAAAGAAATACCTGTGCTGCGTGGTCCGCAGTCAAGCAGATCAGCTGAAAACAATGATTTCAAGAGGGCAGATCGCGTCGCTTGGTGTGTGGGTGGTTGAAAATGCGTTTGGCCGAGTCGCAGCGATCTGCAGCGATCTCGGGTAATCTGCAACTTTAAAGCTTTGTAATAAATTACAAATTTACGCATAGAGCTCAAATTGGTCTCTAAATTACCCTTGGGACTTGGCCTACCGGCCAGTGTGTTAGTGAAAAATAGCCAAAACCGTTTTATGGTCTCTTTAAATGGCGAGGTAAGCATCCGGTAAATCAGCGGTGGCGCTGTCCTTTATCGGAAGCATGTTGCAGGAAGTGGCCGTGTCACGCCGGGCTAAGCAGTGTTCAGACGGAGGCTGCACGGCTTTATGTGCAGCGATCGTCACAAGGCAGCCGAAAAGAGGAGACGCAGAAGTCCCGATAACTCAGATGGAAGAGAGAAGCGGATATAGTAACACACATACGAAGATGAAAGTGCCAACTCTTGAGTGTTTAGGTGCATCCTCAGAGGGGCTTTAAAAGTGCACAGAAAGAATAGCACCCTGAGATATGCGATAAACAGAATCGGAGATAAACCATGAAGATAGGGTATCTAGATGAAGTAGTGTACCAATCAAGGAAGGAGTTGGTATTCAAAAAGTGTTGTAAAAATGGATATCTTATTAGACAAGTGATGGTGCGAGCATGCTATAGGTAAAGTATCTCACAACATGGCTACGTACCTGGCATATCAGCGATCAGAATACGACAGCGAAGAAGTTGACTGGCTTTCCCACTGTGCGTGCTGTGATCCGTCTTGTTCCGTGCCATTACACTAGCAAATAGTTGCGTCTCGCCACATTTTAGGTAACATTTGTGGTGGATGTGCTGGTTTTTCCCGGTACCCATCGTGAACTCAGCAACGGCCGTATCATCACGGGTCTTACCGTGTCACAGTTTCAAGGAACATTGTTTTTAGCACCCGCCTCTTCTACGACTTTTACCTGCGTTTTCCTACCTCCTGCTCATCATCCTGTCGTGTTTTTCGAACAGGATGGCTTTAAAGTTGACAAGTGGCTGAACGTGTATGAAATCATCAGCGCCGGCTATAAATGGGGCCCAAAACTCATGCTCGCGAACGTGTTTTTTACTTGGCCCACCACGTGTGTGCTTCGAGAGGATTGAGGCCAGCATTACCCGCTGGGACACTTTCAAGGAGAGGATTCGTGACCTTTTTGGAAACACCATGACATGGTAGGTGGCTGCGCAAAATCAGTTGGTTACTCGGACACAGACATCTACCAAATTATACATCGCGTATATTCACGACGCCATCACCTTTTGCCACCTGGTTGACGAACACGTGTCTGAGAATGAAAAGATATTGCATGTGTTCGAAGGCATCGCCCATCATGCTTTCAACCTGCTTGTCTACAATAACGTTGCTACCGTTAATGAAGTTATTAAATAGTGCCGGTAGTTTGAACACGCCAGGAGCCAGCGTATCACGCAGCGATTCAGACGACAGCCCAACACGGCTGCAACTATGTCCACGTCACCCGAACTGTTCGTCGGGAGCTTTACGCGGCCTGTCCGGCTCAACAGCCTGTTTTCACAAAGCCAGCCACTACCCCATCACAGCCATTGGTAACCTTATTGCAAGCTGTGGTCAGGCAAGAGTTTTCTAATTTCCGTCTTCTGTCAGCGTCCTACGTAGCTGTATCATTAAGAGCGTGAGCAGGCATTTGACTAGGAGGGTATTTTGGCCAGTGACCGCACAATGACCTAAATCAGTTTGTGCAAGTACGTCAGAAAAGTTGCAAGTGTAGCAGTGTTAAAAAAGTTTGAGTGGTATTGTAGAGCTCGAGGACTAAGGCGTTCGGAACTAGGAACTAAATGAACAATGTCTGTGCGTTTCCGACAGGTCGATGCTGTGAAGTGTGTGATAATGTGATGGCGACTTCTGGAAGTGACATGTGGAAGGTGATAAATGGGTCCGTGTACGAGGCATCAAGCTGCAACACGTCATCATAAAGACCTCAGAAGCCATTGGGTGGAAGAAATAAGCAGTCTTTAAAACAATTTTTTAAATTGGGGGGCTATGGTCATTAGTAAAAGGCGCGAGGTGCTGCCAAACTTTAAAATGTGGCGTTCGTGAGCGAGACTTCATTGCTACGCATATGTGCCACATTCACGTACGAGATCAGACAGAGCCTAGTGGTACGCGACCCGAACCATGACAGAAAATCCCAGAGAATCATCTGTCACTGTGTGTTGTGGTATTTAACTGCGAAAAAAACGAGTCTGCGTCGCTAAAGCTACGGAAGCAGTAGCCACCAGGTTTTGAAGGCTCTCGGTGAAGAGGCCTGCGGAGTGGCCATCGATTACGGAAGACTCGAGTGAGGCTGCACGGACTCGCCGGACCCTTTTAGTGTAGTTCCTGGTGGGACTAAAGCTCTTCCACTTTATGTCTAAACGATTGGGACTCGCATCACAGTTATGATGCCTTTGACGAGTTAGATTCGACCTAGCCGAGTCGAAGGCGATGATAAAAACTGAGACACTGGCGAGGAAGACAAGAAACTTGTTAGGCGGAAGCAACCGCCGGCGACGTACGAGCTCGAGGAGGACATCCGTGGCACAGTCGACAAGCCGTCCACAAGGCAAGAGCACGGAGTCGACTTGGCAATGTGATGAACTGTAAAAACCTTTCGGAACCGAGGCGCCATCTTAGATAAATCTTGGCTAGGACTTGAGTTAACATATAATGTATCTTACAGGTACTTTTGACCTCTTTGTATATTGAAGTTTCGTGTGCTTGTGCAGAATATAATAATTTTGAGTGTATTGTTTTTTTTTCCAATTTGGAAAATAAAAAGTGACTCACACGCCCGTCTCCTCTTTCTCGCAAGCGCTCCCGAGATAATTCTTCAATAATTAGCGAAACTGCTATGAATTATTTCATACTTTCGGCGCAGTTACATTACTGTCGATGGTTGAAATATTGACTTGAAACTGTTTGAGGCCGGGCCCGAAAACGTTGAAATATGATAAGTAGAGAAGCTTTTTCTAGAAAGCTCAGGCAGAGCATCATAAGCAGCTCGCGTACAAAGAAAGGGAGCGTGAATCTGAGTGCAAGCGGAGCGAAGTTGAACATCAGAGAGCCGGTGGGCAGCACGATCGCGAGAATGAAACTCAAGAGCTGAAGTGTACGCTAGCTCAAATTAATGCGCGCCCAAGTGACAGGGCGTGCAAGTACCCCTTTGTGGGCGTCGGCCAGTTCTAAGATTCGCCAACAAACTGTAGGGCCAAGCAAAAAATATGACCTCAAACCGCCTCTTCATTTTGCACAACAGTCAACAATACCTTAAAGATGTGGCCCTTCTTATCTTTTCATTACTCCAGAAAAATGTCATTCGCTGCAAAAGATGGGCTCAGTAACATGTTTTATGTTCTCTTTACGCCCGCGAGTGTATCTATGCATTCAATATTGAGGGTTTATGCTATCATAATTTTGACAAAGTGATCGTAACGCTCTTGCAAGCAATTTTATGTATTGAGCATGGTGTGGTAGTTGGTATAGATTTTCGATTTATTTTGCCAAAGTGTTTGAAAGTAGTGTTATTACAATGTGCCCACTCGAAAGCCCCGGTGTCATCTTCTCGCACTATTAACACGTGAAGCTGCACCTATTAGATGTATTAAAAACACCTTATTTTTGAATTATTTATTTCGTCCTAAAGACCTCCTAAGTATGTCGCGGTTTAGACATTCAAATGGCAATATAACGAGCGTAACACGCACAATAAATGTTACGAAAGCGCATTGCACTTCTCGTTGCTTCGCCTCGTTAATATGATGCAGATGTTACTTTGCAGAGGTCAATCCGGTGTACGCTGATCTGAAAAAACTGCCGGCAAACAAGAGCGAAGCTCTGGGGGACACATTCGCGGAGGTCTGTCGTTCAATCAGGTACGGCTATGCAATACATTTTGATCCAGAAACTGGCGTAGTCTGACAATCACTGCTGCCCTTGATTGATGACCACACTAGGCAAGGTCATGTTAGGCCCAGAATATGTTACATTTTAAGGTGACTCCGGCTGTTAAGAATGCGGCCATTAAATTAAAAAAGAAAAAACTCTTGAATGCACAAACTTGTGCCCAGCAGGACACAGCACTCTCAGCAAAATGATAATAATAATGGCGGAGCCACCATGGTTCATCAAAAAATTCAGTTTAGTCATGATTGTAGCGTACCGGCTAGCATCTTTCTCTAGAAAACGGGGCTGCCGGAGCGAGTGACTTCCGCAAGGTCTGTGGCTCCAACGCAAGCTGTGACACAAGTGCAACCTGTATGGTGCTTTCAGCTGTCTGTACAGCACTCTCAAAAGATAAGCACGTGGGTATGTGAGGGCATGGCGGTAAGTAAATATACTTAACCGAAGGGGCACAGTGGCCCCATTTGAACGAAATACAATAAATAAACCCATCGGTGATACCAATAATAATAAAATATTTTTATGACCTTTTTTACCGAACAGTTCTTAGCTTATGGCGGAGGTAATTATTTCTTCTCTTATCCCTACTACGACAGCGTTCATATTCGCTCATCGTGAAGTCCTCTTTTGTGGTGGCCTCAAACGTTGGCACAGAGTACCAGCATGTGAAGATTTGTTATGTTGTTTTTATACTACTTTAGCACTGAACATCGTGCATATCTGATAACTCAAAGCTCAAATGTTACATTTAACGAATGACCCCCAATATCGTCTGGCCGTCGCTGTGTGCTCAGCGATGACCTCTCCAGGTTTCACCCGTGGACCAACATGGAATACCTGGAGTCACTAACCAGGATGCTGGTCCAGACTTACGATGAACTCTTCGCCAACGCTCAGGACGAGGACGAGAGGCGTGCTTGGCGCGATGTGTGCTTTTGGCTGGCCGAGATGCCCCACTGCAGCGCCACCAAGCAGTTCGTACAGGAGCTGGTGGCGCCCAGTGTGCCATCCACAACGTTGCCGTACACCATGTGAGGTCGTCTTCGAGCCATTCACAAGTCTATGTTATGTGGATCGCCTACCGCTGATGTAGTAATCATCATCAAACCAAACCAAAAAGCAAATAAATAGGCATACAACTCACAGGAGAGTTTTCAGTTTCCTGCAGGGAAGACTTGCTCATCAACATTCATTTCTCCCTCCACATATATACAGGTTAGTGAACTCATGAGTCACTTCACTCAGACTCAGATCAAGTGGTGAGTCTAACTCTCGGTGAGTTCCAGCTTCTTTCGCTGACCTAAGGCCTTATTTGCTGATCTTCAGGGTTAGTGTGAGCCTTCTCTGGGTTACCACTTATACAAACGTCTATTCGCATGTATTCTACAAGAGTATCGTTCATACACCATTTCAATATTTATTGATCAGTGGTGTGAATTCTGTTCAAGTGTTCCTGGACGTCACCCCCTCAATTTATTCCAGAAATTATTGCGATAATTATATATAAGGTAGTCATCTCGCCTAACTTATCTGTGAGCGCTCATAAGTCGTATTCAAAGGCACTGTATCACATGCTGCTAAGACGAGCATCGGTGATTGCGTGAGCTAATGGTATTGAATAACACCCTCTAAATAACCTATGCTGAGAATAAGCCAGACATTTTAAGGAAGATGATGAATAGACTGCCACGTTCCATTTCTCAAGTTTTGTTATCGCCCCAATACAATACACAATTCTCAGCACGAACCGCGGCTGCAGTTTTCGACAAGCTTCTAGATTGTAGTAGATCATTTCGATAAAATCACGCCAACTCGGCGAACTGGACAAATTATTCCCGAACCTACGTCAGCGCCAGTCATTACGCTGGAACATTCGATGGCAAGAGTATAAATGCCGACGCATTTCGCCACTTGTCAGTACACTTGTCAGTATTTGTGAGTACAATTACGAGTAAAAAGGGTGTCTTTTTGTCCCACAACAATAATCGTCATCAGGCTTGCGTGTGCTTCCTTTCTTGAAAACTCGGTGCTGGGCACTTTCCTATCAAGAATGCAATGTAACCCTTATAATGGGCATGTCGAGTGTGACCGGAATGTACCGGGCGCGGGGCGATAGCACAAGGATGGAACGCACTATAGATGATGATTATTGTTGTGGGACAAAAAGACACCCGATTTACTCGCTCTTTTTTAGAGTGTAGTTGATCGGCGACCGACGCTCAGTTCGCCAATATAGGTGCCAGTGTCTTGCGATCTCAATATCTGTTTTGTGGCCACAAGTTCGGCAGAACAGACAGTTTGATCTTGAATCCAAAGTTTGCTTCCTCTGTCGTTGTCACGACCCCGTGCCATCTGGTAGAGGTGCTGTTTCTTCCATGTACCGTACGCCTCCGTCAAGCCGTGAACCCTGCACACGACATGAAGACACTGACGCCAGCAAAGCGCAGCGAGTTAGCCGCAGGTAATAAGGTCTGCTACCGGAGTACGGGCTTTTACTGGACAAGGCTCAGAAAACCAAGGCGTTGACGTCGACCACGGCAACCATGTGAGCGCCTGTTCCGCCTGCATCACTCCTGCTCCGGCAACCCAAAGAGCCGTCAACATTCCGTGGTTCGCCACTGGAAGACCCGGAAAGCAGGATTGAAAGTTTTGACCACGTCGCCGCCTTAGGTGACTGGAGAGACGATGACAAGCTCCGGCATGTGTATTCCGCCTTAGAAGATGCTGCCGGGACCTGGTTCGACAATTAAGAGCGAAGCCTAACAACATGGGACGTCTTTCGCGTCAGGTTCCTCACCACTTCCGCGAGTGTGGTGCGCAAGGAGAAGGCCGCAGCTCTCCGCGAAACCCGTATGCAGATGCCAAATGAAAACATTACGCTATTCAGGGAAAATATTAAACTCTTCCGCCACGCTGACTCCGACATGTCCGAGGAGAAGAAGGTCCGTCTGCTCATGCGAGAAGTAAAGCAGGAACTCTTCGCCGGACTGATCAGAAACCCTCCAAAGACGGTCGCCCAACTCATCTCAAAAGCGTATACGATAGAGAAGGCGCTCGAGATGCGCACGCGGCATTATAACCGTAGCTTTTCGTGTACAAGCTACGCCAGCATTGAAGCGCTAGAAACCACTGACTTGCGTGAGACGATCCTAGTGATCGTACAAAAAGAGCTGCGAAAATTACTTCCTTTGGTGCAGCCTCACATCAAATGCATCGCGGTCGTCGTACGCCAGGAGATCCAGCATTCGCTGGGCGTTCCTCAGCCTCAAGAGCAGCAGCTGCAAGGCATGAGCTATGCTGCTGCAGCCCGCTTCCACACCAGTCCTCCACGCGCACGCCAGAATGCCACCCCATCGCACTTCCGTCGCCAGACACCACCGCCGCCACCACCCCCACCGACGTCCTACCATTCGCCAGCGGGCGAGCACAGTGCGCAGAGGAAAAACGACGTTTGGTGTGCACCTGACAACCGCCCGCTCTGCTATCACTGCGGCGAGGCCGGGTACACTTTCGCCGTTGCCAGTACCGACAGATGGGACTGCGTGGCTTCGCCGTTAATGCACCACGTTCGCAGCCAGGTAAACGGCCACGTGACATCGCCGACAACCTGGCAGGAACGGAGTGGACACCACGAAGTCCTTCCCGTTTGCCGTCGCCAAGCCGCCACTAGTCACCGCACCACCTGGCCCAACACGGGGTCTCTGGCCAAACACGGGGTCGGTCTCCTAGCCCGTATCCGGGAAACTAAGGGCAGCAATCGATGGAGGTGCGGTTGCCTCGCTATGAACTACCGAAGATCCTCCTCTGACGACGACGCCACGACGGAGCTTTCAGAACACGACGCTAAACAGGCAAAGTCCTGACGGCAAAACCTCACTTACCGAAGCGAATCTGACGACGCAACATGGAAGCAGCAGAACAAGCCGACGCAGCCGTGACCCGATGCCACGTCCTAACTGAAACGCGAGACGGTGAACTAGCGACCTCGACGTTATTATCGACGCCCACAGTGTGACCGCTTTCGTCGATACTGGAGCCGACTATTCCGTCAAAATCTGGCCGTTCGCTGCGAAGTTGAAGAATGTTAGGACAGCTTAGGAAGGCACCGAAATCCGCACGGCTGGATGTCATCTCGTAACACCTGCAGAAATCTGCACAACGAGAGTCACCATTAACGGCCGTATTTATCCTGCAGACTTCTTAGTCCTACAGCGTTGATCGAGAGATGTCATCCTTGGAGTGGACTTCTAATGCCTCTGTGTTGCTGTCATCAATGTAAGAACAAATTTGATATTGTTATCCACAGAACAAGCACTACCGCCGAGCACGCCGTTAGGAAACCATACCTTGATTGTGTTGGAAAAACAAGTCACCATTCCGCCTTGCTGCAGCGTCAGTATTTCAGTCGGCGCCCCTAATCACCTGACTTGGAAGGCGTCCTTGAAGACAGTCAGTCTCTGTTGGTCACCCGCAATACTTGCGTCGCAAGCGGAATTGCAGAGCTGCAGGGAGGCAAAGCAACGGTTATGCTCACAACTTTCAACAATGAATACAAGCACGTGAACAAAAAACGATGGTCACATACATCGAAGAAATCGCGGAAGCCACCACTGCTTTGGCCCTCGCCAATTCTGCGGAACCTGCTCAGAAAAACTAAGCCCCTCCCTCAGCTTTTGACGTCAATCCGAGCTTTCCGAATCATAGGCAAGAACAGCTCAAGACCCTGCTGCTGCAATACGAAGATTGCTTTTCATTCTCGTCGGAATTTCAGCAGACCCCAATCACAAAACATCGCATCATAACTGAGGAAAATGCCAGAACACTCTGTCAGGGTCCGTACAGGATTTCAACTCAACACGAGAACGCGAGACCGTAAAGACACAAGTTGATGAAATGCTACGGGACGACATGATTCAGCCGTCCAAGAGTCCATGGTTGTCCCCGTAGTGTTAGTGAAGAAAAAGGATAGAACCCTACGTTTATGCGTCGATTATCGCCGCCTCAACAAAATCACGAAAAAGGACGTGTATCCTCTCTCACGAATACACAACGCACTGGATCGGCTCCATAACGCCAAGTACTTTTCGTCAATATACCTCAAGACTGGCTCTTGGTAAATCGAAGTCGACGAAAGAGACCGAGAAAACACGGCGTGTATAACGCCAGATGGCCTCTTCGAGTTTAAGGTGATGCCCTTCGGTATTTGCTCAGTGCCTGCAACTTTTCAACGCGTTATGAATACAGTACTGACAGGAGTGAAGTGGCAGACTTGCCTTGTGTACTTGGACGACGTCGTCGTGATTTCCTCGAGATTCGATGAGCATCTTCGGCACCTTGAAGCTGTACTTCAAGCCATCAAGATGTCCGGAATCACACTGAAGCCAAAAAAGTGCAGATTTGCGTAAAATGAGCTCTTGTTTCTGGGGCACGTGATTAGCGAGTCTGGAGTTCATCCCAATCCACGAAAAACAGCCGCCATCGCCGACTTCCCGCCGCCCACTGACAAGACTGCGGTGCGCCGATTTCTGGGCCTGTGAACCTATTATATGCGGTTCATTAAAAACTGCGCCCGCATCGCCGATCCACTCACTAACCTTACCAAGGCCGACTTGGAGTTTAAGTGGGAAACGCCGCAGGATCACGCTTTCCAGGAGCTTAATCATCGCCTTCAGACGCCTCCGTTATTTTCCCATTTCGACGAATTCGCCGAGACAGAAATACATACTGACGCAAGCAGCGTAGGTCTCGGTTGCGTTCTTGTGCAGACGGCTTACGACTTGAAAGGGTTATTAATGAGCCAGCTGATCACTATCCAAAGCAGGAGCCGATTATTCCACAACAGAAACGGAGTGCCTTGCCATCATCTGGGCTACGTCGAAATTTCGCCTCTACCTCTACGGCAGGCGCTTCAAAGTTATGAGCGACCACCACGCCTTGTGTTGGCTAGCTACCTTGAAGGACGACTCATTTTCATGTAAGTGCTGATGGGCGACTCATATAACAGGGCTAATTAACGATTACGCTTCAATTTTCCTCAGAGACGACAATCTTTTTAAACCTTCCGCTTGATTACTGTCAAGTTTATGACCATCTACTTTCTATAGAAGAGTAACCCTGCATCTACCGTCAGCAAATGAGAAGTTTTTTTGAAACTCTTCTGGAAGTGAAGCATTGCGTTTGGCTGCACTCTAAACCTCTTAATATTTCAATGCTTTCAAGTTCCCAGAACGTTTGTAGAACCTTATCGGTTGCCTTAATAGCGGTGTTCACACGTACTTCTTCAGTACGTTCTTCTTCAGTACGTTGACCAATGTACTGAAGAAGAATGGCCCATGAAACATTCATCCGAAAGTAGAACAAAGCTAGACGAAGTCTCTGTTACCGGGGCAACGCCGAATTTTCCCTGTCATGAACATTCACAAGTAAAACGCTCCAAGTCAGAAACATATTCCGGTACAGTGGTCATTCCTGGTGAAAATAGCTTGTCAGCAATGGAGCATTCACTGCCTTCAGGTTCCCTTATAAACTCATGGTTGACTGGTACCTGTATTATGTCGTTGCAAACGAACGGAAGCTCAATCGCACGAAAAAAAGTGTTCAGTGCTGTCCTATTGACTACGCAATCGAAGCTCTACGATGTGGTGTAGCCTTTATAAATATCCCGTCAGTTGAAGGATGTTAAGACGAAGGCTAATCTTTAATGGTTCTTTCAGTCCGAGCGTCTTAAAATTGTAGCCACAGGGCAGTAGTGGGATTGGGGCATAAAGCGGTAGAGGGACCCTGCCTGAGAGAAAAGACTACGAAGTGGATACAGACTGGTCCCGCCCGCCTGTGTGCCAGGCATTGTCGTCGCGTGTAATCGTCGTAAATATCTGCAAATATACGTTTCCTTGTAAGATTATTGGTAGAGGTGCTGGGTACGACTACATGGCTATCCCGGCATACCAACACGGAACTCGAGAAGTGGTCGCCACCTTCATTTTCCTGAAATGGCTCAGCAGGCTCACCCCGAAGAGCAACAGCAGCCGCAGCAGGCGCAGAAGCAGCAGCAGCAGCTGCTGCCTCCTCTGATTCTCCTGCCTCCACGAGACCGCGGAACCTTCTCGGGCACAGGCAAGGGCAAGGTGAATGTTTAAGATTGGGTTGCATTGTACGAGCGCGTGAGCGAATACTATAGGTAGGACCCTACGTTGATGCTGGCCAACCTTGTATTTTACTTGCGACATACGGCGCTCACCTGGTATGAGACGCATGAGTCGGAGTTGACCAGCTGGGACGTTTGCAAACTGAAGCTTGTCGAGTTATTCAGCAGGCCATTTGGGCGACAGCAGGCCGCGAGAAAAGACCTGGAATGTCGCTTCCAGACATCAGCGGAATCATATGTATCTTACATACAGGACGTATTGGGCCTCTGTCGAAAGGTGGACGAGAACATGAGCGAAACTGACAAAAACGCTCACATATTAGAGGGAATTGCCGATGACGCCTTCAATCTGTTGATCGTTAAAGATTCCGCCCCCGTCGACGCGGTTGTGAAGGAATGTCAGCGCTTCGAGCACGCCAAGAACCGTCGCATAACCCGCCAGTTTGTGCGTCTGCCTAATACTGCACCCACTTCGACCTGCGAAGACAGCCGCAAGTTCACGCAAGCTACTTCGTCCGAAAATGTCACCCGAATCGTTCACCGCGAACTCGAAGCAATGGCTCCTGCAGCCATCGCCTCCGACGATCCTTAAGATAACGCATCCACCGTCTCCTTCATCGAAGCCGTCGTTCGCCAAGAAATAGCAAATCTCGGCATCACACCTGTTTGCGCTGTTCGCACTACCGAGAGCTCGGCTTCTGTTAACCAGACTACGGTGTACCCTTCACGCTACCCTTCCCGCTACCGGAACCCTGCTGAATGGAGAACGTCTGATGATAGACCGATCTGCTTTCACTGCTCTCGCGCCGGCCACATTGCACGCTACTGTCGCAATCGTTGGATATCCAATTCATCTTGGAACACTCGGACATGGCGTCGCTTTGAAGGCAATTCTCGCCGCTTTTCTACTCCGTACGATCCACAGCCTGCTCCTACTAACGTTCAGGGCCGAAGGTTCAGCCGGTCACCATCACCCCAAGGCCGCCGATCTCTCTCGCCGATGATTTGTCGATTCAGGTTCCCTGCACGACCTAGGCCCTCAACCTCGGGAAACTAGACCATGCGGCTCTCGGAGGTGACGCTGCAATAACGACCCGTTCTGCAAAACCTGTGTTGACGACTCCTACACGCCGCAATATTTTGGAACTTTTGGTGGATGACGTTACCGTTACAGCCCTCACAGACACTGGCGCCCAAGTTTCAGTCATGAGCGCTGTTCTCTGTATTGAACTGCGAAAAGTTATCACGCCTCCTATTAAGTGTGCAGTAATGCTTGCCGATGGGATCACATCTACTGTTCTCGGCATGTGCACCTCTCGCGTGCGTATTGCTGGGCGCCAGACCGTCGTATTGTTAACCGTGCATGAGCAGTGCCCCCATGACGTGATTCTTGGTCTCGACTTTCTCTCTGCGCACTCCGCCCTTATCGACTGCTCGGCGGGTCTTCTTCAGTTGGAACTGCCTTTTGACGCCACTGTTGCCCATGATGTTCAAAGTCGCCTTTGTGTCATCGAGCTCCAGCATCTTCCGCCGCAAGCCGCGACTTACGTGCAGCTCGTGTGTAATCCGCCTGTGCGCGATGGTGAATATGTCGTTTCACCTATTACCGACGTTGTGCTAAAGCACTTCATTGCTGTACCGCACACCGTGGTGAGAGTACGCCACAACCAGACCCATCTGTCTCTTTTGAACTTTGGTTTATCCGCGCACGTGCTGCCTGCTGGTATTAAACTAAGCGTCATGTCGTCGTTGCAAGAGTGTGATATTTCTGAACTGTCGGCTCAGCAAGCTACTCCGCACGTCAAATTGCTCACTGCGCCCAACCTGTCAAGCATTGACATTGCCAAAATGATAGCGCCAGATCTCTCGCCCTACGGAGCCCAAGACCTCCACGGTCTGTTGACATCCTATGCGGACATAATCGATCTTGACAACCGCCCTTTAGGCCAGACATCAGTTGTGACCCATCACATCAACACCGGCGATGCCAACCCAATTCATCGCCGCCCTTACCACGTCTCCGCTGCCGAACGCTCTGTTATCCAGAAAGTGGTCGAGAAATTGCTCACCAAAGGCGTTAGCGAACACTCATCTAGTCCGTGGGCATCCCCGGTCGTGCTTGTTAAGAAAAAGGACAAGCCATGGCGGTTTTGCGTCGACTATAGACATCTCAACAAATTCACTAAGAAGGACGTTTACGTAACCCTTACCAAGAATATATGACGCCCTCGACTGCCTTCATGACGCAAAGTTTTTCTCGTCCATTGACCTTCGATCTGGTTTTTAGCAGATCACTGCTGACCCCCGGGACCAAGAAAAACAGAATTTGTGACCCCCGGTGGGTTATACCAATTTAAAGTAATGCCGCTTGGGCTTTGTAATGCGCCGGCCACCTTTGTGCGCATGATGGATTCCCTTCTGCGCGGCTTCAAATGGTCCACTTGCTTATGCTACTTAGACGATATAATTGTTTTTCACCGACGTTCGCAAGCCATCTTGAGCGACTGTCCAGTATTCTCCAAGTATTCCGCAACGCTGGTCTCCAGCTGAACTCCTCTGAATGCCGTTTTGGCCGTCACGAAATAACTGTACTTGGTCACCTCGTTAACGCATCTGGGGTACAGCCCGATCCTGACAAAATTCGCGCAGTGACTTAATTTTCCGTGCCCTCTTCTCCTAAGGATGTCCGGAGCTTCCTTAGTTTGTGCTCCTATTTTCGCCGCTTCATCCGGAATTTCGCTGATATTGCGCGGCTCCCACCGCCTTTCTTAAAAAAGACGTCCAATTTACTTGGAATTCGCCTCAAAGTGCTGCATTTTCGGCGCTCATTGCAGCCCTCACGACTACGACAATATTAGCCCACTTCGATCAGACTGCCTCGACAGAACTTCGTACGAACGCGAGTGGCCACGGAATTGGTGCTCTTTTAGCTCAGCGTCAGCATGGACGTGACTGTGCCATTGCCTGCACCAGCCGCCTTTTATCCCCTGCCGAGAGGAACTATTCCATCACCGAAAGGGAGTGTCTTGCTCTTGTTTGGGCTGTCGCTAAATTTCGCTCGTACCTCTTCGGCCGCAGTTTTACTGTTGTAACTGATCATCATGCACTCTGCTGGCTTTCCTCGCTCAAGGATCCCACGGGACGTCTCGGTCGTTGGTCGCTCCGCCTCCAAGAATACAACTTCTCGGTCGTGTATAAATCTGGTCACCTCCATCAAGACGCCGACTGCCTTTCACGGTATCCAGTGGATCTACCAGACGCCACAGAGAGAGCTATGCAGGCTTGCGTCTTATCAATATCAGACTTCCTTGATATCGCTTCTGAGCAACGCGACCCGGATTTACTTCCCATCATAGAAAGCCTGAGCTCTGCTACTCCACCCACTTCTCTGAACTTGTATTTTCTTGATGAAGGTGTTCTCTACCGCCACAACATCCGTCTTAATGGTTCTGACCATCTTCTCGTCGTGCCTTCACATTTGCGTGTGTATGTTCTCCGACAGTTTCACGATGAACCTGCCGCTGGTCACCTGGGAGTCACCCGCACCTTGATCGCGTCCGGCACCGTTTTTTCTGGCCACGCCTATATCGCTCTGTGCAAAAGTATGTCGCCAGTTGTGACCTTTGTGAACGTCTAAAACGACCAACATCGCTTCCAGCTGGTCTTCTTAACCCTATTGAGATCCCTGCTGAACTATTCTACCGCGTAGGGCTCGACCTTCTCGGGCTATTTCCCATTTCTGCATCCGGGAACAAATGCGTTACCGTGGCGACCTACTACGCGACACGTTACGCTTTTACCCGCGCTCTTTCAACCAGCTGCGCTACCTATGTCGCCGACTTTCTACTGCATGACATCATTTTGCATCACGGCGCTCCTCGACAGCTCGCTACTGACCAAGGCCGATACTTTTTATCTCGTGTCATCCAGGATATCGTACGTTCCTGTTCCATGAACTACAAGTTCACAACGGCATACCATCCACAAACTAATGGACTTACAGAGCGCCTGAATCGCACTATCACGGACTTGTTGTCAATGTATGTTTCTCCAGACCACCGTGACTGGGACGCAACGTTACCCTACGTCATCTTCGCTTACAACTCCTCCAGACATGACACCGCAGGCTATTCCCCGTTCGACCTTCTTTGTGAACGGGAACCCTCTCTGCCTCTTCATACACTCCTTCCCGCTGGTTCAACCTCCCCTGTCACATACGTCCGCGATGCCATAGAGCAAGCCGACGCAGCACGACAAATTGCTCGAGAACGACTGATACTTTCTCAAGCCTCTCAGAAAGAGTGGTACGATCGTCACCACCGCGAACTTTCGTATGCACCAGGTTCTCTCGTACTCTTGTGGACCCCATATCGTCACATCGGCCTGTCAGAAAGACTTTTATTTTGCTATGACGGAGCGTACAAAGTCCTGCGCAAGATCACCAACCTCACCTACAAGATACAGCGAGTCGTCGACGAAGCGCACTCGATGCCACCACCATCCACTGTTGTGCACGTCGTAAGACTGAAGCCTTATGTGTCACTCAACACTCCCCTTTTGTGACAAGTGCCGGGTCGGCGCTTCAACGCCGCGGGGTAGTGCCACAAGGCAGTAGTGGGATTGGGGCATAAAGCGGTAGAGGCTCCCTGGCTGAAAGAGAAGACTACGAAGTGGTTAGAGACTGGTTCCAGCCCGCCAGTGCGCCAGGCATTGTCGTCGCGTGTAATCGTCGTAAATATCTGCAAATATACGTTTCCTTGTAAGAATATATTCGCATATAAAGCTGCATTGGCTACCGCTGCCTGCTATGCCTCGAATTTAGGCGCACTTCGTGTTCCCTATATTACACAGTTGGGAGGTTTGCAGCTGGACGTCTATTCTGAGACTGACGTACGAGCTTGTGTGAAGTCTGTTCGTTGTAACTGTACTTGGGTTACTTAGATTTTCACATTTCTTGAGCTTTCATGTTGTGTTACACTGTAAAGACACAGGTCTTTTTTGGCATTTTCCGCATTTTACCTTTCGTCAGCATGTTTTGCCGCGGTGACCTACCTTGGTACAACGAAGGCAGTTATTTTAAGAAGTCAGCTTCTTCAATTTTGTTTCTCTGCTTATATTCCAGGTAAAGTCTTCTGCAATTTTGACGGACCACAAAATAAACACGCCTTGTTCGTTGTCTTCGAGGAAGTGCACAGTATTGCTGCTGTTGGTGGATTAAAAGACAAAGGTCTTTTCACTCTGGGTCGGGTGCATCTTTTTTCATGCTTTCATTGCTGTGGCTTCGCTCCGGGCTTTCTGTCTCTATTCGAAGGCACTTCAGCTAACCATGCAAGTCTTCGTCTGTGCCAATTTCACGCTGCTACCATGTACCCCGTTGGAAGCGGACGATTGTATCCAACCACAATGTCGGTCGACAAAGCCCTGAGCAATATGCCGATTATCGCGGTGGCGTAAGTAGCCGAACTTATGATGAGGCTTTTCGATCCGCGTATGTGACATTTAACGAAATCGTGCAACTACCTTTGGCTTTAAACATTATTGGAGCGCGTGACACTCGGCAGCTCTTATAATCGTCGTAGTTGCTCCTGAATTGGGAGACACTTGTCCCCGAAACGGCTTGAGAGGATGTGGATGGCATCATCGCAACACTCTTCAGTCGCCTGAAGGCGTTCGAATGCTTTGCCACCACACCGCTCAGTAAGTTACTTAGGTACTGAAATTTCTCTCCCTTCTTGATCCCTCCATGCTGGTGAACTCACGCCTTAAGTTTTTCACAGAATCTACACCACTTTCAAGTTTCTCCAAAAAATGTCGGCAACTGAAATACCTGGAGCCTTATGGATCATTGTACACGAGTCTTATCGATCCTCAGAGCAATGGCGTTGCAGCCAGTTGGGCTGTGACGGACGATGACTGGTTAAGTCGCAGTAGTGCCTGTCTAGCGTTTATTTCTCCGAGTGTGGCTGTTGCAGCGTCTTGGCATATCACGACCACTTCAAAATCCACCACGAATTCTGCTCCTCTGTTATGTCGTTCACCTTGCCTAATCCTGCGTTGTTCGCTTCCAGTCTTTCAGTCAGTGATGGCCTAGTGGTTATGTCGCTTTCTAAAGTGTTCTTAGCTTCATTACTGAGGCGTGTGTTTATTTGTCGACGTGCTCTTTTCTAGAAGACAGTTCATGATCTCTCCTAAAGTTGCGATTTCTATTGCTCACCTTCACATTAGTAGAACGACTGTCACTTTCGTCGATAAGCTTACGTAACTCGGAGTCTCAGCCTGGCTTTCCGCTGCATCGCTTACATATCTGTCACCGGAAATGTCCTCCGCCAGCTTTCGGAGATGCTGTCTTCCGGTAGGCAGAGTCTTGGCTTGTAGAGCTCCCGACGGGCTTTTGACACCACTTGTTGAAGAATAAGACAGAGCAGTTGAGAGAGATAATCATTATATATACATATCAAGGCATACTCTTGCATGCACATAATGTTCATGTTGAACTCTGCAGTTGATCTTCATCTTCTCTCCTTTGTCCGCTCGCGCTGATGATCTTGCAAATTGACAAATTCTATGACAACCTATTCTTTGGTTATTGTTTCTTTTCTTAGTTTTTCTAATTTTATTCGTGTGATTACATGCCAGATGCGTAAACGAAATATAAATATGTCCCCTTACTCTATGCCCCCCTTGAGGCCCGTAAGCTACCTTGAAATGATAAAAATAAAACGACGGACAATTGCGCCTTAGTCGACAAAAATATTTTAGTTACTCATCAGTCGAGTCACTCGCACCCACTGAGGCCCAGATCGAAACAAGAGTCTGAGACTGGTGAATCCGGGCGAGTAATATATAGTTTTGTTTAGATTGAGTCCGGGTCAGTTCTTTTGAAGAAAATTTTCAATAATATGGGTGGGTTTGAGTAAGGTAGAGGAAAATTTTGGCGTGCCTGAGTAAGGTCCACTCTGCTTGCTGACCTCTCTATATGTGCGAGAAAAAAGTTCAAAGGTTTCAGTAGCAAATGTCGTAGAAACAAGAACGACAAACTTATGAAACACTAAGTTTACTAACGTTTGGGCACGAGAGTCTAGCTTCTCTGAAGTAAATATTTTAGGGCACTCCCATCATCTCACTGAAGCGGCTGGCTTCTGTTTTGCTAGACGTTATGAGCTTTCACTTGTGTGAAAGAAATCGCAAATCAGTTTGTACAGGTAGCTATATACAATACACTCGACATCGCAATAGTCAGATAATATATTCTATATTCGGGTAGCTTATACGTATTGACCCAGGTCTACTGACAGCAAGACAAAATAATATATAAAATCACAGTGCGCAATACCAAACAGAGCAGCAAAGTACGCACGGTTTCTCTTGTAATATATAGTTGCAGAATATCCTAAACAGACAATAAATGAATCTCTAAAAACATCAAAGTGTTAAAAAAGATGAAACAACACTTGAGAGAAAAATTTACCCAGTACAAAAGTGCACAAAGCAAGTACGTTCAAATCATGAATGATGCAGGTGACATGCGTTGTGCACGCAATAATAGGCAAATGCTTAAACTGGCGCAACAAAGCTGCATCTGTCATTGCTGTAGAATAGTATTACCCAAGACAACATGCAAGAAAGTGTCTCGGAGCTTCCGTGCAATTCGTTCGACAGTTTACTTTCCTGAATAAGAAATGACTCCCAAACCTCGTGATCTTGGTGTGATTCGAAACCTAATTGAATTGTTGTGGCTCGAATGTTGCTTAAAAATTTATCTCTGCCAGTGGCAAGTCTCGAAACTGGTAAGAAAGTGCATTAACTGTAGCTCTATTATTCTTGAAGCTTATCTAAAAGCACTTTACGTTTGATCTATGTATTGTGGATGACAGATTGAGCACTCTAGAAAACAAACAATCTTTTCTCTTACAAAATTGTAATTGCTGAGATAATTAGTAAAAAATTATTCTCTTTTCTGATTGCTAAGGTGGTCTTTGCTATGTTCGCTCACACTTTGCAGCAGGATTCTTAACAGGCATGGCAATAAGCAATGTGAATGTTGTCATACATTTAGTTTTGGGCGGAGTTGACAAAGAAAGTAACCTTTCTTACCTCGTCTTCAAACAACACTGGGCGGATGTGAAAAATGTTTTTCTTGTGAGGCGGCCACCACTCTAAAAAGTGTTGTGGTGTTTTCGAATAGTAGTTGCTACATTAGAGCCGATGCGCTGTCTGTTAACTCATACATGCCTCAAGTCCTGCATGTACACTCTTAAAAAAGAGCGAGTAAAAAGGGTGTCTTTTTGTCCCACAACAATAATCGTCATCTATATTGCGATCCAACCTTGCTCTATCGCGCCGCGCCCTGTACATTCCGGTCACGATCGACATGCCCATAATTAGGGTTACATTGCATTCTTGATAGGAAAGTGGCCAGCGCCGAGTTTTCAAAAAAGGAAGCGCACGCAAGCCTGATGACGAGTATTGTTGTGGGAGAAAAAGACACCCTTTTTACTCAATACTTTTTTAGAGTATAGTAAGCTGAAACTTTTTGTTGTAAATTGAACGTTTTTTGTAAAAAGGCTAGCCATACCTGACGTGTGTGGCCAATATCCTGCCCTTTTCACGTGCAAGTCTAGGTTATTGCTGGGCCACCAGTAGCCTCGTCAGCACAGTCGCAAAATTGTGGTTTCACGATGATGATGCTGATGCTGCTGATAATGATGATTTGAAGCTGATCCCTTTGTATCAGGCGGGCCAGAATAATCTGCCCTAGCCAGAGTAAAAAAAACACTTAAAACGTAAATAAACAACACACTCCACAGGCGTACACTCTCGCATCTGCACACCTTCAATTTTGTCCACATAAATCATAACCACTGCGTCGTGCGCCACCACTGCACCAGCCTTGTTTTGGTTGTGCGTACTGCCACATAGTTCACTGTACCAGCCGCTCCATCGCCTGTAAGTGGCCCCGGGTCATCTTTGTGAACAAACCCTAGAGCCTTGGACAGTGTGTTGCCCTTTCGTTGGTGTGGGCCCAAACACGTACAGTGTAGCAATAGATGGGGGATGGTTTCTTCTTCCTGCCCGCCCACCCGGCACATCGCACTCGTGTAATCGGTACTCTCGCCGAATCGGCAACGGTACACAAGGGTTCGTAGTGCCCCAGCACGCTCTTCGAACAGAAAGCCACTACCGCCATTGTTGTCGTACATGCGCTTCTTTTCTATTTGATTCTTGCAACTTCGATATACCGTCAATGTTGCCTTGTAAAGCATCGCCCTCCGCCACTGCTCGTTCTCTTCGAACCTGTTCTTGGACGGCATCTGCCCATCCGCTCTCTCTGCTTGCCTTCGCGGGTTTCGCGAAGAAACCAAACTTTCGTCGCAGGGTGTACACCCGCGCAGTACACTGTGGCGTTATTCCAGTCAGGCTGGTGTATCGGAGCAAGCGTCTCGCCCACCTGTTGTCATTCATGAGACGCAGGCGGCCCTCGTAGGCTATCTTGCTCCTGGCTTCGCGGACCTCAAACGAAGACCATACAATGTCTCCTTGAATGGCCTCTATAGCAACTCGTCCGTGGCAACCCAAGGCCAGTCAACCAACCTCCCACTGCCCTAGTTCCAGCCACTGTCTGGTTCCTGGTTGGAAGGTCAGTACAGCATTTGCAAACGACTAGCATGGAACATGCACACACTTCCACATTTCCCGAACCAGCAGGAATCGGTTACAGCCCCAAAGACTTCGTTTGCGCATGACATTTGCCGCTTTGCAAGATGTTTGGCGGATCTTTTCCTCGTGAATGTGTAGAACTTGCCCTCATGTACTGAGTTGGACACCGAGGTATCTGTACTCTTCCTTCCATGGAATCTGGCCAACCTCCGGCAGCAACACTGTCCCAGTTATATCTGTGCCTTCAAACACCAGCACCGCTGATTTCTTGACATTGAAGCAGAGTCCAAGTTTGCTTAGGTGATTTGCCTATAATGAAACAAGGTGCTACAAGTCACCCAGACTGTCAGCCATCAGGACATTATCATCCGCGTATACCAGGCCCGGAAGCCTACAGGACGCTGGTGCTCCACCGTATGAGTGGGCAAGAAATAATTTACCTTCATCCGTCAGCAGCGCCCACTCGTGGCTTGCCGTATACAGCATATTGTAACGCACTCTTCAATGAACTCTTTTAATAGGCTAACCTAGGCAGGGCGAACTTGTGCCCGAGAATAATAACACAGCTAGATTGTCTCGAGGATTCAATTCTGCCTGTTCTTCTAAGATCTTCTTTTTTCCATTTTCCAACACGGTTTGCGCGCAGCTGGGTCCCGCAGGCTCGTGCGTCGCAAAACATCTAGAGGGCACAAGTATCGGCTAGCGCGCGTAATTGCTGCACCTCATTTCCAAAGTTTGTGAGTAGAACATTTGCACATCCGTCACGTAGCTTAACAAGGCCTCGTGCCAAGCAGATCCTTTTTTGGAGTTGTAAGGCGGTGTTGTTGTCAGCAAATCCTTCGAAATTGACTGAATGCTTTGTTGGTTACTGCGAAAGATATGCTCAACCTCGGCGGAACCATGACGCCATCATCTGCAATACAAAGGTCATATACGTTTTTTTTTCGTTTCAAAGGTAGCAATTGCGTGCGTAGTCGAGAATGAGACGGAAGATTCTCGCAAGTTAATTACAGCGTCATTGGCTCGTGAGAAATCCATGCCGATAATCAAGTCTCTTGAGCATTCCGGCAGCACTCTAAAACTGGCCACGTACGTGAAACCCTGTATTGCGATTCTTGCTGTGCATATTCTAGTAGGGTCGATGAGGTGCCCTCCTGCTGTGCGAACTTGTGGTCCCTTCCAAGGAGTCAGCACATTCTTAAGTATTTTAGGAAGTCCACTACTCATCACTGAATTATCTGCGCGGTATCTACCAGTTTGACGACTTCGTAGCCGTTAACAAACACACGGACATCGGAAGCAACGTCACTATCGAAACACCGGTTTTTGAATCGGTCGTCGTTCAGAGTCAGCAATGGAGGTTTTTCTGCATTAGCGTCGACAGCGGCCCTGCCTCCACAGGTCGCTAACTCTAGTTTTCCCGACGCGGGCTTGGGAAACGAGACCTTGGGGAGCTTTCTGAAGTCGAGGGCTAGGCGATCTATACCTCCCCGATGTCGTTGCACGAGGTTGGTGTCGTTGGAAGCCACTTGAGGTTTGACGACCTCACAGGTATTTTTCAATTTCGAATGGACGTTCACCATTTAGTGGTCGAGGTGCATTAACAGGAAAACCACGTAGTCCTGATTG
Organism: Rhipicephalus annulatus; assembly: GCA_013436015.1. NCBI lineage: Eukaryota > Metazoa > Arthropoda > Arachnida > Ixodida > Ixodidae > Rhipicephalus > Rhipicephalus annulatus. Next base: position 265,123 of record WOVY01010837.1, read on the forward strand.
GCGGTAGTGGCACGTTCGGTAGAGATGACTAGGCTCTCCACAGTGGTAAAACAGCGGTATCCTGTCGGGGGTCTGCCAGACATCGCTCTTCCTTAGTCTCCTCTCTGGCGTTGGCTGCAGGGTGGTCGGCGGCATCGGGTACTGCATAGCTGTAGCCGCCGCGACGTCCGCACGTCCTGGAGGTCCTCGTAGTAGCACATCAGCCTACGTCATTCTCGTCTTCTGTTGTAGTGGCGGGCCTGGCTGTGCGTTGCTCGAAGGTTTGCGTACCACCTGCCTGACCTCCTCACGGATCACATCGGCCAGAGACGAAAGCATTGAAGCGTTCTGGTAAGACGCTGCTTCTGCCGCTCTTCTCGCACAACATACCGCACCAGGTCGCGAAGACTGGTGGCCACATGTCCAAGGAAGTGACGATCGCATCCCGGTTGTATAACCTCGCTCGCTGTTGTAGCGTCCTTTCCATTGTAGTCGTCTCGGAACGAAACTCGGCGACGGTGCGCGGTGGGCTTCGAATTGGTCCGGCAAAGAGTTCTTGCTTCACGCCTCGCATCAGATGGCGCAGCTTTCTTTCTTCGCTCATACTTGAATCCGCTCTGCCGAATAGGCGAGACAGGTCTTCCAGATACATGGCGACAGTTTCGTTATTTCGCTCATTTCTTGTCTGGAGCGCAGCTTCCACTCTCTCTTTGCGGTCTGTGTTCGGGAAAGCAGCGAGCAGCTCCCGTCGAAAATCATTCCACGACCACAAGGTAGCTTCGTGGTTTTCATACCACGTTCGTGCGCTATCTTCCAGTGCGAAGTAAACACGTCCAAATTGGCGCTCTTCCCCATATCCGTTAGCTTTTGCGACGTGTTCAAAGTGTTCAAGCCAGTCCTCTGCGTCCTCGTAGCTTTCGCCGTGGAAAAGCATTGGTAGCATTGGCTGGTTTACTACAATGTTGGCTGGAGTGACCTGAGCTGTCATGTCGGTTGCGTACCCGTTCACAGCCGTTGATGTTCCAAGGGAAGTTGATAAAGGTGAAAATTCAGGACCCTCACCACGTAGGCGTCGACTGCAGCGCTGATGAACAGACGTCAGCTCGTTGGGTCGAAATCGTGGTGGTTCTGCACTGTGCTCTGTCACTCGAGAGGGGCTTGGCAACATACCCTGCACCTCCACCAGATTTTTAACACACTCTTCGAAGAACCCTTCTAATAGGCTGACGTAATCAGTGCGAACTTGTGCCCGGAATAATATCACAGCTAGATTGTCTCGAGGATTCACTTCTGCCTCTTCTTCTACGTTATTCTGTTTTTCCAACACGGTTCGCACACAGCTGGGTCCCGCAGGCTCGTGCGTTGCAAACCATCTAGAGGGCACCAGTATCGGTTAGCGCGCGTAATTTGAAGTCGCATTGTGTCAATATACAGCAGCGGCGACAATGGACACCCCTGTTTGAGACACCACTTTACCGTCACTGGTTCACCTTGGGTTTCGGCAAAACACGCCACCACCGTATTGTCCGTGTACAGCCGTCGCAGCAGACTAACCCATATTATGGGCATGCCAATCCGCGTCATGCAGTGAAACAAAGGTCCATGCGGTACGCTATCATATGCCTTTGTGACGTCGAGAGAACAAGTGTACAGTCCTCTGTTCTCCTTTCGTGCTATCTCGATAGCCTGGGTGAGCACAAATACGTAGTCACCGAGGCGCCGTCTGCTACGAAAACCATTCTGCAGCTCCGTCTATTTTTTGTCGTGTTCTGCCCGGCCGCCCATCCACGTCTTCGGGATTTGTGCGAAAGTTCGGTATAGCACGCTGGTTACCGTGAGGGGTCTGAACTCACGTAGCAACCCTGCATCTCCTCCTCTCTTCGGCACCCGGATCACTCGGTCACATCCCCAATCCTCTGGAATTCGTTCTCCTGCCATGATGCCTGAGAAGATATCTGCCAGCTTCTGCCTGCCCTCGTCTCCTAAGCATTTGAGCAGCCTAACAGGTATGCCATCCAGCACTCGGGCGGTGTGTGCTCCTATTCGTTTAATCGCTCTGTACAGGGCTGGACTGGTCACTTCTCATTTCACCTTGTTCCTCAGGCAGTATTCATTGATGGGGTTATTGTCAGTTATGATGATCCCTGGATCGCCATTGCTGAAATCGTACAGTTTACGCATTTGGTCTGCTAGGTATTTGTCTATGTCCGATACTGGCAGTCCTGTATCGTCATGCCGAATTCGGGGTACACTGGCTTTCCCACTAAGAAATGACACGTGCGCGAAGCAGAGCGCCGTGCCGCGGAACAAAGTGCAAGTAAAATAGATTCTATTTATTTATTCAGGTTACCCCTAAAGGCCCTCTAGAAAAGGGTATTACATAGGGGGGGGGGGCCAATACAACATGATTTGAACAAAACAGAAAAAAAGCAGTACAGCAAGATACAGTGCAACCTAACAACCGCAACAAAGCGCAAACCATGAATACGGGCAGCAATTGCATGGCGTTACACAATAGTTAAAAAACGAAAGAAAACAAAACAACAAAGCAAAAAATATTTAGTAAGTCACCGTAGTGCGCATGAGCTCTGAAAACTTTACCGAGTCTTTCTCGGTGGCAATATGTGCAGGCAAACTGTTCCACTCAATAATTGTGCGCGGGATGAATGACTGAGCGAAACGAAGTGTGCGAGATAGCGGGCGTTTGACTTTGTTAGGATGATCACGGCGGAGAAAGATGGAACAGGCGGGTTCAAAGAAACTGTCATGTAATGTTGGGTGATTGTAAAGTTTGTGGAAAAGTGATAGGCGTGCATATTTCCGACGAATGGCCAAATCCTCTAGCTCAGCATGGTTTTTTAAGTTAGTTACGCTGGAATAGGTAGAATAATCTGAGTAAATGAAACGAGCAGCTCGGTTTTGCAAAGATTCAATATTTGATACGAAGTAGGCTTGATGAGGATCCCAAATGGCACTGGCATATTCTATTTTAGGGCGAATTAAACTGGTAAAAGCAAGTTTTTTAACTGCGATGGAGCCTGTTTAAGATTTCGTTTCAGTAACCCGAGAGACCGGTTAGCAGCTGCAAGAGTGACTTCTATATGATGGTGCCAAGATAGATTCGATTGAAAGTGGAGACCGAGGTACTTGTAGGTAGATGTTAACTCAAGTGTCATACTATTCAACGAGTATTGACTAGGAAAACGTGTAGCAGCGTTAGTAAAGAACATGCACTTTGTTTTCGAAACATTTAACGACATAAGCCAAGTTGAATACCAATGATTAATTTTGTTAAGGTCAGATTGCAAAGCTAAGCGGTCAGAATCAGAAGAAATGTTACGGTATATTACGCAGTCGTCCGCGAAAAGTCGAACGTGTGAAGATAAAGAATTCGGTAGATCATTAATGTAAACGAGGAAGAGTAGAGGACCAAGAACACTGCCTTGGGGTACACCAGATGTTACCGGTAAAGAGAAAGAATTAAAATTCATAGCAAAGGTGAATTGAGACCTGGAGGAAAGAAAAGCTTTTATCCATGCCAGAACTATAAGGTGAACGTTAAGTTGTTCTAGCTTTAGTAGTAATCTGTGGTGAGGAACGCGGTCAAAAGCTTTAGCGAAATCCAAGAAAATTGCGTCGACCTGGCAACCAGCATCCATTGATTTATGAAGGTCGTGAACAAAACCGGCAAGTTGGGTGTCGCATGAAAATCCCTTGCAAAAACCGTGCTGAAAATTGAAAAAGATATTGTGACGTTCGAGATAGTTTATTACTTGAGTGTGTATGATATGCTTCATGAGTTTGCAAATGGTACTAGTTAAGGAAATGGGCCTGTAATTTAGCGGTGAGGAATGTTCACCTGATTTGAAGACGGGGACGACTTTAGCTGATAGCCAACCTTGGGGTAGAGTTCCGGTAGACAAAGACTGTGAAAACAGAGCGCATAAGAAGGGGGTGATACTGAATGATATAGATTTCAGGATTCTATTGTTTAAGCCTATATTGTCCAAGGTGGAAGAAATGTTTAGTTTCTGTAAAAAGGCAGAACACCGGCCTCACTGATAATAATCTCCGGCATGACTGTGCTGCTGAAACTATGCAATATGGGAGCGGATGAAACGTCTTCTCTGGTAAAAACTGAGGAAAACGCCTGGTTAAAGACATCTGCGCATTGAGATGTGGGAACTGAAACGCCATCGTTATTGCTTAGGACTATATCAGGATACCATTTGGGGTTAACATCGCGCCAGAATCTGCGTGGATTATTTGCAAGTATAGATAATAAATCATGGTTAAAGAAATGGCGGCGAGTAGATTTCAAAAGCGACTGATATTCTTTATCGCATTTTTGTATTTCGTCCAAGAGTTAAAGGTATCTTTTCGGACGGACTGTTTATATAAACGTTTTTTTTTTGTTGTTCAACCGTCGGAGCTTCGGGATTTCACGGTGATGACAGGTATGAATTTATTGATGAGGCCAGTAAGTTTATTTATTAACAGCAACCAGTTTTCTTGAATGGTGCGCTGGAGGTTACCATGTATAAATTCTTCGTAAAAGGCAGACAATTCATTATTTATGCTATCAAAGTTGCCTCTGTTATAGCACCTAATCGATTTGTTAGTTGCTATTCTTTCGACAAGTGGGCGAATCAAGTTTCCGGTAATAATTGCATGGTCAGAAAGACCATCAAAAATATCAATGTTCGTGCAAACATCGGGTTCATTTGCTAAAGTTAGGACAAGAGTATTTGAACTTGTCGCTGAACAGCGTGTAGGAAAATTGATGAGTTGAGTTAAAGAAAAGTCCAGGCAACTCTGCAAAAATTTGTGCGCTTCAACATCACTTGGTGGAACAGCAAGGGCTCTTCAATTAATGGCAGGAAAATTGAAATCACCGAAAATGATAAGTTCAGCGTTCGGAAAATGGGTATGAATATCGCCCAGAACACAAGAAAATTCATCGAAAACGTGCAGCCCATATCGGGGGGACGGTAAAAAACAGCAATTATAACATGGCTACCAGCACACTTCAAGGAAACAAAGGCACATTCCAGAAAAGAACATACTGAGATGGGGGTAACAACAAGGTCATTCTTGACGGCAAGGAGGACACCACCGCCCCTTCGGTGCTTTCGATCGTAACGAAAAAAGTTGAATTCAGATGCACGAACAAAGATATTGTTATCACTAACAGTGTCATTAAGCCATGTTTCGGTTAATATTACTACTGATGCTGACAACGAGTCTATCAGTGAAAAAATAGGGACAGTTTTAGAAAGAACACTACGGATATTTGTGAACGAGAATGGAAAATGTTTGACTTTCGGGTGGGGTACGAGAGGCGAAGAACACTCAATTCTCGGGGGAGAGCTACGTCATTTGCACGTGTCGTTTACGGGGGTTTCCGCCGCGTGTGCGTTCTCACGAGGATTTAATAGGACAGCGCATTCATTTACAGTGTCCCACACGTAGATGTCGTCATTCACGAACAGCTTAGTAAATACCAGGTGGCAATGGTCACCCTCCTTGGCTACAGATTTCTTGAAAAGGGAGAGCTTTCGAAGCTTGTCGCGAACGGGCACCGAGTAATCGCGCGAGATGCTGAAGGGCGTGTTTTTTAGTTTAGGTCCTTTGTTCAAAATTGCTTCAATTTCTCTATCGTTGAAAAACTTGGCTATAATGAGTCTCTTTTTTTCCCGTACAAAACGACCTAATCTATGAGCTTGGGCAACGGAATCTACTGTTATGCCTAACTTTGATGCGTAAAAGTCCCTAACGAGAACTTCAGTTGCATCCCACGTTTCAGGTGGTTCTTTATCATCTACGCCAAAGAAAAGAACATTGGAACGCCGAGATCTATTTTCCAGGTCGTCGATTTTGTCTTGTAATGTAGAAAATTATCGTGGTTTGGTAGAATTACGCTTTTATCATTGTTTTGTATTTTAGATTCGACAGCCTGCACCCTAGTTTTGAGCTGTTCGACATCGTTTTGAATAGCAGCATGTATTAATAAAACCCTATTTACGGATTCCAGCAAGGTAGCGTTGTTGTTTTCTAGGTGCTTAATAGCATCGAACACGAAATTTAATTTTTCTTCCTGGGACTTATTCATTGGTCCAGGGTTTTCCTCCACGTCACCGTGAAGTAACAAAAGGCGGCTGAGGAACAAAGCTGCACTCCGAGCAAATTTCAAAAACCCAGAAGGCCACGACACCGCCAAAAGGCAAATATCATCGTTCCGGTAGGAACAACAGTTGTAATAACTAACCTGCAGACACATGATGGGTGAGCGTCAATCCGCAGCGGCAGTGCCGTGGCCCGAAGTGTCGATGCAGCCGGCGCGCTTTTGCACCATGCGCATGTTGCACCATGCGCATGTTGCACCATGTTGTCGGACGGCGAACACCGTAAAAATCAGATTTGGCGGCAAACCATCCGAAACCCGAAAAAACGTGCTGTGGTGCGCGGAAAAGCTGCTCAAAGGTGTACCCGAGCACACGCCAGAATCTTCGGTGACTGTAGTCGGTAGGCCATCCGATGAAGCAGACGACAGCTTCGTTCACACAGATTCAAATTGCTTATGATCCTGTCATTGTTTTTGTGGATTGTTTGTAGAATAGTGAGCGTGCAGTAAAACTGGCATGACTGTGATATGTGTTAAAGTTTATTGTTTGCAGTCTGTCAAACATTGGTGTCCTACAAGTAGGACGCTAGGCGAATGGGTGTCACTGTGTGTCACATTAGAACGCGTCCCCCTTCGTGCCTGTGATGCTTGTCGTAACGCAATGACATTTATATGGGTCTATAGTCAATTCACACTTTTTATATGCACTCATGAGGTTCCGCACCGTTGAATAATCTCCTAAAAATCCCCGCAGACGCTCAACGACATCTTGCATCATATGTACGCTAGCGATAATGTGCCTTGAGTTGTCACTATGCTTCCGCTCGAAAATTTTTGATGCCTTGGCAGGTCAATACAGTGGTAATGAATAAGGCACGCAGAAACAAATAAAAAAGTTTCGAGAATTTTAAAATTACAGAGTCGACGCCAAGTCAAGATTTCTTGTATGCCATTGGAAAGACGATAGCAAGTTGACCGGGATGTCGAGTGATGATGGGCTTGAATCGAAATAAATGGAGAGAACATACTGGAAATAAAAGGGATCTAAGGTCACAGCAGAACAGCCATCTTTTATTTACAAATATAGTGTTAATATGTGTGAGGTTTACCGACGGGATCAAAATATTGCGAAGTACTACACTTAAGAGACTATGAAGTGGTGGTCATCACGGCCAACATATCTTTTTTTGCATGGTTGAACAAAGTATTCCAATTATATGGAAAGGGAACAGACAAAACGTACCTAAGAATGTTCTGAAAGACAGTAGCAATGCCATACTTAAGGAGATATGGCTCCAAGCTATTGCGTGGAAAAAGCCGCCCGTTACGGCTGGAAGCACAAAGCTGAATCGACTGCACTGATCATTAGGTGATCCCCCAAGGAAAGCAAACGAGGCACACTCATTGGCATGGAAAGACCACCAAACGTAAAAATTTTGACATCATAGTGCATGCAAATAGTGTCGAGTACCATAAACACTCTTCAGCTAAGTAAGTAGTGCGGCACGTGGTGCATGTTCCAAAGTGAAACAACACGACATCGTATATGTCTTGTGTCCTTTATATAGGACGTTGCCAAAACCTTTGTTAGAAAATGTTTTCTTGTGAATAAATGTTTTATTGTATTTTCTGAGATCTTAGACGCTAATATTGTGAGAAACAAAAATCGTTTTGTTGAGAGATATTGGAAGCTAATATTGTGAGAAACGAAAATCGTTTTGATGATATCCTAAAGATCAGGCATACATGTAATAAACTAAGGTAATTTGTCAACGAATCCTAAGATTTTCCTTGGTATTTCAGAATGTTGTGCCATCTACTGCATGGGCGGGCCTCACCACGTCTTTAAACAGTTTGGCAAGACATCTACTTTGAAGTAGGGCAGTGCGAATTTCGTTACACTTTACATCAAAATGCCCCGCCATGGTAGTCTAGTGGCTAAGGTACTGTGTTGCTGACCCGCAGGTCAAGAGATCCAATCCCGGCTGTGGCGGCTGCATTTCCGATTGAGGCAGAAATATTGTGGGCTCGTTTACTCAGATTTGGGTGCATGTTATAGAACCCGAGGTGGTCGAAATTTTCGGAGCCCTCCACTAATGCCTCTCTCATATTCATATGGTGGTTTTGGGACTTTAAACATTACATATCAAATATTGAATGATCATCAAAATGAGGCTGTTGAAAGCTGATTCGCCTATAGTTTGAATACTGGCTGCATGGTGTGCTATGGGCATGCGGTACAGTTTGTGGTGCGGTGTCAGTAGACTTCCGGTACATTAGGTAGGCCAATCAAGATACTATATCACAATGGAATAAAGGTGTAATCATGTTAACGTGCCCAGAACGAGAGCCAGAACCACAGTGGAAACTGCTAGGGCAGCAGTGCTATATGAAGTAGGCCCTATCAAAGATTTTAAACTCCGCCTGTTTTGCTTGTAAATAAAATACCGGTAACGACGACAACAGAGGCAATCTCGTAACTTTTATTGGACACCTGATTTTATCACAATTTTAACATATCTTTAACAGAATACTCCTAACAGCTATTTTCCGATAATGTATGAAAACAGCCATGGTATCAATCTCACGTAAAGAAGACATCATCAAAAGTATTCAATGCACTATACTTCTTTGCATACTGCAGGCACATTAGGCGTATCTATCTATCTAACTATCTATCTATCTATCTATTTGCTGTCTGTCTGTCTGTCTGTCTGTCTGTCTGTCTGTCTGTCTGTCTGCGTCTTGGTGCAGAAGAACTTGTTCTTGTGCCAGTTGTTGCTAGCCAAAATTTATATTAAAGCGCCAAATAGATAACAGAGGAAAACTACCACATCACAAGCGCTAAAAAGACTTTATTGGAAAGCCTGTAGCCTGCCGGATGTAGCCTTCGCGCCTTGATGGTTGGAACATAATTTCTGTGTGTCATCGACGTTGAATTAAAATGGTCGGTAGCGCTTGTGGTGTTTCGTTCTGTGTGTACGTTGGGTCTTTATGGCGCTACTATACAATTTTTTGCACGTCTGGGTGCTCTTGTGATACCCCCAATTAGGTGGGGGTAAAGCGAAGTAGCGCAGAGTTGGCATAGTGGTTAGGGTACCAGCATCACGTGCAAGAGGTCCATGTACTGAATCACGGTGCCGCTCAGTTTCCAACTGGGCTAAACCACTAGCCGCGCGATGATATTGTTACACAAGGCAAGGTAACTTAATGGGGGTTTTTAATGGGCCCTTAGTCAGCGATCACAGTACAGTGATGATGATCCCCACCGCAATGGCTCGTACCCACTCAGAGGTATCGTAGTGGAGGCAACGTCGTCTTCATTCTCTACCCGCGCTTCCTTTGTGTTTCCTGGTAGTGATACTTCTTATCATTCCTGCGGTCTCAGACGAAGCCCTCTGGGCGAGTCATTCTTGCATCCTTCGTGTAAACGGCTTCAGGCGGGCCACATGCGTCACCTCTGTCTGGCATGAACGTCGGCCACTAGTTTACCTCGCTGAGACGATGGAGTATCACAAAAGGACTGGCATAGTGTGCCAGTAGGTTTAGGCTCAAGCCACGTCTGCGTATTGGAGTCCACAACCACACTAGATCACCGGGGGCATAGGTTACATGCCTGTGTTAACGGTCGTAGCGAGCTTTGGAGGACTTTTGCGCTGCCAGTGTACGTAAATAGGCAAGTCTACGAGTCTCTTCCACACGACACAAAGTTTCCGCAATTGTTAAATCGTCATGGGCGACAAAAGGAAAGATAGTGCCCAGCATATGTCGAGGTGAGCGAGCGTAGAGCAGATAAAAAGGGCTGTAGCTTGTCGTTTCGTGTCTCGACGCGTTGAAGGCGTACGTGACGAATGGTAAAACTTCATCCCAGTTCTTGTGGTCGGAGGTGACGTACATTGACAACATGTTGATCAACGTTCGGTTTGTGCGCTCGGTGAGGTCATTAGTTTGTGGATGATACGCAGTTGAGTGTCGGAACTTGGAGGCACACAAACGAAGTAATGAATCTACAATATGAGTACTAAATTGTCGTCCACGGTCACTTATTATCACACGAAGTGGTCCGTGTCGGAGGATGACTGAATACAACAGGAAGTCCGAAAGCTGGACTGCCGTGGCGGAGCATCGGGCAGCTGTCTCACAGTACCGCGTCAGGTAGTCGGCGCACACAATTATCCACCAGTTACCTTTTGAGGAGCATGGGAATGATCCCATCAGATCAATGCCGACCTTTTCAAAAAGGGAACCGGAAGGCTTTACAGGTTGCAGGTGACCAACTGGACCCGAGGTGAGCCGCTTGTGGCTCTGGCACTGCGTACAGCTGGCCAGAGCTGTGGCTGTGGCTCTGGCACTGCGTACAGCTGGCACTGTGTACAGCCGCCTGGCAGAATCGCAGGCTCCATGAAACTGTTCATTGTCCACACACCTGCCCGTCTATCAACGACTGACACTATACAATGGGGAATGAGAATGTTCTCTTTCAGGCATGCCAAGGTAATCGGTTCGAGCGTGGCGTCAAACGTGCCCCACTTATTACTGGAACATGTCACGGGAACACACAAAGCAGAAAATGCAAGAACGACTGTATCCACGGAAACGAAAAAGATGCATTGCTCCGGACAGGAATTTCCCAAGAGCGCCGTTGGTAAAGTACCGTGTATAGAAAGATGCCCACTTCTGCTGTCTACAGTTGCTCCACACTCACACAAGAAATCAATACCCAAGATAACTTCATGTGTAGACCGCGGAATAACCGCAAACTCTGTGCAAAACACCTTGCCACACAGCGAGACATCCACAGAACAATATCCCACCAGATACAACACGTCACCACTTACACCACGAAATGAAATGTCACCCCACGGTTCAGGCAAAACATCACTTTTGGTCCTAGCAGGTTCTTGAAATTTACACTCATCACCGACACTGTCGCGCCTGTATCCACAAGTGCCATAGTAGCCACTCCATCGACAACTACATGAACTTTGTTCTTCAACATAAACGCTGACGGGGGTATATCTGTAGATAACACCTGTGATCTCGCGGCCTCACCCCCACTGGCCGCACCAACTAGTTTTCCGGCGGCGGTGTACGTGCGCGATGACCCGGGACGCCACAGTTGTAGCATACTGGAATTGGTCGAGGGGCACGTGGATGCTCAGAGTAACGACTCCTCTCGGAAGGCATGAGATAGTGGTGCCGCCCTTCAGGGGTACTGTAGGCAGGCGATGTTGGGTAAACAGGCAGGCGAAAACTTCGTTTGTAGTTGGGATTTGGTTGACGGGGAAATCCAGCCTGCCGTGTGCCTTGATATTCATAAGTGTCTGCTGCGTTGATCGATGGTTGCCGTGGTGGAAGAGAAGCAGGTGTCCGCACACGTTCTGGTTCGTTTACGTACACAACCTGAAAATCACTGATGCGATGATAGGTCTGCTGACATCGAAGCAGCTCCTCTCAGACGATCTGCCATATGGTCAAAGCAAAGTCGTTAGGCGGCACTGTTTCAACACCAGCCACAGTGGGGACGTTGGACAGGCGGCCGAATTTCGGAGAAATTTTTCGCATCTTGAGGGATTCAAAGGTACGACAGTGCTTCATCACGTCGGTTACGGAGTTCAAGCAGTCTTTCCCAATTATGAAATTGTACATGTCTTCGGCTATACCCTTGAGAACGTGTTCAACCTTGTCTTCTTCAGGCATCCTCCCATTCACGATCTTGCACAGCTGCACTATTTCTTCAATGCCCTGCATGTTTCTCTTGGAAGCTGTGCCCTCTGAGACAATGCCTGCTCCGCGCATTTGTTCTTTGCGTCCGAATCACCGAAACACTTCTGCACTTCTTCAAAAAACGACAAAACGTTCCCAAGTCGTGAGCATGTCCTTGTGGTTCTCGTACCACATGAGGGCGGTGCCAGTTAACGAGAATACAACATGACTGAGCTGTTCGTTCGAGTTCCAGCCATTGCTTCTGCTCACCCGCTTGTAGTTCTTGAGCCACACGTCGACGTCTTCTCCTGAGGTCCCGCCGAAGTTTGGTGGCACTCTGTAGTACGGCACAGAACCCATCGGAGTTGGCCTTGAAGCGTTGGATGGCTGCTCTTGAGCCATTACGATCGGCGAAGGTGGAAGTCCGGCAAGGCAGTGGCTGCGACGAAGTCGTGGTAGTGAAGTTCCCGTCTTTGGGTTCGTCCTACCAAGCACCTTCCACCAAATTGTTACACAAGGCAAGGTAACCTTTTTTAATGGGCCCTGAGTCCACGATCACAGTATAATTATGATGATCCCCACCGCCATGGCTCGTACCCACTCAGAGAGATCGCACTGGAGGCAACGTCGTCTTCATTCTCTACCCACGCTTTCCTTGTGTTTCCTGGTAGTGATACTTCTTATCAATATAATTGCATTAAGAAGCCTAGGGTGCGGCCTCACTGGTGACCAACACCGGAAACGCACTCCCTGATCACAAAAGAATTGGCAAACCTGGTGCAGTATCTGGCTGCTACCTCCTATCTTGATACGCCGATTAACTCTCGGCCTTCAGTCCCCAGTAGAAGCGAATAAATTGTCTAGGGCGGTGGTCAAATCTGCGATGTAGCAGTGCTTGCTAAGAATCTCTGGGTCCGGACAGGCCATCATTGGAACCTGAAGTTGGCAACGCTTAACACTTCAAGGTTATGAAGTTAGGCAACTATAGATGCACTATTCAAGGGGCTAGAAGGTGTTAAATGGTATGTTGTAGGGCTCAGTGAGATCAGATGGACAGATAAGGCCTATACAGTCCTTCAAAAAGGCCACGTCCTTAGTCATCGTGGCTTGGCTGACGAAAGAGGACTTGGCATGGGATTCTTTATCTACAAAAATATATCTGAAACATAGAGGAACGCTATATTATTAACGGAGGGATGGTAGGTGTCATAAATAAACTCAGTGGGAGATACAAGATGAATGTGGTTGAGGCCTATGCACCTAAATCCAACCATGATGACCTATTAGTTAAACGCTTCTATAAAGACGTGAAATGAGCATTGACTAAGGTAAAAACACAGTACACTATACTGATGGGTGACTTCAATGCCAAAGTAGGGAAGAAGCGGGCTAGAGACCAGGCCAGGGGGTATTAAGGCATCGGAACTGGAAATGTCAAAGAAGAGTTATTAGAAGAATTCGCAGAATGCGATAACTTGTGGATCTTGAATACCTTCTACTGAAAGTTACTGAACTGTGTGTGGATATAAAGGAGCCCTAAAAGCAAAAGGAATAACGAAATACAACTTATACTGCGTATACACCCAGGCATCGTGCAGGATTTGGAAGTGATTGTCAAGGTATGGTGCAGTGACCATAGAAGGTGAAGGTCTCGAATTCACCTAGACTTGAAGAAGAAACGACAGAAACTTAAACGCAAGCAGACAATCAGTGAGCTAGCACTAAGGGGAAAAGTACATGAACGCAGTCTAACACATTGGCTCTCGGCTGTTATACTCAGCGCTATCGAGGAAACCAGCCTTAGCATTGACACAATGACAACCTGACCAGTAGCGTTAAGAAGTGTGCAGTAAAAGTACTGCATTCAGACAAGACACTATCAAGCTGTCTCATGAGAAAAAAAAACCATTAAGAAAGGTCAAACCTTAAAAGCTTCAAAAACAAAAGACAAAATAAAGTTTACAGAGCTTTCCAAGTTCATTATTAAGCGTAAGATATTCGATCTAAGAAGGCACAACGTCATAATAAAAGCGTGCTCTAAATAACGAATAACACGTCAAAGCGATGAAGATGAAACTTAGGACAGATAAAAACTGATGTATGCATTGCAGAGATAGGTTTGTTAGAAGTTTACTCTAGGAAGCGGCCAGAAAAGGAGGCGACAATTTCCACTGCCGTCAGGCCTAATGGCACAGTGGCCGGGTTTGGCGACTCTTCCACTTAAAGCACAGGTCGCACTTGAGGCAGCTCGCACCAGGCACAGTGCAACATTCACAAGCTTCAGGGCCGGCAGGGTACTCCGGAAGGTTGGCCGAGTGGTCGCTTGTCGGAAGGTGCTATGGCTATCACACAAAGGACGGACGCCGAACGCGTTTACGAGAAGCCACCTGGTAGAGCAGTGCTCAAATCTTTCGCGCAGGCCTCTGGTAATCCACTTGACGGCAGCCGAGCGCTAGGTGAAGGCAACGTACCGAAAAGGGGTCTCATGGTGGCAAACCAGGTTCAGTGGAGCACTGTAACGTAAGCTACCGTTAAGTAAGGTAGAGGCGCCTAGTCAGAGCAAGTTCAAACCTTCGTCTCAGTACGGGCAAACGACGCATGTGTCACGCCAGGCAAAATGGCCAGGCAGCAAAATTAAGGTGACGATGTTCTCCGTGCTTGAGGAAGCTCGGGGAACGAGGCGCCAAAGGATTGGCATGCTCGATCACCACGTTAACCTCTCTGGAAGACCGAAGCTAGCTTGTGAAAGAGGCTGTCCGTGGCGGAATTGCAGGGTCGGTTCAGCCGCAAGAGGGCTGGCTAATGGGGCATCGTCCAGCAGTAAGGTGTTGTTTCGACGAAGGCCAGGACCGAACGGTGGTGCACAACACGAAGAGGCGAGGTTCTCGCTTCCGTTCACACGTCTATGGTCGACCAGCGTCACCCAACAGATCCACTCAGTTTCACGACAACAGGGAGAGCCCATTGTGAGGAAAGAGGTCAGTAGCTAAGGAGGAACAGGCCCAAGTCACAAAACAAGGGCCACACAGCTCACTACCAGTGCAGGGCATTGAATAAATTGCAGCCAGGAATGTGACTGTGCTTCAAATGTGCGTGCAGCAGCCAACCACTGTAAGGTACTCGGATGAGGGCTGCCAATAACGGCACAGGCGTACGAGCAGGCAACCAGGAATGGACGCCGGAGCGACCAAGCTCGTGCCTGTGCTACAGGTTATGTGGTCAGACCAGGCATCGCGGTGCCAAATCCGCCAGGTAGGTTGGGCTAGAAGGTTGTGTCAGCAGGCAGACTGCGAAAACCAGGCCACAGTGAAAAATACTAGGAACAGCAGGCCATGGTTGGAAACAGGCCGGCCGCACTGTTGTTTCAAGCACTGGTAGATGATTGGGCGACGAAGAAGCGGACGGAAAATGCCCCCGGCATAGCAGCCTTGCCAAAAAGAGTGTCTATTTGATGGCGCTACAAGAAATAGGGGCGCTCAATATGGTAAGGCTTCGATGAGACATCAGAGGGTATTTTCAGACAGGTGCTCTTTCTACCACCTGCACAAGTGTGTCTGCGCACCGTAGTTCCTTTTCTTTCTTCACTAACGTTGTGTAGAGTATAGTCTAGCTACCTGATAGTGGGAAAATGGCATCTTAAATGCGTTACAGCAGGTTGCACCGGTGGCGTGGTTCGGCGCGAGCCTTCTTAAGGTTTTCCCACGGTTAGGTGGCCGTCTTCTCCTCTCCTAATTATTTGCTGTGAGCTTCAAATAGTTTGAAGTCAGAGACGTAGACAGGACCACCGACTTGCCTCCCTTGGGAGTCATTCAGCCTGTACATGAAAGGCGACACTTTGGTCTGGACTTTCTGTGAGCCCAACCACTCGGCTGACAAGGAAGCCATGATGCCTTTTGCAGCGACACTGAAGGAGTGATTGCGCCTGAGCACGAGATCGCGGACATCATATAGCACGTCTCTTTGTGACCAGTCGTACTTATCCTTTTGTCTAGCTAGCGCTTTTGCCAGGTAGGAACGTGGAAGGTCGAGGGTTGCGTTCATTTATGAGCGCAGTTCCACGCATAGCAGTACGGGCTTGCTTTCGTGGCACACACGCCCCGCGTCTATCCAGTAGGACGTTGTTCGTTTGATTAGGCAGCTTCTTTTCCAAGTTAAGCAAAGCGGCCGTATAGGTGGTTGAATGGTTAAGCGTGGACCACAAAAAGAAGTATAATTTGTTGGGATGGGCATCCCGATTTTTGTGTTGCTGCGGGAAGGCTGCCAACAAGGGCTTGAGGTTCAATTTTATCCACTCAATCAGGTTGGCCAGTGGGTGATACGTGGCTGTTTTGTGGTACTTGACACCATAGAAGGTAGCACACGCATCCACAAACATACTGACGGTGAAGGAGGATGCATTGTCCTTCTCCGAGTGGTTGAAGGGGCACCTAAACGCAAATACCCTCTGATATGTGGTGCAAGCTATACCCTGAACTCCACCGGAAAGCCAAAGTGGGCAGAGGCCTCGGTCAACTTGTCCCAAGTTGCGCGTGCCGTCAACTAATAAAGGCTAAACAGCTCTGTCCACTAGGTGAAGCGATCCAGGCAGCACGCGGGAGTTGGGCCAACTTTATACCCACCACGTTTCAGATTCCCGACGAACAGCCAACGTCAAAATTTTTGTCAACTACAACTTCGTCTACGTTGGCCCGATGTTTAACCAATGTGAGCCTAACGTACTGCTGTTGCATTTGCCAATAATCAACCGACGCCTGCTCACTCTAAATAAGCCATTGATGACCCGTCCTTTGGACGACCTAGTTTCTGACATACATTCTGCATTGGGCCATTCCCTGATCACATTTTTGCCAATGTAATGCCAATAATATGCCAATGTTCCCTGTACTACAAATGTTGGCTAATAATGGCTGGCCGAAATTGCACCATTATTACTGTAAACTTACCGTATGCCTCCAGAACTTCACCTCTCAGTTTACATCAGCACCGAACGAGCTTTTTGGTGTAGTATACTTCAAGGCGACAGACCCTGCTTGGCATAGTGTAGAAACGCTACAAAATTTTACTGAATTGTCAATTCAAGCCTTTTTCATGCGCTGCCCATCACATTCCTACTTGTAGGGCGTAAAACGGCACATGTCTAGTTACTGCCTGCTTTTCACCACATATTCCTTCTAAGTTTTGCATACAAGCAATGAATAAATGAAACTACAACAACACAATCGTGATAAAATTATATTTGAAAATACCAAGCGAAGCGTTTCTTTTTCACTTTAGTTTTCAACCTACTGTTGTTCAGTGATACAACCCAAATTAGAAGGCCAGCCCAGAAACGCTCCATGGGCAAGGGGCTGGCCAGGGCAACAGTGGTGGAGTGATGACTTATAGGATACAGCAAGAGATGAGGTAATGAGAATGGGCTCGTCAGGTAATGAAAGCAGCGATTGGGCAGAAAGCCAACCATCACAGGCTGCGACAGATCCCTGCTTTCAGGAGCAGTATTGATTGGGTGGCAAAACCATGAACGTATTAGTGATGCGCCTTTGCTAGCGTCCATGGAGGCAACGAAACTTCAGCGGGCACGTCTTGATGAAACTCTGAGCTTTTCCGACACCTGTATACCTGAATAAAAAACACCACAAAATGAATTTTAGTCACGGCAGTTGAACATACTTGCAAGATAAAACAATAAACATTGACTGCAGATGCTGTGTTGCACTATTATGAATAAATTTCTATTTGTCTATATGAACAGAAAGCAGAAAGTACTATAAAAGTCGATGCGTCATTGTGCGAAGAATATCTGTCATAGTCCAAAATAATATGAAATAGCTTTGATTGAGAGGCATTAAACAAGGTTGTTTCACTAATTTACAAATAAACAAAGGCCTTCAGCGATTTCAAAACAAGACTTACAGGGTCGCAAGCCAGGTGAACTAGTGCGAAGCTATTGCCTATGTATGTATATATTCATACATAGGACAACAAAACACTCAAGCGCACAAACTTTCAACTCAAAATTATTTCTGAACACACGTTAACTGAACATAGTGGGATGACTAACTACCAAATAGACAACATAAAATGAAGAATCTCTGCAAACCCAATTTTAGCCCAAGCACTCGTGGCATTATGCCACGCTTCTCTAATAATTTTAAACTTCTATCTGAAAACCCTACGAAAGATGTGCTGATGTAGTTCCCTTTATCGTTCTTTTGTAATTACCAAAACCTGCAGAAATTCACGTGCTTTTTATAACTTCATCAATCAAGAGTCTTGGTTTCATAGTGCATGTACTGTTAGTGCATGTGCTGTTTCATAGTGCATGTGCTGTTACAGAGCACATGCATGTGCATGTGCTGTGTAATTTTATTCAAGACTCTAAACATTTTTCAACACAAAGCCCACGTTAAAAGATACTCAAAAAACGGGTCACAAAGTAATTTTCAATTGTAGATTAATCCGTGACATACCAAATTAATCGGGTTTGGCAAAACCAGCTGTCTGGTTGGCTCCCAAAATCAAGTTGCAGCTATTAGTGTCTACTTTGTTCTTGATTATTTTTTCTCACTACCTAAATCTTTGGTTTCTTTCTTTTTTTTAACATACTGTCTTCACTATACACCCCCCCTTTTTTTCGTTGTAAGCAATAATGCAGTTATCGTCTATATGAGACAATATGTTCTCTTGGCCAATCCCCCAGAGTGGGTACGAGCCATGGATTAGAGGATACAAACAAACAAACAAACAGCTGGCTCAGAATCGGGTGTTGTCTCTTGTTCTCTGTCTAGTACATTACAATATCTAAATTGCCAATATTTTGGGCGGAATACAAAAAAACGGCGACTCTTTGCTCGTCGCTTTGCCACATTAGCTTGAACGTGAGTGGCAACCCTGCTTGAGGTGCACTTTTGTATTTGCCATAAACTAATGTTTCCTAATAAACAAGTTCTCATTCACAGTATATGCTTCTTTCTCTCATGTTCACTACTGAGCAATATATAATGTATATGTACCTGTAAAAATATTGCCCCTTTATGTTCAAACAAACGAAGAGTAGGGCTAGTTGGTCTGGATTCCTAATGTAAAAATGGCACAGTGCAGCATACAGGGCGAAACACATTAAAGAAGCACACACAGGCAGCGCCGACTTTCGGATGAGGTTTAGTGCACAGAACGCATGTGCAAAAAAAATTATGAGCAAAAAAAGGAAAACCCAAGAAGTACCACAGCATG
The DNA here is from genome assembly GCA_013436015.1 of Rhipicephalus annulatus. NCBI lineage: Eukaryota > Metazoa > Arthropoda > Arachnida > Ixodida > Ixodidae > Rhipicephalus > Rhipicephalus annulatus. The sequence continues at coordinate 284,165 of WOVY01010837.1, forward strand.
TTTACCACCTATGCGTGACTTCTACAAATTCAACTTTTTTATCACTTAGGGTGATAGAAGGCTGGCCGATACACTACACTGCATTTGTTAGTATGGTACGTCATTTCTTCATGTTACTGTGCCTTTCTAACACTTTAGTCTCGTTAAAGGACCGGTAAACATGCTGAGTTTACTTTCATCCCCCTAACCTAGGTCGTCAACTCGCCCAGTAGAACACGAAAATTGCATTTTTCAAGTATTACAATTCTGCTCATCACGCTGACCCTCCCATTAGAAAAATTCACAATCATAGATTCGTGCAGCGCGAAAACCAGACACCAAATGAGCGAGAGAAATATACACAGCGCACTTTTCCAACTAAAGTTTATTAGATTGAGACGCTCGTATGCAAGCAAATCAAGAAAAGGTAAAAACCTGGGAGAAAAAACTAGGAAGAAAAAATCAAGAAGTGAGAAATAAAGAAGGGTCCATAGGTGGCACAAGGGTCGTAACACCGCCCCTATTTTCATGTCTCGCCAAAAAAAAAGCTGTTCATCGGAAAGGTTCAAGGAAGCCATGCTTATGCTTGCGTCCTAAGAACATTTGATTTCTTCAGCCTCAATTATTTTCCTCATCCTTTGGTCCCGATTTCACGAGGGGACCACAATTTTTTCGAAAATAGAGATACACTTGCAGTCCCACACATGAATGCCAAGGTGTCTCGATACATTGGTGTACATGCTCAAATAGTGTTCACAAAATCTGTCATTCAGACAGCTTCTCGCCTGACCCACATGATTTCTGCTACACATCAGAGGAATGGCGTACATGAGGCTCAGAATGCATGGAACGAACTTTCGCTGATGGTCTGTCGTGCAGCCTCTTTTTTCTGCCATTCAAAAGGTCGAGCTGTACAGGCCAGAAAGCTTTTTAGAGGCCTAGAAAACTACACGCACCCCCTCGCACTCTTCACTTTTTTTAAGCCTGTGCAAAACGTCATGCACGTAGGGCAGCACAGCTGTCTTTTTCTTATCTGGCACGCGCCATCTCACTCTGCGCTCCTCAATTCTGCTGGGATCCCTGACGTCTCTAAGCAAGCCTTCAGCCACAGACAACACCTCGTCTGGCATGAACCCTGCGACCTTAAGGTGAGATACCTGTTTCGAGGATAGTTGTGGTGCCCTACTTGCATGAAGTTTCGCACAGGCTTAAGAAAATGGAGGGGGCACGTAGATGCGTGTGTTTTTTCTCGGCCCCTGAGAAGCTTTCTGGCCTGTGGAGCTTGACCTCTCGGATGACAGAAAATAAAGGCTGTTCCACAGACTATCAGCGAAAGTTTTTTCATGCGTTGTGAGTTTCGTCTACATCATTCCTTTGACGTGTGGCAGAAAGTATGGGAGCCAGACGAGACGCTGTCTTAATTACAGACTTCGTGAGCACTATTATGGCGTGTATATATACCACTGTATCGAGACACCTTGGCGTTCATGTGTGGGACTGCAAGTGTAGGTGTATTCCTAAAAAAGACGTGGTTCTTGCACGCAATCTGGGCCGAAGGGTGAGGAAAATAATTCAGGCTGAAGACATGAAACGGTCTGGGGACGCATGCGTAAGCATACCCTATTGCATCTTTGTGATAAAGAGCTTTTGTTCTTGGCGAGACATCAAAAGGGGGGCGGTGTCAGCACTCCTGTGTGACTTATTTTCCCTTCTTCTGCTTTATTTTTTGATTGTTTAATTCTTATTTTTTTCTTCCTGGTTTTCATTTTTTCTTGCTTTTCCTGTGCATATATACGTGCATCGTAATCTAATAAACTTCAGTTGAAATAATGCGCTGTGTCCTTGTTGTCTGCCTCGTTTCGTGTCTGTTTTTTTTTGTGCTGCACAACACGGTGGTTGATTTGTCTCAAATCGTTCAACAAGAAACGTTGCTGAAAAATCACTGCATATCCACGAAAATAATGGCGATGAGTGGGGCAAAGCATACCTCAATCCGCGCGTCCACTCGTCCGTACGTGCGCCCACTCGTGCTTCCGTGCATCAGCCCATCTGTTCTTGCGCCTGTTCGTGCTTTCGTCCATGTGTCCATCTGTGCGTGCGTCTGTCTGCCCGTCTGCTTGTTCCATCTAAGGAACACTTCAAGTACCACCATCTCGCTTTTTTTAAATGCGAAGCATTTCTTAGTGAACTTCGGCGACTTTGAGCGTATCTATCTATCTATCTATCTATCTATCTATCTATCTATCTATCTATCTATATATGTCTATCTATCTATATATCTATCTTTCTATCTGTCTATCTATCTATCTATCTATCTATCTATCTAGCCGCCTATGACTTTTAGCTCTCTTGGCCGTTTCAATTATGATATCGATACCAAACTTGGTATGGCATAACATCACTGTATGAAAAACGTATTTGACTAGCCATACCATGAATATAGCGATATGTATGTCATAAATGTCATGATTTACATTTCATGGTCCTGCAGCTCTTGCGGTGGTTTCGTTCAAATGGCATGTTGCAAAACTGGTGTGGTAAGGCATGATTGCATGGCGAACACAAGCGACAGATCTTAACTTGAAAATTCGACATGCGTGTCATGTAACAACATGACTGCATGCCACGCTCATGATACGCGCGGGCGTTTTGCTAACGTCACATATACCAAAGTTGGTATTACAGTACGTGAATGAATGACAAAGGTATAGGTATGTGACTGATGCAAAAAGATAATCATGAGATGCATGTCATGTAACAACATGACTACAAGCCACGCTCATGATGCGCTGGCGGCCGTTTGGCTACCTTCACTTATACCAAATTCGATATTACGGAACGTGAGTGGATGACGAAGGTATGATACTGGTGCAAACATTATAAAAATGAGATGCGTGTCATGTAACAACATGACTACATGCTACACTCATGTTGCGCTCGCGGCCGTTTTGCTAGCTTCACTTGTACCAAACTCGGTACTACGCGACGCGAACAGACGTCATAGGTGAATGACACATTCTAACATATTTACGACATGGGTGTCATGTAACAGCATGACTACATGCCACACTGATGATGCACTCGCAGCCGTTTTGCGACCTTCACATACGCCAAATTTGGTATTACGTAGCGCCAATGATAGACAAAGGTATGTGACTGGTGCAAACATTAAAATCTTGAGACGCATGTCATGTGAGAACATGACTACATGCTACAGTCAAGGTGCCAATACATTTCGTCGTTCCGTGGTGCGCGTGTTCGCCGGCGTTCATTAATTTTTCGTTGCGTCACGCCGGCGTTGCCACGCCAGACGCAGGCCCTGCCACATACTCGCAGGCGCGCGCCGCACTGCGTTGCTTTGACGCATGCACGTTTCAGCGCGTCCGGCGTCCCTCCGTCACGAAAAGAGGGAGACGCAGTGTTGTCTGTGTAACGCATCGGCGTGAAATGCAGCATGTCCCATTTCGTGCTGGTTGCCATCGGGCAGCACCGACAGAACCTTATTGCAACTGGCCTCAGACTATTAGAGTGTTCGCGTTTTGCTATCGTAGAGTCACTGGGCCCAGCGTGCGCGCGCATCAACGCTACGTTGGAATGTATTGAGCCTTTCACGATGCTCTCACAGCCGTTTGCTAGCTCCACATACACCAAATTTGGTGTTACGTAATGTCAATGGATGACGACACATATGACTGGTGCAAACATGATAATCCAGACACGCGTGTCATGTAAGAACATGAAAACGTACGATGCTCATAGCGTGCTCGTGGTCATTTTGCTAGCTCCACATTTACTAAGTTTGGTATCACGTAACGTGAATATATTACGAAGGTCCCCGACACATTCAAACATGATAATTATGACGCGGAAGTTATGTACGGCATCACTTATCTCCACCTCGTAACTTTGTGCTGATTTTAAGGTGGCCATAAACATTTCTCATTACTGCTTAGCATACCATCCATTCCCACTGTACGTGGAATCTACCATTTTTTTTATCATATGTTCATCCTAAAAAAGTACCGCCATGCAGCGGACAATCCAAAGAAAAACGATAGTGTACTACAATTCAGCTGTCTGCCCTTCGTTAACACCCAGAGCACGATAACGACACGGTGCTATGTTTTTGTAACCCATGGACATGCGCATATGTGCCCGAAGGCGAGTATGTGCCACTGGTATGTGGGTGTGTGCCACAGATTATGCACTACGGGGACAAACAAACCATGTCATGAGGAGCTTCACCCCTAAAAGAATTTCCGTGCCTCTTTTCTTCGGACTAGTACCCTTCGTACCACTGACGCAAGTTCGCTCATGGGCAACTTGACGTGCCACTGAGCTTGTCGATTGATCATCGGCCTCACGAAACAGCACCCCGGCATAGTTTTGGCCCCAGAGCCTCTATCTCTATTTTCTTGTGCTGCTGTCTAATAGAGCCACAAACTACCGGCAAAAGTGTTATTGCCAGGACGAAAGCCTCTTAGATAAAAAGGCGTTTCGTCATTTCTCTTTTCAATACCATGACACGTGCACGGTCGTAGACTGCGCATCGATGATGTATCGCTGACGTCGTATCACAATGCTAAAGTGGGTGGAGTCACGACAATAGGCTAGGCCTTCCCTTTCGCTATGGCAGAGAAAGAGGACGAGGCCACGCAATAAATATGAATCAGCTGAAACGCATGTTCCCATCATCTAGCTTCCTATTTATACCACCTATTTACAATGTTATGCTTCACATATTAAAACTGCGCGTATTTCTCATTAAAACTTTTAGACCTTGTGGCTGTTACTGAACCTTCAAACAGTGACTTGCATTGATGTTGAGTGATCATTCCTTTCTGATTTCCTCTGGTGCTTTCATAATTTTCTTTTCATGCACCTAGCAGTCTGATCAATATAGCTAATGTCACATGGTGAAGAAATCTTGTACACTTGTTTGGTAGCACAAAAAATGAAGGGGCTCCTGTGTTTGACACCAATTTCACCTTTCTTTTTGGTTTTGCCTTCTGCCTTGTGCCTAACATGCGCCCAGTCTGCGCAACTTCATAGAGGCTGTAGAAACCACTTTCACATCATATATAGATGCAACATGTTTAAGCCTCGCCGCGGTGATCTAGTGGCTAAGGTACTCGGCTGCTGAGCCGCAGGTTGCGGATTCGAATCTCGGCTGCGGCGGCTGCATTTCTGATTGAGGCGAAAATGATGTAGACCCGCGTGCTCAGATTTGAGTGCACGTTAAAGAACCCCAGGTGGTTGAAATTTCCGGAGCGCTCCACTACGGCAGTCTCTCATAATAATATGGTGGTTTTGGGAAGGTAAACCCCACATATAAACCAATCAAATCAACATGCTTAAGGTTAATCGCCATCTTCTGAACTTAGTGCAGTGGGGCAGTGCAATTTGTATTATTCTCACTGACCTCACGTTTATTAGAATATTCGATCCATTTCACCACCTTCGCACATGGTCTTGTGACCACATAACCCGGGATTCTGCTTTTGGCAACCTATGGATTTGAGCATTACCATGCACTGTTCAGGATCGAGCATAAACTTCACTTGTACACGGCCTTCCAAACCAAAAATGCAGCGAACCCATCCTTCATCACTATGGAACAAGCTGATGTGTACACAAAAGAGCCTTTTGTGACCTGGTTTTGAACTTCCAGTACACATGATTTGCACAAAATGTTGGTCGTATGTATAAAAGCGAAGGCTTGATTACTGTGACCGTTTTGTGGCAAAGTTCACTTTTGCTATCTTCAAATATATTTATATCTTCTTTTTCTTGATATTGCTCGCTTTACAAAAAATTAGGCTCCACTCTTGAACCATCTGTACGACAGACTCACCTTTCTTTCTCATGCATGAGACTTGTGCGTCCCCTTTCATGGAACCGATTGGTCTCGTTAGTTGGTGAGTTGGACACTCGCTTTGCGCTCTGCAGCACCCGCATACCTTCCGCCACAAAAATTGCTGACCGGCATTTCTCATACTAACTCCAACTACGCCAGCACTCCCTTGATTTCTCTTCACACACAAAAAAATTTCGTATCTGAACTATGCAGGCTGACATTGTTACTAGTGTTCGAACGATCCATGGCCCAAGGAGCTTCGCCCCTAAAAAGCCATTGGCATCTTACCATGAGGGGTTCTCAACTAAATGCGTTGCAGTGATGAGGGTATTGCGTGAATGTTGTGTGATTGGATATAGTTGCAAATGCGGAATCGTCAATTCGTCTATTATTTTTAATTACCTAATGAAGGAGAAAGAAGCGTTGCCTTTTACAAGTGAGGGGACGCTGATGTTGGCTTGTGCCCCACTACTGGTTGAAAGTACTGTTACTTCCACCGCATCTACTCGAATCAAGCTAAGCGTCATATAAGGTGAAAGCCAAGTAAAGACGCCCTCGACCGAAATCCGAAAGCGCGATCCGATGCGTAATATATAGCCGAGAATAAGTCTTTTAATTATTTATTTATTTATTTATTTATTCATTTATTACTGTCAACACCGTGCTTGGGGTTATTATAGGGAGGGTGTCACAAATACACAACGTTCGCACAAAAAAAGAAAATTTCAAAAGCACATATAAATACGAAATGAATAACCAACAAGAGAAAAATAAGAAACAAACAACAGTGACTTTACACATAAAAATCAACGAATAAATGCTCACAACTGAATTCAGCACGCATCAGTACAAAGAAAACTGGCTTATACACTTAGAAATTTCACTGACGTTGTTTGTTGCAAAACCGTATAGGGTAAAATATTCCACATATCTAGTGTGTCTGGGAAAAGGGAGTCGCGGAAAGCATTCGTGCGTGTGAAATAAGGTTGAATATCTCTACTAATATTAATTCGATCACATCGTCTTCCAGGAGGCTGAAGATACAAATTCTTATTTATTTTTGTTTGCCCGCTTATATTGTTAAAAAGACATTTGAGGCGATGTTTACGCCTGTGATATTTCAAAGACTGACTGCTCACAGAATTTTAACAAAACTGTGACTGAATGTGTAAGTCGGTATCTACCGTATATGAAACGAAGTACTAATATTTGAATTCTTTCAATTTTGTCCACAACACCTTCTAGTGAGGCGACCACGCAATACTAGCGTACTCTAAGACAGGACGCATGAATGCATTCTCAGAGGTTAGTTTACATCTGGTGCGGCATGCTCCAGTTTTTTTAGCAAATACAGTTTTTTGTTTGCCGTAGTGCAGATGTTATCGATACGCGAGTGCCATTTCAGTGTGTGCCTAATACTAACTCCTAGGTATTTGAAACAAGCGGCAATATTTAAAGGGTGACTTCCAATTTGATAGATGAATGACAATTCCCACCCACTAGAGTGAATATGCGTAAATGTCGTCTTGCTCTAATTTATTTTTATGTCACATAATATACACCAGTGATCTAATGCTTGTAAGCGCCTGTTGAGATTGATTTGGCCACCTTCGCAAGGAACTGGGGATTAAATCAAGCATTCATCTGCAAAAAGTTTCATTTTAATAGGAGCCTCAACTATTGAGCATGCATCATTAACAAATATCAGAAAAAGAAGTGGTCCTAAAACAGGTCTTCGTAAACGTCTGAGTACACGGTCAGTAGTCTTGAAGTGTAATTTTCAATTTTTACAGCCTGTTGACACGCGGATAAATAGGTCTCTATACATTTTGATACTTCTTCGCTTATTTCTAATCTTTCAAGTTCAAAAAGTAATTTACAGCGAGAGACCTTATCAAAGGCTTCTCTAAAATGAACACAAATTACATCAGTCTGCAGAAGGGCATCGCTGTTTCATTGAAATCATAGAGCGTTTCAGCTAATTGTGTCGCAGTAAATACACCATGCTGAAACACAAGTTGTCTAGCGCAAAGTACCTGGATAGAATCAAGAAAACTAAGAACATGTTTTGCTATTACATGTTCCAGAACTTTACAGCAAACCGACTTCAAGCATACGGGCTGGTAAATGTTTACTAACGTACCGTTACCGTTTTCAAGAATCGGAATTACAATTGCAATGTACCTTTCTTGTGGAAGTGATCGCTCCTACACCGATTCCACAAATATTATTTTTAAACGAAACGAGGCCCATTCTGCGTGTCTCTTGAGAAACTCTGTCGGTAGATTATCCGAACCACTTCCTTTCTTCGCATCTAGCTCAACCAGTAACTGGAAAACACCTTCGCGGTTGATAATAACAGGTTCCATTGCGGTTGTTGCATTGTTACTGATGAATGTCTCTATCTTATCGCCCTTGTTTAATGTGAAAACGGACAAAAACAAGCGATTAAAAGTATCGGCTGTCTTTATTTTTTGTCAGGATATACAACCCTCGTGTTCTATCTGCTCAATTCTTTCCTTTCTGTCACTGAAGTAACGACGGAATTTGAACAGCGAACTTCTATAGAAGTTCACAAGCGTTTGGCAAAATAACTTTTTTTTGGAATTCACAAGGGCTTCTTTCAACTTTTAGCTGCCACTTCCATCGCTATTTTTTTTTACTTTTTCCTAATCTTTTATGTCACTGTTTCATAAACTTACAAGGAAACGTATTTTTGCCTATATATGCGATGTTTACACGCGACAACAATGGCTGGCACACTGTCGGGCTGGGACCAGTCTCTACCCACCTCGTAGTCTTTTCTTCCAGGCAGAGATCCTCTACCACTTTATGCCCCACTCCTACTACTGTTTTGTGGCACTACCCCCCGTTGGAAAAGCGCCGACGTGGTGCTTGTCACGAAATCGGATTGTTGGGCGACACATAAGGCTTCAGTCTTACAACGTGCACAACAGTGTGCACAACAGAAGATGGTGGCGCCGTTGAGTGTGCTTCATCTACGACTCGCTGTATCTCGTAGGTGAAATTGGTGACCTTGCGTAGGACTTCGTATGGTCCGTCATAGGTAAATAAGAGCTTTTGTGCGAGGTCAATGTGACGACATGGTGTCCACAAGGGTACTGGAAAACCAGCTGCATACGAAACTTCAGGGTGGTGGGGATCGTACCCATCTTTCTGAGAGGCTTGAGAAAGTATAAGTCGTTATCGGGCAATCTGTCATGCGGTGTCGGCTCTTTCTTGGGCATCGCGGACGTATGTGACAGGGGAGCTTGAACCAGCGCGAAAGAGTGGATCAAGAAACAGAGAGGGTTCACGTCCATAAAGAAGGTAGAAAGGGGAAGAGCCTGCGGTGTAAGGTCTGGAGGAGTTGTAGGCGAAGGTGACGTATCGCAGTCGCGGTGGTTAAGTGAAACCTATATTGACGACATGTCTGTGATAGTGCGATTCAGGCGATCTGTGTGTCTATTAGTTTGTGGATGGTATGCTGTTGTGAACTTATGGTTCCCTGAACAGGAACGTACGATATCCAGGACGACGCGAGATAGAAAGCATTGGCCTTGGTCAGTAACAAGTTGTCGAGGAGCACCGTGACGCAAAATGACGTCGTGCAGTAGAAAGTTGGCGACATCGGTAGCGCAGCTTGTTGGGAGAGCACCGGTGATCGTGTTACGTGTCGCGTAGTCGGTCGCCACGGCAACCCATTTGTTACCAGAAGGAAAAGTGCGAAATGGCCCGAGAAGGTCGAGCACTACGCGTTAGAATGGTTCAGCAGGGATCTCAGTAGGTTGAAGGAGGCCAGCTGGACGCAATTTTGGTCGTTTTCGACGTTGACAAAGGTCGCAGCTGCTGACCTACTTTTGCACAGTGCGATGTAAGCGTGGCCAGAAAAAAACGGCGCTGGACGCGATCATAAGTGCGGGTCACTGCCAGGTGACCAGCGACAGGTTCATCGTGAAGCTGTCGGACAACATCTACACGCAAATGGGAGGGCACGACGATAAGGCGGTCAGGACCATTAGGGCGCATGTTGTGGTGGTATAGAACCTCTTGTCGAAGGAAATACAAGTTCAGAGAAGTGGGCGGAGTATCGGAACTCAGGCTTTCTATGATGGGAAGTAAATCTGGGTCGTGGCGTTGCTCAGGAGCGATATCAAGAAAGTCTGATATTGATAAGACGCAAGCCTCAGTAGCTTTCTCTGTGGCGTCTGGCGGATCCACTGGGTACCGTGACAGGCAGTCGGCGTGCTGATGGAGGTAACCAGATTTATAAAATGCTGAGAAGGTGTATTTTTAGAGGCGGAGAGACCAACGACCGAGACGTCCGGTGGGAATCTTGAGCGTCGAAAGCTAGAAGAGTGCATGATGATCAGTTACAATGGTGAAACTGCGACCGAACAGGTACGGGTGAAATTTAGCAAAAGCACAAACAAGAGCTAGACGCTCTCTTTTCGGTGATGCAATAATTCTTCTCGGCAAGCGACAAAAGGCGGTTTGTGTAGGCAATGACGCAGTCACGTCCATGCTGAGGCTGAGCTAAACAGCACCAATTTCGTGGCCACTCGCGTCAGTACGAACTTGTGTCGGTGCGGTCTAATTGAATTGGGCTAATATAGTCGTCGTCGTGAGGGCTGCAATGAGCGCCAAAAATGCAGCCCTTTGAGGTGAATTTCAAGTAAGTGAGACGTCTTCAATAAAAAGCTCTCTGAGAGGCCTCACAATATCGGCAAAATTCCGGTTAAAGCGGGGAAAATAGGAGCACAAACCAAGAAAGCTCCGGCCATTATTAGCAGAAGGGGGTACGGGAATTTGAGTCAATGCGCGAATTTTGTCCGGATTGGGCTGTACCCCAGATTTGTTACCTAGGTGATCAAGTACAGTAATTTCGCGATGGCCAAAATGGCATTTGGAAGAGTTTAGCTGGAGACCAGCGTTGCAGAATACTTGGAGAATAATGGACAGTCGCTCAAGCTGGCTCGCAAACGTCGGTGAAAAAACGATTGTATAATCTAAGTAGCACAAGCATGTAGACCATTTGAAGCCGCGCAGAAGGGAATCCATCATGCGCTCAAAGATGGCTGGCGCAACGCAAAGCCCAAATGGCATTACTTTAAATTGATATAACCCATCGAGGGATACAAATGCTGTTTTTTCTCGGTGCCGTGGGTAAACAGCGATCTGCCAATAACCAGATCGAAGGTCAATGGATGAGAAAAGCTTTGCGCCATGCAGGCAGTCAAAGACATCGTTTATTTTTGATAAGAGGTAAACGTCCTTCTTAGTGACCTTGTTCACATGCCTATAGTTGACGCAAAACCGCCATGTGTTGTCCTTCTTGACAGGCACGACCAGGGATGTCCACAGTCTAGATGAGTGTTCAACGACGTCTTTGGCAAGCATGTTCTCGACCTCTTTCTAGATAACAGAGCATTCGGCAGCGAAGACATGGTAAGGGCGGCAATTTATTGTGTTGGCATCGCCGGTGTTGATGTTTTGGGTCACAACTAATGTCTTAACTAAAGGGCAGTTGTCAAGATCGAATATCACCGCATACAGTGTCAATAGATGGTGGAGGTTTTGTGCTTTGGAGGGCGAAGCTATGGCGCTATCATTTTGGCAATGTCAAGGCTTGAAAAGTTAGGCACAGTGAGCAGGTTGACGTGCGGAGTAGGTTGCTCAGCTGACAGTTCAGAGGTATCACACTCTTGTAACAACGACACGACGCCTAGTTTAATACCAGCAGGCAGCACGCGCGCGGAGAAACCAAATTTCAAAAAAGTCACATAGGTCTGGTTTTAGCGTAGTCTCACCACGGTGTGTGGGACAGCAAAGGAATGCTTTAGCACAACGTCGGTAATGGGTGAAACGACGTATTCACCATCGCGCACAGGCGGATCACACATGAGCAGCACGTAAGTCACAGCTTGCGGCGAAATATACAGAAATTCGGTGGCACAAAGGCGACTTTGAGCATCACGGGCAACAGTGGGGCCAAAAGGCTGTTCGAGCTGAAGAAGGACCATAGAGCAGTCGATAAGGGCGGAAGGTGCAGTGCGAAAGTCGAGACCGCGGATCGAGTCATGTAGTACGGTGAACAATGCGATGGTGTATCAGCCGGAAATACACATTCAAGAGGTGCACATGATGAGAATGGTAGATGTGATTCCATCGGCAAGCATTACTGCACACTTAAGAGTAGGCGTGATCACTTTTCGCAGTTTAATACAGAGAGCAGTGTGCATGACTGAAATTTGTGCGCCAGTGTCTGTGAGGGTTGTAACGGTTACGATATCCACCAAAAGGTCCCAAATATTGCGGTGCGTAGGAGTCGTGAACAGATTTGCCGACTGGGTCGTTAATGCAGCGTCACCTCCGGGAGCTGCATGGTCTAGTTTCCCGAGTTTCAGGGCCCAGGTCGTGCAGGGGACCTGTATCGAGGAATCATCGGCGAGAGAGATCGGCAACCTTGGGGTTAAACTTTTAAACCGGCTAAACTTTCGGCCCTGAACGTTAGTAGCAGCTGGCTTGGGATTGTACAGAGTAGAAAACCAACGACAGTTGCCTTCAAAGTGACGCCATGTTCCAGTGTTCCTGGAGGAATCGGACGTCCCACGAACGTGACAGTAGCGCCCAATGTGTCCCGTGCGAGAGCAGTGAAAGCAGATTCGTCGATCATCCGACGTCCTCCATTCAGTAGGGCTCCGGTAGCGGGAAGGGTAGTGTGAGGGGTACACCAGGATCTGGTTATTCAAAGCCGAACTCTCAGTAGTGCGAACAGCGCAAACAGGTGCGATGCCGACATTTGTTTTTACTTGGCGAATGACGGCTTGGATGAGGGAGACGGTGGAAGTGTTATCTTGAGAGCCGTCGGGAGCGATGGCTGTAGGAGCCATTCCTTCTAGTTCGCGGAAAAGGATCCCGATGACATTTTCTGATGATGTAGCTTGCATGAACTTGGGGCAGTCTTCGCAGTCGAAGTGGCTGCAGTATTACGCAGACGCGCAAGCTGGCGAGTTATCCGACGGTTCTTGGCATGCTCAAAGCGCTGATATTCCTTCACCATCATGTAGACGGGGCGACAATTTTTAACGATGAACAGATTAAAGGCGTCGTCAGCAATTGCCTTTATTATGTGGGCGATTTCGTCAGTTTCGCATATGTTCTCGTCCACCTTTCTACAGAGGCCGAATACATCCTTCATATAAGATACATATCAATCCGTCGATGTCTGCACGCGACATTTCAGAATTTTCCTCGCGGCCTGTTGTCTCGCCCAGATAGCCAGCTTAAAAACTTGACAAGCTTCACTTTGCAAACGTCTCAGCGGGCCAACTCCGAATCGTGCGTATCATACCAGGTGAGTGCCTTATCCCGCAAATAAAATGCGTTGGCCAGCATCAACGTGGGGTCCCACCTAAGTATTCGCTCACGTTCTCGTACAATGCTACCCAATCTTCGGCTTTCAACTTGTCCTTGCCTGTGCCCGAGAAAGTTCCGGGGTCTCGTGGAGGCATGAGAATCAGAGGAGGCAGCTGCTGCTGCGGTTGCTGTTGATCTTGTGGGTTGGCCTGTCAAGCTATTGCAGGAAAATGAAGGTGATAACCACTCCCAAGTTCTGTGTTGGTTTGCCGGGAAAGCCAGGTAGGCGTACCTAGCACATCCACCAATATTCTTACAAGGCAACGTATATTTGCGCATATTTGCGATGTTTATACGCGACGACAATGGCTCGCACACTGGCAGGCTGGGACAAGTCTCTATCCACCTCGTAGTCTTTTCTTTCAGGGAGAGACCCTCTTCCGCTTTATGCCACAATGCCACTACTGCCTTGTGGCAATATGTATATTGCTGCGTGTTATTCAGTGATTTCGGTTACGGTTTTTTTATACGAGTAGGGACAAAACGATCAGCGCAAGTTAAGACGTTGCCCCTAAAATTTGTCACAATTGCTCCACAGATTCGAAATGTCATGCTCGCTTGAAATAATTAAAGTTCAGCTTAAAAAATCAATGATGGAAGTGTCAACTACATTTTTAAAGTCCTTCGCTTTTACCGGAAGGAACGATTCATCTAAACTGCATGCACTAGTTTTAATAACAAAAGACATCGTTTTGTGGTCGGATATGCCATCTAAAATGTTTTAAACCTAGTCTGTTATGTTTGTGACAAGAGGACGAGGTCTAATAATGACTTCGACGAACCTGTAAGACTCGTTATTTCATGCACAATTAGTTCCAGGCCATAGCAGAACTTAATTCTTAAAAGTTTTTCGCAGCTTATTGTTTCAGTCTCACCCGGCAAAACATATTGCCTGTCAATCTTTGGAAAGTTGAAGTCTGCGGCCATTATCAGCCTCGTGCTTCCAATACCAAGGTCACACAAAAATTACTTAAAATCCCGAAAATGAGACTCACACAGAGGTGGTCTGTATACTGCGCCAATAACGTACACTCTATTGTTGAACGTAATCTTACGCCATATGATTTCGTGAACATCACATTGTTTCATGCAAGTTGGGATGGAACTTTTAACAATGATAGCAGCACCGCCACCTCGTTAATCTCCGTCCAATATGAAAAGCTTGTACATGGAAGAACAATGCAATCATTGCATATTTCATCGCCTAGCTATGTTTCTGTTAATAATACAACATGGGGACAATTTGTCAATAAAAGATATTTGAATCCTATAACTTTATTTACAATGCTACGAGCATTTTGTACAAGAATTCTTAGCTATGATCGGGATTGATTTTTTGAACTACCAGCAGCGCTGTCTGAGTCAAAGGATTGATGTCGGTGAACATCACATTGTGTCATGCAAGTTGTGATGGAACTTTTAACAATGCTAGCAGCACCGCCACCTCGTGAATCTCTGTCCAATCTGAAAAGCTTCTACCTGGAAGAACAATGCAGTCATTGCATATTTCATCGCGTAGCCATGTTTCTGTTAATAATACAACATGGGGACAATTTGTCAATGAAAGATATTTGAATTCTGAAACTTTATTTACAATGCTACGAGAATTTTGCTCATTATTTCTTAGCCATGATTGGGATTGATTCTTTGAACTACCAGCAGAGCTGTCTGAGTCAAGGGATTGATGTCGGTGATGCGCACTCGACACTGGCGTCGTTTGAACTCTGCTATCGTTCTTATCACTCCGGTATTGAGAAAAACGATGTTCATTTTTTTATTTTCCCAGAAAAACATGTGCCCGTTCATCTTCATTTAATCATGCACCGTTGAGACCCTCGCTTCCTTAGCTGGGTCTGGTGCTGAATGTTCCCATAGTTTCTCTCTAACTTCGACTGTTTCTTTTGAGTAATTGTTACTGATACTGAGAGAACTACCATTTAGTTTTAAGTTCGCACTACCTTCTCCTTCTCACGGTAATCCACGAATTTCATGTTGACTGGTGTTGCTTTGCCTTGTCTTTGTTTACCTAATTCATGAATTCGCTTTTGCAATTTAACGTCTGCCCCTAGCTTCCTTCTGAAAATTTTATCAACAACGGCATTGCGCAAATCAGCCTCGGCCTCATTTCTGGCCACGGGAACTCCGAAAACGAGTATATTATTTCTTCGGCTTCTGTTTTCATAATCCACAGGTCGTTCGGCTTGTTGCTGGACTAATTTTCTAATCTTTCGATTTTCTTTTGCATGCATATCCTGCATGACATTAGGATGGCTGTTCATTCTTTCTGACTTTTCATTAGGTTTGGCAGCTTCTTTTCTAATCGCGTTTATCTTCTCATCAGATTCTTCCTGGTTTTCAAAAATTTGTTGCAACAATTCAGTAGTCTTGGGACCCAGATTTTCTTCTAAATCCCCCAACGTTAACAAAATCAGTAATCACAACCAACAATCCACCGCCATAGACCAACATCGCTTAGAGCACGGCACAACAATCAAGAATCGATCGTTACTTTCGCAACAAGCTGCACAAGGCTGTACGCCAACCTGCAAAGGTAGCAGCAGTGATTTAGCCTTCTTGCACGCTTGGCATGTGCCATACCCTCTGATGTGGCCATCATTGTGTCCGTTCGAAAGTACGCCTGCCATCGCTGACGTCACCATTGTCGACCGAAGATTGTCCAACACGATGTCCGATGTCTTCTTTCTGCAGTCATGCAGCAGGAGTGGAAACTGCCAACGCACGTTGGTTGATGAAATCATGGTGAAGATCCAAGTCAGTGCCTGCAAAGGTAGCAGCAGCAGTTTAGCCACCCTGCTGGCTTCGCATGCGCCGCACCCTCTCATGTGGCCGCCATTGTGTCCGTTCTTAAGTATGCCTGCCATTGCTGACGTCACCATCGTCGACTGAAGATTGTCCATACGATGTCCGGTGTCTTGTTTCCGCAGTCATGCAGCAGAAGTGGAAACTGCCCGTGCACGTTGGTTGACGAAATCATGGCGAAGATCCTGCAAAGGCAGCAGCAGCAGTTTATCCACCCTGCCCGCTTCGCATGTGCCGTGCCCTCTGATGTGGCCGTCATTGTGTCCGTTCTTAAGTACGCCTGTCATCGCTGACGTCACCATTGTTGACTGAAGATTGTCCAATACGATGTCCGATATCTTGTTTCCGCAGTCACGCAGGAGAAGTGGAAACTGCCCGCCCACGTTGCTTGACAAAATCACGGCGAAGATCCAAGTCAGCGCCTGCAAAGGTAGCAGCAGCGGTTTAGCCACCCTGCCCGCTTCGCATGTGCCATGCCCTGTGATGTGGCCGTCATTGTGTCCGTTCTTAAGTACGCCAGCAACCGCAGACGTCATTGTTGTCGACCGAAGATCGTCCAATACGATGACCGATGTCTTGTTTCCGTAGTCTTGCACCAGGAGTGGAAACTGCCCGTGCACGTTGCTTGACGAAGTCACGGCGAAGATCCGAGTCAGTGCCTGCAAAGGTAGCAGGAGTGGTTTAGCCATCCTGCTCGCTTAGCAGGTGCCGTGCCCTATTCAGTCCCAGTATATTCAAGTTTACTATATTCTACATATACGGGGTGGCTAGTGAACGGTTGTGTAGCGCCAGCAGTCAGTTTTTAGTTGCAGACGCTGTCTGCGTCGACCTTGCGCGGCGAAAGAAGAGGAAAGCGACACTTGGCACGAGACGCGAGACGCGGGCATGCGTGCTGGGTGTGTCGACAACACTGCCGACGTGGTATTCGCGAGTAGGTGCAATGCTCCTCAATTAGAATGCTATCCAGCCTTTTCACACCCTGCGGCAGGAGTAGCCGCCGTCTCCGAAAACACAACAGCAAGCATGGTCAGTTGGAATATCCCTATGTGGTGAGAACTATGTGGTGAGAACTAATTAGGAAGCAACCAGACTGATTTCAGCCTTCCTAATTCTTCAATTGCTGTGAAGGCGCTACAATACGCCGCAGTTTGCGACCAGCGTTGCACAAGATGCTTGGAGTGACGAAAACGGGAGGGTTCATAACGAGCGACTCCCCGCTCTTGCACGCCCAACTGTGTCCAGCTCTTGAAAGCAACCCACCGCTTTGGTGTCTTCTTGCTACCCCGACAAATGCTACGTGGTCTTGTGAACGCGTCTTGTTTATTAGGGAGGTTTGGAATAGCGCACCGCAACTCTTGCGGGGCGGGCACTGCTACTGCGCATGCGTCGGAATGCGAGCCGCCATTCGCACTTGTGGTCTACCCACAGAGAATCTAAAACAACGTGCGGCTTGAGCGGCCCGCAAGACCTGCAAAGTGCTGGTGTCGAGGCTGTGTGTAGCTTCTGTGAATTTGGATTTGTGCAGCTGGTGGGAGGAGGGGGGTTAATGCGTGAACAACTTTATTCACTTCCTACAGGTTAACGGGCTGGGTTCCCACGTAGGAGCTGGCTGAGAGACCATGTCTCTCAGCAGTTCTTTGGCCTGGTGGATCGCCCAGAGTATATTATCTAGTCCTGAACTGAGCAGCGCGGTTCGCCAACGCTCGCGAAGGTCCTCATTGGAGACCACGTCTCTCGTTTTGCCATTTAGTGCTGAACACTCCAGGATAATTTGTGCTAGTTTGGCTCTATTACTACAATACTTGCACGAATTGTCATATACAAGTCGGGGTAAACGTGTTTCATAATTACGGGATTAGTGTAGGTGCCTGTTTTTAATTTTCGCCATTTATCGTGCTGGGTCCAGTGGAGCTTGGTGTGAGGCGGGGAGTATTCGCGTCGTTGAAGTCCATATTGTTGGATAATGCCATTGAATTCGGTAAGTCTATCTTCACCCTCCAACTTCTCCGCAAGGGAGTCCGTACGGGTGGTGTCAACCACTGACGTGGCCCGGAACGTGAGACCTCGAGCCACGTCGTGCGCCACCTCGTTAAGTTTGATCTCCGTTTGATTGACGGGTGTGTGGGCGGAAAACCAGAAAATGCATGCAGTTTGGTGGTCAAAGCGCGTTTTGCTTTTTTGGACTTTCAGCGCCACTGAAGAAATCCTACCATTTGCAAAATTTCGGACTGCTGTTTGTGAATCAATGAAAATCTACTGGTAATCGGTATGAGGTATGTTGAGCGCGATAGCGACATCCTTTGCTTTATCCAGGTGATTTGTATTCATTGAAGCGCTGGTTATGCATTTGCGCATATTGTCTACAGCCACAGAAACAAAGCGACGATAGTTTCGATAGCGCACTGCATTGGCGAAGAGCGCCTTCTTATCGTTTTCATAAGTTCAGAGCATAAATTTAGCTCTAATAATTCATCTGCCTTTTTTGTGCTCAGGGTGCTTGTTCTTTGGCAATGGTGGTATCATGAGTATAGTGCTGAGTTCGCGTGGTATGGCGCATTGCTTACCATGCTGTGCGTGGTAAGACATGCCTAAACAGTCGAGAATTCGGCGACCTGCTTTCGTATTGCTCAAGCGCTTGTACTGCTGGATCTGTTGCTCTTCAACTATTTCTTAAACCGCGTTATGAAGGCCTAGTTTAAGAAGGAGTTCCATACCAGTACTGTGCCGAAGCCCTAGCACCTGTTTGTAAACTCGTCTGATGAGCGCGTTGGGTTTAGCTCTTTCCGCCGCGAACCATCGATGGTGGGCAGCGACATAAGCAATGTGGCTGAGCACGAAAGAGTAGATAAGCCGGAGAATACTACATTCTTTCATGCCCTCGTGTTTGTTGCTTATTCTTTTAATGAGTCTCATTGTTTGCGGAACTTTGGCTCCAAATTTGCGGATTGTCTCACCATTTGTGCCTTTGCTTTTAACCAAAAGTCCTATGTCCCTAGATTTTTTTCCTAGGAGGACAAACGCTATTCTAAAACAGGTGTGGCACCCGCTACGCCCACAACGCCTGGAAACGTTACGCTAAACCTCCCTACTGAGACACGCGACTATCACAGTACACGCATGTACTGCGATGGTTTGGTTCAGAGAGAGAGAGAGAAAAAACTGTATCAAAGTTCCCTGCTAGGTTGAAAGGTAGCGGGGAACGGGGAGGTGGGCTCCTCTGTAGCCCCCCTTTCTTACGTGGCTGCCAGGCCTTGCTATTAAAATTTGTTGTAGCATTTGCTTTTACTGACTTCCAAGAGAGTACATGCCGAAGAATTAGGCTTTGGCAGCTGGCATATGAGACCTTGCGAAGAAGGCATGGTGTTACGGCCCTGTTTACAATTTTGTTTCTCCCTAGCGTCTAAACGCTGCTCTTATTTTGTCCAAACAAAACACAAAGCATGCAATCGAGGCCTATCCTGTGCATCACAGAGAAGATTTTAAGGACAAACTTCTAAGTAATTGTAATCCAGGCATTTTTTGGTGGCTAGTTACAAAGATCACAGCCATAAGCATAGAGTAAAGCTAAGCTTATACAAGGCTATTCATGTCTAGCCTCACACGATGCTCTTACTATGTTGAAAGACATTAAGATGACATGATCGGACATTATGTAATGTGTCGCTGAATGTGATTTGTCGAACAAACGAATGATGAAGTAATGCTTGGTTTATCACATATTTTCTCAGGTGCACAATCTTGCGTTAAATTGTCTACAAGATTAACGTTCGCGCAAGAAAAGTTGACAAAAATGTTTATGACCACTTTCTCAATGAAATATCTAAGGTAAATAAATTACTTCCTTTGTTAGATGGCACATCTGTGAGTGTGACCATTCGTTCTTTTGTTTTTTTACCATTGTAAATAGATGCATCTGCACCAACTCGCAAAATTATTTCTGTACTCCTGACAGTCACTCTTCCGGTAAAACTTCTTATGTGATTTTTCTATTCTCAAAGAAACGTTATTTGATATCGAATTTGCACATGTTTTCATTTAAATTATTCAATCAACAAGATCAAGAACATCCTGTGAACAAGAAATAATGATAAGATTTCTTTTATTGTGCATAACATGCATATCACCACCTCTAACGCAGTAACTGCATGAAAGCATTTAGCAAGGTGGTCATGCTTTGTATCGTTGCCAATTTCACTCTGCACAATCATTTAGGTATGTACAGTATGTACAAAGCAAATAATAAATTTCGATAAGCCACATTCAGTAGTTTGACGCCGAGAATTCAAGTGTGCGTAAATTCCAAGTAGCAATAGACATGCTTTATTACCAATTATATACCTTCTTAATATAGGTACTATATAGAAGCGGTTAAAATACGTAGAAGTAAATGTATTAGGGGCGAAGCACTTCAGGCTGTGGATCATTCTCTTCTCTGTAATAGTAGCAGTAGTAGTAGTAGTAGTAGTATTAGTAGTAGTAATAGTAGTAGTAGGGATAGTAGTAATATAATAGTAGTAGTAGTAGTAGTAGTAGTAGCAAATAGCCACCTCTAGTTTATGTGAAGTCAATAGATGGCGTTGTGTGTATATGTCAATGGAAATAATATCACTAGATGGCGTTAGTGCTTTTTGTATTGTTGACCATGTCGTATAGTTGATGGACTGACAGACACAGATGAACGGACGAACAAAAACATAAACAGACACACAGGGAGACAAACGGATCGATTCAGAGACAGACAGCCGGGCAAACGGGCAGAATACAGAGTCAGATTGATGTAAGCACAGATGGACGGACGTGCAGGCAGACGGATGGTAGCATGCACATATGAACGGACGCAAGGACGGGTAGACAGAAGCAAGCATGGATGGGCAAGAAACGTAAGCATGGACTGACGGAGCGACGGAAGCGTGGACGGAACCATGGAAGGAAAGATGGAAGGAAGCCCAGATGAATGAACCTGCGAAAGCAGGGACACACAGACGGGTGCGTCCCTGCTTGAGCATGAACTGGATGGATGAACGGATGCTTGAGCATGAACTGGAGCTTGCACGGATGGATGGAGGTGAAAGCACTGATGGGCGAAAGCACAAACGGACGGATGATCCACATACGGATGGCAGCATGGACGGATGGATGGATGGATGGATAGATGGTTGGAAGTGAGCTCGGACGGACCGACGGAAGCACAAATGAATGAACGGACGCAAGCTTTGACGGACTGGCGGACGCAAGCAAGGACGGACAATTGGACGTTTCGCCACACTTATCAAGATTCACTCTATGAATATGCTGTGATTTTTGTTATGAAAAGTTCGCGTTTGTCTCGCATCCATGAAATGGTTGAATGGATGCCATTTTCTCTTTACGCTCGTTCACCGCCTTGCACTTTAGACGCCTTTGGGATGTCAAACCCCACATATTATCTATTTTGCTTTCTGTAGTCACAAAAACCCTAGTATCGCGGAAACACTGTGCCGCGTCTTGAAGGCTTGACGCCTCGCCTGATTGCGTACTCTGGCTTCCCAGGAGCGCTATAAATATTAGTATGACGCTCGGAACCGTCAGGTCATCTAATATGCTGTTGACATATAAAGGAAAACTATGGACTCGGACACGGAAACATGCGCTCTGTCGAAAATTGTTCGCTGACTATTTCACTCTAAGCCAAAATTCGGCAAAGTTTGACTAACTGCAGTCATTAAACTAACAGACGATTGGTTCATACAAAAGGGACTAAATGCGTGACCGTTCGTGTCGTGCGGAAACCCTCTAAAATGAAGAGATTAACGGGGAGGGTAGCTGCGCCGCGATCGCCCTCTATTGATGCTGCACTGCAATGCTCGGCTGGGTCGGCTATCACTAAAACGAGTTATATTTGCTATACGCCACTGTGAACGTAAAGCACTATGAAACGATTGCAAGCTGTTATGAGAGGCAAGCTCAATACGCGGTAAATGCACACAGCAAGCGCCCTTGCGTTTCCACCATGCCCGGCACGGGCGGGTGAAAACAAGTGAAAGTGCCCGAGCACGGGGAATGCCGATAACTCGCTTCAGTGTGCTGAATTAGAACTATGAAAAACACTGAGAGCGCTTATAAATATAAGCTGTTCGTCAGCGGTCTTGTACCTGCTGGCCACAATTTCAAAGAGATATATAAAAAAGGTAGGCTTCGTACGACATCTGTATCAAGCTGGCTGCCACTGAGAGTGCATTGCCTGCACACGCGAAGGAAATGTCGCATGCAATTTATTTCACAGAGTATTACGTCTCTCGGCTTAAAAAGTATGTATTTTCTCCATGCGATAATCGTTGTCAAACATGAAGCGTGAAGGCGATCGTGGATACAACTAATCGTGCGGTCGGCGGTGCACAACGAGAGACGATGAAAGAACCATGCCGACGAACATTCTCGTCACTAAGTATACACATATCTGCATCACTCCGTAATTCACAGTGAAAAGTGGACACACCTATTGTTCATTTGTGACTATAAAATAACGACAACGAATATTCTACACGAGCCGCATGTACCGATCGCCGGAGGTCGTTTAGCCGTATTTTTCGTAAGCCTATAGAGACACCGTCGGCAAGCCGACACGTTGGCATCGGCAGGACGCCTGGGTGCTTCGCCGGCTTTCCTGCACAAGCGCCGTTGATATGTTTGTGTTTGCGGACTCGTGTAGCAGAATTGTGAATGCTGGTACGGCTGACATAATCGAACGGCAGCTGAAAGTTCATATTCTCCGACTGGAGGAATTTTGAAGATTAGGCGGATCCATATTAAACGGTCGGTACGCTTCAGTGCCATGAATTAGCCCACGTAAGTTTTAACGTTACGGTGTCAATGTTTATTGTTTTTTAATCCGAGCAAACATAACCCGCCGGCACTACACAGGAAGTCAAAATAATGTGCTATATAAATCCGAGAGTTCATTCCGTACAGTGTAGGGCACGTGCGGTCAGTGTTTGCGGAGTTTTACTTTGAAATATTAGTGCTTGTGTATATCTATGTGTGGGTGTTTGATTACAAGTATGCTGCGTTCTTCAGTGCTAAATAAATTGGAATAAACATACATTATACTCCACATGTGCAGGGTAGCCATTTTTTTCATTCGTTTTGACGGTTCAACTGTTAGTCCCACTGGAGCATTGAACGAGGACCGACATTTAAACTAATTGAAGTAAGTGCTAGCAGGTAACAGTTTAACCATTGCAGTTGCTCTCGAAGTTAGTCCAAGTTTGTTCAAAATCTGTGGCAGCGAATTTAGTCTTCTATAGAGCCAAGCGCACAACCCACTTCAGTCCTTTTCGGCTTAGAGTATCAAACCATTCGTTGTAATTGGGGTCTTAGTGAGCGAAATTACAGGATTGCACGCCTCAGCAACAGTGGAAGATTGATTTGGGTGCACGTTAAAGAACCCCAGGTGGTCAAAATTTCCGGAGCCCTCCACAACGGCGTCTCTCATAATCATATGGTGGTTTTGGGACGTTAAACCCCACAAATCAATCAATCACCAGTGGAAGATTATCCATGAAGACCAAAGTGACGCATATAGCTCGCCGGAACCGTTTTGCTCAGCAAGGTGGAAAGATGAGCATGTTGGTATTCCATGATTAAGACGGGTAAGTATGCCTTCTATCGCGCTGACAAAGAAGGAATTCGATTTCCTTGGTGTCCGTTATGATGCGTAGTAATATTGCGGTTACTTCTGCGCAGGTAAAGTAGCGCAATGTGTGTGTGTGGGTGTGTGTGCGTGTGCACGCGTGTGTGTGTGTGTGTGTGTGTGTGTTCGTATTCAGTGCGCTCTTATCCTTCTTAATTGTTTTGCTCACTGATGTTCCAGCTGATTTCTCACATCCGGTGAACTTCGTCTGCAAGATGGGCAATGTTAGTCGCTCCAACCTATACGGAAGGAGCAAAAGCTACAACCATGGAGCAATAAGAAAGAGAAGGACAATGTGCAGTCCAGGCTAACAATCACCGTCGAGCTCATTGTGCATAAGTATATCTTGTGAACCTCGTAACAATATTCAAACCATTTGGCGTGTGCACGAACAGCAAAACTATAGGAGTATAATTTTATGAGCGCTTTATAGCTCAGGTATATGAACAGAGCGTCGATGTGGTATTGAACGTGTAATAATCATTATGAATACATATATTTCGTATGCGATCACCAACAAGCACTAGCACTTCTTAGCATACCTTCTAGTTAGCAAAACGCACCTATCTGAGCAATATATATATCAGTCGACTAAAGCTGCCCAACAGTGCAGTCAACCACCAATCTTTCTTTGCAAACATTGCTTCATAACTCCCATACGAAATAGAGAGGTATGCTTTAAAGAAACAGAATCAATATACTGTAGTCCTGACAATACAAAAAGCTTTACAACATTGTAGAAGGGATGTCACATTCGTTTCACACCAACACAGTGTACGCGCCGCATGAGCTGCTGTTGTGGCGGCAAGTCCCTTCGACGGCGCGCCCATTTAGCAAGTCGTTCTTTGCGACGAACATGCGGTCACCCGCCTTGCAGTCGAAAGCCTCGTTGAAGCCTGGCAGCCTCGGCAGCAGCTGGTTACAATGAAGTCTCTGGAGCATTCCGGGCCTCTGGTTGCATTCATGAAAGCAGCTGAGCAGGAAAAAAAGCTGCTTGGCCGGAAAGTCTGCGAAGTACGCCTGTGGGCCGTCGCTGTCCCAAATATCCGTGCCTCCGCTGCAGGAGTTTTGCAGACAAATGCCGATATCACAATAATTATTTGCATTTGCATCAAGAGATCAAGAACGAAAAATCGGCAAACCCACGCATGGTGGAAATCAATATCATGCGAAGTAGTCACTGACGACCTGTCGTAGCTTTATTTTCTGGCTTTGAGCGAAGAATTACAAAGTAGTGAACGCGTTTTAGCAAAGTATTTTTGTGTACATCGTAGGCTCCCCAGGCTTGTCTACTACACAACAGTGTTTAAATGGTAGCTTATGGTTTAAGGTATTACAGGCACTCATGTTAGAGCCGAGACATTGGTTTTACGGAATTGAAGCACATGTTTTTATGGGAGTAAATTATTATCATACGTAGCGATTGCTGGCCTGTTCCTCCAAGGACAAAGAGTCAAAATTTTGTTCCATCGTTTTATTGTGGTTTCTTTCAATAATGATGTATTATACAGATAGTGTACAAAATTGTTTGTGTTGTTTTAGATGAGCATATAAAGTTTAGTGCCAAGCTCTTCACTTATTGAATCTCATATTGTTTTTGACATTGGGGCAGTGACTATGACACGCATCTTGATCACCGCAAAAATTTGCAAAAGCCGGCATTACGATTCACTACAGTTCAACCGCATACATCTCCATCTGCTCCTATATTAGGTTTCCTAAATATTTTGCCTCTACGTACGTTTCCAATCATAACGTGGTACTGCTAATGTTTTGTCGAATAAATACCAACCTCAATATTCCAAGTTTTACTTGATTCAGCCTTATTATTAACAGTACTAAAAAATTTCAAAACAACCGTATCTACTTATCATAAATTTAGAACTATAGAAGATTTACTATTGATTGTTAGGCATTTCACTTTGAAACTCATTGTCATTGTATATCAAGCCATCTTCATTCTTGTCATTAAAATTAAAAACTATGGATTATTCAAATAACACACTGTCGCAACCATTGTATAATTACGCTTTTTACCCGTCAGAATAATTTCTACTGTACTTTTGCCAATTGTTAACTGTTTCATTTTTGCGAAAGTTTGTTATTATGCTTATGTTTGCTACGTCTTCGAGTTGCTGGTAGCACACAATACTTATCGCTGTCTGAATTTCTGTGTACTTCAATTTATTTTACTTTTTCACTCTGTTTATTATTGTGATTATATTATAGATACTTATGATTAGTTTTCTGTTACTATTGGCGCACTTTTCGTTGTATAACTTGCAGTATAACTCACTGTTTGCGACGATTAGTGTAACGCCCATTTAGTTTTTGTGATAAGGTCCCCCGACAGTTTTCACTTCGGTACCTCGAAATGTATAGTTATGTCTACCTTGTATTTTTGAAAATAAAAAAACCCATAGCTTCAGAGTTAGGTGAGTGCATACGTAATGTTTATTGGGCTGCTATAAAAGCACAGCCAACACCGCAACATCAAATGGCGCTATCGCGACATCACACCTGTGCCATAGCAGTATGCATATGCAATGTTCATTACGCTGACCTAAAGTTAGATATACAGTACCACAATGATAAGTGACGTTGCACTCACAGAACGCATGCGTGAGATCTTTAACAAAACACTTTGAAGAAATTGCTCTTTCTGCAGTAACTCGTTACAGGAGACCGCAAGATGCGGGATGTATGTCAGTGGCTCTGTTAGTGATACTGAGTGGCCAGGGCACCGGAAAGAATTTAGCGGTGCCATTGACATATTTTGGCAAAAGACCGTTTGCACAATTTATACAGAAAGCACCAGAATGCATTGTATAAACCTTCTTATTGTGTGCACCGCCACATGCACTAGAGGGTGGCACCGTCTATGGCCTGGCAACCCACTGGCGTGTGCAAAGCTGCGTGTTTGTAGGAAAGGTATTCCTGCCATTGCAGTCGCCGTCGGGTGTTTTAAAAGCGAAGCACTTCTTAGCACACTTTGATGACTGTGGCGATATCTATCTATCTATCTGTCTATCTATCTATCTATCTATCTATCTATCATTTAACTGCCTACGCCTTTTGGCTCTTCTAGCCGTCTCTATAATAGGTCAGTACTAAAATCGGTATGGCATAACATGACTGTATTGCCAGCATAACTGGCTAGTCATAGGATGATAATGACATGTGGTTCATAATTGTAATAATTTCAATGTCATCGTGTTCAGCTATTGTGGTGGTTTCGTTCACCGTATAAATTGCAAAACTGGTACGGTTTGACATGACTGCATGGCGAGCATAGATGACTGGCTCTAACGTGGAAATGATGCCATGCGCTTCATATAGAAACATGACTACATGCCACCCTCGTGATGCGCTCGCGGACGTTTCGCTAGCTTAACATATACCAAACTTGGCAACACAGGACGCAAGTGCACGACAAACACGAATGCCAGGAGTAAGCATTATAATAAGAATTGGAAGTCTTATTACGGCATAATTCACATGCCTACCACTACTGGAGCTGGTATTGCAAACTTTATTAGTACCCTCGTTACACGACTATACGCAATATACTAGCATCCTATCAAAATGCGTGAGTGCGCTTTACATTTCTACTAGTGTTTACTATGTACTATGTCTGTCCACATCGTGACGTTGTGCTAGTTTACAGTGACATAGCAACCTTCTTTTTTCGTGCTTCGCATATCATTGATTCCCACTGCACTTGTGATTTGCCAATTTTTTAGTTCTAGGGCACTGAATTTCTTATGCAGTGTTGCAGTCTAGGTAGCAATTAGCCTGTGAGACTCTCTGAAAGGTCTCATTCAGTTCGAGGTATGTTGTCAATATTCTTATTCAACCTTTAGGTATCCACTTATTACTCAATCGTGTCTTGCCCTGTGGTGTGGACGAAATCAGAACTACTTATTGGGAGGGGCTGAATGTAAAAAGCAATGCTTATTTTTACATGCCAGCTCAATTATTGTGTTTTTCTTTTGAGGCTCGACGTGCTTGATTGCATTTGTGTGGCGATAAACTGAAGATGGTTCCTAAAGACATTTTTTTCTGCTTGTGAGGCACAAAGAGCTCCCGGATTCATGCTTATTATCACCTTAAGAAATATTTTGCGTTTATTTTTATAACCTTATTTTGCAAAATTTACGAAGTCGTTCGCATGGCCACATTATTGGAAATATAAAAACACTAGATAATCAAAACAACGTTGTTTTTGTTTTGCTTTTAAAAGAGAATTAACTATGTCGGGCGGCTTGTCGGACACTGTTCCTGACTACGCAAAACATTGTCTTCCTGGGGTACTCATTCTGTACACATATTTATGGAGCGACATATTTTTTTTCACTATTCTACTTTCATACCGCACATCGTACAGCATACATTAAGCTATGTTACAAAAGTTTTGCACTGACAACAAGGATCTCGCCACGTCTTTTTCATGACATATTCAGTGAATCTTTCGGGTGTACCAGGACCTTGCAGAGAAAAATTAAATGTGTTATTCCAGTCACTTCACAGCGAAGTGAGATATTTATCATTCGTGTTAATACAGCAGCATTAACTGCAGTGATACTGGTGTTGAGATGAGCTAAGATGTTTCTTATTTCGAACAAGCTAATTACAATAGGGTATAATAATAAAACAAGCGAAAACAACACTGGCGACTACTCGAGTGGCGCTAATATATTTCACATTTCAACGGAGAGGGTTGTAACTTGACCGCTTCTGTTTAGTCGCTAATCTGGCCATATCAGATTCTTGTTTCACTAAGAACGACATGGCCCATTTTAGATCTATGGTAGAACTTGCCGATATAAAACTTGTAACCTAACACAAACATTGTACATCGAAGAGCACGCAACCGCAATAACTCCGTGTTTTAAATTCGGCGTCGCATACTTATTCAAACAGACGTTTCCTTAAGATGTAGTTGGTAGAACAGCTAGAAATCACTCAGTTGTTGTCGTAAGGCTTTCGCTGGCTAACATAGTAATCAAAGGGAAGAAAACCCGCAATTCAACAAAAAACATGTTCAAATTGTTCAACAACGCTGATCATTCAAACATCAGCCCATACACTGCGCGCCGTCGGCATGAGCCAGAATGGAGGAAAGCGCTGGTTGCCAGTACGGACCTCCTGCCCAAATGAAGCAGCGTATGCAGTTTTAAAGACGATGGTCGTTTTTGGAGACCTTCGCCGCCAAAATTTTGGTGTGTCTGTTAGTCTGTTTGTACACTGTGTGTTTAGAAAAAGTGGTTAACGATTTAAAGTACTTGGTACACTACTATGGTGCCGTCTGGTGCTATCGTCTCAAGCGGCACCCGACGATACTTCAAACGGCCAACCCCGTCCGCAGCGCCCACCAATATTGCTCAAATTTCAGCGTTCATACTAGTGCAATTGTAACTAAATATCAATTATTGCTCATATTGTCAACAATTTTTATGTGTGTCTTTATTTTTGAGAAGCTTGGATAATTAGGGTGTACAGTGGAAGTGCCTCACACTGGCTTGCCGACGTTTCGATAAGATGACCTATCTTTTTCACAGGCGCCGTGCCATCCTTGGCATGTTAATTTTAAAGGGGTTAGTGGTGACGTCATTTCCTGGTGGTGGCATGTCTTTGTTGATAATCGCGGCCTGAAAAGGAAACAAACTATAAAGCAGAGGGGTGCTTTTCTCACTTCTCTTCAAGTCAGGTGGTAGTGATTCCAAATCGTTCCCGGAAAGTGAAAAAAAAGAAAAAGAAGAAAAAAACACAAGGTTGGAGCGATGTGCTGCAAAAGTGGTGGCCGTGACAGACGCGAAGAAACAAAAGAGCTTAAAGCTTCGGAGCCGGCAGGCGGTTGCTGCATCCGGCTGACACAAAAAGTTGCCGACGATAGCGGCCACGTCTGTCCCCGTACACCGATGAATGGGACGCACAAGAAAGCAGTTATGAAGAGGGGGAGGAGTAGGCAGGCTATTTTTAAATGCCAAGATGTTAAAGGGAAGTGATACTGGATGGGGTCTGAAGAGCGCGTGTTTATTGGTGAAGCTCATTGTCAAAAATATGCTTTCAATATCCATGTAGGTGGCGCGCTAAGCGGACTTGATTATAGAATTCGGCAGCATGTTGGCTGACGAAAAGAGAAATTGAGAAAGCAAACGAATAAAGCAACAAGGAGAGAAAAAAACACAAAAAAGGGAGGGAGCGACGGAGAATAAAAGGTGTAGTTAGAAAGGACGTTACGGTAAATAGACGAAAAAAACCAAAAATGAAAGGATTGATTGGTTGATTGATATGTGGGGTTTAACGTCCCAAAACAACCATATGATTATGAGAAACGCCGTAATGGAGGGCTCCGAAAATTTCGACCACCTGGGGTTCTTTAACGTGCACTCAAATCTGAGCACACGGGCCTACAACATTTCCGCCTCCATCGGAAAGAAAGAAAGGAAATAGAGCAAAAACCCCGAGAACTTTCTGGGTTGGAAATATCCTTAACGATGCGCGTTAGGAGTAGATTTAGAAGTGAGGATAGAGGAAACAAAGCAGTGGTTTGATTGTTCTAGAAAATGAAAACTTCGTAGTAGTATATAGATATATTCATATCTATAATTCAAATTGAACACTTGAAAGGCAACTATAATAGTACAATATGTGAGCTAGGAACGCTTCAATATAGTACCGGTTATGTCTATTCGAAGGTTGAACGTATCTTGTCTCTGTGAATATTGCCGCAATCAGGTTATTGCTTTCAATCATTTCAAATTGCCACGTGATACAAATTGCCACGTGAACTTAAATTTGTGTATAAATTTATTTCTATGTATTTTATCTCTCGTGGTGACCCGAAATCAGTTTGTAGAACATGTAGAATTTGTAGAACGAGAGTACGTCGTCTGCTTCTCCCCCTCTTTCTAACTGCTTTCTTTTTGTGCGTCCTAATCATAGGTGTACGGTAACAGACGTCGGCGCCATCGTCGGCAACCCTGTGTGTCAGCCTGACGCGGTGACCGTCTGCCGGCTCCGAATCTTTAAACTCTTTCGTTCCTTTGCGTCTGACGCAGCCACAACTTTTGCAGCCCATCGCTTCAACTTTGCGTGTTTTCTTCTTTCTTTCTTTTTTTCACTCTCCGAGAACAATTTAGAATCACTACTACCTGACTGGAAGGGAAGCGAGAACAGCACCCCTCTGCTTCGTATTAGATGCGGAAGCATCTTATACTCGCGCCTTGTAGTGCGCCGTCCGCACCGCTTCTCGAACATTCGACAGCTGACGCGCGCGCATGCGCCGTCGTCCACCATCTGTGCCGCGCGCGCTTCTTCTTCGAGAACATTTGACAGCTGACAGCGCATGCGCCGTCGCCATCTGTGCCGCGCGCGCGCTTCTCCTTCGAGAACATTCAACAGCTGACAGTGCATGCGCCGTCGCGCTGTATATATACTCAAGGTCGGCGCTCGCTCGCTCAGTTGCCGCTCGTCGGTTGGTTTGTACGGCGCGTCGACGTCCAAGGTCGCGGTGAAATGAATTCCAACGAATCCACAAACACAATGATCGACGTCCCTTCGACCAGCGCCGTCCTTTCGCATACGTGTGTACGTGTTCACTCATTTAACAGCCCCTCCTACAACCACGTTAACCAATTTAGCCATCGACCCAAGTAAGTCGCAATTTAACACCCCATTTCACAACCACGTTAACCAATTTAGCCATCGACCCAAGTAAGTCGCACTTTAACACCCCGTTAACCAATTATATGCTCCGCATCCTCCTCAGTGTTCCCCCGAGGGAAGCTGCGGGAAATTTTTTTTTTCTTCATTTCAGATGGCGACTATCAACAAAGCACGCGGCACAGCCAGGAGATGCCGTCACCACTAATTCTTTTAAAACTAACATGCCAAGGATGTCATGGCGCCTTTGAAAAAGATAGGTTCTCCTATCAAAACGTCAGCCATCTAATCTGAGACACTTCTACTGTTCACCCTGATTATACCACTTCGTTGTTTCCATCTGTCGGCTCCCATCTTGATTTTGGATTTATACTACAAAAGGCAGACACAAGTAAATAAAAGAATCATAGCGTTTATCACGTTGCGCTAACAGTGCAAAGCGATGCTAAAGAAGGCAAGTGTTTCCAACGCTTTGCTAAAACGACAGGCTGGTTGTACCTACCATGGCTTTGCGTTCCACACCTTATCGCCTCCGAGAGAGGCGCGCATATTTCTCCGCGGGCACGCACGCCTACCTTCGTTTTCGAAGACAGCTGCCAGATGGCGCTCATTTCTAACGTGCCTCGATGCGCTAGTTCGCTTTTCATTACCTCTCGTCATTACCTCTCGTCGAGATATAAAAAAGTCAGTATCGCCAGAAGGGCGAAACAATAAATACGATAACAACATAATCGAACGTTTCATGAAGCAAAGCTAGCATTCGATCTCACGTAACTCTTCAAAACACTTGTGTAAAGGCGCGTTTAGACTAGAGCGACATGACACTGACATGACCACGACGAAGACGCGAGGCAGACAGAGACCATCGGCAGGCGAGTGGCCTGCCGACGAAGTCGCTACACCCCATGGCCACAATAGGCTGACGACGACGACCACGCCTCAAAAGACAACATGTTGCCATAGGTTACCTTATTGACAGACCGAAAATACCAGCAAAGTGAATCGGCAGATCCATCGTCGGCGCATCATCAGGACATCTGGAGCTGAGCGAAATTTTGCGGATATTCGCTAACGTTTTCGCTTCAAAGGACGACGAAGGGGGAGCTTTTGGGGCGCATAACATTCCCCCACCGAGGCTACCACGGTGCTTCAATAGGCATCTCGCGCAACCACAGAAGTCTTCGCTTGCCACTGTGTACCCGCACCCCCGTCTCTCGATGCCATGAATAATGGCAGGGGCTGCGCCGCGATGCCGGAGAGCGACGATGGCAGAGCAGGAAGCATGGGCAAAAATGAGGTGCAGGTGTGCAAGTTTAGTCGGTGTCACTGCGAGTGTCGCCAGTGTGCCTACAGAATTGACCAACGAAAGGCCAAGAGCACTACAAGGCATGAACGGAGTCTTCCAGAGACCATAGGTTGACTGTGTAGTGTAAACATGACGACGACAAGTCAAAAGGCACTATTCGCGAATATTGGCCGACCAAAATTGGTGTGTAGTCTCTCTAGTGTAAACGCGCCTTAAGAGAACACGGCCGCTTCACGTACAATTTTCCCAACGTATTTCTGTGTTGAGAGCGCCGCAGCCCGTAGAAGCTCCCGCCTGCTGTGGGGGCAGAGACATGCTTTGATCGTTGTCGCCTTATCGCGGCAACCATAAGCGCCCTCCCCCCCCACCCCTGTGTTTGCTCACGAGATAAGCGCGTGCGGAGATGATCCCGACCGGAAAGGCGACGTCACAGAACACCTATACACTACAATTTAGAGAAGAGAAACTGTACCTTAAACAGTGCAACAAAAATAAGGGTAGCAGTGGC
Source organism: Rhipicephalus annulatus (assembly GCA_013436015.1). Taxonomy (NCBI): domain Eukaryota; kingdom Metazoa; phylum Arthropoda; class Arachnida; order Ixodida; family Ixodidae; genus Rhipicephalus; species Rhipicephalus annulatus. The sequence goes on from WOVY01010837.1 coordinate 317,391, forward strand.
GTTGTGAACTAACTTATCCGACCTAGAGACGGTGCTGGTAGGCCTATCATCATCATTGCGTGAGGGCAATATGGCGGCTGTTTTGGTAGCAGCTGCGAGGCACGCGGTGCGCACCCGCAAATTTATGGCCGTTTATTCGCTGCTATTGCGGGGTGGTATTCGTGCACACGGCACCCTAACGTTACTAAATATATTTCCGCTTTGCCGCCAGGCGATCGAGAGGCCTCAACTGGCAAAAACACGCCAAGCAAGTGAGGTTACATTGTTTATTTACAATCGCGAATGCAGCGGTATACGTCTAGTAAACAAGAAACACTGTCCCTCACAGAGTTGAACAATACATAAAAAAACAGTGATAGCCATCGGTTTATCGAAATTTCCCGCTGAATCCGTGCAGCTTTCTCTTGGGTCATTCAGTCAGACAACAATATTTTGATTGCACACCCCTTGCACAGTATATGGTACTGTGCTGCCCATTGTGTTTCTCACCACACATGCTCTCAAAACGTGCAGGGTCAGCGCGATTAGCCTGAGCCACAATATGATATTTGCTAACGCTTAGGCGAGCAGCACATCCCATTGAATAAAAAAAACTAATTCTCATCCGGAATCGGCCTCCTACATGACCACATGCATCCTTGCACCACACTCAGAACCAATAGAAAGATCAAATATTTTGGTAGGGAACACTAATTGCTCGCCCTACTGTCCTGGGCCAGCACCGTGTGATTATTTCCTCTACTTTCACTCGAAACAGTGGCTCGGGGTACGATTTGAAGACTGTGAGAAATTCAAGATCACTGTTCGCAACAGGTTCAATTACCAAGCAGCGATCTTTTAGTCAGATTGACTAAAGAAACCACTGCGACGGTACGAGAAGCACTAAGGAGTTCGCAGTGATTGTCTAGAAAGATGAAGTAGGTTTTTGCAAAAGTAAGCCCACCTTAAAGCTTTTGCAAAATAATATTTACTTCCTTGGAACCAAATGGCCCTTAAATTTTGAATGACCTTCAGAGTTTTTATGAGTTGCATTTACAGATAAACAAATGAGTTTTCTTTTGTTCCAATGGTACATAGTCATAAAAGACACTGCTCAAACGATGGATAATGGCAGATGCTAAATTCACATTTTTTTCTTCACTACTTCCGAAACCGTCTGCCTCACTCTTAACACGGGTATCACACAAAGCTAGTCCTTTTGGCTACATATTTCACAGCATTATTAAGAAAATATCTGTTAGTACACATTCAAAACATCAACATGTACAAACACTGGTCAAATTTGATTATACCTACTGAGTGCACTCAGTCACTGTTCTTTATAAAGATTACCATAGTTTAGAAAATGCTTTGTTATGCGTCAGGTATGTTACATATAATAAATACTATTACTGTAAAAGGTTGTTATTTAAACTAGGTTAGGTAAAAGCGCACAGCCCTGTGCATTTCTATTAGAGGAAATTTCACGACAGTTAGAACACATTGGTATCCACAACAGCTAATTCAAACTGGAAGCCCCTTCTTTTGCTGCTAGCACAAGTCTGTCCGGAGTGATCCCAACATTTTGTAGAAACAAACCAAACTAGGGGACGAAAACCATCGAACAGCAGCATTTTTCAGCAGATGAGAATTCGAATGCTTAACTGGAGCCTTGGACAAGCTAGGAATGATGGTCATAGAGTCACAGTGGAATGAATGCAAGCGAATGCAAATTACTGATTACTTCACATTTTGATTGCGTTAACTCTGTTAGGAAAACAAACATATTGCGAAGCACAAATATGGACACACATTTCAACACTAAGTCTCACTGCTTGTGTGCATGGTGCTTGCTTTTGGCGTAGCATCAGCCTCATTACACCCACTGCAGTGCTAAGTCCTCTCCCTTTATCAGCCAATCGTCCTGTGCTTTCTGCGGCCACGTAATACATACAAGCTTTTTAATGTCATCGGCCCACCTAATCATCTGCCATGACTTCGTGCGTTTTCCTTTTCTGTGAATCCAGTCAGTTGAATGTCGCTTCCAGCCCGTGTTCATTTCTTCTTCTTGATTTCAACTATGATATAGTTAACGCCGATTGGTTCCCTGACGCACTCTGCTCTCTTCCTGTGTCTTAAGGTTACACCTATCATTTTCCTTTCAATTGCTAGCTGCGTCGTCCTCAATTTAGGCTTAACCCATTTTGAAAGCCTCCAGGTTTCTGCTCCCAAGGTAAGTACGGGCAAGACGCAGCTGTTATATACCATGCTCTTGGGGGTAAGTGACAGATTATCCTTCGTGATTTGAGAATGCTTTCCGAATGTGATCCACCCATTCTTATTCTTGCCTATTTTTCTAGGTATTCTACTCCCAAGGTTCGGTTCCACGATTTCTTCTTCTGCAAGGCGTATTTTGCTTAATAAAGGCACGAGTTCTTGCACAGATTTTTTTAGAACGTAGATAGTGTCACTCCCAACATGCACGCGGTATCAGTAACTGTTTAAACACTACCATAGCGGTACCTACCTTTGTCTTGCAACAGTCTTTACATTCACAACAATCTATACACAATGTGAAGTAGAAGTGCTGCTAAATATGCACTACTTTAAGCCCATTTGTTACCTACATTTATGTGATACTCTATGCAAAGTTTACACATAGAATGAAGTACAGTATGTGCACCCAACGACATGCACTGTCCAAAAATTTTGAAGCCTGCACATTTCCTGTAAAGTGAGCAATTCCCAAAGCAAGAAACAACAATCTGTGCACGTAATTTCGTACTGCTTTTCAGTATAAGGCTTCTATTTGTCCACCTGGCATATTGGTGCTGCATGGGGTTGTCACTATGGCAACTGTAGAGCTTATTACGACTGGATGTGGGTAGCTTGGAAATAAATTGTCGCATTGTAGTCCAGTGTTCTGAGAAGAAAAAAAAACAGACTCATGAGCAGGGTAAGACAGAAATGGTTGAAAAAATATTTTCAATAAATAAAGTGTCTTTAACCATACCTTGCGAGGATTGTGACCCATGAGTTTAATTTCAGTGATGACACATTCGCCGCTGACTTGGGGTTGGTTCCGAGCGATGACGCATCCAGGCGTACACTGGTATGAGCAGTTCTTGAAGGCTGCGGTTGGGTTGTAAGAAAAAAAGTCCTGGTTACTCTGGCAGAAGCATGAATGATTTGTGATGCATGACTGTGAAGAATGTATGTGGGAACACTGCAAATAAGAAAAGTAGTGTGGACATAACATTGCCGTTTTCGAGAATTTGTCCTGTGGATGACATTATAATGAATTTATTTTAGTGACGTTCTTTAAAGAGCAAAGACAGGTATTTGCCCAACTGGATGGACTATATGTTTCATGCAAATGTAATATGCTTCATTCCAAATTTAGGAAAAATCTACGAATGCGTGTGTGTACTAAATGTTCACTTGGCTCTACTATGTATTGAATTTATGAGCATATCTTGCAGCAGACTCACTTTAAGCAGAAACAGGTAGAACTTATGCTGTGATCTGTGCTACTAATTTCAGCAGTAAAGAAATTTTCAGCGAATGTGACAACGAAGCAAACAAACTCAAACATTCACAAGGTGTGCATCTCATTAGCTGTACAAGTCGAAAAACTTTTGATATGACAAAAACTGTAGCGCATGCAAAAGAAAATGACCATGATCAGATGCGAAGCGGCACCTTTTAACTCACCGGCAAACACGCTCACATTGTGCAAGATCATTCCGTCTTCATAGGCAGTCCTCGAGCGATATTCCGGCGTTGAATTTTCACACTAGAGGCTGCGCAGCCGGCCGTCGGTGAAGCACAGCAGCTGACACGGTTCACAGCCTTTAGACACGTTCGCTTCACCGTTTCGGCCCGTAAAGTCTGACAAACAATTCACATTGATATAACAAAGCTGAATTAAAACGAAGCTTCGCAATGCCCATCGACAAAAATTCCGCGGCTAACTGCGGACAATTTGAACAAATTAACCGACAGAAGCGCAGTAGATTCCAAGGGGCTGCTGCTTTTTGAGCGTCCGGGTACACTCAATATCTCAACTAAAACAATCACCGCTCTTGTATTATTAGGAAAAGTGAGACAAAAATTATTTATTCAGTTTTATATGAAAGACGACGTAGTAACTTCTCTTTTAACGGTGTTGGATACATCCTGAAATAAAAATTTTAGCCGTGTTGAGCGTCCCTAACAGGGAAAATGCACACTAACTTACCCGACCGCTAAAACAGGAGTTAGTAGTTCCAGTATACGCTCAATTGACGAAACTCGCCGCGGTCAACTTTTTTTGCCCTCTACGGCCATCGTGAGAATTTGAGAATTTCCGGGGCCTAGCGACGTTCGCTCCGCATAAAGAGGAGGTTAGCGCATCCTTCTTCGTATATATATAAATATTGTTACGAAGAAGAATTATTCACCGACTGCAGGTTTCGCTGAGAGCTTGCAGAGCATACAGTCATGCAGGCCGATGAGGGAAGCTCGAGAGACAAACCCACAACAACCACGTTGTCGACTTCCTCCATTCGAGTGTCATTTCAGCTGTGCCGAAGCGACAGTGCCATACACGTATCATCGAATATCGATAAAGAAATGCACCTAAATTTATTTTTGCAACAGTTAGATACATCTTTGGATGTAATTATTGTAACTGATACTTGGTCGAAAAATGATTGTGATCTTATCCGTCTTCCTATGTACCAAACATTTTTTTAAACCGCGATAATGGTCGCGGGGGAAGTGTTTGTATGTTGTTTAAAAATATTTGGGAACCAGACTTGCTACCGTTATTCACAGTGTGCTCGAGCGACTATGAAATGTTATCTGTATGTTCAGGAAGCACCCTTTTTGCAGTGTGTTATCGTCCTCCACAGGGCTCAGTCACAGCATTTATTAGTTTCTTTGAATCTCTGCTTTCATACTGCCGCGAAAAGCGATTGGACCTAGTATGTGGCGGGGACATGAACATTAACATGTTGAATAGTGATGTTTCGAAAAGGCGTTTCGACTTGTTATTACAGGCAAATGGGTTTTTAAATGTCATTGATTTACCAACCCGCATCTCGCCAAATTCCTCCACGTTGCTAGATCTGTTTATTACGAACATAGACAGAGCAAGGATAAAATCTGGAGAAATTAGCGCTGACATTAGTGACCACTTACCGATTTATTTATGTTTTACAAAAGAGTTCAAAAAACATGTTAGCAATACCCGCTCTTTTCAACCTATCACTGAAAATGTCCTTTCTATATTTAGGCAAAATGTAGCACAAGTAAACTGGGATTTTATTCTGGAAGAAAATGATCGGGAAATAGCGTACGACAAGTTAATAAATGTTCTTAAGCCAATTTACAACGCAAGTTTTCCATTCAAAGTTGTGAGGAACAACCACCGAACTCGGAAGCCATGGATCACACATGAACTGCTTACTAAGAGTTGGTTGAAAAACACTTTGTATCACAAGTTTATCAAAACTAAAGATGCGAATGACTTGCGTATCTTTAAAAATCTCCGTAATCGCCTCAACAAGGAACTTGAAAAAGCAAGAGCTGATTATTACACAAATCAGTTTGTTGCATGCCAGGGTCGCACTGATTTAACGTAGATAAAGCTAAACAATATTCTAGGGAAACAAAGTTGTGAAAAAGAACTTTCCACACTTGTACTAAACGGGGAAGCTATATCCGTCCAGGAACTGGCCAATGAATTTATTCGCCATTTTGTAAGCGTTTTTAGTGAAGCGAAAGTGTTCAATAACCTCCTAAATATTACCTCGATTGAAAATACTCTATTTCTTAGCCCGGTTGATGAAGCTGAGGTGATGGGCACATTCAACACGTTAAACAACACGACATCTTGTGACATTGATGGATTCCAAGTTGAACCAATTAAGTTTATATTTGACATTATTTCACCGTACATTACGCATATTCTCAACAAGTGTATCATTAAGGCAGTGTTTCCTCGTGGTATGCAGCTTGAGCGTGTATCAGTAATTTATAAAAAGGGTGACAGAAATCAGTTGGAGAAATTACAGGCCAATATCTATACTACCAATATTTTCAAAACTGTTTGAAAAAGTTATTCGTCAGCAACGCCACCTGTTGTAAGCGCATCGGGCCAGCCGTGCCACTTTAGTGGGCATGGGAGCAATGCTACGATGCGGCTCACGAATATTTTTCGTCTCTGCCTGTTACAGCTGCCGTTCGTTGTCGACGCATGCGCTGTCGGTTTGCCCGAGTGGCTTTTCGGTGACGCTTATCGTTCAACGCTGGTCGTCTCCGAACCAGCGCTACATGACGCACGCTCCGACATGCCGTGGGAGACCACCCTGACGCAAGTCCCTGTGGCTCCCCCTGGATCAACCTGGACATCTTCGATAACGTCAGCAACGCCGCCTGATATAAGCGCATCGGGCCAGCCGTGCCACTTTAGTGGGCATGGGAGCAACGCTACGATGCGGCTCACGAATATTTTTCGTCTATGCCTGTTACAACTGCCGTTCGTTGTCGACGCATGCGCTGTCGGTTTGCCCGAGTGGCTTCCCGGTGACGCTTATCGTTCAACGCCGGTCATTTCCGAACCAGCGCTACATGACGCACGCTCCGACATGCCGTGGGAGACCACCCTGATGCAAGTCCATGTGGCTCCCCCTGGATCAACCTGGACATCTTCGATTACGTCAGCAACGCCGTTTGATATAAGCGCATCGGGCCAGCCGTGCCACTTTAGTGGGCATGGGAGCAACGCTACGATGTGGCTCACGAATATTTTTCGTCTCTGCCTGTTACAGGTTAGTGAAGCTCCTTCTAAGCGCTCCAATACGACTTTTCTTGTTGTATTCCCATGCCCACGAGTGCTCTTACAACATGTAAATGAGTGCTTTGATGTGTTGAAACTGTTACTGTCGGGGGATGTGGAGCTTAACCCGGGGCCTACTAAACCTCGACAGGGTGGCACGCAGGTGTCCGAAGTACCACTGGAGCCTACAACCGATGTTGTTATAACAATGCTGAGGGACCTCACAGCCCGTTCAAAGCTGATCGAGGATGGTCCGGCGCGCATACTCGACTCCATCGGAAGCTTAACGTCAAAACACGCTGAACTGAACGCGACGGTCACAAACATATCTGAAAGGTTAAGCTCCATGGAAAACAGGTTTGAAGTTCTGGAAGAGCATGCTGAAGACATAAATACAGTGAAAGAATCTATTGGCACACTTCGAAACGAAAATACTTTGTTAAAAGTACGTTTGTCAGACCTGGAAGATAGAGCGAGAAGGGACAACCTTTTATTTTTAATGTGCCTGATAACCCCTCGGAAACATGGGCGGACTCGGAAAAGGAGGTCAAGAAGATTGCACTTGACCAAATGTCGAATAATCTTGTCGATAGCGATATCGCGCGTGCGCATAGAGTTGGCACACTGCATCGGGACAAAGCTCGACCAATAATAGTAAAGTTTGCAAATTACAAAACAAAAGAAAAAGTACGCAGCGCAAAAACCAAACTTGAAGGATCAGACATCACAATTAGGGAAGACTTCTCGCCAGCTACCCGACATGTCTGTAAAATTCTAGTAGAGTTTGCGAAACGCTCAGCGCCAGATGAAAAATTCAAACTCCGCCATAACAAACTCACTTTAAACAATAAGTGTTATGAGTATTGCGAGGTAAGCGGTGAAGTAAAGGAAAAATGCAGAAACCCCAGTGCCTCTAAAGCTCCGCATTCAACTCTCTTTCCGCATGCATCCACAGAATAGCTCACCGTCCGTCCACATAACGTGCCGCGGGCGCCAAGTAACATTTCAGTTCTTTTCACTAACATACGAAGTGTAGTCCGTAACCACGATTCTATTTCTTGTGCTGCTGACACTACTGCCGCTGACATTATTGTATTAACTGAGACTTGGTTGAACGAATCTGTACGGGACAGTAAAATTTTTTCTGCTCAAAAGTGCTACAATATTTTCCGATGCGATCGCTCCACGAAACTTCACGAAGTTTCTACTCTGTGTATGTTATCGTCCGCCGTCTACGCCACTAGGTTTTTTTAATGATCTTCACGACACTCTTAACACCATTCACACAAAGTTTTCTAATCAGTAGATGTTTCTTTTCGGTGACTTCAATTTTACCGATGTTAACTGGCAGTCACCCGCTATCTCAAGTGAAAAAGCATGCGAATCATCAAATTTTGTGGCACTCTGTTCAACGTTTTCTTTGACTCAGGTTATCACTGAGCCACCAAGAATAATTGCTTCCACGTCTAACACACTTGACCTATTGTTAACAACAGCTCCCGATCTTGTCACCGACATCAGCTATTTACCTAAAATTAGAGATCACTCCGTAATACACATAATATTGAATGTCCCAACTCGTTTGTCCCATATTAACCCTAAGGTTATTTACGATTACGGAAAGGCTAACTTTTCGGCCATTAATGATGGGCTGAAGTTTTTTCTGGATGAGTTTCTTGTTGGTTTCGACAAGAGATCGGTCTGTGAAAACTGGCACCTGTTTAAAAGTACAATTCACAATTTAATTAAACATCATATTCCTCAAAAGGTCATTACCACTAACCGTCAGTTTCCATGGTTCAGCCGTGCATTAGAGCGCCTTGCTAACAAAAAAGGCGTTTCTTCATCAGAGCAAAGCGGTCTCGATAATCGGAGCACTGGTCAGCACTTAGGGATGTCGTATGTACATATAAGAAAGCTTTAAAGCAAGCAAAACATAAGTTTATGAATGTTACATTACCTGAACTTCTTTCCGCAAACCCTAAAAAATTCTGGAGTCTGATTAAGAATACAGATGATTCGACAATTTCTCTTGTTGATTTGCAGTCAAACCAATTTAGCAACGCTGATTGCGCCGCCGCTCTGAATGACACGTTTGCAAAAGCATTTTCCAGTTGTACTAACTCCCCACTCCCTGCCTGTAACACTCATTTTGATTTCTCCATGGACACTGTTCATTTTGATTTTGATGGCATTGTACGCATTATTGAGAGCCTAAAATTATCTTCTAGTTGTGGTCCCGATGACATTAATACAAAAGTGCTCAAAAACACCTCAGTTTATTCTGCTATAATATTGTCCAAAATATTTAATCAGTCTCTTCAGTCAGGGGAGATTCCAGATGACTGGAAAATAGGTAAAGTGATTCCATCCATAAATCTGGTGACAAACATTCTGCTTCGAACTATCGCCCCATTTTGTTAACGAGTATTTCTTGTAAAATATTTGAACACGTCATCGCTTCCCACTTGGCAAAATTTCTTGAATCATTCTCATTTTTTTCACCTGAGCAACATGGCTTTAGAAAATTATTTTCGTGTGAAACGCAGTTGGTAGCCTTCACAAACAACCTTCATTCTGTACTTGATAATGGTTCCGCGGCTGATTGCATATTCATAGACTTTTGTAAGGCATTCGATAAAGTTCCCCACAGCCTGCTTCTTCACAAACTAAGCCAACTGAATATCGATCCTAACGTTCTTAAGTGGATTAAATGTTTTCCAACAGATCGCTCTCAATTTGTTCATGTTAATGGTTTTAACTCTTCAACTCTACCTGTCACTTCAGGCGTCCCACAAGGTTCAGTTTTAGGTCCACTGCTTTTTCTTATATATATTAATGATCTGCCTAGCAATCTGACTTCTTCTGTGAAACTTTTTGCCGATGACTGTGTTATTTACCACGAAATAAAAAATGCTACTGACGTTTATTTGCTTCAACAGGACCTTGACGCTATTGATAATTGGTGCTCGACTTGGCATATGACACTTAATATAATAAATGTAAAGTAATGCGGTTCTCACGCCAACGTAAATTAAACCCTTCCTCTTACAGTATAAGCAGCTCCCCATTGCTACCAGTGTCGTCCTATAAATACCTCGGGGTTATTTTAACAGCAGAGCTGAGTTGGAATATGCGTGTCTCCTCTATTATCTTAAATGCTAACCGGACGCTTGGTTTTATTCGGCGACATTTTTCTCTAGCCCCCGCTTCTGTTAAACTGTTATTGTACAAGTCACTTGTTCGATCTAAACTCGAATACACGTCTTCAGTATGGGATACATGAAATAATTCACTAATAAATGCACTTGAAGCAACCCAAAACAGAGCATCGCGTTTCATTCTTCACGATTACGGCCGTTTATCAAGCGTAACGCAAATGAAAGCAACTCTATCTCTTGAACCACTCACACTGCGCAGGAAGATATCGCGCATGTGCCTTTTCTTTGAAGTCTATAAACTGAACGCCACCCTTAAAACTGCTCTTATCTTACCCCCTGCTCATGTTTCATTGTGCATAGATCATTCTTGCAAAGTTGGTATCCCGAAATGTCACACTGTATCATATTAAAATTCGTTTATTCCTAGAACTACATCAGAGTGGAATCGCCAGCCACCATCCCTAGTGCTTACTAACAATAATGACCAGTTTAGAAAAAAGTGTCTGATTACTTAACTTCTGTGTAGCTTGAACTTCACAGTGTTTATTTACCTTATAATGTGTCATATGCATGCAGTTGTCAATGTTAGTTTTGTTATCTTTTCATTCTAGAGGCAATACCTGTGTAGATTTGTGTTAAACTTTTGTATACTTCTACGCACCGCTGGATACTTCTTTGTTCAGTGCTTTTGTATATTTGCTCATATGTGTGCAATGTTTGTACAATTCGAACACCTTTCAACATCTTGATCCTGTACCACTTCCCTCAACAATGCCCTCTGGACCAAGAGGGTACCTGAAATAAGTAAATAAATAAATAAGCGCTTCGTGAGCTTTGAATCTAAGCATTCTATAATTAGCGACTCTCAATTTGGTTTCAGAAAACACTGTTCGACAGAGCTCGCGTTACTGGAACAAAAAGAACACATTCTAAAGGAACTTGACAAAAATAAAATAGTTATTGGGATCTATGTCGACTTTACGAAGACTTTCGACCTAATAAATCATGAACCATTGCTGCGCAAGTTAGATCGTTGCGGATTTCGTGGACATGCATCTGCACTCGTAAAATCTTATCTTGAATTCCGTAGGCAGGCAGTTGTTTTAAACTGATTTTTATCCGATACACGGCCTGTTCAGTGTGGCGTCCCACAAGGCAGCATTTTGGGCCCGTTTCTTTTTAACATGTTTATAAATGATATTGTGCAGACTATACCCTTCGCAAAAATTGTATGCTACGCTGCCGACTAGAGCATATTTTTAGCTGGAGATAATATAGGCGAGTTGACAGAACAAGCAAATGACGCAGTGGACAAACTTGATAACTGGGCACGCAAGAACGCATTGCAGATAAACAGCTCAAAAACTGAAGTCGTCATCTTTAGAGAAAGAAAACAAAAAAGTCGCATTAACAAGAGATATATGTTTCAGCGTATTCCTCTAGAAATAGTGCCATCGATTAAAACATTAGAAGTTATGATAAATCAAAAACTGACCTGGGACGACCATGTAACCTATCCTGGTAGCAAGCTGTCGCAGATACTAGGCATTGTTTACAGAAAACGTGAGAGGCTGCCGCTGAACGTGATGATCCTAATCTATCAGTCTTTATTTTATTCTCATCTAAACTAATGTCACTTAGTCTGGGGTACAACGACACAAGAAAACCTAAACAAATTACACGTCCTACAAAAGAGCTTCTTACGCGTGATGGAAAACCTTCCTCGCTGGCACACAACAACCGAACTTTTTACCAAACACAAAATTGTGCGAGTAACTAAATTATATGAGTATAGTCTTTGTCATTCCTTCAAGCGTGAAATCAAGTATAGTACATTTATACTTCGTAAGATTGCTCTGCTAGAGCCGCGAAAACATTAATGCAGAACAAGAAATACAGACATATGGCACGTTCAAACATACAGAACAACTTACGGCACGCAAACCCTGAAAAACCAGCTTCCGCGACTGCTCAATAGCTTCGCAGCTAAAAACGCACCCCTTGAAACATTGACAAATAAAGAGTTGTTATCATTTTTTCTTTCATAATTCCTGTTATCTGTTTGCTCGTGATTTCTGTGCCTTAAAAGTGTACTTCCTTATATTGTGTCTTTCATTTTTTTCTGTTATATTATGCACATTTGGTTTTGTTATATTATGCACATTTGGTGAATCCTCGCTGTTCGCCAAGTTAGGGGTCAGCAGCTCAGTCAAGCTGTTTTTTTTCGGTTGGAGTTTTCATTGGAACAATCCTCGGATTTTGCAGCTTTTACTGCGGGCCCCTGTCATCATGTACACAATGATGACGAAATAAACGTATTATTATTATTATTATCACACCGGCCGGTAAGGTACCGTCTCGGTGCCTGTTAAATATGCGAGTCCACGTTGTAGGGCTTGATAGGAAACGTGGACTATTTCTTTTCTGGGTGCAGCAGCCGATGAGTTTGTGGTAGCGGCAATCTCGTAGGTCACAGGTGTGACCTGACGAAGGACTCGGTAGGGCCCAGCATATCGCGATAGTAGTTTCTCGCAGAGGCCGACACGTCGAGAAGGGAGCCACAGGAGAACAAAAGACCCTGCAAAAAAACGGCATCCCTATGTCGATGGTCGTAAAGGAACTTTTGTACTGTCTGCGACCACGTTAACCGAGCGCGGGCTACGGCACGTGCCATGAGAGCACGGGTGATCGCATCCTGAGTGTACGAAGTGGAGGAGGATTGGTATGATGAAAGCAGTGTGTCGAAGGGCAGTGAAGGAGGACGTCCGAAGAGTAGATAAAATGGGGAGTACCCTGCTGTTTCATGACGTGACGAGTTATAGGCGAAGGTGAACGGCAGAGTTATGCCCCAATCAGTGTGGTTGGTAGATACGTACGCGGAAAGCATGTCTGTCATTGTGCGGTTTAGGCACTCTGTAAGGCCGTTAGTCTCAGGTCGGTAAGGTGTGGTGAAGTTGTGATAGGTGGCACAAGATCGGAGTAGATCATCAACCAAAGGAGCTAGAAAGTAGCGACCACGGTCTGTGAGCAGGTGAGACGTAGCGCCATGCTGCAGAATAACGTTGTAGAGCTAGAAGTCAGCAACATCTCTTGCACAGCTGGTTGGTAGCGCTCGAGTGATTGCATGCCGAGTGGCATAATCTGTGGCCACTGCAATTTATTTATTTCCAGTTGTAGATGTAGCAAAGGGACCTAGAAAGTTCAACCACACTCGATAAAACGGCTTGGCTGGAACTTCATTGAGTTGAAGAAAACCGGCAGGGTGAGTCCTAGGCTTCTTTTGGTGCTGGCAGAGGTCACAAGATGCGACGTAACGGCAAACGGAGCCGTAGAGACCCTTCAAGAATACTTGTCGTCGAACGCGGTGGTAAGTTCTGGAGACTCCTAGATGTCCAGAAGTTGGAGCATCGTGGAATTGTCGCAGAACACCCTTTCGCAGGTGATGTGGTACGTCGAGTAAAAGTTCAGCGGCGTCGGGGTGTAAGTTGCGGCGATAAAGAACGTTGTCTTGAAGCAGGAATCTGCTACAGGAAGGGTCAGTATGACGCGATTGAAGGCGGTCATTGATGGCCAGCAGCGATGACTTTCGGCGCTCTTCGACGGCCACTTTCAGAAAGTCAGTGATGGCTAAAACGCAGGCATCAGTTTCCAAATCAGTGTAGTTAGGTGGATCAACGGGATTCTGGGATAAACAGTCAGCATCGCTGTGCAGGTTTCCAGATTTGTACACAACCGAGAATGTGTACTCCTGTAAGCGAAGTGCCAATTGGCCGAGTCAGCCTGTAGGGTCCTTAAGCGTCGACAGCCAGCAAAGCACATGTTGGTCCGTGATGACTGCGAACGGACGTCCGTATAAGTACGGACGGAATTTCGCAATGACACAAACGAGGGTTAAGCATTCCCGCTCAGTGATGAAATAATTTCTTTCCGCTTGCGAGAGCAGGCGACTAGCGTAGGCTATCACACGGTTGCTGCCATTCCGTATCTGAGCGAGTATAGCACCAATGCCTTAGACGCTTGCATCTGTGCGAAGCTCTGTTCAAACCACTATATCAAAATGAGCCAACACAAGTGGTGATGTGAGGGCGGTAATCAATGACGTGAAGGAATGTTCTTGATCCTTCCCCAAGAAAAGGCCACGTTCTTTTTGAGGAGATCCGTGAGGGGCCTAGCACTATCCACGAAGTTGAAGACAAAGTGCGGAAGTATGAGCAGAGCTCAATAAAACTGCGAACTTCTTGTGTGGAACGTGGAAGCGGGAATTCTCTGACTGAGAGGAGTTTGTCAGGATCGGGTTGAACACCAGCGGCGTCAACGAGGTGGCCGAGTAGTTTAATCTGCCGGCGTCCAACTGAGCATTTTGACGAACTCAGTTGGAGACCAGCGCAACGAAAAACTTTAGGAATTGCCGAGAAACGAGACCGGTGGCTTTCGACGGAGGGCGAGAAAACGAATACATCGTCCGGACAGCAAAGGCAGGCCGACCGTTTGAAACCGCGGAGAAGAGAGTCCATTATACGTTCGAAAGTAGCCGGGGCATTTCACAACCCAAAAGGCATGACCTTGAATTAGTAAAGGCCGTCGGGTGCGATGAATTCTGTCTTCTCGTGGTGATGGTCGTCGACCGAAATATGCCAGTATCTGGATCGAAGGTCAAGGGACGAGAAATAGTTGGCGCTGTGGGGGCAGTCGAGCGCATCATCAATGCGGGGTAGCGGAAAAACGTCCTTCTTGGTGATCCGATTCAGGTGGTGATAGTCGACGCAAAAGTGCCAGGTATTATCTTTTTTTTAACTAAGACCGCAGGAGATGTCCAAGGACTCGATGGAGGCTCAATGAAGTTTTTGCTCAGCATTTTTTTACCTCCGTGTGTATAACTTGGCGCTCAGCTTGTGACACGCGATAAGGGCGTTTGTGGAGTAGACTGGCGTCGCCAGTGTCGATGCGGTGGGTTATGGCACTTGTGCCGCCCAGGGGACGGTCGTCGACGTCAAAGATATCGAGGTAAGAAAATAGAACACCCCGGAGCGCTGTAATTTCGGAAGGTAAGAGGGCACTCGATATCATTTTATCGATGACGCCTTCTAATGCGAGGTGATCACAGGTTTCGCCAAAGTCTTAGTGTCAGGGGTAAAAGAACAAATCGAACATTCATCAAGGGTGGAAAGATCGGCTAAAGTGATCCCTTGGGGAAGAACTTGGGTCGACGTAGAGAAGTTCAGAACTGGAAGTAGCGCCGTGTCGTTAGCAACAACCACTATAGTATGTCGTAGTGCGATGTGGTGCGTATGGGTCAAATCAATGAGGGGAGCCACCAGATGGACTCCATCAGGAACGAACGGAAAGGGAAACACAGAAATGTACATAGCAGCGTGGGGCGGTAGCCGTAGAGACTCTACGGATCGTAGCGAAGTGCGACTTGTAGAAGTAAAAATGGTGCACAAAGGCAATTCGAGCTGTAGGATACCTGTCGAACAATCAATGAGGGTGGAGTGGGTGGTTAAGAAATCAATTCCAAAGATGACTCCAAGAAGAAATCAATTCCTGGGATGGTTAGGAAATCAATTCCAACGGGTAAAAAAACGAATCCTAAGTTTTAGGCAAGCATCAAGGACTGCGATGAGAACGGAAGTGTGGTGACCAGCAACAGTAACGCGGGCAGTGCACATGCCAAGCACCGATGTTTGACTTTCGTTGGCCACTCGAACAGTAGCGAACATAGCAGGTGTGAGAAATTTTTTAAGGCAAGATCAAAGTGTTGAACTCATGACAGATACTTGGGCACCAGTGTCTATTAGAACAGTAACGGCGTAACCATCAACGAACACTCGAAGTAAATTGCGTCTTGAATTTGTAGCCGGTGGAGGGTTTTCATTCCGAGTCGTCAACGCAGCACCACTTCGAGGAGCTGCACTCGTCAGTTTGCCGGAGAATGACCAGAATAAGCGGGCGACGGAGAGCAGCGGCGTGGAGGGGAACGTGACGGCCGACCCTGATGTGACAGCGAGCAGCTAGACCAGTTTATTTGGGCGACGACGTCAGCGTAGGACGGTTTGGAGAGTGGAGATGAACGGCGAGGGGAAGGGTCCTGAAGATGGTTATCCGGAAAAGCGGGTTGCGAATAGTGTCCATGGTTCTGACAGCGGTCGACATTAGGAAAGTTTGGCCGGAAATACCACATGTTGCGGCAATGGCGGGAGATTGTGCCCAACTCGAGAGCAAGAAAAGCAGATGGGTCGATAATTGTGCGTGCGCCACTCAGATAGAAATTGGTAGCGTGGTGAAAACCGAGGAGTCGAAGCTGCCACAGCGACAAGTTGGGCAGTGTTGGTCAGCTTTGTGGACGGGAGTGCTCATGGGCTACGGCATGATCCTGGCAGGCTTGGGAACCTGGACGCCCAGGTTAGCAAACTCCTAACTACGACAGCTTGAATAAGCGAGACTGTTGCCCATTTGTCTTACGCAGGGGGCTGATAGGAAGCGGGTGCCATGGCCTCCAGCTCCTGGCTAACAATCCTTGTGATATTGGCAGGAGGCGCAAGTGAACAGGGCGCTGCAGAATCCCCGCAAGAAAACGTCGCAGCGGTGTTTTGTAGTATCGTGAAGTGGTGGTTTATTCCGCTGCTTTTAGCTTGTTCAAATCGTCGGCATTCAGATATGATGGAGTCGACAGTGGTGCAATTCTTACACATTAGTATGTTGAAAGCATCATCAGCAATGCCTTTTAACACGTTGCTGATCTTGTCCGCCTCGGACATGTTTTTGTCAGTCTTCCGGCACAGTGCCAGTACGTCTTGAATGTACGTGACGCAGCCAGAAGGCAGCCAGGCAGGAACTCATGCCGAAAGTTTCTGCCTGGCTGCCATCTGACGAGCAACTGACCGACTGATTAAGTCGCGAAGCTTTTGCTTGCATGTGTCCCAGCTGGTTAATTCTTCTTCATGCGTCTCATACTAGGCAAGTACCGTACCCTGTAGGTAGAATAGAATATTTGTCAGCATAAGCGTCTCGTCCCGCCTGTAGCACTTGCTCAACCGCTCGAATAATGCCAGCCATTCTTCGACGTCCGTGCTGTCCATCCCGAAAAACGTGCCAGGGTCAAAATGGGGGAGAATCACAGGTGATGGAGCCGGCGCGGATAGCGAGGCCTGAGTGCCGGTTTCAGGCATCGCGGCTGGACAAAGGTGGCGTCAACTGCGGAGTTCCAAAGCCGGGTTTTGTGAAGACCCCGCACCATCCACGAAAAGATGTTACGGGAAGGTTACTTCACCGACAGCAGGTCTTGATTGATATGTGGGGTTTAACGTCCCAAAACCACCATATTGTCACGTTACTCTCGACAAACTTGATAAAAATGGGCTCGTTTAGTCGACTACTCAAGCAGCGGCTCAGAGAGATCGTCCTTGTCTTCTTTCACTCTTCGATCTCACCCAAGCAAACCATGTGGCAATAGTCCCCCCCTATGAAAGCATCGACTCGATGCTCGTAAACAATAAAAAATGAAGGTATACACACGCAGATATAGATAACCAAAAGAGGGAGAGTGCCACTACTCGCAGCGCAAATGAGGAAGTTTCGCCAACGCTTGCGCCATGCGCAAAAAGAAAAGGCATAAAAACACAGAAGAACACAAACAGCAGCAGCAACGCAATGTCACGGCATGTCGTAGCACGTGAAACCACAAGGGCTACTGTGTGAAGTAGGGCTTCAGCCGAACGACATGCACGGTTTCGGGCCGAAGCTGTCGACGAGAAGACGCTGCGCCGTCCGGAAATACCTCGTAGGTAAGATCTGTGATTCGTCTAAGAACCTTGTACGGTCCAAAATAACGACTTAAGACCTTTTCGGATAAGCCTGGTCGCCGGACAGGGATCCACACCCACACTCGGTCCCCAGGGTGGTAGGTGACTATTCGATGGCGGAGGTTGTAGCGTCGTGCGTCTGCATCTTGTTGGTGACTGGTGTTTATGCGAGCTAGCTGACGAGCTTCTTCGGCGTATTGAGTGTATTGCTCAGCATCTTCAGCCAGTTTATTGCTTTGGTCGCACGGAAGCATAGCATCGAGCATGGTTCGCACGTTGCGTCCGTAAACAAGTTGGAAAGGCGGAAATCGCGTTGTTTCTTGCGTTGCCGTATTATAAGCAAACGTGATGTATGGAAGAATCTCGTCCCAGGTTTTATGTTGTACGTCCACGTACATTGACAGCATGTCCGCTATGGTCTTGTTAAGCCTCTCTGTCAGTCCATTGGATTGCGGATGATAAGCCGTTGTTTTTCGATGACTTGTGCAGCTCAGTTAAAAAATGTCCTCCATCATTCGTGCTGTAAACGACGTCCCTCTGTCCGTAATCACGCATGACGGGGCACATGCCGTAGGACGATTTGGTGCACGAAGAACTGCGCGACTTCAGAGGCCGTGCCACGGGGTGACGATTTTGTTTCAGCATAATGCGTAAGATAATCTTTCGCAACTATAATCCATTTGTTCCCAGAGGACGACAAAGGGAAGGGCCCGAGAAGGTCCATTCCCACGAGGTCAAATGGTGTCCGTGGTGGTGCGATCGGCTGGAGCAGACCCGCGGGTCTCAGAGGCGGAGTCTTGCGGCGCTGGCACTCACGGCAGCCTTTCACATATCGATGTACACTAGTTTATAGTCGCGGCCAGTAATACTGATGGCGTACTCGGGCGAGAGTTCGCGAATAGCCCAAATGTCCTGACGTGGGCTCGTCGTGGCACGCAAGGAGGATTTCATTACGCATGTCGGTAGGAACAACGAGTAGGAAGGCTTTGTTGCTACCACGGGCGTTTTTCTTGTAAAGAATGCCTCTTAGACAAAAAGAGGGCAGTTCGCGAGCATTGTGTTGAGGGACCTGAGAGTTGCGGCCTTCCAGGGAATCAATTACTGGGCGTAATTCATCGTCTGCTCGCTGCTTTGACATAAATTCGGAGTCACTAACTGCTCTGAGAAAGGCATCTTCATCTTCGGAGCCCCTGACAGCGTTCCCCACAGGTGCTCGAGAAAGCGCGTCGGCGTCTTCGTGTTTGCGCCCTGACCTGTACACAATCGTAATATCAAACTCCTGCAAACGCAAACTCCACCGTGCGAGACGACCGGATGGATCTCTGAGATTTGCCAGCCAGCAGAGCGAGTGGTGGTCAGTCACCACTTTGAAGGGACGACCGTAGAGGTAAGGCCGAAATTTGGTCGTCGCCCACACGACTGCGAGGCATTCTTTTTCTGACGTAGAATAGTTGGTCTCAGCTCGAGAAAGAGTACGACTGGCGTAAGCTATCACATCCTCAACGCCACCGTGTCGTTGTACAAGGACAGCGCCAAGTCCGACGTTGCTGGCATCTGTATGAATTTCTGTAGCAGCGTCCTCATCAAAATGGGCAAGAACAGGGGCTATTTGCCTTCTCTGTCGTAACTGTGTGAACGCTGTATCTTGTTCTGCGCCCCAAGTAAAGGGTACGTCATCTCGGGTGAGTCGCGTAAGAGGTTCAGCTATCTTAGAGAAGTTGGTGATAAATCGGCGATAATACGCGCACAAGCCGAGGAAACGGCGTACTGCTCTTTTATCTAATGGAACAGGGAAGGCGACGGCAGCAGCAGTTTTGTCTGGATCAGGTCGCACTCCATCCGCACTAAGGACATGTCCCAGAAATTTCAGCTCTTCATAGCCGAAATGGCATTTTGGGGTTTCAGTGTGAGTTCAGCTGTGCGAATGGCTTCCAGAACCTTTCTCAGACGCTTCAGATGTTCTTCAAAGCTCTCGGAAAAGATGACCACATCATCGAGGTAGACAAGGCAGCTTTGCCACTTCAAGCCAGCGAGAACTGTGTCCATCATCCTCTGAAATGTGGCTGGTGCAGAACAAAGGCCGAAGGGAAGAACTCGGAATTCGTAAAGTCCGTCTGGAGTCACAAACGCGGTTTTTTCTCGGTCTCGTTCATCCACTTCAATTTGCCAATAGCCACTCTTTAGATCAATGGACGAAAAATACTTCGCACGTCGTAATCTGTCGAGGGAGTCGCCGACCCGTGGAAGCGGGTAGACGTCCTTTTTTGTGACGCTATTAAGCTTCCTGTAGTCAATACAGAATCGCAGCGTTCCGTCTTTTTTCTTCACTAGAACGACTGGCGAGGACCAAGCGCTGCTGGATGGTTGAATAATCCCGTCATCGAGCATCTTTTTTACCAGTGTCTGAATAGCCTCGCGTTCTTTGGCAGAAACGCGATAAGGCTGCTGCCGGATGGGGCGGACGTCATCGTCGGTAATAATTAGATCCTTCGTGAGGTGTGTTTGACGGATTTTAGAAGAAGAGGCGAAACAAGATCTAAACTCCCTTAAAAGGTCGCGAAGTGCAGCCATTCTCTCGTCTGACAGCGTCAACTTAATGTCGATGTGGTCTAGAAATTCCTCATCTTCATGCGTTTCCTCGGACGCGAAGCACTCCGTGACGTCGGCAACAGGTTCTCCATAAGCTAGGGTGGTTCCGCGGAAAAGATGCCGGTGCTCGTAATTGAAGTTCGTAGCTAGTATCGTTGACTGTCCATCACGGACGCGCACAACACTTCGGGCGGCGCATACACCTTGGAGCAGCAGAAGTGATAAGTTGCTTTCAGCCACTACGTCGTCGTCTTGGAAGTCTTCACAAGTGACTTCAATGGGAACAGTTGCTCGAGGTGGCAGCGTCACACTGTCGTCAGCAACACGCAGCGCAAGTCTACGGCAGTTATCAGCGTCTCGATCTGTTGCGCCTTGAGTCGAGAAGGTAACGATGCGCTCACGGAGATTTATGATGGCACCGTATTCCCGAAGGAAGTCCATGCCGATAATCAGCTGACGCAAACAGTCGCGAAGAATGAGGCAGCTGAGCACAAACGTTGACGAACGAATTTTCACTCTTGCGGTACAGCGACCCAGCGGTGTTACAACGTGTCCTCCAGCTGTTCGAATTCACGTTCCATTCCACGGCGTGATCACTTTCCTGAGATCTTTCGCTAGCCTCCCGCTGATGATCGAATAGTCTGCACCAGTGTCTACCAATGCACTGACCTGAAGACCGTCAAACAACACAGGTATGTTGTGTGACACGCGGTCACTAGGTTCAGATGCGGATGTCGGCGTTTCTTCGGCACCGCGATTATTCTCTGACGAAATGCCTTCGGCGCTGCGTGCAAGCGTCGATGGGAGGTCTTCCGCACTTTGAGTCCCAGCGACCTTGCCCCCGAAGGCCGCTGCCTTCAGTTTTCCCGACGAGGGCTCGGGGAGCGTTACCGTGCCGTCCCCCCGAAACGTGGCCCAGTGGCTGCGGGTCTCCTCGGAGATGGTGACCGCGATTGCCGTCGTGTAAAGGGTGCACGCTGTTGCGCGAGATACTCTTCGATATCCCTTGGCCTTTGACCGATTCGGGGACGAGGGGAATTGACGGAAAATCCGCGCAGTCCAAGTTGCCGGTAAGGGCATTCGCGGTAAATGTGACCAGCCTCACCGCAATGATAGCAGAGGGGTCGTCTGTCTGGCATACGCGAGAGATCAGACTTGCGCATTGGTGCATGGCGACTATCGATGTTCAAATCAGCGTGCGCTGACTCAATCGCGACTGACGGCATCATTGTCTGGATCGGGACGTATGGCATTGTCTGGATCGGGACTTGCGGCACTGTCTGGATCGGGACGTGCGGCACTGGCTGGATCGGAACTCCTTGACCCGAAAGAGGAGTGGCAGATCGCAAGGCTTCCGCGTACATACGATGGCGACTATCAGTAGACACAGGAGCCGTTTGCGGATAAACCGACGTGGGCGGAAAACGATGGGCGTGCAGCGCCTGCTGGACCTCGTCGCGGACGACACTGGTGATAGAACCAACATCGATTTGTCTTGTCCCGTACATCTTTTCCATTTCTTCCCGGACGACAGATCGAATGATCTCGCGAATCCATTCGGAGCTCTTGCTCCCAGCGGTGGCGAAAATTTCGGGAGTTGAGGCAGCATTCACTTGACGGTCAAACTGGGCAGACCGTTGGTGCAGTACTCGCTCCATTGTTGCCGCTTCAGTGAGGAACTCAGCAACACTTTTGGGGGGACTGCGCACCAAACCAGCAAAACGTTGTTCCTTCACACCACGCATGAGGTGGCGCAACTTTTTTTCTTCTGCCATAGCAGGATCCGCTCGCTTGAAAAGCCGTGTCATGTCCTCGACGTACATCGAGACGGTCTCGTTGGGAATCTGGATGCGTGATTGTAGTGCACGCTCCGCCCGTTCGCGGTGGTCGGGACTCCTGTAGGTCTCCAGGAGGCGACGCTGGAACTCGCGCCAAGATGTCAGAACATCATCCCTATTCAAAAACCACGTCTTGGCACCGTCTTTTAGGCAAGTGTACACGTTCCGGAGCTTCGCGGCATCATCCCAGTAATTGATCGCTGCGACAAGTTCGAACTCACTCAGCCAGTCGTCAACATCTTCATGCTGCTCTCCGTGAAAGGGGCTAGGCATCAGCGGGTTCTGGACGGTGCAGTAGATAGGCGTGGAAGGTGTCGGAGCTTGCATGGGATCTTGCATCGAAGTCATAGTCGCTGCGTCAGTGGTTGGTGTCTCAGGCGGTAGGCCTCGTTGGCGGCGGCTTACTCTATGAACAGGAGTGTCCACGGGTGCAGGGCTTGTGTTCCGGCTGCTGGACGGGGTCTTGGGCATCGGGTGGATTGTGAGACGTTGTACCCAGCAACTCCACCAGTCTTGTCACGTTACTCTCGACAAACTTGATAAAAATGGGCTTGTTTAGTCGACTACTCAAGCAGTGGCTCAGAGAGATCGTCTTTGTCTTCTTTCACTCTTCGATCTCACCCAAGCAAACCATGTGGCAATATGATTATGAGAGACGCCGTAGTGAAGGGCTCCGGAAATTTTGACCACCTGGGGTTCTTTAACGTGCACCCAAATCTGAGTACACGGGCCTACACCATTTCTGCCTCCATCGGAAATGCAGCCGCCGCAGCCGGGATTCGAACCCGCGACCTGCGGGTCAGCAGCCGAGTACCTTAGCCACTAGACCACCGCGGCGGGGCGACAGCAAGTCTTGCTAACGGCTTAAAGAGTGCACAGGCATGCAGGCCAACGGGAGAAGCTCCAGAGATCGACCCACAAAAACCACGTTGTCTTCTTCCTCCTTTCGAGTGCTATTTCAGCTGTGCTGAAGCGACAGTTCCATACACGTATCAATATACTAAACAGAGAAGAGAGACAACACAGCGGTTGTCCTAATTTTATTTCCAACAGTTTAAACCAGTGGACTGTTTTCGGCAGAGTTTGAGAACAAGTGCACACTTGTTCACGAACCCTAACGAAGACTAGTCCACAGGCCAAATCCGTTCCAAATAAAATGAGGACAACCACTATGTTGTGTCCCTTCTCTGCATATGTACGTTTGGCTCATTGAAAAAAAAACTTCTTCAGGCATACATACATATACATATACATGAATGACGGCGTCAGCAACGGCAGAAGCCAGCTGAGTCTGTCCATATAACTAATTGCTTTCGCAAATACAAAACATTCATTAGTTCCCTGGGCATGCTATCATGACCTCTTTTCAGAACTCTGTTACCTCGGAAATTCGGAGCACAGACTAAATGGCAGACGTTCGCGGGTCAATGGGATTCGATATGTGGGATTTAATGTTCCAAGTCCATCATATTATTATGAGAGACGCCGTAGTGGAGGGCTCCGGAAATTATCACCACCTGGGGTTCTCTAACGTGCTCCGATATCTGAGCACACGGGCCTACAGCATTCGCACCTCCATTGGAAACGCAGCCGCTGCAGCTGAGATTTAATCCCGTGACCTGTGGGTTAGCAGCCGAGTACGTTTGCTACTAGATCAACGCGGCAGGCAGGGAAATCTGACAAAGCCAACTGCTCAGGCTTTTTAAGCCCGCTCATGCTTCATATCACGCAATAATTGATTCATCTTAGCCGGATATATTTTTTGAGTAGAGCTTTGCGAGCTTGCGTGGGGCTGAATAAACCTCGCGCACATCGTGCCTACTCCCAACCTTCCCAAGAATTCTGAGAAGTGTAGCGGATACAGGAGAAAACTTCTGGGCGGCTTCTCTGGCGCCCTGGTAGTTTCACTGCAGCCGGGTGCTTTTGTGTCATGGAAGAGAGCCTCATATTGAGGAAATAAACGTGGCAATATGGTGCTGTAACGAACGCCCAAGAGTACCTGACTTGAAGTACATGCAGTACATAATTAATAAAGCTGTCATGCATAGCATGTGGACATGACTTTCTAAGTGCAGAATCCAGGCAAATTTTCACTATCTTCAGCCTAACTAGTTTCCGCAGCACGGATTCTTATGGCATCAGCATCTTCTGCACTGAGGGTCTGTATGACAAACTTGAGTGCTTAAAAAGCCATAAATCTAAAATTGAAGCCACTCATTGCAAGAGATTTCAGTAGTGAAGGTCAAGCCCTTTCCACTTTGCTGAAACGGGTCAAAGATACAATCAACGTACTTGTTTCAACCAAATGCGGTGGGTTTACTAAAAAGTACTGAGAACATTTACATATTTCATATTTGAAAACTTTGAGGAGATTGGTTGCTCCTTGAGTGCTAACAAACGACAATCCGCGTCCGCTAGACATACGATGCTAAGAGAAAGTGCCATAGAGTACACAATGCAAATCCCTGGCCGCTGTAGATAAAACACATTCTCAAGGGCAGGAAAGGTAGAGAAATGCTAGAATTCGTGTAAAGACAGGAGAATATTTAGAGACATTACAGTAGATTTCTCGACCCCACCGGCTTTGATGCATTCACGCAGCACAATGAATAGGTAGTAGTGGCCGGACTTTGTGAGAGGCCTATTTGTTTTCTTGCATTCCAATTACGCCACTTTGATAAATGAGCATGAATTAAATGTTAGGAATGGTTTCTATATTCTTCATTTTGTCTCTTTCTCGTCGTTCTGAGCTCGCGCTATAACAATGGTCATGTCATACCTACTAGCCCAAACCGCCAAGCTTCTGAGTTTCTCTAGTGTTCTTATAGTGCCTATAAATGCCTATATATAGTGCCTCTATATTTCAGTGTTGCTATGGGAAGCTTGCTGTCGACAAGTTGCACTGAGCAGTATTAGCCTCGAACTGATGCCTCTCCAGAGCGGAATCTTCGTTTGCGGTGAGGTTGCGACGGGCAGTGGAATCCACCCAGAACTGCTGCCTCACGTGTTAATACCTGTACCACGACGCAGCGCCATCTTGAAGGCGGTCAATGGCTACGCACCAGTTCTGTCCATCGGTCCGATTCTCGCGAGCTCTGAGGGCGTTGATGGTTGCCACCCAGTCTTCAGCGTCCCCATCCACGTTGTGGAACTTCGACATGTGGCTGGCAGTGATAGTATCTTCGCAGATGACAAGGCATGAAGCGCCAAGGCGAAACAGCTCAGCTAGTCTGAGCACTACATGAAAGCATCCTGGAGCTCTCAGCCTTGCTTGGCTGGGCTGGCCTCTAGATCATGCGAGGCGGCTGTCTTCAGCATAACGTCGGCGACGCTCAATGCCGGCAGGAAGGCACGAATCAGCGCAGAGCTTGATGCTGTTAATAAGTTGACTGTAGGGTGGAGTCGTGCTATGGTACGCCGCAACTGCATGGCGCTGTCCAGCGATTCGCTTGCGGAGCTCGTGGTGATGTTCGACAAGTAGAATACAATCCTTAGGCTGACTTAATCTGTACCCTTGTCAGGCGCAGGTATGGTAGCACCCTTCAATAACTCAGATGACGAGAATGCAGTGAGCAAGCGGGAGATTGTTGCTCGGAACATGCACAGCATCTCCGGGCAACAAGAGGCTGTGCACAGTCTTGACGGAAGTGGGGTAAACCTGCCTTTCGGCCGCCAAGAAGGCCGGAACACCATCCTAAATTGTGGGCGTAGGTCCTACCAGCAGTCTTTGTGTCGCCGGGTCCATGAGCGGAAATGCATGCAGGGCGTTGTTTAGACAGAAATACCCTGCTACCGATGCCCCACAAAGGCTGATGGCTTCAGCCGGAAAGTTCAGTTCTCAGTTTAATCTATTGCATTAAGTTAGAAAAGAGACAACACCCGTTACTAAGCCAGCTGTTCCTATTCTTTCTTTGTCTTTCTCTTCTGTTAGCTCTCCGCGCGCTAGAGCCACGATGTCACTTTTAGTCATCACAATATATATATATATATATATATATATATATATATATATATATATATAAATTGTATGGGATATGCACAACGAGAGCGTTGTCAACAAGGATAAATATGTTTATTTCCCAACAGTTTCGGGAGGGGTCCTCCCTTCATCAGGGCATGAGTTTTACTGACACGAACTTCCAAACTTTGTTGCTGCCGCGTCCCTCTCGCCTTGCAAGATGTTTGCGAGAGTGAGAGGGAACTAAAAAAGTTAAGAAAAAAACAATAAAGAGGGAAGAAAAAAGACGAAAAAAAGAAAAATATAGAAAAGAAAGAAAGTAAAAAAGAGGAAGAACAACTGTCAACACTGAGAACGAAACGAACTGTTCGTGTACGTCCACATACGGTTCTTATTACGTGCTGTTCAGTTCTCCACGTGTGTCGGGCCACTCAAGATTGCCGCCGCGGTGGCGGGAGGGTCCGTGACGGCGTGCGTAAAGAAAGGGTTTCCCCTTAATGGGTCCAATCTTCGTCCGGACGAACCGACGAAGATTAAAGGTAAAGAGCCGACCGACCCATTAGGGGAAACCCTTTCTTTACGCACGCCGTCACGGGCCCTCCCGCCACTGCGGCGACAATCTTGGGTGGCCCGACACACGTCGAGAACTGAACAGCACGTGATAAGAACCGTATGTGGACGTACACGGACAGTTGGTTTCGTTCTCAGTGTTGGCAGTGGTTCTTCTTCTTTTTCACTTTCTTTCTTTTCTTCCTTTTTCTTTTTTTGTCTTTTTTCTTTCCTCTTTTTCTCTTTTCTTTCCCTTTTTTAGTTCCCTGTCACTCTCGCAAACATCTTTCAAGGCGAGAGGGACGCGGCTGTCTCAAAGTTTGGAAGTTCATGTCAGTATAACTCATCCCCTGATGAAGGGAGGACCCCTCCCGAAATTGTTGAGATATATATATATATATATATATATATATATATATATATATATGTGTGTGATTCAAAAAATAAGTTCTGTGGGTTCGGTGCAAATATAGTTAAGAAATAAAGGAGCAAACTAACGAAAGTTTGATAGTTTACTCTACGTTTCGGCCGTGGCACGACCTTTATCAGGATTAACAGAAATACAAGTATGTGGCCGCTTTTATGGGCAGGCATGAACACAAGAGTATAAAACACGTGCGATCAGCATGTGAGTGTCACAAAAAGGTTTTGAAACAGCCACGACTACACTAAAAACCATTAAAAAATTCAATACAATAGACAAGATTATGATCACGTAAAAAGGCATTTCTAAAATTCACCATTGATGACGAGGATCAAGCATGAAAAAAATATATGTAATAACCATGAGGAAGCATAGAATACGTTAGGGATGCTTCTTTAAATATTTCGCAAAATTGCGGACGTCAGGGCATCGTACAAAGGCATGACACTTTGCCCACGCATTCGGTAATACCGGATAACAAACTATTGAACTTTTGAATCAAGAACGATTCTCGAATTTCGCGATCATTGTGCGATTAAAAGCGTGATCCTAATAGCATTCAACTGCTGTCCTGCACACCGTAGTGAAAGTACGCCACAACCAGAGCCATTTGTCTCTTTTGAATTTTGGTTTCTCCACGCACGTGCTGCCTGCTGGTATTAAACTAGGCGTTATGTCGTAGTTGCATGAGTGTGATATTTTTGAACTGTCGGCTGAGCAACCTACTCAGCACGTCAAGTTGCTCACTGCGCCCAACCTGTCAAGCATTGACATTGCCAAAATAATAGCGCCAGATCTTTCGCCCTCCAAAGCACAAGACCTCCATCGTCTGTTGACATACTATGTGGACATATTCGATCTTGACAACCACCCTTTAGGCCAGACGTCAGTTGTGACCCATCACATCAACACCGGCGATGCCTACCCAATACGTCGCCACCCTTACCGTGTGTTCACTGCCGAACGCTCTGTCACCCAGAAAGAGGTCGAAAAATGATCGCCAAAGGCATCGCCGAGCGCTCATCTAGTCCGTGGGCATCCCCGGTAGCGCTTGTCAAGAAGAATGACAACACATGGTGGTTTTACGTCGACTATAGACATCTCAACATGGTAACTAAGAGGGACGTTTACCCTTTACCAAGAATAGATGACGCCCTTGACTGCCTTCATGGCGCAAAGTTTTTCTCGTTCATTGACCTTCGATCTGGTTATTGGCAAATCGCTGTTGACCCACGGCACCGAGAAAAAACAGCATTTGTAACCCCCGATGGGTTATATCAACTCAAAGTAATGCCGTTTGGGCTTTGTAATGCTCTTGCAACCTTTTAGCGCATGATGGATTCCCTTCGGCGCGGCTTCAAAGGGTCCACTTGCTTATGGTCCAGAGATGATATAATTGTTTTTTCACCGACGTTCGCAAGCCATCTTGAGCGACTGTCCAGTATTCTCTAAGTATTCAGTTACACTGGTCTACAGCTGAACTCCTCCAAATGCCGTTTCGGCCATCGCGAAATAACTGTACTTGGTCACCTCGTTAACACATCTGGGGTACAGGACGATCCGGATAAAATTCACGCAGTGTCCCGATTTCCCGTACCCTCCCTCTTCTCCTAAGGATGTCCGGAGCTTCCTTCGTTTGTGCTGCTATTTTCGCCTCTTCATCCGGAATTTCGCCGATATTGCGCAGCCATTCACCGAGTTTCTTGAAAAAGACGTCCCATTTACTTGGAATTCGCCTCAAAGTGCTGCATTTTCGGCGCTAATAGCAGCACCCACGCCTACGCCAATATTAGCCCACTTCGATCAGACTGCCCCGACAAAAGTTCGCATTGACGCGAGTGGCCACGGAATTGGTGCTGTTTTAGCTCAGCGCCAGCATGGACGTGACTGCGTCATCGCCTACGCCAGCCACCTTTTATCCCCTGCCAAGAAGAACTATTGCATGACCGATAGAGCGTGTCTTGCTCTTGTTTGGGCTGTCGCTAAATTTCGGCTGTACCTGTTCGGCCGCAGTTTTACTCTTGTAACTGATCATCATGCACTCTGCCGGGTTTCCACGCTCAAGGATCCCACGGGAAGTCTTGGTCGTTGGTCTCGCCGCCTCCAAGAATACACCTTCTTCGTCGTGAAAAAATCTGGTCACCTCCATCAAGACACCGACTGCCTGTCATGGCATCCAGTGGATCCGCCAGATGCCACAGAGAGATCTACTGAGGCTTGCGTCTTATCAATATCAGACTTTCTTCATATCGCTTCTGAGAAACGCCGCAACCCGGAGTTACTTC
This sequence comes from Rhipicephalus annulatus, assembly GCA_013436015.1. Taxonomy (NCBI): domain Eukaryota; kingdom Metazoa; phylum Arthropoda; class Arachnida; order Ixodida; family Ixodidae; genus Rhipicephalus; species Rhipicephalus annulatus. The sequence continues at coordinate 346,799 of WOVY01010837.1, forward strand.
CCATCATACAAAGCCTCAGTTCCGCTACTCCAAACACTCCTCTGAACTTGTATTTCCTTCATGAAGGTGTTCTCTACCGCCACAACATGCGTCCTAGTGGTGCTGACCACGTTCTTGTCGTGCCTTCCCATTTGCGTGTAGGTGTGCTCCGACAGCTTCACGATGAACCTGCCGCTGGTCACCTGGGAGTCACCCGCACTTTTGATCGCGTACGGCACCGTTTTTTTCTGGCCACGCCTATATCACTCTGTGCAAAAGTATGTCGCCAGCTGCGACCTTTGTCAACGTCTAAAACGACCAACATCGCTTCCAGCTGGCCTTTTTAACCCTATTGAGATCCCTGCTGAACCGTTTTACCGCGTAAGGCTCGGTTTTCTCGGGCTGTTTCCACTTTTGCATCCGGGAACAAATGGGTTGCCGTGGCGACCGACTACGCGACGCGTTACGCGATCACCCGCGCTCTTCCGAACAGCTGAGCTACCGATATCGCCGACTTTCTACTGCATGACATCATTTTGCATCACGGTGCTTTTCGACAGCTCGTTACTGACCAAGGCCGATACTTTTATCTGTTGTCGTCCAGGATATCGTACTTTCCTACTCCACGAACCACAAGTTCACAACGGCACACCATCCACAAACTAATAGACTTACGGAGCACCTGAATCGCACTTTCACCGACATGTTGTCAACATATGTTTCTCCAGACCATCGTGCCTAAAACGCAACGTTACCCTACGTCACCTTCACTTATAACTCCTCCAGACATGACACTGCAGGCTATTCCCCGTTCTGCCTATTTTATGGAGGTGAACCCTCTCTGCCTCTTGATACACTCCTTTCTGCTGGTTCAAGCTTTCCTGTCACATACGTTCGCGAAGCCATAGAGCGAGCTGACGCAGCGCGACAGATTGCCCGAAAACGACTCATACTTTATCAAGCCTCTCAGAAAGATCGATACGATATTCATCACCATGAAGTTTCGTATGCACCAGGCTCTCTAGTACTCTTGCGGACCCCATGCCGTCACATTTGCCTCTCGGAAACGCTTTTATTTTGCTATGATGGCCTTTCAAAGTCCTACGCAAGATCTCCAACCTCACCTACGAGATACAGCGAGTCGTCGATAAAGCGCACTCAATGCCGCCACCAGCTACTGTTGTGCACGTCGTAAGACTGAAGCCTCATGTGTCACCCAACACTCCCCTTTCGTGACGAGCGCCGGGTCGGCGCTTTAACGCCGTGGGATAGTGCCACAAGGCAGTAGTGGGATTGGGGCATAAAGTGTTAGAGGGTGTCTGCGTGGAAGAAAAGACTAACAAAGTGGATAGAGACTGGTCCCAGCCCACTAGTGTTCCAGACACTGTCGTCGCGTGTAAACGTCGTAAATATCTGCAAATATACGTTTCCTTGTAATGCACACACACACACACACACACACACATATATATATATATATATATATATAGTGGAAGTAATAATTCAATGGGCCAGTAAGTCTTCGTGAAGGTATGGGATATGGTACAACGGGAGCGTTGTCAACAAGGATAAATATATTTATTTAACAAAGTTTCGGGAGGGGTCCTCCCTTCATCAGGGGATGAGTTATACTCATCCCCTGATGAAGGGAGGACCCCTCCCGAAGCTGTTGGGAAATAAATATATTTATCCTTGTTGACAACGCTCCCGTTGTACCATATCCCATAAATATATATATTGAGGAAATTATTTATTTAGCCGGGCTCAAGCTAAATCACACTGGTGATAATACTTACAGGTGATAAAGATCTACAGGTGAGGATGATATCTAAAGAGAATGAGACCTCATTCGCTTGACGTGCTCACAATAATTCCTGCTCACGGTAGAAGCGACCGCCTGGACGCCTGAGAATGATATGAAATGCGTCGCGTATAAAGCTCTAAACAAGATACATGCATTATCTCTGTCCCTAGACAACGAATATCAGAATTAGTGCTAAGAAATTAAAAGTGGTACTAGACAGGAGATGTTCGTTTGACCACCAGGTACGGCCCAATAAAGCGACTCATGAAGTTTTCGCCTAAGCCGGGGACGCGCAGTGGAGTTCATAGAAGAATGACACCAGCGGAAGAAGTGACAACATGGCGAGACGAGTTGTAAAGAGACTGTCGAGTGTTTTGAGAGAGGCCGGTGTTAAGCGGGCCAGGTGACGGCAGTGACATAAAAATTCTCTAGAGAAAGGAGATGTCGAGAGTACAGGGGTCGAAGGGAAAGAGACGTACAGTGCGAAACTCGGCGAGAAACCATGGACTAGAAAAATGAAGGAAAGCCCGTAGTGCGTCGAGCAGCCGCATTGTAAGCGATTGTCACGAAGGGTAGGATTGCATCCTAGCTTGTGTGGTTTGAGTGAATGTACATCATAATCATGTCAGAGAGGGTCCGATTAAAGAGTTGAGTCAATTCGTTAGTCTGCGGGTGGTAAAGTGGTCTTGTGAACAGTGTTGGAGGCACGCAAAACTTGGTCTACATTAGAAGAGAGAAACACTTTGCCACTATCGCATAGGAGAACGCGCTGGGCTTCATGGCGCAAAATTATGTTGCGAAGGAAAAAATAAATGACCTCTGTGGCAGTCCCAGCTTGTATGAAGCTGTTTCTGCGTAGCCGGTAAGATGGTCGATGGCCATGACGATCCAATGATTCGCATTCGATGTTATAGGAAGAGGGCCGTACAAGGCCATTCCGGAAACTTCCAAAAGCAAAGCGGGACAAGGAAGATGTTGTAGGTCGTTTTCGCCTTTGGAATTGGACACAAGCTGAGACGTAGTTTTTATTTTTTATTTATATATTCACACTGTCAGCCCGAGGGCCAAGACAGGAGTTGGGGTTACATATCTGGCACGTACAAAGAAAATATGTGTAACAAAAAAACGCAAAATTATGTCAGAATACATCCCGCATAGGTCACGGATAAAAGAAACATTTTGACTACATCCCGTACACGTCACCAAAAAGAGAAAAAAGATTTGAAGTATTATAGTACATATTGAACATATTGATATAGTACATTGAACATAGTACATTAACGACGGCTGAAGAGAATCCAAGCAAAAAACAGCGACTTCGTATTTTGGTGTAAGTCTTGTGATTGTCTAGATAATCAGTGGTTGGATCACCATAAAATGCCTTCAGAATTTAACGTTGCCTAAACATGGGATGAGTGGTACCTACTTGTTGCCCTTGATGTGGTAAACGTAGCGGTATAAAGCATGACCACCAGGCCTAAACTGTTTGAGTTGTTGACGGAGTCGGCCGTTTGGAGGAGTAGTAGAGCCCGTCATGCGGTCAACAATGGTGAGGAAGTATCTATCAACAAGATTTTGTGAAAAGAGGACGAATCGGGTGCCGGGTTATGGTAAACTTCGCACTGCAATTGGAGAGACTGTGCCGTTTTGGAGTAGCAATGGTGAGTGGCTTCCGCTGGGAAGAGAACAGGGCGATAGCGCATCAGCATCTTGACGCTTCTTCTCAAATGTGGAGGCGACATCCAAATCGTACTCTTGCAAATGAAGCACACAGTAACCGAGGCTACCGGACAAGTTTTTCATTGATGAAAGCCAGCATAGGGGGTTATGGTTGGTAACGACGGTAAAGTGATCGCCATTAGGATATGGTCGAACTGCTTGCACGGCCCAAACAGAAGCAAGGCACTCCTTTTCTGCAGTGGTAAGAACTTGACTTGTGTAAGCAATGATGCGTTCGCGTGAGTTGTTGTGCTGCAAGTGTAACGCACAAAGCCGTGACTACTTGCGTCACTGTGAAAGATAGTTGGTGCGCTTGAATCGAAATGACACGGTACCAGATCCAGCATGAGGGCTTGCTTCAATGCTGCGAAAGCAGTATGGCAGTCTTTGGACTAAACGAAGGTGACATTACTTGCGAGGAGTGTATGAAGTCGAGACGCAAGGTCCACGAAGCCACGTATGAAACGCCGAAAGTAAGAAGCTAACCCAAGAAAGCTGCGCAGATTTTTTGACGCAGTGGACGAGGAAATAGAGAACGGCAGCAGGCTTCTCAGGATCCAGTCGAATTCTTTCTAGTCTGACTAGGTGGCCGAGAACCATCATGTCATGCCTGCGATGGTATTTTTCTTGGTAATAAGCTATCAGCCAGCTTTTGCAAGACATGTGAGCACTTCGTCAAGACGCTGCAGATGCAACGAGAACGTGGATGAAGTCACTACTGTGTCATTGAGGTAGCATGGACACTTTTTTTCATTTTAAATCACGCAATACGCCGTCTATCATAATTTCGAACGTTGCGGGCGCAGCACAGAGTTCAAAAGGCATCACAATATACTCGTACAACACATCTGGCGTTGAAAAGTTGGTCATTTCTTTTCCAGAATCCGACTGTCTTATCAGTCAGTAGCCTGACTTGAGATTGATGTTAGAAAAATACTCGGCGCTGTGTAATCAATCCAGTGCGTCATCAATTCGATGCAGAGAATAATCACACTTGCGCGTTATTTTGTTTAGCGCATGGTAATCGGTGTAGAAATCAACTGTCCCATCTTTGGGTTGCACTAGAATAACTGGGGATGACCAAGGACTCGAGGAAGGACGTATTATATTGCGTCGTAGCATTTCTCAAACGCTTGCCTCGATGATTTTGCGTTTTTTCTGAGACACGCGGCGTGTACGCCGATGTACAATACGAGAGCCGTCAGTCTGGATGATGTGAGTAGCAGCGGCAGTCCTGCTGAGTACGGGCGAATGTACGCCATCTAGAGAACGGTGCTTATTTGACTGGGCGAGCAAGTATTCAGTTAAAGCGGGTGCCCAGTCAGTGCTTATTGTTGCCGGCACAGGTGTAAAAGAGGCATGGAGTGGCAGTGACGTTGACTTTGGAGCATAGTTATGGTTGTTCCTCAGAACAGTAACAATCGCAACAGGCTGAATGTCGCCCTTGCAAGATGCTGTTGAGCCACACGGGAGCTGTACAAATTTGGGGGTTTGATTTAAGGTGGTGAAGCAAGCAGAGCCATCGGAGAAGCGAATAAGCCCTGGTGTGATCACAATGCCCCTACATAGACTATGGCCGTAAGGGAGAATAAGCATATCATCACCGACAATGTCTGTGTAACTAACGCTTACAATTTTTTCGATGGATCGCCAAAGCACATAAACTGACGTGGTGACAAGGTGGGTGTGTCTATCGTTTTGTAGCGGCGAAGAGTGAGGGACATTTAATTTAGATGTATGAGGAGCTGTTGATAAGATATGGAAGCCCAAGCTGAAGACAAGAAATCCTACCCCAGGATGAGATTGTAGGTGCACTCATGAAATTCGGCGAAAGCGATGTGATGACGAATATATTGTATGCAGGCACGAACGGTACACTAAGCAAGTGAATGAATAAGAGCGTTATTTGCAGCATGAAGTTGTGGGTTGCCATAAGGCGAGGTCACTTTTCAAAGGCGGGAACAAAAATCAGCATGAATAATCGGAACGGCAGCGCCAGTATATGCGAGATACCTAACGCGGACACCTTATACAAAAACTATTATCAAGTTTGATGGCCGCTCTGGAGAAATTGTTAGCTATTCGCTGGATGCAGTTTCCCCTTCTAACTTTGCAGCGAGGAGTTTTCCGCGTAGGCATACGGGGAATGGGTGGCGCGTCACAGAGAAGGCGACCTGCGGCGAAGCGTACAGGAATTCCTAGGCATGTCACCATAGTATATATGGGACAGTGAACGGTGATAGGACGTGCGGGAGGGTGGCCATAGGCCGCTCATGGTTGGACTGAAGCTTCGATGTTTTTCAGGAGTATAGCCGCATTGCTCGTCTTGTTACCGCTTTCGACTAAACCGGGCAATAACTTCTCAACAGCCAAAGTAGAATCACATAGGCCAAGGAGGGCGCTGCAGGGCGTAGTAAGGCGGTGGACGCACTGGTGGTGACGACGGAGCCACAAGGCGTAAGGTCTGCTGGTGTAGCAACTCTGGCGTACGTTGCCGTAGCAACTTTGGCGTACGTTTTGAGGTTTTGAGTGTGGCGCACGCCGGGACCGTTGAAACACGTCGACCGCTATGCGGAAGTGATCTCTTGCTTATTCAGGTCTCGCAAGCCATTTTTTTGCAGAAGAGTAACTTCCACAGCGCAGGAAGAGTGGCGACTGTGAAGCTTTTCACGAACGATGTCGCGAATAAGTGCATGCAAGTTGAGGGGTGCAACCAGATGAATGTCGGGGGCATCGTAGCAGAGGCAAAGAGACAGGAGCTAGTCAGGTCGCTGGGAGATGGTTATCACGTCCTGGGTGGTGGCAGGCTTTATCGTGGCGAGGGCGTTAAATGCGACGGTGTTGATGGCTTCAATAATGTGGCGTAATTAATCGTTCGGGGAAAAGTGGAGTTATCACGCTTGCTCAAAGAGAGAACATCCTCAGTATACGAAGTGTACGATTCAGCCAGCATCTGCGTGCATTCAGTGAGCTCCTTCGCTGCCTCAGCGTGAGACGCAAATTCGAGGAAATCACTGCGTGAAAGTGTCCCAGTCGGAAAGATCGGGTTGGTGGTTCCGAAACCAAGTTCAAGTTAGCGGTACAGGCAAATAAAAGGGGACGCTGCGCTACTTCTGTGGATAGTCCCACCTGTTCGAATTGCTGACAAGGCTGTTGTTCTGAAATTAGTCGTCTACATGATCATTTCGTAGACCAGAAAACACTGCCAGATCACGCAGGCCGGTACTGTTGGGCAGAGCGGGTGGCGATGACTGCAGTAAAATGGTGACGTTGGATGGGCCAGGATTTTCTCGGGCTGCCATATGGCATGGGGTTGTACGCGACGACCCGCACGGAGCTCAAGCGAGAACGCACGAGATTGATTGACATGTGGGGTTCAACGTCCCAAAACCACCATATGATTATGAGAAACGCCGTAGTGGAGGGCTCCAGAAATTTTGACCACCTGGGGTTCGTTAACGTGCATCCAACTCTGAGGACATGGGCCTACAACATTTCCGCCTCCATCAGAAATGCAGCCGCCATGGCCACGATTCGAACCCGCGACGGGCGAGAGTACTTTGGGGAATGAGAAGATCGTCCACCACTTGTGAGTAACCAGTTTATTGAGCCAGGATTGAGCTAAATCACACTGGTAATGATATTTACAGAAGACGAAGATGTACAGATGATGATGATATGCAAAGAGAATGAAGAGTCATTTGCTTGTCGTGCTCACTCTATATATAGGCATGGTGGTTGAGAAGCCGTAGCATTGCATATAGTCAAGTAGATCCTCCGTGAGCGGTCACAACGTGGTTTATTTCGACGTTTCAACCTAGAGTCTGGCCTTCATCAGGATTCCTGATGAAGAAGGCCTTACTGTAGGCCGAAACGTCGAAATAAACCACGTTGTGATCGCTCACGAAGAATCTACATGATTATATATATATATATATACCCGTGACAATATGATACCCGTGACCCCGTGACAATATGATATATGATGATATATGATGAAATAATGATAATGTCATCAAGGTAGCAGAGACAAGTCTTCCATTTCAGACCACGCAGGACGGTGTCGATCATGCGTTCAAACGTCGCGGGCGCATTGCAGAGCCCGAAAGGCATCACGTTAAATTCGTATAGCCCATCGGGGGTTGCAATTGCCGTCGTTTCTTTGTCGTCATCGTGCATGGAAATTTGCCAATATCCCGAACGCAAATCAAGGCTTGAAAAGTATTCGGCGCCTTGCAGTGAATCAAGGGCGTCGTCGATGCGTGGCATGGGGTATACGTCCTTGCGTGTGATGTTGTTAAGTGCCCGGTAATCAACGCAAAAGCACACGGAGCCATCTTTTTTTTTGTACCAAAACAACAGAGGATGACCAAGGGCTAGTTGATGGACGAATTATTTCTCGTTGGAGCATGTCAGCGACGTTTTCCTTGATGATTTTTCGCTCAGCGAGAGACACGCGGTACGGGCGGCGATGTACAACAGATGTTCCCTCCGTCTGAATGCGATGCGCTGCAGTGGTAGTTCGGCCTAACATTGAGGAGCAGATGTCGAAAGAATCGGCGTGTTTCGTTAATAACGCAAGCAACTGCTGCGCCTGCATAGCTGGTAAGTCATCACTGATAAGAGCTGTGAAGGGAGAGGATAAGCCAGGCTTACTCATAGAACGGTCGTTGGTAGAGGCAGGTTTAGGTGGCGTGACGCTGACAAGCTCAGCATCCACAATACAGGCTACTGCAGTGCCCTCTGGCAGGAGAACTTTCTCTGGCGTTTAATTCGTAGCAATGACGAGCGCGGAGCCATGGTGAAAGCGTGAGACACCTGATGCAAGGGCTACGCCTTTTGCGACGCAAGTCGACGAAGGGGACACCAAGACATCACCGTGGTCAATGTCCTTAGAGATCAGGGTCACAATTCGTTCTTGATGTGGCGGTAGTTCGAGATCTTCGCGAGCGAACAGGCGTAGTGGCTTGTAGACGCCTTCGTCGAACATGGAGTCCGTATTAGTTAGGTGCAGAATCCGTTCTCCACAACATATAGCAGCTGAAGAAGAAGATAGGAAGTCCCACCCTAGAATTAGCTGTTAAGAGCACCGGGTAAGCACAGTGAACTCGATGTAATGCAAAATGTCATCTATAAACACACGAGCAGTACAAAGAGCAAAAGGGCGGATAGTGTTCCCCTGGGCTTCGCCTAGATTGGGTCCATTATAAGGTGTCATTACTTTTTTTGGCGTTTGCACAAATCATACCTAATCACAGAAACTGTAGCACCGGTGTTCACCAAAGTGTCCACGAGAACTCCTTCCACCGTAACAGAAACCATGTTGAACGGGCGTGCTGGAGGAATATGAGTCCTACTGTTACATGCAGTTTCTCCTCCGAAAACTGCATCATTTAGTTTTCCGACCGGTTGTCAGTCGTAAACGAGGCTGGCCGAAGAGGAGAGGAGGAGCGACGGAAGGGCGAAGGTGATCGGCGTCGGCTTGAACGGTAAGTGTTCCGCGTCTCAGTCGACGCGGGCGGAGATGGAGACCGCTGCTGTCCAGATGAATAACGCCCAGCGTAAGAATCCCCACTGTAAAAGTCCCGTTCGCGCATGTAGTATCCGCGACGCTCGTCCGGCTGGCGCTTGCGGCAGAAGCGAGATATATGGCCACGATATCCACAGTAAAAGCATGTTGGCCGAGACGGGCGCCAAGGCGGGTAGTAGAGGGCGTTCGACTCACCGGAAGATAGCGCACTCAAGTGGAAAGACGGAGGGTTGGGTGGGATTGGCCGGAAATAGACCGGTGTTGCAGCAGCAACCAGCGTGAATGATGGCAGCGGCGAAGTAGTGTTTACGTTGGGAGGAGGCGCGGCCGCAACTTGCGCGTACGTTGGAGGGCTAGACGGAGGTGGCTGTACGTAGGCTGGACCGGTGAATGATGTTAATTCCTCCCTTACGATGTCACGGAGGGCCATGCTTGAAGGCTGTGTGACAGATGGAGAAGGTTTTGAGATGCCCATTGATTGAAGTTCTTCTCGTATGATCTCCCGTATCATATCACACAGGTCCCGGTCTGCTGTACGGTGTTCACTATTGCCCGACTGAAGGCGAACAGAATCAAGTTCGTCGAGACGCTGACACGTAGAGACGACGTCAGTGACAGTAGAAGGATTTTGGGCAACAAGGGCATTGTACGCAATGCTTCCGATGCCCTCCAGGATGTGGCGCAGTTTGTCCGACTCGGACATCGAAGAATTGACGCGCCGGCAAAGCGCTAGGACATCCTCGTTGTAAAATGTGTATGACTCGCCGGGATGTTGTTGGCGAGTATCTAGGGCCCTCCTCGCTTGAGCGGATTGAACAGCTGGCGTGCCGAATACTTGGCGAAGCTGCTGCTTGAAGGCAGGCCAGTCGGTGAGGTCGATCTCATGGTTCAAGAACCATGTCTTCGCAACGCCCGTGAGATAAAGCGATACTCGGCGGAGCTTGTTAGAGTCGTCCCAGTGATTAGTTGCGCTTACTCGCTCATAGTTATGGAGCCAGTCCTCCACATCTTCGCCGCGGAGACCAGCGAAGATCGGAGGGTCACGCTGATGGTTTACGATGTAAAAAGGAGGGGCTTGCGGCGCAGTGACGGCTTGCGACGGAGAGACGGGAGCAGAAAGGGCATCCGCCCGCTCACTCTTAGACATGTCGGCGGACTAAGGGTCCAAGCGGCTGGCCTGAACGGAGCTCCAGCGAGTAGGCGTAAGGAGAGGTACTGGGAACGTCAGTCCACCTCCACCACGTATGACGACTCGGTTGTAACGAGGTTTATTGGTCGTGAACTCGGAAACGAACAAGCGCAACGGACCCGACAAAGAAGCGCACGTTCCAAGAAGATGATGATTGTCAGCCAGAACATATGATGATGATTGACTGCTGTTCAGATGAGGATGAAGTACATAATAGATGCCTACAATATATATATATATATATATATATATATATATATATATATTGTAAAGAAGCTTCCGAACACTGAAATTGGTGGAACTCTCAGGTGCCTTCTAGTGGGTCTACCCAAAAGGGATGCCGCTCGCGCTGAGAGCCCGTGCTTGGCCGTGACTGTCGCCATTGTGCTTTGTGCTTGCTCACTGTGGACCGGCTAATAAACGCCTTAACATTTTGGTGGAGAGTGCTGTGCCCTTCAAACATCATCGATTCACATTCGATGCCCTTGGAGCTTAGATCCCGTACCGTGCCTTCAACTATGCAACAAGACGTCGCCCAGCAAACGCTTCCTCCTGCGCCGACGCCATGTTCCGGTGTCCCCCGCATCCGCGACCCACCTGTCTTCACCGGCGCGGATGGCACCGACGTCGAGGACTGGCTCGCCATGTACGAACGCGTCAGCGTCCCCAATCATTGGGACGAGGCAGGTAAACTCGGCAACCTGGTTTTCTACCTCGCGGGTGTGGCCGGCATGTGGTATAACAACCACGCGTCTGATTTCGCAACCTGGTCCGATTTTAAGACCGCTATCACCAACATTTTTGGCCGCCCTGCCGTTCGTAAGCTGCAAGCCGAGCAGCGCTTACGCGAACGCGCTCAGCAGGCTGGTGAATCATTCACCAGTTACATTGAGGACGTCCTGGACCTATGCAAGAAATCCAACGACAGCATGTCCGAATCAGACAAGATCCGGAACGTCATGAAGGGCATTGCCGATGATGCCTTCACGATGCTGCTTCCCAAAAACCCAGGCACAGTAGCTGAGGTCATCACGCTGTGCCAGAGCTACGAGGAGCTCCGCGGGCAGCGTTCGATGACCCGTCGCTCCACACCACGAGATGCAGGGCTTGCAGGCTTGGAGGCGAGCTGTGACCAGGTGGCACTGCTGGCAGACCTCAAGTCCTTCATACGTGAGAAAATCGCACGGCAGTTCTCTCTCTTGCCCTTTGCCCACCCACCGGCTGCTCAACAATCGGCCACTACCATTTCCCCCCCCCCCATCCGCCGAGCGATTGAGCAGGAAATAGCGGAGGTCATGCCTGCGTACCACCCACAACAGATTCCGGCTCCTGTACCCCCCAGTTACGCCCAAGTGGTCGCCAGGCCACCTCCAGTCGTTCAAGCGCCCGCCCCAATGACTTACGCCGAAGCTGCCGCACGACCTCCATCCTTTGCAGCGGGTATGCCGGCTACGTATGTTGACGTGACCTCTCAGACTCAGCTCCAGCACCCCCTGCAGCCTTTCCAGCCACCGTTCCGTCCATCGGCTCTTGCGTCATGGACAAGACCTACCCCGGCGAACCGATGGCGCACATCCGACAACCGGCCCATTTGCTTTGCCTGCGGTTACGCCGGCCACGTAGCACGTTATTGCACTCGCGTACAGACGCCCCATATCTCGTCACCTGTTGCTGGCCAGATCAGGCGTACCTATCACGAGGAAACGCCGTCTATGCCACCGCCAACTCGCCTAGCTTCATCTTCTCGTAGGTCACCGTCTCCACGACGTCGTTCCCCGTCCCCCATGCGGCCAAGTTCAGCTGCTCACGAGCGGGAAAACTAGCCGTCGCAGTCCCTGAGGCAAGGACTGCGATGCTATCGCATTGTGAAAGCCCTCAGAGCCACCCATCTAATGTCATTGACGTGCATGTGGACTATGTTGACGCATCTGCTCTTATTGACACAGGAGCTGCAGTATCCGTTATGGACGAAAAATTTTGCCGCTTGCTTCGTAAAGTGACGACGCCAATTTCTGAATTGTCCCTTCGTACCGCCGGTTTGCAGCGTATCCATCCTACAGCAGAGTGCACAGCTCGCGTTGTCGTTCAGGACGTTCTGTATGTCGCCCAATTCATCATCATTCCCGCATGCTCTCATGACGTCATCCTGGGGTGGGATTTTCTCTCCCGCAACGACGCCGTCATCCATTGTGCCGCCGCCGAAATTGAACTCTCCCCCTTCTCGCATTTGACGCCGGAAGACAGTTCTTCGAAAGTGAGCAAGATTCTCGTGAAAGACGATACCATAGTGCCTCCAAGCTCCACGATGGGTGTATCTGTCTACTGCGCTGGACTCTCCGACACAATTGCACTCGTTTCGCCATCCGACCGTGCTTGCCGAAGGAAAGGGTTGCTAGTACCTTTCGCGACCGTGCAAATCACCCAGGGCAACGCCTCTCTTTTCGTAACCAACCCATCCCCGTACACTGTTACCTTGGTTCGAGGGGAATGTCTCGGCAGAGTGGAACCAGTGGATAACGCACAAGTCCTGGACGTACCTGATGACTCGCGTTGTCCCAATTTGCGTACCATCAGTGCTGTTTCCACTTCTGATTCATCATCTCTTGATGTATTTGGCCCTTACATTGATGACAACCTCACATCGGTACAGCGTTCCCAGCTTCTGAACCTGTTGCGAGAATATCGTTCTTCTTTCGATGTCGGGCGAAGTTCTCGCGGTCGTGCGTCCGCTGTTACGCATCGTATCGACACTGGTGCCCATCCACCATTACGGCAACGTCCCTACCGCTTGTCGCCTGCTGAACGTCGGGAAATTAACGAGCAGGTTGATGATATGCTCAGACGCGACGTTATTCGGCCCTCGGACAGTCCATGGGCGTCTCCTGTTGTTCTTGTTGCGAAGAAAGATGGTTCTGCGCGGTTCTGTGTGGACTACAGACGGCTCAATAAGCTCACTCGCAAGGATGTTTACCCACTGCCGCGCATCTATGACGCAATTGACAGCCTTCACGGAGCCGAATTTTTTTCTTCTCTCGATCTGCGCTCGGGGTACTGGCAAGTACCCATGGCTGATGACGCTCGACCGAAGACTGCGTTCATCACACCCGACGGCTTGTACGAATTCAACGTCATGCCGTTTGGTCTATGTAATGCACCTGCGACCTTTGAGCGCATGATGGACACCGTTCTCCGCAACTTGAAATGGCACACGTGCTTGTGTTACCTCGATGACGTTGTTGTGTTCGCTCCAGATTTCTCCACGCACCTCCAACGTCTGAAAGAAGTTTTTGCACGTGTCAGCAATGCCGGCTTGCAACTAAATCTGAAGAAGTGCCGCTTTGCAGCACGGCAACTCACCATCCTTGGGTACGTCGTGTCCAAGGATGGCATTCTTCCTGACCAAGCCAAGCTTCGGGCCGTGGCCGAATTCCCCAAACCTGCGTCCGTCAAAGAACTGCGTAGCTTCGTGGGCCTGTGCTCATACTTCCGACGCTTCATACGAAACTTTGCCACGATCATATCACCGCTGACGAAGCTCCTTGGAAGTAAAGGGTCCCTCAATTCGTGGTCGTCTGAGTGCGACGACGCGTTCGCGAAGCTCCGCCATGTGTTGACGTCTCCTCCCATTCTACGCCACTACGCCCCTACGGCCCCGACGGAGGTGCACACAGACGCCAGCGGTGTAGGCCTCGGTGCTGTCCTGGCGCAGCGCAAACCCGGATTCCCTGAATATGTCGTAGCATATGCAAGCCGTACGCTCACGAGAGCTGAGACAAACTACACCGTCACGGAGAAAGAGTGCCTGGCGATCGTCTGGGCTCTTACAAAGTTTTGACCGTATTTGTATGGTCGCCCATTTGATGTCGTCACCGACCATCATGCACTATGCTGGCTTTCATCATTGAAGGATCCCTCAGGCCGTCTCGCCCGTTGGGCTCTTCGTTTACAAGACTACGACATCCGCGTGCTGTACCGCAACGGACGCCAGCATGCTGACGCCGACGCCCTCTCGCGCTCCCCTCTGCCTGAAGGTGATGTGATGTGTCTGCTCAGTATCCTCGGCTGCTGTTTCTGCCATTGACGTTGACATAATCGCTACCGAACAGCGAAAGGATAATTGGATCGGCCCGCTGATCGACTTGCTCTCTGATCCATCCGCAACGCCATCCACGCGTGCCTTGCGTCGTCGAGCTCGCCATTTCACCATCCGTGACGGCCTTCTACACCGACGCAATTACGACACCGATGGCCGACAGTGGTTACTCGTGATACCCCGCAGTCTGCGGTCAGAGATATGTGAATCCTTTCATTCTGATCCGCAATGCGCGCACTCTGGGGTATTCAAAACCTACCATCGCATTCGGCAACGCTACTTTTGGCACGGGATGTACCGCTACGTGCAGCAGTTCATTCGCTCCTGCCTCGCTTGCCAACGCCGCAAACCGTCAGCACACACGTCGCCAGCCAGTCTGCAACCGTTACCTTGCCCTGAGCGTCCGTTTGGGCGCATAGGTATCGATTTGTATGGACCACTTCCTGTGACGTCGGCTGGTAACCGCTGGGCCATCGTCGCCGTAGATCATTTAACGCGATACGCCGAAACCGCCGCTATCCCTGCGGCTACTGCGCGTGATGTCGCATCCTTCCTACTGCATCGATTCATACTGCGCCACGGTCCACCTCAGGAGCTTCTCAGCGATCGAGGCCGTGTCTTCTTGTCAGAAGTCGTCGAAGCCATTCTCACAGAGTGCCATTCTGTCCACCGCAAAACTACTGCTTACCACCCGCAGATGAATGGTCTCACCGAACGCTTTAACCGCACCCTCGGCGACATGCTTTCGATGTACGTCGCCGCCAACCACACGAATTGGGATACTATACTGCCCTTCGTCACATACGCCTACAACACCGCCCCTCAGAGCACAACAGGGTTTTCACCTTTCTTCTTGCTGTACGGAAGGCATCCCTCACACACTATCGACACAATACTCCCGTACACGCCGGATGCATCTGAATGTGCACCTATTTCTGAGACAGCCAGGCTTGCTGAAGAGTGTCGAGAGCTTTCCAAGACATTTACGACGCATGAGCAAGAGCGGCAGAAGAGTATTCGTGATGGCTCCGCCACTTCTGAGCCCACGTTCCTTCCTGGCTCTCTTGTATGGCTCTCAATCCCGACCTCTGTAGCTGGCCTTTCTTCCAAACTACTCCCGAACTACGAAGGCCCCTACCGTGTCATCGAGCGCACATCTCCGGTCAACTATCTGATCGAACCAATTGAACAAACTTCGGACATGCGCCGTCGCGGGCGCGACATAGTCAACGTGGAGCGCCTGAAGGCTTACTATGACCCGCTCATAGTGACAAGCTGTTAGGTCGCCAGGTGGCTCCCTATTCGACCCCGGGGTAATTGTAAAGAAGCTTCCGAACACTGAAATTGGTGGAACTCTCAGGTGCCTTCTAGTGGGTCTACCCAAAAGGGATGCCGCTCGCGCTGAGAGCCCGTGCTTGGCCGTGACTGTCGCCATTGTGCTTTGTGCTTGCTCACTGTGGACCGGCTAATAAACGCCTTAACAATATATATATATATATATATGTGTGTGTGTGTGTGTGTGTGTGTGTGTGTATGCGTGTGTCTGTGTGTGTGTGCGCGCGCGCGCGCGTGTGTGTGTGTGTGATGGCGAAAGTGGTCGTAGCGTTGCAAAGAGTCAAATGTCTGGCTTTCGTCATACACACACACACACACATACATATATATATATATATATATATATATATATATATGTGTGTGTGTGTGTGTATGCGTGTGTCTGTGTGTGTGTCTGTGTGTGTGTGCGCGCGCGTGTGTGTGTGTGTGTGTGTGTGTGTGTGTGTGTGATGGCGAAAATGGTCGTAGCGTTGCAAAGAGTCAAATGTCTGGCTTTCGTCAGGAATGAACGTAGATTCAGATTCCTGACGAAGGCCAGACTCTGAGCTGTGCTGCTCGGGCTTGTGCTTCGTACACTTTTGCCTCTTTAATTCAACAACGCTTGTTCTTGTGAATTATTCAGGATTGATTAGTGTCACTCAGGTTCAATGTAATCTTTTTTAAATGCGAAGCATTTCTTTGTGAACAATGGTGACATTGCGCGTATCTATCTATCTATCTATCTATCTATCTATCTATCTATCTATCTATCTATGTGGCCGCCTGCGACTTTTAGCTCTCCCGGCCATTTCGATAATGATATCAATACGAAATTTTGTACGAAATTACATGACTGCTTGAAGACCATATTTCACTAATTATACATGAAAATCATGATATTGATGTCAATATTATCATGATTTACATTTCATGGGCCTGCACCTCTTGCGTTGGTTTCGTTCACATCGCATGTTGCAAACGTTGTATGGCGAGACAGGATTGCATGGCGAACACAAGCGACAGACCCTCACGAAAAATCACGACACTCGCGTCATGTAACAACAAGACTACATGACAAGCTCATGATGCACTCGCGGGTGTTTCGGTAGTGTCGTATATACCGAAATCGGTATTATGATACGTGAAATGAAGACAAAGGTATATGACTGGTGCAAACATGATAATCATGAGACACGTGTCTTGTAACAACATGATACATGCCACGTTCATGATACGCTGGCGGCCATTTGGTTAGCTTCATTTGTATTAAATTGGTATTATGCGACGCGAACGAACGACATAGGTAAATGACACATACAAAAATGATAATCACGAAATGCGTGTCAAGTAACAACGTGACTACATGCCACACTCATGATGCGTTCGCGGCTGTATTGCTAGCTTTACCTATGCTAAATTTGGTATTACATGATGTCAATGGATGACAAAGATATGTGGCTGGTGGAAACATGAAAACCATGAGATGCGTGTCATGTGAGAACATGACTACATGCCACAGTCAAGGCGCCAATACATTTCGTTGTGATGCGGTGCACGTGCTGACCGGCGTTAACTTCGTCACGTCACGCCGGTGTCGCCAGGCACCAGTCCTGCCATATATTCGCAGGCGCGCGCCGCACTGCGTCGCTTTGACGGATGCGCGTTTCACCACGTCCGGCGTTCCTCCGTCACAAAAAGAGGGAGACGAAGTGTGGTCTATGTAACGCATCTGCGTGAAATGCAGCACGTCGTATTTCGCACCGGTTGCCGTCATGCTGCGCCGATGGACTCTGGTCGCGGCTTGCGTCCGACTATAGAGTGCTCGCTAACGTTGCGTCACTATGCCCAGCCTGCGCGTGCGTCAACGCTACATTGGAGTGTAATGGACGCTTCATGATACGCTCGCGGCCGTTTTGCTAGCTTCAAATATACCAAATTCGGTGTTACTTGATGTCAATGGGAGACAAATTATATGAATGATGCAAACTTGGTAATCCTGACACGCGTGTCATGTAGGAACATACCACGCTCATAGCGTGCTCGCGGGCGTTTCGCTAGCTCCACATATACTAAAGTTGGTATCACGTGACGTGAATAGATGACGAAGGTAAACGACTCATTCAAACATATTATTATTGACACTGAAGCCGTGTATGGCATCATTTACCTCACGCCTCGTAACGTTGTGCTGATTTTAAAGTGACATATCAACCTTTCACATTCCTGCTTCGCATATCATCGATTCCCACTGTACGTGGAATCTGCCAATTTTTCTAAATGCGGGGCGTT
The DNA here is from genome assembly GCA_013436015.1 of Rhipicephalus annulatus. NCBI lineage: Eukaryota > Metazoa > Arthropoda > Arachnida > Ixodida > Ixodidae > Rhipicephalus > Rhipicephalus annulatus. The sequence continues at coordinate 364,716 of WOVY01010837.1, forward strand.
TCTTAGTCGCACGATACCACGGATTCGACGTTGGTGGCGCTCCTCATACCTCCACTGCTCATGCTCCGCGTCTCGTGCCGCATGCTCGCGTCTCGTGCCGGCGCAGGAAGACACCTGAAAAACTGTCACTCCAGGAGCCATAAAAGGATCCCTATTGCATAATCCGGCATGCCCAGCGTGATGCCACTACGCTTTTTGGCACTGGTACACACTGGAGATACGGGCACATGCTGCTATATACTGGTACTTCGCTAGGCGCACCGGGAAATAGCTGGGTCGCACTGGCAGTGGCACTGGCCTAACCGCTGTGAAGGTGGTGCACACTGGGAAGCGCTGGAAGCGCTGGAAGTTTCACCGGCAGCGCTGGTAAATACTGGAGCACGCAGTGTTTCTACCAGCGCGTGTGCACATTTACGTAGTGTGTGCCGTGGTATGTTTCGGCGTTGTTGAATATAAAACGCTTGATTCGTTGGCACGGATAGATGCTTCTCTATGAGATCCCGAGCACACGTAGTTTTCGCGGTGCAAATACGTTTAGCAGCAATTATGGAACGTTTTTCGCTGGCCCCGCGTATACCACCCACATTCGCATCAGTCGTGTATTACTGTAACGATTCCATGTTGTAGTGCTTACTAGCCTGGAGCAGCACACCACTCCTAACAGAAACTAGAAATTGTTTATCCCACCAAGTTGAGAAAACGTAACTGAGCTCTCTCGATCGCTTCGCAAGGTTTCTCAGCGGAGGCGAGAGAAACAGCTGTTTTTTTTCAATTTCACCACACCACGTCAAAAAATGTCTGGCTATGCTCATCCTTCTAGTTACTTCAGGAAGAGTTAAAAATTTTCCGAAAAACAAATGCAGAAACTTCAACTATCCCACCTCACCACGTCGATAGCGGTTTTACCCTTTGCCTGGCCAATGACCATTACGCCTATCGTGCCGGCCACGTTGGCGCATATGTTACCGACGCTTCTTGTTTTTCACAATTTTAAAGTGATTTCACAATTAAAATTTCAAAATTTTAATGTGTGAAATTAACTGTAAAATACAGTAAATATAAATTGATATGCAAAAACACGCAATCTTAAGTTGGTAATTTGGTACGCCTTCGTGAACTGACTCCCTGGCATATGTGTTCAATGGATTGCACTAGTATTTCTTTAAGCGCTTTTTCTAACTGTTGGTATTGATATAAGTGCAAATCTGTACACTGTAACGCCCACTGTATACTGCCAGCAGAGGCCAGAAAAACAGCTGTAGCTCGATATTGCCACTGCGGAATTGCATGCCTGCAGCAATGATTGACCTTCTACTTACTTCAGGTACAGTTTAGGTAACAGCTAGAATTTTCGCGAAGTTCAATTGCAGAAACTGCAAGCATAGCAACTCAGCTGCGTCGAGAGCAGGCTTACCCAGGGCATTGTACCAGCGAGCATTAGGCTTATAGCGCTGGCCACTTTGCTGTACATGCTAGCGGTGCTTTTTGCTTTAGGTAGGCGCACACACCCCTGAGCCCAAATCGATCTTTTTTCCGCGTGTGCGGTGCCCGCACAAGGAGCGACGACGATATATGTGTCGTGCTTTCAGCAACACAGGCTGTCATCGAAAGCTTCCTTTCGAGCGGAGTAGCCGGTGCTTCTCTGACTCGTTTGTAAGAACACGCAATTTTTCAGTTGATAGTTTCGTACGCTTTAGTCAACTAACACGCTCGCATGCTTTTTCTGCGGATTGCATTAGTATTTCCTTCGGTAGGTTCTTATTTGCAGCTATCGATATAACTTCAAATCTGTACACTTGCACGCCGGATTTATACTGCTATATCGTCACTTGCGCGCGAAAAATACTGAATGTTCAATCGTGTGCGTGCTTTTGCACCGAATAATTCATCTTGAATCATCTGTACACGTTGACCAGTAGCAAGTGCGACAAGCATCAATCAAAGAAAAATTGGCCCCGTATCTGCGTGTTAACTTGCAAATGTCGTCAAAACACGATAGTCTTACGTGTGGAGAGAGTCAACAAAACATTTATTGGATGTTCTGCGCGAGAAATTCGATGAATGGTATCCTGGAGGCACTGCGTTAAAGTGCCTTGAACGTGCAGCGGGAGAAACAAGCGCATCAAGGCACGTCAGACGCGAGACATGAACGCCATCTGGCAATTTTCTTAGAAAACAAAGCGCGTAACTCAGGGACGGGTGTGTGCGTCCGTTTCAGATTTTATAAGGTGTAGAACGCAAGACGATGGGTAGGTGCCACCACCGTCTCGTCTTAGCAAAGCGTTGGAAACTTGCACCTATTCGTGCAAGCCTTTCATGGTCAGCGCAGCGTGAGAAGCGCTAAGGTCCTTAAAATTACTTATGTGTGCCTTTTCTAGTAAGAGATGCATACGCAGAATACATACGCGTTGTTATGGTGGCCCAGACATGCGCAATAGTTGCTTTTTAATTGACAATCCCAGTAGTATGAACGCTGAATATCGAGCAACTTTGGTGAGCGCTGCGGATGGGGTCAGCCGCTTCAAGAACCCGGTGTCGTTAAAAGATGAGAAAGAAACAGATGTACAGATGAACAGACAGACCAAAATATTTGCGTCCAAGGTTCTAAAAAAGACTATCATGTGTCTTAAAAAATATCGGCAGCAATAGCCGACAATCTGTGGCTGATCCTCCAATGAATTTGAGGTTTTTCGTAGTTATGATATACATTCTTCAAAAAAATTTGCGCTCTTTCCAATAACCGCACGTCATTCGGTGCCCGGAAGCCGCTCGTCATTGTCGAATGCAGACGAAATTATCACTTGGAAATAAATATCGCGTTATTCTTTACTGTGCGATTTGTGATTATAAAGAACGGTGTGTTCTCAAGACAAATAGTTATTTTACAACTCAGCCTATGACAGATTAACCGTATTTTGGCGTGGCATACTGGGTAGAATACTCGAATCGGATTTAAAGGTGACGCACTCGAAGTCTATTGTAGGGCGTTTTTTTATTTTTATTTTTATTGCGAATAAGCACAGCATCGCTTCTTTTAATCAATACCTATTTATTTATGGCGAATTGGCACCCCCCGTTTGAACCCATTTCAATTTCGTTGTTGAAATTATTGCGTTTCGTTCCTTACACTAGTGACACATGGAGAGGAGTGCGACTGGTGTGAAACTTTGTTGTCGCTAATGAAGAAATAAGTGCACACGTATGCTGAATGCTCAGATTCAGGAATATAAGGAGGCTGATATCTGCCTGTAGCTTAGAACCTTGACTACACACCTATTTCAAGGCGTGGTTGAGAGCCTATTTACAAACCTAATTCGCTTGTGTCGAGGCGGAGTGGCCGTTCCAGTGGTATTCTTTGTCGGCTCTTTTGATGCGGTGTGCGCGAGCAGCAGGGCTATAGCCTCGATGGTTGCGCTGTCGAGTTCCCCCTCCGGCAAAGTTGTGTTCTCGCTTCGGCGAATCGCTCCCCGCAGACCCTCCTGAAAGTGCTCCAAGGCCTTCTTCAGGGGCGCGGGGAATACATTCCTTGCGTTTGTGATCTTGTGGAAGTTGCCGTCCTGCAGCAACAAATCAACCGCTGCTTCCAAATTCATCCCTACAGGCAATATCTATTTAAACGTACATTCGAGATCATGTGCGAACGCGAGGGCACTAATCCTAGAAACACTTATCCTTGTTTATCATAGCGGCACTCAGCCTCGTTGGATGAGGCTACCTATAGGTGCAGAATTATGTAGCTTGCACACAAATCGAGCATAAACAGTCTCTGGAACTTGCGAACTTAAAGCACCTAATGCGCTGATAATAGCCTACTACTCTTCAGAAAAGTTCCGCTATTGCAATAGCGCAAAGCGCATGAAGCTGTGCAGTTTTGTAGGCAGTATTCTGAGCCAGCGGCTTCGAGACAATCTATTTTATATGTGAGTTGTTCGCGCGTGGCACTATAAGCATATCATCACATATGCACTAAATGATAATTTAGTAATCCTCTATAGTTAGGTACGCATGGCATTCAACACATGCAGCTTATCTGTTTTGTTGTTACTTATAGCCTTTTACTTTGTTCACTACCACAAATTAGAGTGAAACTCCAGTGTAGTGTCGACCATACTCATATATTGCCATTTTAAAATAGTATTTCAGTCTTGCAGCAGCGAGAGGGTTCGTTTTGCTCTCCTACTCGTCAACATTTTTATTCGGTGAAGAACATTGAGTCAAAACAGAAATTGAAAAAGGGAGCTGCTCTCTCCTCTACGGTAGGTATCAAATGACGTTACGAAATTCGTATCTAGTGACATCACTAAATCCACTTCACAACACTACGGCTGGCCAGGGTGGAATCATAGCTCATATGCCTCCGCTGACGCGGCAAAGTAAGTTGACGATGTCAGCCGACGCGGAATGAAGCAGTGCGAGTTCGTCTAAACTTACCAGTGACAAGTTCAATGATGAATGCAGCCACTATCTGAGCGTGGCGAAAGCATCGCATTTAGATTTCTAACCCACCAGTGCACTAAGCATCTGACGTGCAATAACGTGATCTCCTCGTCGTTCCATACTGCATGCTTAGTAAGACCAAGCGCCAACGATGACAAACATGGTGTACGCAGCTGACAAAACTGAACTGACTCGTAGAAGAAAACGCACACTGCATAAAAAAAGTACTCATGCAGGTCACGTGCACAGGCTGGCACGCGTTTAGAAGCGCAATTTTAAAATTGTCTAGCAATGTTTAAAACATTGCTAGACAATTTATTCGCAAGCTCACAGTACTCTCGAGTGTATTTGCAACATTACAGTACTCTCCGTTTACTGGCAACACTGGTCGGAAAGACAAACATGGCTACGCCTAACAGGGTACACGCGGAATTTTCGCTGGGTGATGTTCTGAAGTTTCTTGGTTGTGGCGTCGTATCGCCTTATTTCGTCCAAGGTAAAATGACGCTGGCTGCGAACTGGCTCATTCTCATAGACATAAATGATTTAACTGGCGAAACAGCGGACAAAGTTGCGCTATGCGCGCAAACATCAAGCCTCTTCGGCGAACCAAATCGGAGTTATTCAAATCATCAACTTGAGTTGAAGAACCCGTCCAGTGAGTCCGAGTTTGAAGAAGGCAGCTTATTGTTTGTAGCGTGTATCTCTTAAAGGTGCTAGCCCTTTTGCTTTGCGTCGCTACACTGGTACAGGAAAGGCCTTAACAGTTTTTGATTACACCACGCTGTCACTCATGCTGCCGAATGCATGTACACATTCAGTTCTGTTGTGACGTCATAAGCAGAATACGCGTGCCGTTCACTTGATTACAGAACGGAGCCGTCCTGAGCCAATGTATCTTCAGATAAGCCTAGCGCAGTTTCGATTGTGATAGGAGTGGTCCTTGTTTTTTTTTGTTCCCTGATCGATGTTATTAGGTTTCTAATACAGGTTTCGGAAGGAGTGCTTCCGAACACTCGCTTGCTCATGATTGATATGTGGGGTTTAACGTCCCAAAACCACTTCATGATTATGAGAGACGCCGTAGTGGAGGGCTCCGGAAATTTCGACCACCTGGGGTTCTTTAACGTGCACCCAAATCTGAGCACACGGGCCTACAACATTTCCGCCTCCATCGGATCGCTTGTTCATTTTGTGGCAGTTTATATATATATATATATATATATATATATATATATATATATATATACATTCTGCAACAAACAAAGTGAACGTCTGAAACGCGCATTCCCATGCACTCCAGGCGTCGTTTACCGACGACCACGCAATCTCAAAGACACACTTGTCCACTCTCAAATCAATACCTCACCCCCCAATAATTCATGTCGACCTTGTTTAAAGTCATGATGTCTTCTATGTAAGGCGATGCGAGAAATACACAAAGCAACCAGCACACAATCTAAGTTTTCGATTAACATACGAGGAAACCAAACATGCGATTCCTCTAATGTGATATACCTACTCGAATGCAACGTGTGTAGTATGCAGTACATCGGACAAACAGAAACATCATTTAGGATTCGCTTCAATAATCACAGAGCCCATGCGAAATCAGCCCTAAATCTACCCCTAAAAACATGTTATTCTTCCCGACCATGCATTCGACAAACTATCAGTAACGCTCTTAGAGACGAGATTTAAATTAAACCGAAAACGTAAACAACGAGAGTCGTGTCTTATCCACCGATTTAGCACCCTCGATAGAGGAATAAATTAGAAGCCAGGTACACTTGCAGCAATTAAAGCATTAGAAAACAATAACGGCAATAATGAAAATAGTAACTGAGTTCATGGCACTGCAGCTGTGAAGGGCACTGGACAACTCAAAACAATTCCAAGTGTAACTACTCTTGCTAAGTACAGCTGTCGTCTATTTTCTGTTTTATTTTACTACCCAATCAATTGTGCCATGCATGACAAGCCCAACAGCAACCCTGTGCACAGCCGGGAGGCCCCTACTGCACGCGTAATCCCGAAGCGGGCAAGAAATTCGCATTGCACCCACTTACCAGCCTCTGCCGCAATACGTGGCACCCCTCTTTTTACGACGAAATGTTGACGGGGCGCCAAGCAGTTAAAGGCTTAAACTTCCTAAAAAAGCTCTTTTTCGCCCCACACCGAACCGCCAGAGCCAGGAGGTGCCGTCTGGTCGAGAAGAATGCGTTAGTGAAAGGAAGCATACACAGACCGCTGACATCAGAAACGTGAAGGGGAGAAAGGGGAGAGAGATGAAGGGGAAACTGGAAGGAAGAGTGGAAGGGTGCGCCCAGGGGGATGTCCGCCTTATATGTCTTTCTCTTTTTTTCTTTCTTTATTCTAATTTTTCTTTTCTTTTCTTTTTCTACTTTTTTCTGTCTTTTATCCTCTTTCCTTCTGATTTGAGATTGTATAAAGCTGAGCACCAACAAACTGTACCTTTATTCCTGATGAAGGCTCGACTCTAGGCCGAAACGTCGGAATAAACCACGTTGTGACCGCTCACGGAGGATCTACTTGACTATATATATATATATATATGCATGAACATATATGCACGCACGCTACACAAGAGCGACCTATGGGAAAACAATTTACAACACGACCTTCGCTCGCTGTGTGGGCGTGTGTACATACACGCGCGAAATAAAAAAATTGTTCAGCAAGAAGTATGAAAACAGCTTAATTTGAGAATTGGCACCACTACGACTCGCGCAGAAAATAATAAGCGAAAATATACAGTCACACATGTAACTCATCAACTTTTCTAAGCGCTTGCTAATATAAACGAAACTTTGATCCACGCTAAGATATGCTTGATAATTGATAAGAGTGCACAGACGCTGTGTAATGGTGTACTCTCTCAAAAGAATTAAGTCGTCGCGCGTGAATTGATTGGAACAAGTTATTGTTTATTTCTGATTTGTGCTGTCCTTCATCGCGCGTCCTCTGCATCCTTCGGAAAGGGATATAACGATTCGTTAACTTTCATCTTTGCACCGTGATGCTACACATTGTGGCCCACTCCAATAGTCTTTCGACATGGCTCTCCATTTTATCGGGCTCACGTGTGCCGCATGTTGCAAATAGGGAAACTATGCGGCCACTTTTCATTGCCCGCAACGAGGTAGCATATCTGCTTTCAAGGTTGACCCTGTTAGCGCTGTTTCCGAACGCAGCCGCTTCACGGCGAGTGCTCAATTGGAGTCGCGAATACTTGGGCACGTGTCCACACGGTACCGTCATGAGCACACGTTCAAAGTTTTATTTAAATTGACAATTACCAAAAAATCACCGGATATCACCGTCAAGGTATGAATTAGAGCTATGTGAGCACCACTTGGCCCTCACCGCATAAATTATGCTCGCTGTCGCAGCTGTGTTCATCAAAAACTAGGCCAATAGCCGCACTTTCCTTATAGAGCTAACACTCTGCGCGAAAAATAAACACTGCGTTCAAATGAGTATGGACACGGAAACGGAAAACATGCAGTGGGCACGGAAACAGCGTGCTTTGCATGGCTTTTAACCACCGGTTTTTCGTCATGCAGAATCTGCTGACGCTCCTGATTGTGTGGTCATCGGCGGCACACGTGTGTTCATAGAATAGAGTGATGAAGTTGCCACTCTTGTACGGATCGGATGAGAGAAGTGGCAATGAAATTTTTTACAATTTCACTGCGGCTGATGAACTCTTCGGGTTTCCAGCCGCACCAACGTCGTGAACACCTTCTGTGGTCAATTTAAGCACACGGCGCATCGACTTGCCTTCCAGTGTACACGGGAACAGTGCACTTTGCATTCCTTCTAAGCACTGGTTTTTCATTACACAGATGTGTACAAAGTTTTCTTTACACTATACTCTAAAAATCAGGTGACCCGTCTTTTTGCTACTGTTTCCGTGCCCAAAACTGCTGTGCGAAATTGTATGCGACTGTTTTGCTACACTTTTCTTGCTACTATAATCTAGACACGTTGAAATTAACCCGGAACCTAACACACGCTCTGAAAACCTACTTGATATTGATTTGTTACCAGAAAATCTTGCCGAGCAAATTAAAGCAATGTTTAAACTACTAAAAGATATACAAAGCCGTTTGCTCCAAAGTTTGAAAGCGCAAACCGAGCTAGCTGCTGACGCAAAAGCAATTAAAAGCGGGCAAAAAAGCACAGAAACAAACATAACCGGCATACAAAAAAGCCTAGACGAACTCGAAGAAAAAATAGACGGACTTTGATCAACTTGACAAAGATTTATCAGAAATGCACGAGTTGATATCTGGTCTAACGCACCAAAGTAATAACAATCAAACACGCTTTGATGAGACTGAGGACAGATCTAGGCGCGACAACCTATTCTTTTATTGTATAGCTGACGCCGAAGAAACCTAGATCGAAACTGAAGTTAAGCTATAAGCAGTGATAAAAGAACTGCTTCAATCTATCTGCACATATTCAATTGATCGGGCACACGACTTCGCACACTTGCCCCTGCCGAATTCCGCCCCACATTAGCCAAAGTATGTAACTACAAGACAAGAGAAAAAGTTTTGATACTTCGTAACAAGCTAAAACAAAAGAACACTTCAGTGACGGAAGATTTTTGTCAAAGTACTCGCACTTGTCGCCGAAATCTAATCGAATTTTCAAAGAGCTTTCCTGGGCGCCCGCAGTCTAAACTGCGCAATAACAACTCGCTTATGAATAATAAACGCTTCTAATACAACGTTGAACTTGATCGCTTTGAAGAAATACACTCGCGTGGCAACCAATCAGGTCGCGAAGACTTCACTGGCCGAAAAACCTCACTAAAGAGAGAAAGCATAGATAGTGGCTCATTATCACATCGCCAATCGCATCCGGTATCTGTACTCTTTCCTAACGCCAGAAGTGTTCTCAATAAACGCTGTGCCCTCTCATCCATTATAGATACATGCGACACAAAAATAGTAGCTAGTAAAAACAACAGACTCGGAAATATTTCACGAGGCAAACAACTTTATGGTTTATCGCTGCGACCGCACCGAGCATAAAGGAAGAGGCGTACTACTTGCGGTCTCGAACGACATACACTCATCACTAATCCAAGTGAACACTTTACTAGAAATAACCTGGGCTTTACTTACTTTGGGTAACTGTAAGCTGGGTCTTGGTACCTGCTGCAGATCACGTTCCTCACCATCCACATTTGTTAACCAACTGGTTGACTGCAACAACATAGTAAGGTCTCGTTTCCCTTTTTTACCGATGTTTTTACTCGGAGATTTCAACTTTCAAAGCATAACGTGGAACACAATGCCAATTTGTATTTCCCTTTTTTCCCAGAAGAGTGAAGATTTTCTGAACACATGCTCTGTCTATTGCTTAACTCAGTAACTCAGGCCATCAGAATTACAAACAATGCAGCAAGCACTCTCGACCTAATACTGGAAACGCATCCTGACCTTGTCTCCGACATTACATACTTACCAGAAATCAGCGACCACGTCTCGCTAAACTCTGTCATCAGTATTAGCTCTAGTAAACAGTGTAAACAGCAGAAATGCATACGATACTACCAGAAAGCTAACTTCGAAGCAATAAACAATGATCTAACTCACTTTTACGAAGATTTTGTTAGCGATCCGGTCTGAGAACTGGCTTACCTCCCCATCCTTCCTCTTTCGATCCTCCTCCTTCTCCTTGTTAGCGATCTTAAATCTCGTTTTGTTCCTTCTAACTGGGACCAGTTCACATGCACAGTCCATAAATTGATCGAGAAGTACATTCCTAATCGCACACTCATTTCCAATCCCGAAATACCGTGGTACTTCAGTCTTCTAAAATGCCTATCTAATCGAAAAAAAAGCGTTTCTTTCATTTAGCTAAATACTCGCCTTCACCTTCACGCTATACAACTTACAAGTCTGCTGCAAACACCTACTTAAGAGCTCCAAAAACTACAAAAAAGAACTACCTAACTACAACACTACCTGAAACACTGAAAAATAACCCTAGCAAGTTTTGGCAAATGATTAACCCAACCCGTAACAACACTATATCACTAGAAAAATCATCTGGAAATAATATTCCCGATAACAAGTGCGCATCAGTTATTAATAATTCATTTTCAAGCCAGTACTCTAAATCCAGCAACATCATACTCCCTTATGTGCACCAATGCATGCCCGTGGATCCAGTAATTATCAAGGTACCTGGAATATTGAAGCTAATCGATAAGTTACCATTCCACTCCGCTCTTGACTATGATGGCATTAATAACATATTCCTTAATATCACTAACGTAGTTAGTTCTATGATACTAGGTTAAATATTTGGATAATCAAAGAGTACGTGTGCGTTGGCCGCTATGGGGCCGAGCCACTTGGGCGCCTCTCGAATTGGCTCTGTCAGTTTTTCAATTTCGCGGCTGAATAAAGGCAAACACGAGATTCAAGACCATCACTGTTGTCGCCAGACGACCACTCGATACTTGAGACGCCAGGAAATAACAGTTGGGCCTACTTTTTTGAGCGGTGACACTTCTTTCAAGTTTCCGAAACGGCATCGCCTTAGCTACGCTATCGCAGTGCGATTGTAGTGCCACCCATGCGTTGGCAACTAGGTGACATGCCAGACGCCCGGCGTGTTAGAAGACTGCGAAATGGATGTTGTTGAAACTGAGAGGATTCGCTGTCTCCCGAAGAGTTAACGACACTGAAGGAGATGTTGTAGCCTATGAACGACGCAAGAAGGCAAAAGACAAGACAACCACGGTACCAGCCACGAACGCGAATGGTGCGTCCAAGAAGGCGTCTCGGCCAGTGCCAAAAGAACGGCAACTGCCAGAAGACGATTACAAGGTAGTAACACGCCCAGAAGGTGGTCTGTACTTGACGCGACCAAGTTTAGCGCTCATAAGAGACGGTGTTCTACGAACGGCAAAAGTACAGCCTGATAGTGCTTGGGAAGATACTCTCAAAATTAATACCATGATCTCAGAATTAATACCATGATCGTGAGCACACCTAGTGATGACAATGCAAAGAAATACAGCAACATCAAGGAAATAAAGATATATGACAAGAGCTACGCTACAGCCGTCTGTGTAACAGCAACAAAAAACACAAAGGGGTTATCCACGGAATACCGACGTGGCATGACAATCACAAAAACGACATTCTGACATGCTCGGTCTTCAAGACGTTCATTTGCTGGCACTTTTGGCTGACCCGCTGCCCGCAATTCCTGTGTCAAACAATTCTTGCGCACTCGCGCACAGAAGCCGCTCGAGTCACTCAGAAGTTATATTTAAAAGATCGTTGATCTCTGTAACAGTGTCAACACCGCTATAGCTGAGTATGACCAGATTAAGCACATCATCCAAGGGACCAATGACGACGCATTTCAGGTGCTCCAGATTCGTAATCCTGCCACCATTGCGGAACACGTCACCTTGTGTAAAAATTTTGGCGAGTTGAAGAAGCAACGCACCCTGACTCGACCTTTTTTCTCGCATGCCAACACGCTCTCTAAACTTTTCTTCGCATGCCGACACACTCTCTACCATCCCTGCAAAAAAATTAGCGGCTTTGCACGCAAATAAGTTGCTCGACCACTGTCTTTGATTGCATTAACGCAGCAGCCGCCATCCTCTGCCCCAACAGATGCGCAATGTTAGTGCCGATGAGGTCGTTCAGGCCGTTTCTGTCACTCCCCAACAGGAGCCTGTGCCGTGGCTGTTCCCTTGGCGCCGGCTATGCAGCGCGTAGCCACGCCTTTTACATAAGTGGCAAGCAGACCTCATCAGCAGCATATTCCACTGATGCATTCACCTATGCATTCACTTGCTCCCCAATTCACCCCCATCTCGACACCATGGGCCGCACCGCGAGTCAGCGATTCTTGGCGCACTCCTGACAATCGCCCGATTTGGTACACCTTTGGAACTCGAGGACACATTGCCTGATATTGTCTCCGTCACTTCCTGGCATTCCACGATGCTACCCGGCCGTTCTCATACGACCAACAGCAAATGCATCCACGTGCTTCCGGTCCCTTACCACAGTATGGCTACACTGACCTTCTCAAGTCTCAGTCGCCCCGGCACTGATCCCAGTCTTACTCTCCCCACTCCCCATCTCCTCGCAGTTGACGGCATTCCATGATGCGCCGGTGACCCGAACCCTCCAACCATAAAAATCAACATCCACAGTACCAGAGACAAAAACTGCACCGTCATTCGACTGCTTAATCTTCGCGTTCGCGTGCTAACTTCGCGCCATATCTGTCGATTGTGATTCTACATTTGCTCTCATCGACACTGGTGCCACCATTTCAGTTCTCGCCGCCAAACCCTGCCACTCCCTACGAAAAGTGACCACACAACTCTAAACTATCACTTTATATGGCTAGCGGCCAGCCAGTTAGACCTCTCGGCGCCTGCACTGCCCGCATATTCCTCCAAGGCTCTATGTACACCGTAGAGTTTTTTATCCTTATGGTGTGTTCACATGATGTCATCTTCGGGTGGGACTTTCTGTCGCATCATAACGACGCCATCGACTGGGCCCACACTGACGTTCAACTTTCGCCCCTTTCTGAACAACGACTGCGCGAAGCTTCTGATCGGCCGACTAAACTCGTCGTACGTGAAGACGCCGACATTCCGCCAGCTTCTCTTGCCATCGTCCCTGTTTGCTGCGATGACCTTAACGACGCGATGGTGTTTTCACCTCTCAACAATTTCATGAGCCACAGAGCCATTCCCTTGCCTTTCGCTACACTTGACGTCACTGCTCGCAGAAATAATATTTTCGTCCACAACCCCCTTTCCACACCCCTTATGCTTCTTGTCGGCGAATGTCCTGATCATCTGGAGCACCTCAAGTCCTCTTGCTTCCTTAACATGCTAGACGAATCGTGCCGTGGGGACTCAAGTGAACTTCATGGCATTTCCCCGCTGGAATGATAGGCAAGTGACATCTTCCCAAGTTTCATCAACGATTCCCTTAGAACTACAGAACGCGCCGAGCCTCGTAGCTTCCTCCAGTACTTCGCATATTTATTCGACGTTTCTCAGCCGCATTAGGCCGCACTTGTGAAGTTCACCACTACGTTGACAGCGGTTCGCACCATCCTTTATGACAAAGACCGTACCGTGTCTCTGCAACAGATCTTCTCGTTATCAACGACCAGGTCAAAGAGATGCTACGCCGTGGCGTGATTCAACCATCAAACAGTCCTTGGGAATTCCCTGGCGTTCTAGCTTTAAAGAAGGACGAATTCATTCGGTTTGCGTTGACTACCGTTGGATAAATAGAGTGACGCGGAAAGACGTATACCCAGTACCACGCATCGACGACGCCCCTGACAGCCTTCAAAGAGCTAAATTTCTCTCCTATTGAAACCTATGTTCTGGCTACTGTCAGATTCTCATGGCGGAAACTGATCGCCAGAAACCTGCGCTTAGTACACCAGATGGTCTGTACACATATCCCATATTGCCTTCTGTGCTTTCTAATGCTTCGGCTACATTTGAACAACTCATGAACAACACACTGCGTGAACTGCAGTGGTTTGTGTGTCTAAGCTGTCACACTGTCAGGACCCCCGGCTCACGTATTCAAATACGTCGATGATTTTCTTGTGTTCACTACGCCCTTGGATTTTTCGAGATGTTGTGAATATCTACAAGGTTTTTAAAGGAACAGGCAAGAAACTAAAACTTTCTTTTGAGTTGCCGCGTCTAAATCAACTGCAAAATCTAGATTTAAACCTTGTCTTCAAAGCCCAGCATGTTTGGTGGTATTATTGTCCTACATCCGTAAAGTCTATACGCAATCACAGGTCGAGCCACTCTAAGCTAGTGAAGAGAAGTATCGTTACTACGAGTTTTGGTTTTGCTCTGAAAAAGTCCTGCCAACACAGAATAATATTGACCTTTAATAGTCAAGTAAGGAAACTAGTACAAGCAGGACATCCTAAATGTCCTCACGTCCATGTGTCACAACATGATTAAGAAACTAAAAATTTGATGAGAACCACTCGGAGCGTCGTGGTAAGAGTAGAAAGGGTAGGAAGATAGCAGTAATTTCTTACCTTCATGGGACATCGCATGAACTTAAGCAACTCGGTAATAGATATAAAGTTGATGTGCTTTTTACAGCCAAAAGCAAACTGCAGTCTATTTGTTCGCGCATGCGCAGAGAGCTTCCGAAATGTCGCAATAAACACAGAAAAAGGTTCGTGGACCGTGCAATGGGCGTTGTTTACATGACTCTCTTCAGCTAGGGTAAAGTGCACATAGGTCAGTCGGGAGGGTGCATCAATGTTCGTCTCAGAGAGCACGATTCTTCTTTGAAATCCTTGGAAGCAACCCATCTCGTGGTTCACTGCATAGAGTGCGATTGCTATCCTCTTTTTCAGGATACTGAAGCTTTTTTTTCAATGTAAACATCAATGAACTCGTGAGTTGATTGAAGCTTTTCACATAGAAGAAAGAGAACAATGCGTAAGCCAGCCTTCGGTTTTGCTGCGCGATAAACAGTTTGCTTTTCTAGATTATGTTCCGAGATAAACTTCCATTTTTTATTCTGTGTTCTCAAGGTGCCAGGGGTGTACTTTTTGCTTGCACACACATTGCTGGTTTTTGATTGCCTGATTACATGTTCTTCCCTTTCTATTACATCGTTTAGTTGCGAGAAAGCGCGTGTCTTCCCCTCATTTCTGTTCATTCGTGCGCTTGAACGGACAACTATGCTATGCTACCTCGACGACAATGTCGTCTTTTTTCCCGAGTTTTCTACCCATCGGCATCTGCTCCGACTGGTTCTGAGTTGTTTAACCGAAGCTGGGCTCAAACTGAACCTCAAGAAGTGTTGCTTCGCCGCGTGAGAGCTGTCAATCTAAGGGCACGGCTTCTCCAAGCATGGTGTTTTACCCAACTTTGTCAAACCTCGTGCAGTCACCGAGCTCCCGAAACCTGCTACGCGCAAAGAACTGCGTAGGTTCGTCGAACTATGCTCTTACTTGTGGCGTTTCACTCGAAATATCGCGTCGATCATGTCACTGCTGACCAACCTCCTACATACGCAGTGAGCAGGCAGACCATTTCTTCTGGTCGCCTGACTGAGGCGCTGCGTTTGCCATGCTCCGCCATCAGCTCACCTCTCCTTCCATTCTTCGGCATTTCGGCCCGACAGCTGCAACGGAATTTCACACAGAGGCCAGCGGGGTTGGTCTTGGCGCTGTCCTCACCCAACGTAAGCCGGGGTACTCCGAATACTTCGTCACTTGTGCCAGTCGCATGCACACTAAACCTGTACTAGTCACAACATCAATAAATATAAGTGCTCACTGAAAAGAATTGCTCAGTCCTAGTGTAGGCGCTGCGCAAGTTTCACCCCTATTAGTATGGTTGCCCATTTGACCTCGTAACGGATCTCCATACACTCTGTTGGCTCGCCACATTGAAAGACCCTTCTGGCTGCCCAGCCTGCTGGGCACTGCGAGTTCAGGAGTATGACATTTGCGTCATCTATCCCAGAGGTCGCAAACACTCTGACGCAGACGCCCTGTTTCGTTCGTCTTTTTCTGCTGACTCGGCCGGCGGAACCAGTGGCATCAACTCCGTCGCATCTCTCGACCTAGTCTCCTTTGCCTGTGAACAACACCAGGACCCGTGGGTGACTTCCCTTTTTGACTGTCTTTTTGCATTGTTGACCACTGTGGTATCACGATCCTTTTGACATCAAGCTGCTCATTTTGCCAGTCGTTATCGGCTGCTACACCAACGTAATTACACCCCTGAATGTCGTAAAAGGCTCTTGGATGTCCCCCTGTACCTGTCGACTTCAAATATGCGCCTCCTTTCACGAAGATTCGTAGTGTGGCGTTGTGACAGTTTTCAAAACTTACGAACGCGTTCGCCGTCGCATCAGCTGGCCTGGAATGTATGATTTTGTTCGCAAACTGTTATGTGCAACTGTGAGTGTCAGCGTCGTAAATTACCGCCTTTCCACTCGCCCGGTGCGCTTGAGCCACTTCCGTGCCCTACCAAACCTTTCGATCGGGTTGGAATTTATTTCTATAGACCACTATCGATAGCATCACATGAGAATCGGTGGATAGTAGTCGCTCTGGACTATTTAAAACGCTACGTTGAAGCAACCGCCCGTCAAAGTGCCACTGCGCGGGACGTAGCGCCCTTGGTCTTCCGTCACTTCATACTTCGACATGGTGCACTTCGAGAGCTACTGAGTGATCTAGGTGGAACCTTTCTTCAGACGTAATCATAGCTCAACTTTTCTTAAGTCACGTTGTTTTTTATTTTTTATTTACGAATATTGCAGGCTCTTCACTAGCCTATGCAGGAGTGAGTACAAAAATATAAACAGAAAATAATTACAAAAGCAAAGCATAATTTGGCACAGCTAAAAAATGTTACATAACAAAATAACAAGTCAAAATACGTAGCACTCAGCAGCATATACACACCTACAAATTTAGAGTAGTATATACACACATATATACACAAATATACGGTACACATAAATAAAAAAAGTATTATTTACAATATAATCTGTAAATGAAGCCAACGACCCAGAGTTTTCAACTTCCTCGGACAAGTTATTCCAACAAGTAATTGCGTCAGGAAAAAGAGCAAACTACTGGAAAATTATGTGGATAACTGGTCCTAAAAGTGTCTGCTGTGATTCATTCTGGCTGAAAGTTTTGATGCATATTGAAGGTAATGATCCCATGATACTTTAATGTCCCCAAGATAAAGCTGTTACATGAATTTTAATCTTGATACTACGCTGCGCTGCTGCAGTTTTGTAGGCTTGCTTCATTACGTAAAAAAGTTACACTAAAATGCCAGGAGTACACATAATATATGAAATACAATGCTGAATTCTGAACTCCTTCAATTTTTTAATCAAGTACTGCTGCCAAGGGCTCCAAATAACGTCGGCATACTCCAACTTTGGTCACACTAGTGCTTTGTACGCATTATTTTAACCGTAGCAGGAGCGTTTCGCAGTTTACTCTTAAAAAAGGACAATTTCCTTAGTGACCCCCTAAAGACGTTTTCAACATTTGGTTTACCAGCTGAGATTACTCGTGAGTGTTATGCCTAAATATTTACCACGCTCTGTTCTAGTGAATGTAATTTCCCAAAAAGTATGTGAATTGTAGAGGCTTGTTTTCATTGGCAAAAGCAATGAAATGAGTTTTTGAAAGATTTAGTTTTAATCCACACGTTACGCACCATGCATCAATTGATTGTAAGGCATTCTTCAGTTTGAGTTGGTCTACTTTATTATTTATGACTGCGTATATTGCACAGTCATCAACAACTAGCCTAACTTGGATTGGTGGCTCCCCACAGAGATGAATGTCATTTATATAAGATAAAAAAGAAGAGGCCCAAGAACTCAGCCTTGCGGAACACTGGAGTACACTTCCAACTCAGTTGACACACACCCATTTATGGTGGCACATTGTCTTTTATATTTCAAATAGCATTCGATCCATGTTACAACCTTCCGTTCAATTCTTACCGCGAGTACTTTTTTACTAGATCCTGATGAGGAACAACGTGAAATGCTTTGCAGAAGTCCAAAAGTATGACATCGGTCTGGCCTTTCAGAGTGAGCGTGTTGATTAATTCAGCCAGTTGGGTGTCCTTAGATAAACCGGATCTAAATCCATGCTTATGTGCATACATTAATTTATTATTTTCGAAGTAAGTAATGATAGCCCTAAATATATAGTCCACGAATAACTTACAAGTGATTGTGAAAGAGTAGTTGTTATTTCGAAGGCCGAGCCGTTTTTATGCACCGGACTATTTTTGAGGTGAGCCAATCATCAGGAATAACTGCAGTGTTTAACGATACAGCATATATGCGACATCATTATTTTGCCACCTATTCAGCATATCTATTCAAAAAAGTATTTAGTAGCTCATCAGGGCCAGGTGATTTCGTTAAATCTGGTTTGCGCAAATGGCGAAAAACGCCGTCCTCAGTAATTTCTACTTCTGACATAAGGCAATAACAATCGTATGACCACAACTGAGCATGCGTAGCTGTCCGCGTAAAAACGAACTAGAAGAATGTGTTAAATTTGTTGGCAATGACAGCCGAATTGGTACTGCTTTTTTCCGCGACCTTTATTTGTGAAATGCCTTGTTTATCTTCTGAGAGATAGCACCAAAATTTATAGACTTCTTTCGTCATGAGTAACGGCAAAGTAACTGAAAAAAATCTCTCTTTTTCTGATCGAATCAGCTGTCACAGGTGAAGCGTAAAGCTTTAAGGGTCACTCACGTTTCTACGCTTGCATCACCACTTAATTTTCCACTTTAAGAGATTCATTTTTCTCGTGAACCACAGATACTTTCTGTAAGTGCGTTTCTTTTTTAACAAATTATAATGTTATTCGCAAAAAAGAATGATTTCCTAAAATTCGACTACAATTCGTTGACTTCTCCTATTTGGCAAAAATAATCAAAGCGCAATTCAAAGTATTCTAAACTGGTGTTATCATCCGCATGCGTGTAATCTCTGACAAAACTATCCGATGATTTGGTAAAAGAACGTATACCTGAAACAGGATAAGACAGAGCTAGCAACTTGTGATGGAATATTTCCTTTGTCTACACTGACGAAACAGCCTTCAAGTCAGCTGCTAACTAGTGCCAAATCAAGGAGAGAGGAAGATGAGCTGTCGTGCAATGTAGACTGTAGTTGTTATAAGAAGAAGTCGAACGTAATCGTGAGCAGTATTTTTGAACTTCGGGATTCTTCGCCATCTTGAGTAAAATTAAGCCAGTTTATACCCGGCAGATCAAAATCTCCTGTAAGAATATTTCGTGTCCGGTAATTAGTTTCTTCTGCAAGACAGTCCTGAATGACTTTTAAGTAGTCTGCTGACGAATTTGGGGGTCGATAAACGCCACGTAGATGTATGCTTTTGCCAAGAAATTTATTTCTGCACCACACACTTTCGTGCTTATCAGTACTATCCAAAAGAGTATATGTGACATTGTTTTTTATGGCGATAGCCACCTCACCCCCCTGTGACTCCCTGTCTTTGCGAATAAGCTTATAAGTAGACGGTACCACCTCCGAATCCTGTACATCTGCGCGTAACCATGTCTCCGTAATTACTGACACGTGTGGATGATAACAGGAGATTACGTCTTCAAGGAAACCGGCTTTATTAACAACGCAACGCGCATTCAACAAGGCAACTTTGAGAACTTCGCTTTAAAGGCTGTCATTTTTTACTGATGCTTCTCGTACTCCCACGGGTTGTTGCAGAAGGACGAGAATGCTGCCGGGCATGGGCACCACTCCGTGTAACGTCTGCTCGTTCGTTTGACATCTCGTTCCACTTATAAACCTCATCGTCTGCTTTCGCTTTATTAGAGAAGAGTGATACATTTGCTCCATTTACCTCTTCTACTGTTGCGGAATGCTGCAATTTGCGACTAAAGTCATGAACTTTCAGAAAAATCTTCCGAAATTGATATCTGCGTCCCATTAACCCTAGAGCAAGCCGACATAATTTCAGCTCCTAGAAAAATCGTAGAGCCTCAAAATAATTGGTTGATGTTTTTTTACGCGTTTAAAGCCGATCTGTGGATGCGCTCAATTAAATCCACTTCGACGTAAAGTAAATCCTGAAGCACTTCTTGTTTAAGTCTTTCTTGCAGAGACTTGTTATCCTCTTTCGATTCTTCATTCAAGCCATAAACGATCAGGTTGTTTTTTCTGCTGCGGTTTTTAAGATCATCAATCTTAGTCGAAAGCTCATTCACTAATTTCTTCGTCCCTTTGCAGGGTACTTCATGGTTGACCCAATTTTGTTTTAATTTTTGCAACCGACCTAGCCCTTTTTAAATTGAATCAATTCTTACTCTCACATTTTTATAGTCATTTTCAGTTGTTTAAGGTTAGCGAAAAGCATGGTAAGCGTCTAATTGGTTTTTGTTTGCTCTTTAGAGATTTTTCCGTGAAGCTTGTTGTGTACATTAGCCTGAGATTCTGATTCCGAGGATGGACCAGGGTTAAGCTCCCCGTCTCACGATGGTAATAAAAGCAGCGTAATACCAGGCAAGCAATCGCACAGCGTGACAGTCAAACTTTGCGGGCTTAGCAGCGCTATCCATATAAGCAAATCGTCGTAAAGAGAGGAGACAGAATGTTTATTGCACCTTCACATCACAAGAAGGAAAGCGCCAGAAGAAAAACTGGCGACTCTCCACAAAGCAGCAGCTATTCTCTAATATATCTCTAGAGCTGGCTGTTCTTTACCGGACCCCTGGCCTTTCCTCAGAACTCGTCCTAAATTACGAGGGCTCTTGTCGCGTATTGGAGCAAACCTTTCTGGTGAATTTTCTAATCGAGCCACTTAGCCCATCTGCCGACATGCGCCAACGTGGATGTGACATCGTTCACTGGCCTGAAGTAATATCATAGCCCTCTACATCCACACTCTTAGGTCACTAGGTAGGCTCTTCTGCAGAGAAAAACTGTGAAGAAGCGAAGGCGTGGCACTCAGTTCTGGTGGTTTTGGTTGTTAAGAATCGGGCAGCTTGATATCTTTTGAGTCCATTTGTATCTGTTCTCTTGTATTAGTTTGCTTTCAGTGACCATGAAGGGATTTCTCGAAAGCGAATTATTTCAGTTCTCCCATTCACTTTCAAGAAAAGCAACTGTTGGAAGTAATGAACAGGCGACGATGCTCAAGAAGAGAGGCATTGGCAAGTAATCAAGGAAAGGACACAAAGGTATGCTGGCGTTACCACTCGACAAAATGCAATGGCAGATGCTAGCTTTGTTCAAGCAATTGAGGCCACCATATAAAAGGCAGTATCAAAAGCGAAGAACAGTTTACTTACCAGCTTCTCAGAATGCCTGTATGAGATAACGAGCCCTCGTTTAACTCAGCTGATGAATAACTCAGCAGCTCCTACTCAGACATGCTCCACGCTGACATGGCAGCAGGGGGCTGATTGCAGCACGAGCGACGATAGGTTGCCCCCAGAAGACACTCGGGAGGTTAATAAGCCTACAGAGAGCCTGCTATAGATCTAAGTGTCGACAGTCATGTTGAAATAGATTCGCTGGTCCAGAAACGCAGCCGACCTTCCTTAAACTCATCTTCCGTTTCGTCACAAACAAAAGCAAAAAATGTTCCGCCTTGCAAGGTCGCCAAGGCCAGCATATTAGGGCACGTTGTTTCGACTGTTGGTATATCCCACCATTGAGCTGTTCAACGTTTTACAGTGGAATTGTCGTTCTATTTTTTACAGCTATCACAAATTTCTCTTGTCTCAATGTTTGAAAAAATCTTGATAAATTATTGTGTGAAGAAACTTTGCTAGTTCCAGATCAGTATTTTTCTTGAAAAATAAAGACCATATCGTATAGATCAATCGAAGAGGGGGCACGTTACTTACTTCATTCTCTACCAGGGTTTTCCGCGAGACAGAAATAACACTTCAGCTTCTGTCACCGGAGTACGAAATTTTATTACTTTCTTTGAATCTTCCTTCATGTAGAACATTTAACAAAGCAAATATATATTATCCGTCAGGAGCTCATGACACAAACCTTTAGGATAGTTTAATTTATATTAGTGGTAACAAAGTCGTACTGGTGGGCGACTTCACCTCCTATCATAAACCTTGAGGCTCAAGTGCAGACTCGTGCGGTGCTCGACTATGGGACTGGTCTCAGGGTAATAGTCTCACTTGTCATAACTCAGGTATCCCCACTTTGATCAGAAAGATGTCATCCTCATCCTTCGATTTTACATTTTCGGGATCAGGCATTCGCATCTCATCTTGATCGACTGTTGACACTGCAACTGATAGTGATCATATTGCAGTGATATTTGACAATGTATGCTTACTAATATTTGTTCCTTCTAGATGACTCACGTGCATAAATTACAGTATTTTTGAAAGGAGCTTGCGAGGCTTAATGAATTCTCTGTCGGAAGTAACAGTAAAACAATCAGCAATAAGCATTTGTTCATTTTTACTGGAGACGTGGAGAAAAGTGTAGTTTTAGGTTCACTCAGTTGAACGAAATCCTGTGTCGTGATACTAGAATGATAACCAGACTAGAGTTTTCAGCCATAGAAACGCTGGATTGAAGAAACAATCACACAATCATTGTCTTAATAACTAGTTTGATTGTAAATTTCTTGCAGATACAATTAAACGTATGGTGGCTAAATCAAGGGCAAGGTATAATCAAGTAACAGTATGATCAAGTATGAACGAGTAACAAGGTATGATCAAGCAAATCAAGTAACAAAACAACCTAAATTGCATGTCTGGGCCTTAAGTAACTGATTCCGCAGCCAGTAAATCCTGAACCAATAGTTTTATCGCCTCAGAAATTAAAACAGTCATTGGAAAGCATAGCTCAAGGTTTGGAAAAGTAATTTTCGGCTAATCGTTATCTTCCTTCAGTAATCTCGCAATCATGTGAGAGTGTCCCCAAGAGATTGATGGAGAAATTGTCTGAAGTTACAAGAACACTTGTGACGGTGGCTCCAGGCCTAGATGACGTCACTTAGGTATTGTTGAAAACTTTATTCGATGAATGAGGGGAGGATGCACTTAAGGTAATAAAATATTCAATAAAAGAAGGTTAAATTCTATCTGAATGGAAAATCGCGAAAATTATACCTGTTCTGAGTATTCCAGGTGAAGGTTACGTTTTTGACAATATTAGGGCAACTGCACTAGTATCCTATTTTGTTAAACCTATTGAAGAGCAGTGCACGTTCGTACAATAAAATGTATAGAGAGAGAAAGGATCCTTCGCCTATGTCAAATTGAATTCAGGCACAGATGTTCCATGCGGCAAGCACATATTGACCTAAAGAATCGCATACATAGGCGCCATGTCAATGGCAGTACGCAGCTCTAGTTACCTTGGGCATCACAATACCGTATGATTGTGTCGAATAATGTGTACTTGTCATTCATCTGAGAGAAATGAATTTGCCGGATTATTTAGAAGCTTGGATTGCGTAGCCGAAAGGAAATAGGAAGTTTCAGTTTTCACAAGGTGCTGTTTTGTCAAGTACTTACAAACAAAAAAAGGAATTCCCCAAGGCACTGTTCTGACTCCGGTGCTGTTCAATACTTAATAAGCTTGATCCCATATATTGAGAATGTTCAGACGTATATCTATGCTGATCACCATGTGTTCTTTTAGTCAGCTCATGACATTCACGCTATCAATCAAAACCTCGAAATGTACTTATCTGATATAGAGCACTGGCTCGATGTCATTCCTCTTTTTATAAATGTGAACTAGTGTGTATTATTAGTATTTCCTATAATAGACCCAGTACACATATCACTCTCATACAAAACTGATACTATTCCACAAGTTCAAACCAAGTAAATATCTGGGAGTGATATACGACAGCTCTAGTATGGTGAAACCAGATCGAATATATTGCGGCAAAGTGTGTTCGGGCAGTCGGCTTCTTACGGAGGATAAGCAACAGAACAGCAGCAATGCTCAGAGCCGCGTTAATATAAATATAACGCATGTACGTGAAGGCGATTCTAGAATTTGGCTGTGTCTTATACTCCGATGCGCCTGCCTATAAGCTGCGTCTACTTTTCTCCTGGAGAAGCAGGCACTGCGCATGTTTAAGACTACCTAAACTTGTGAATAACATTTTATGTACGGAAACTAGAATTCCCTCACTCCTCACCAGATTCAAAAATATTGCCTCCACAAACATACTTAGGGCATTCGAATGTCCTTTAAGGCATAAAGATACAGTTTTCATTGCGCAACCTAGTCTAGTTTTTTATTGTCATTGGCCTAAATTTCACAAACCTCAAGTAAAGATTGTACAGTCTCTTCTCGACCCACTGTCCATGAAAATTAAGGAGGTTCTTTCAATCCGTAGCTCTACAAGATCTCTTTAATTATACTGTGATGACATTGTCTTTTTTGCGCTAAAAACAAACTGAATAATATCTTAAGAGCTACTTTACAGAATTACCTGCTAGTAATGCAAGCCCAGGTCATCATTGCCACAGACGCTTCATAGAAAGGGAAAAGAGTGGCTTCAGTATATTCTGCCCTGTTCCAGACTGGTCTTTTCCCTTTGAATGCCAGAGTTCACACAGTTACACCTATCTTTACTGCAGAATTTTATCTTAAGTACTGGCCCTACAAAAACTGCCAACATCAATAGATTCCGCCGTAATAATAACCGACTCCCTGTCGGCCTGCCGTGCGCTCACGGCATCCGGTGATTCGAAAGCATTAAGCGAATTCTACTTCTTAGTTCCGAATGACATAACTCAGGTGTCATTGGTATAGGTACCAGGGCATGGAGGCATAACTTTAAATAAAATAGCTGATGCACTAGTGAAAGCAGCGTTAGACGGGCCAGCTATCACTATTTCCCTTACAACAGACTTTGTAGTAGCGTATAGATTTGAGAGGCAAATGATGATACGAAAATTCTTGACACCATCTTTAAACAATTCCGCTGATATCAACCATTTAATGACACCCTGGAAAACTTCCTGATGTCGTAACCGATGCCTGGAATTTTTAAACACTCGATTACTCTGTCGTTATCATCCATTTTTATTTCCAATTGTTTAGAGCAAGGTTGAATTCCTCCCCGCTCTGTTCTTTTTGTGGAGAAGAAAAAACTCTCCAACACTTTTTGATTTCTTGTAAATACTTTTCATCATTAAGAAAGGTATCATTACAAATACCGTTACAACATCTGGGATTACTTTTGACAGCCACAAATTTACTGTCCCTAGGTGCACATAACCTAGGGCAAAGCAACGGGAAAGTG
Organism: Rhipicephalus annulatus; assembly: GCA_013436015.1. NCBI lineage: Eukaryota > Metazoa > Arthropoda > Arachnida > Ixodida > Ixodidae > Rhipicephalus > Rhipicephalus annulatus. The sequence continues at coordinate 390,045 of WOVY01010837.1, forward strand.
TGCGAAACCGCGCACAATTTCATTGTATAGTCGAAGAGATTTATACATTAGGCTCCAATTCCATAAGGTTCTCAGTTAACCAATGTAGGCTACAGAAATTTTTTATATCCATCAATTATTGTTCCTTCAGTAGGAACTAATTCATCCAAAAATCTTCTCAAGAATATTTTACAAAAATCAAATATCTGTGGTAATATTCTTTTCACTGGTATGTAAATATATAACTAATCCTTCTTTTTGTTAAGCTAGGCGATTTGATTCTTGGCCAATTCCCCGGGGTGGGTGGAAGCCACAAGTTTAGGATCTACATATACAGTTTGAGAACAGGGCTCTTGGCTTGTCTCACTCGCCTCGCACTGATCATCCCAGGCAGCTGCCTGAACGCTGCTCTTTTCCGAATGTGTTTATGTTCGTGAAAGCGCCGTCACAGTTCACGTCAAAATCCTCTTTTCAATATCATGAGCTTTACTTCCCAAAAAGGTGATGATATTATTATAGATGCCGTAGCGGAGAGTTTGGAAATTATGACCATCTGGTAATTTTAGCGTATGCTGCGGCATCGCACCGTACGTGCGTGTGTGCGCGAGTGTGTGTGTGCGTGTGTGTGTGCGTGTGTGCGTGCGCGTGTGTGTGTGCGTGCATGCATGCGTGTGTGTGTGTGTGTGCGTGCGTGCGTGCGTGCGTGTGTGTGTGTCTGTGTGTGCGTGCGTGTGTGCGTGCGTGTGAGTGTGTGTGCGTGCGTGCGTGTGTGCGTGTGTGCGTGTGTGTGTGTGTGCGTGTGTGTGTGTGTGTGCGTGCGTGCGTGTGTGTGTGTGTGTTTGTGTTTGTGTTTGTGTAATCATCGTTCTAACAGTGAGCTATATATTTCGAGCAATTACCACCGACTGTGCGCTGATCTCTGCGCAAGTTTAGCATGGTCTCTCCAATGCCAAAGAGGTGGCGCGATGGGCACTCCCGAGAGTAGAGAGCCTTCCCGTGTGCGCCTCACGTGGGCTTGCACATGAAGGCTTCCTATTGTTATGACCGTAATCTCTATTGAAGTCTTTCGGCCTCTGTGAACAGAACAAAAATATTTCGCTGCATTGCAAGCGAGGATGTGCCGTCAATACGGGTTGATTTCCGGTCAGCAAAACGTGGAAAAAGGGTCCAGGACTAGTCTGCACAAACAAAACGCACGAGCTAAGAAAGACCATTGTGAGCTCGACTCTATGCAAGGATTTCCAGGTAAGCAAGGAAGCAGCTGGGCCATTTATAGGTCACCATGGTTCTGAAAAATCCGAACCAGCGTAGTATTTGCAGTTTTGGCTGAAAGCTAAAACCAAACTGGCTGTGGCTGCACCTGGCGAGAAGAAGTGGAGCCCCGCTTATTCGCAGCTAAGATGCTGCTTCTAGCAAACAACGAGGAATGGAATGCTTGGTTGAACGAAAGGAAAAGGCACTATTTGCTGCAGCCTTTGCGGGAGCCCGCCTCGACGACGAGGGATTATTTGACTACTTCTCCTTCCCTTTTCTCCATAGGATCGGCTGAATCGGGTGGCATATTTTGACGATATGCTGGTGCACCACTACATTGTCCTACCCAAACGCCGTGAGGCAAGTTTGACACGTGTACTGGTCCGCGCTTTTTCGAACCTCACCCAACTGCCAGAAGAGGCTTGTAAACCATGGTCATCTATGATTATTGGACGTGCGCGAAATCTTGGTAAAGTGTGCGAAACATCGGCGCAGTGTGTTTGTAAACTTATTTGGGCATCCTGTAGACTGTGCCCTCTCCACATGCAATGTGTGGTGTCTTTCCCCTCTTTCGTGGGTGGAGCACCTATACTAGGGAGCGCCCTACTGGCGGAAGCCGCGGACAATGCACCCAAGGTTGGCAACGCGGCGGTATATAAGCCGAAGACTTTTACATATTTTAAGTTCTACAGTTCAACAATTCCCCTGTACGTGTCATCACCCTGTACAGTTCTGATCACTTGATCGCCTCCTTTCGAATTCTCAGTTACTAACCATGTAAATAAATTGTTGTCGTTTTTAAAAGTACCTCATCTGACTTGCTCGACGATGGGTCCTAGGACGGAAACTGAGACGCGCAGGACCCGGAGTCGCAAACATGGCTTGAGAGGTCTGGGCCCACCTCGTTTCGAGCGTGCGCTCGTCTATGACGTGTAATTTTTCCATACAGAGCGTGGTCACTCATGTCCGCGTGGTTATCTCATAAGGGGGTCGATTCTTATGACTTGTGCTTTATCCGGGAAGGTTGCGTGAAGTTACACAGCGATCGAAGATCACCGCTCACTGCAGAAGTTCCGTGTACGAAAGAGTGTGCTTTTCGAATAAAGTGAAATATGAACGGTGACATCATGCGTTGTGTGTGCTTGAAAATCATGAAAAATATCGGGCTGTGAACGTTGTTGGTTTTCTCTCTTGCTGTATGTGTTCATTTCGTGCATGTGTTGTGCTTGAGCAGCGCGCTGCACTTCTTGATCTGCTTGCCGTTCATCACTTCACATTTCATTTTTACTAAGGATATAAAAGCTACGGTTTTGTACCAAAGAGGCTTTTCTTAGCACGCTAGCGCAGTACGTTATGATTTGAAATGCGTCAAATATGCTCACGTGTCTTATAATGAAACCAGAAGAGTAAAAAGGAAAAAGCTGTAAAGAAGAGGACCAAAATATACCGTGCTAGTTCACAATGATCTACTACACGGCCAACCTCAAGCCAGCCCTCCTGCATTTATTCAATGTCAGCCAGATGCACTTGATTCAGCCATTCACCACCCTTTCTTCTACCCCTTTGCTGTTCTCGCTTATGGCCTAGTCTTCGCTTGGTGCTTTGCGCATTGAGTAACATAAAAAATACACGAGTGGCAACTCTGGCCAAAAGCGGCTAGGCTACGCAGCTTTACACTAGCGGTAAGATGGGAAGACATCACTCACTGCTTCAAGAAAGGAGACGTACAAGGTATTTTCTACAGTACCTTTTGAAGTGCATTATAGGCCGACTCATTTTTGCGATAGTGATAACGTCCTGAATCCATCTTTATCGTCTGAGATTGAACCGTGCAATATCGCCGGGCTTGGATCTGGCATGAATCCGATGCGAGAGAACTGCACATGGCGCTGACGTGACCGCAACGTAGTCACGTTCCGTGATCATGAGCATTTAGGGGAACGAATAAGTAAAGGCAGCAGCACGGAGACGCCATAAAAGATGTGCGCACCGTGACCGGCGTGCGTCGTGGTCTATGGCTGTTTCATCCGCCTGTCAGATTGGCGGCTGCTAAGCACGCACGCCATGCATACTTTGTTAAGTTCGTGTTGAATTGGTCATAAAACTTTAACCTAACATATCTGGCATTGTGCTATTCGGCGCAGAGATGTTTTTGCGCTTTTCATTTCGCGTACTGTTTTCTTAGATTGCTTTACACGAGAAAAAAACTGCTTGGAATGCTTTGCAGCTCGTTTGCGAGAAAATTGTTTCTCAGTTTAAGAGTCGCCCCTCGCGTTGTTATGTTTTAGTTGTGCCCCTACGTGTATTCGAATGCACTGCATGAATTGGATTTTGTGAAAAGCGAAGCTATGTTCACTAGTTATCTGTGCCATTCGCAAACTGCTTAAAGCTTTAATAACCACAATAAGAGAGAAGTGGTAAATCTAGCAAAATATTTTTTAGCTAAATCTAAGACGTAATCTGTGAGTAAACTTTTGTGCCTCGTTAAGGGCTTGCATGACACCTAAAATTGCTTTGCTTTGCCGCGGCAAATGCTTGCGACTATTTTTCGTGAAAGCACGATCTAAAGTGTGTAAGCAAGAGTTATTTCGAAGGTGGGAAAGCAAACGTAGTCAAAATTTTTCTTTCCTTTTTTCACTTGCAGCCGGAGTCAAGAGCTAAAGCAACTACTGCCGTGTCGCGCTGTGCCCTGTTTGTGTAGCTGTGTGTGTTTATTCCAGTATTACGCTTGTGCGGTCTCCTCATAGTGTTTGTTGCCTATATTTATTTTATTTATTTATTTATTATACCCTCAGGGCCAGAGGCATTACAGACGGGAGTGGTACAAAACAAAGGCATAACATGAGGTAGCATGGTTACAAAAAACGTTGCGTACATAAAAAGGAAAAGGAAAGACAAAACAAATTAGTATTTTCGCAACAATGTGGTCACAAAACACAGAATAAACATCAGATATTTCTGGATATACAATATTGGCTAAGGCAGCACGGAACGGTCGGTTATCGGTGATACCCGCAATTTCAGCGGGAAGGTGGTTCCATTGCCGGGATGAACGGGGCAAGAATGACTGAGTGGCAGATTTTGTATGATAATAGTTAATGCCAATCTTGTGACGGTGGTCAATGCGATGGGAAATGTATAGTGGTTGGGGTAAGAGTTCGTTGCGCAGGAAGGAATGATAATATATTTTATGTAGCATGGTTAACCGAAAAAGTTTCCTGCGTGATGATAAAGAGGGAAGGGAAAGGCTGCTTTTCATTGAAGATATGCTGGCAGTACGGTTATAGTTTGACAGGATAAAGCGAGCGGAATTATTTTGAACAAGCTCGAGAGAAGCGATTAGATTTTCTTGGCTTGGATCCCATACTGATGCTGCGTACTCTAACTTGGGGCGTATTAGGGATTTGTAAAGCGATAATTTTAGTGACGATGGGGCTCTAGAAAAATTGCGGCGTAAATACCCTAACATGCTATTAGCGTTGTTGATGATATGTTCAATATGTGTTGACCAGCTGAGATTAGTTGTAATGTGCACTCCAAGGTACTTATATGATGTAACTAGTTCTAAAGCTATGTTGTTTAGGTAATAAGTTGACTGATGCTTGGGGTTGCGGGATACATGCATAACCTTACATTTGTTAATGTTTAATTCCATCAGCCAAGTTTGGCACCAGTTAGAAACAGCGGTTAGATCAGACTGAAGGATTCTAATGTCGTCACTATTATTAATCTTACGAAATATCACATATATGTTTATGTGATATATGTTTATATGTTTATTTGCTGTGTGTAATTGATAATCATTATGTGGCAGCTGTATATGAGCGTCTCGTAGTGAAATGAACCTCTCTTTGTGCCTGTTGTTATTCAATATTAACAATGTGGGCATGTGCTTACCTAGATTATTACTTGAAAATAAGTATTTTAAATAAAATGTTTGCATAGACACACAATGACATCGTGTGCTTGCCACGCTAGCGTTGCAGCTTACACGAACCTTATCTATGCAATCAAACGACGCGTTAAAAAATAATGTATGGCCTCAGAGACGAGCACGCACGTAGGACTGGTCTCTGTGGCTCTTTATTATTTCTAGTCACTACAAAATGGCCTTCGATACATTATTTTCAGTGTTCTTCCATCTCTGAGTTTAGGAAGGCTCCCAACGACCATTTGAAGCACTGAGGTCTTAAATCAGGCGAAGGGACCTATGAGTGTTGTTCTCTTAACTATATATATTAGTCTATGCTTTGTGGTCATAAGAAAGAGTGCAGTGCCTCGCGATAAAAATCATATGAAGTTATTTTTTGTTCAACAGCGTACATATCTATGGAGTGGCGTCTTCATCGCTCTTGTTAGCAATATTGGCGGACCTACGAAACTATAGTTAAATAGGTCGCGAAGGATCGGGCGATAACTGCTCAGAAGCTATTGCTAGCGACGTGAGCATGGAGATTTTTAGGAGGTGCGATTGAAGCGCGACTATGTATGCAGGGAACAAACACTAGTAGTGAAAAACGAAGTTTGATTTAAAGTCGAAGCAATAAATAGGTTTTACAAATGAGATTTTTCCCCCAACAATATTACGTAGGTGTATTGAACAAATAAATTAAGATAATTTATTTTATTACGAAAAATCTTTTAGTGGCCTCTGCCCATTTCGTCATTGCTCAGTGCAGCCATTGCACTACGTCGGTACACATGGTGAAGCCCGTGCGTAACATTTGGCGGCGAAGAAACACCCCCTCACGCGTTTTAGTGTTCTGCGCGTGCTAGCGTTCTCTGTTGAGCACGAAATTGTTATGTGCGTTTTATAGTTGGAGAACGTCTTCAGTTCAATGATTGATTGATATGTGGGGTTTAACGTCCCAAAACCACTATATGATTATGAGAGACGCCGTAGTGGAGAGCTCCGGAAATTTAGACCACCTGGGGTTCTTTAACGTGCACCGAAATCTGAGCACACGGGCCTACAACATTTCCGCCTCCATCGGAAATGCAGCCGCCACAGCCGAGATTCGAGCCCATGCCCTGCGGGTCAGCCGCCGAGTACCTTAGCCACTAGACCACCGCGGCGGGGCCTTCAGTTCAGTGTCCAACGGGAAGCGGAATGATGCGAAGAACCTTTAACACCAAGTGCGTTGGTCAGTAGTTGTGAAAACGTTGTGCTGCGCATGGATGCAGTAGCAACAAACGTATGCCTGGTGGCACATGTCTTCTAACTAAGAAACAAGGACACTTGTTCGGAAAGGGCTGCCTGCCGGACTTTCATTCATCAATTATCCTGCAGCCCAGTTTCCTTCCTGCGCATGCAGTGCCTACTATTCGAGTTATCGGTGAGCAGATTGCCAACTTTTTTATCGCGGTAAAATTCGCATGTCTTCATTCGCATACGTAGCGGTATTTTATTGAAGCATAGTGCAAAAAAACATAACGAAAAGAGTGTCCGCAAACTTTTTTTCTTATTGTGACCATCACTGCAGTGCAATAACTTTGAGTTTTGTGACCATTGAATAAAACAAAAATTTCTTTTTATTTTGGCATGACAAGGCTTCATTTCTTTCTGTTAAAACACAAAATCACAAGCATTGTACATGCTAAAAAACCCGCCTATGTGAGAAACAATATGAGAAACCTTGCTACAGATATCACATATATACGCTGCAAACGTGTTGGTTGCCCTAATCCACCGGCAGAAGATGGCACGAATGGTGAATACAAGTTTGAAGAATAGTTTTCCTTGTAAAATCGACGCAAATTCAATAGTAGCACACTTAAATATGCCTATTTAGTCATGAGTCTGCATTGATTAGTGGGCGCTGACTTGAGGCGCGCTCGTGAATGGCTTACTGGCGATCTCCTTAGTGCGAGTTATTGGCCATCAGGGGCCTATGAAAAGTGATTTGATTATCCAATTTCACACTAGTGCACACCAAACGACGTCATGTTTTTACCAGCTATTGCGTCACATCCGCTATATTTTTTTGTTCTGCCGAAAATGTTCCCTTCTCACAGAGATGGTGCTAAGCCCTATGAGCAGCTGATCAGCAGCCATTTTCTGAACGTATGGCCTTCTATGGAGCCTTTGCTACCACTCTATATATACCTTGGACGCACTGGCACTGTAAAAGATACGGCGTCTTGAGATAGTGTGTCACCGTTTGTGGCGCTATGCGGGCCACAAACATATGGCTCCGCCGAGGTGGTCTAGTGGTTAAGTTGCTCGGCTGCTGACCCGCAGGTCACGAGATAGAATCCCGGCTGAGGCGGCTGCATTTCCGATGGAGGCGGAAATATTGTAGGCCCATGTTCCCAGATTTAGGTGCACGTTAAAGAACCCTAGGTGGTCGAAATTTCTGGAGCCCTCCATTATGGCGTCACTAAGAATCATAGGGTGGTTTTGGGACGTTCAACCCCACATATCGATCAAATCAATCACTCTTTCATGTGGCCTCGACAGGCTGGATGGATGGATGGATGGATATGGCTGTACCCTTTAGATCGGGCTGTGGCTAGTGCCACCAATCCGTAATACCTAATGAACTAAAAACTATACTTATTTTTTTTCCTTAAAAAGTGAGTTTGAGGATTCCTACTTTGCAGTGAAGAGTTTAATTTTCACTTGTGCCTTGACTTTAGCCACCAATCAGACAACTTCCTTCTAGTTAAGTCTACCCGCTTAAAGTTTATTTTGCCCTCCCGGTTCTAAACCCCAGTGCTCTGAAAAACTCTGCGCCATCATACTGAACTATAGGGTGAAGCCCTTTACAGAACATTATCAAGTGTTCGGCAGTTTCTTCTTCCTCTCCACACGCACTGCATACTGTGTCTACCCCTTCGTATTTGGCCCGATATGTCTTGGTTCGCTGTACTCCCGTCCTGGCCTCAAACAGTAGAGAACTACCCCTAGTATTATCATAGATTCTTTCCTTGGCGATTTCCTGCTTAAAAATTTGATAGATCTCTCGTGCGGACTTCTTAATCATGCCCATTCTCCACATGTCAGTTCTTGTTTCCTTCTCTTTCTTCTTAACCGATAGTTCTTTTTGGTTTGGCCACCTGCTGTTTTCTAAGTATTTACCAGTCAACTTCCTGGTTCGCTTCCTCCATTTTGTATCGACATTCTTCATGTACAAGTAGCTGAAAACCTTCCTAATCCAACGCTCTTCCCCCATTTCTCTCAATCGCTTCTCAAATTTTATCTTGCTGCTAGCTTCCCTGCCCTCAAATGATGTCCATCTCATATCATCTTGTACTCCCTGATTTGGTGTATTCCCGTGAGCTCCTAAACCAAGCCTACCTATTCCACGTTGCTTAATTTCTAATCTTGCTTGAACTTCTGATCTCATGCACAAGACCGCGTTGCCGAACGTCAGCCCAGGAACCATGACCCCTTTCCATATTCCTCTCACAACATCATACCTATTGTAATTCCACAGTGCCCTATTTTTCATGACTGCTGCATTCCTGTTACCTTTAGTCGTAACGTATATTTCGTGTTCCCTCAGATACTCGGTCCCATTGCTTATTCATACGCCCAGATATTTGTATTTATGTGTTATCTATAGCGTGACCTCCTGTATTCTAAGCTCACTACCTTCGTTGTCATTGAAAATTATGGCTCCTGATTTTTCCTTACTGAATCTAAAACCTAACCTATCTCCCTCATTACCGCAGATGTCCATCAATCTCTGCAAGTCTTCCTTGTTGTTGGCCATTAGAACTATCATCTGCGTACATTAATGCTGGTAGTGCCTGATCAATAAGTTTTCCTTGTTTGACTAAAGAGAGGTTGAAGCCCAGTCCACTTCCCTCTAATTTTGCCTCTAATCCTTGTAGGTACATCATGAATAATAAGGGTGACAGGGGGCACCCCTGCCTAAGCCCCCGTTTTACCTCTGCAGGCTTGGATACCTGTTTTTCCCACTTTATAACTACCTTGTTACCTTTATAGATACCCTTTAAAAGATTAGTGACTACATGTTCCACGCCTAGTGTGTCCAGTATTTCCCACAATTCCTCTTGAACCACGCTATCGTACGCTCCCTAGATATCCAAAAATGCTTGCCACAGGGGCCTGTGTTCCTTTTCTGCTATTTCGATGCACCGCGTCAGTGAGAACAGATTGTCTTCCAACCTCCTGTGTTTCCGAAACCCATTCTGCAGTTCCCCCAGCACCCCCTCATCCTCTATCTACGCCTGCAGTCTTTCCTTTATAATCTGCATCGCCAGCCTGTAGACCACTGATGTCACTGTTATGGGACGGTAGTTGTTTTTGTCAGCTTTGTCCCCCTTTCCTTTATAGATCATGCTCATTCCTGCTAAGTTTCCATCCATCGGGAACTTCACCATCGATTATTATTGTGCTCACTGCTTCTCTCAAAGCCTACTTAGACTTCGGACCTAATGTCTTTATCAGCCTAATTGGAATGCCATCTGGGCCTGTGATGTACTACTAGGAACCCTTTTCTCAGCCCTTTCCCACTCTTGTTGTGAAAATGGAGCCATTGCACCACATGATTTGTCCTTGTCTATTCTGGTGCATAAAGTACTTCTTTTTTGAAATTTTTCTGTCACCCTTGTTCTTATATATTCAATAGCTTTGTTCCCTTCTAGCCTAGCACCTTGGGCTGCAGTTATAAAACTCTACTCTAGGCTCGTCTCATTTCTTAGGGAGTTTAGATGATTCCAAAATCTTTTTTCTAGCTTCAACTGATGCCAGCACCACCTAGTGTAGATCAGTCATATGTTAGAAGCCGAAAGGGAATGATTGCGTGTGGCTGATTTTTCTGGTAAACTGTACTTGACCATCAGCTCGAATAAATTCACTTGGCAGCCGCGTTCTCGTCCCGTTTCGCTCTTGGCTGCGTTTTCAAGCGCTTCCATAAAATTTGAAGGCGTATGCTTAGCTCGGCAATGAAAGATTGCGTGTGATACCTTACATTCGCCTTTCAAGCGGAGAGTCAGAAAGCAGCCGTATTTCGCTAGAAATATCGTTAACGGAGGTTTATTTTGATGTTTTCTTGGCAGCTTGTGCCGGTTATTTTCGCTTGCTGTCATGTGAAATTGACATGCGAAGTGTCCCGTAGCCAATGTAGCGTACGCTTCTGGGCACCCTGTCGCGGTTAAAGCAATGAATGTGAATAAAAAAGCTCGTGCGATGCTTTTGTGACCTCTTTATGCAACACAAGACAATAATAAATTTGGCATGTTGTAAACGAACAGCTTTTAAACTTTTAATCACAATTTATATGTATGCCTGCGATAGTTTTTCATCTCGCGAAAATGAAACTTTCTCGCCAATATATGGTTGCAGCTTTCGCGACACAACGGCGCGATAAAGAATGTTTGTCGCTGCTGCTCGCCGCTATCGCTCAAAAGTTGCCTACATGCGGTTGGGCTTTTAGAGCGAGTAAATGCCGCGACAGACTCCGACTACGAGAACGCTAGAAGTGCGTCGCACATACACCACCTGCAGAAAATTTGGTAGAAGTGGTTGCACATAGCGGCCACTTTTCGAATGGGTGACACACGCTATGGTCCGGGCAGATCTGTGGCGGAGAAGGCCGTTTCACTGGTCATGCATAGAGAAATATACTATATGAAGAGTGGCCATAGAGCTTTTCGCGGCCAAGCAAGGAAGGGTCTGACTAACCTCTAGATGCCGTACCCATTTTCGCTTTTACTTCTTTGTAACAAATGTGGATGCGAGCAGCTCCTCAGGAGGACAATGAATACCCACGTTTCACATAAATTTTTCGCAAAGAAGAAACTTTATTAGTTTCTGCAATTGTTTGTATCCACCCTACAGCATGTACCGCTGAGGAAAATGATGCCCTACAATAGAAAACAGTAAAGTATGACTAGGAAATGTCTTTTTGCATTTTTTGCACAAAGGCACATTCATGTGATTTAGAGGGACTGTACATGGATTCCTTTTGCGGAAGAATAAGTGTGTAGCCTATTGGTAAAGACACTCGCCTTCAAAGCAGGACGGTATGGGTTCAAAGCCCAGCTTCAAAAAGACATTTTTTATTTTATTTATGCTGAAGTCATTATCAGATCTCACCAACCACTCGTGGCGCTGATAGCAGCGCAATAGCTGAGGCACAGGGCCCTACGGGAATATCCGCTCTTTATGTAAGTATGTTTCTCTACAGCGCATGCCTCAGTGTTAACGCAGTTTTAACCTTTGATTTACCACGTGGATGGCTATGTCCTGCTCACATGAATTGTACAAGACTTTTTTTAGCTTGGGAACAAAGCATGCAAGTTTATGACTGATGCTTACCACAAAGTAGGTGTAGTAAATCATCTCGACAAGACCGATTGCAGTGTGCCATCCGAAGCCAGCCATTAGTACAGACAGTGGGTAGTCGACGTCAAAGAGCGGCCACAGCTGATTTGAAAGAGGCACGTATATCTCTCGAGCCGCGAGCAGTCGGTAGGCACGCACTTCGGATAACTGTGGCACGTAGACGTAGCTGGTGTTTGGCCTTCGAATTGATCGCCGTAATAAAATTGACTTGTACTTTTCTAGCTCTTCGTACATCTGAACGAATGTTCCGCGCACGCTTGGCATGGACAGGTAGATCCGCTCGAGCACGTCCCATCCGAGTGACATGTTGTAAACGTTCAGCGATAGTGTGTCGATGAAGTCGGACATGTGCTCGGCCACGTCAGCGTCGTAATGGGCTACCATGGTGAGCAAAATAGAGCGCAGCGACGCGTACACTTCGAACGCGACCTTCTTGGCGATCCGAGTGACGGTGTCCTGTCTGGCTTTCCAAAAAGCGAGCGTCATTGTGTTCTGCACGAGGCTCGAGCATCGTTGGCGAACAAAGTCTCTTTCTTGCTCCTGGGCACCCACGTCGGTCATCAGCGAGCGTGTAAGGTATGGTGACGTGTAAGGCGCCAGGTACCAGACAAGGTAGGCACCGGCGTATGACTTGAAGGCAGCAGCCTTGTTCGGATCGACCAGGTGTTGCTGCCGAAAGCGGATAAACACGGCACGCTGCATGCACACCATTTCGTCGTCAGGCCACTGCTGGGATTCATCCGGCAAATGACGGTTCACGGCAACTCGCAACGTTACGTCACTGAAGTTCATGAACTCCGGCTGGTTCACCTCAAAGCTGTATTTCAGGGCCATCTCGAGCTCCCTGCGGTTTGTTTGCAGAACCAGATGAAGTACTACATTCTTCTACGTTGTATACAACGATATATAATCAGCGTCTGTTCGGAATACTTGGTAAAGTAACTATTCTCGCGTGGCTGAGACAAGGAAAGGCGGTAGGCTCAAACAATAAATAAATATTGGGCGATCTTGTGCCTGTGAGAAAAAAGATGAATACAAGCTGTACACTGAAAGCAGTAATCACAGTCATTGGTAATATGCTCTTTGGTGAAATGTTGGTGCATTCATTTGAACCATTTTGAACCTTCCAACGCTGTCGCTAGAGTAGCGCTAGCTCTAGGGTAAATCCGCTTACTCTCGTTCGGCCCGTGCTTTTAGCTTAAAAGTATGGAGCAATCTTCAAGCACTCAAGCATTTAAGTGCAGCCTGCAGCAGCTGTTGGAAAGAGTTTTTCATGCGTAGATCTCCGTCGACGTAAAATAGGTTGAATAAGCACGCATAAACTTATCAGTTATAAGCTCTTGCCGTACGTTTTCCGTATGAGGCAAGGATACCTCGAAGTACAGCCGCGATAACCGACGAAATTTATGGAAGCGAAGTGCAGCAACTGCTTTTCATGTAGACTACGTACACTTTTCCTACTTGAATTACGTACGTGTGCTTTCTGACAAGGTCTAAACATGTACCGTTTGTTTGGGAGAATACCGCATGTGTAAGAACGCGTCGCACGCACAAGCAATCTGAACAAGATAAGCATGGATTGTGGAGCTACTCACAAATGAGTGTGAAGTAGGTGCCGTATCATGCTATCGTAGGACTGGCCTTTTCCGCCAACGTTTTCGGCACACCGTCGCAGGAAGTTGGCTATCTTCTTGTGCCTCGCCATGGAGCGCACATGCTGGAACCAAATGCTGGTAGTCCGGTCCAGTATGACATACACAGCGTTCTGTCGGTTCTTGCGGGGATGACGGCCCACTGCGAAGGCCCAAAGTAGTGGCAGACTGTACTCGAGCGAGGAGCCTACGAGAGTGTCCAGCATCTCGAGCTCTGTTGTCGGCGTCGTCATCGGCCACGGCAGATCCAGCTCTTTTAGGATGTTAATGAGCGACTTCTCGTCGTTCTCCTGTGCAAGCCAGCGCGGTGGAATCAATTCTTTTACCTGTTATATACGTGTTGTAGCTACGCTCTAAAATCACTTCAAAATGAGAAAAAAGCTTACACGAAGATGGAATTTGTTCATTTTTTTATATGCTTGCATACTGCAGCCGCAAAAGGCTATGGCCGGAGTGTGAGGAAAAAACATAAAACTAACCTTCATGAGAGGTTCTTTTAAATTCGTTAATCGTAAAAAGAGACACTTCCGACCAACAATCACGCTTTCAATTCTCAAGGTAGAAAAGCCATAAATAATCATGTCAATGCCAGTGGAAAGGCGTGCATTGGGAATGGCACCGACAACCGCCAAGAACATGAAACCAGATGACTTCACTCATAAAAATATTGTCTGTCGCGATGACTCAAATCAATCTGTGTGTGTGTGTGTGCGTGCGTGCGCGTGCGTGCGTGTGTGTGCGTGTGCGTGTGTGTGTGTGTGTGTTTGTGTGTGTGTCTTGAATTTATATATTTTCGTTTATTCTTGGAAAGTCAGGATAAAATACCTTTCGTGCTATATTGAAAATACGTTAACAGTACACAGTACCCGAAAATGTTTGCTTAAGAAAAACTTAATCTTGCAACACCAGATGTAAAAAAAGGCTTATAAAACATTCTTGCGACCAGTTTTAGAGTACGCTAGCAATACATGGTTACCGTACCAGTAAGTCTTGAGTGCTAAATTTGAAAGAATTCAAAAGATAGTGGTCCGTTTCATATGAGGTAAATACCTACGCACACCTTTCAGTACGGCTTTGTTAACTTCTGTGAGCTTGAGCCTCTCCAATTTCGCGGGCGCAAATATCGTCTGAAGTTACTCTGAAGTACAGGTTGCCTTGGTATCAGTTGTAGCAGACAAAGGCGGTGATTCTGCGTAAAGAGGAACCAGCGAAAAAGGCTCGCTCTCAGCGAAGCAGCTCACAGCAGTGCCCTTGAGCAAAATCACTGGCGAAGAAGCTGGGTTCAAGGCGGTGACCAATGCCTTACCGTCGTTAAACCGCACAAGGGCGGGTGCAATGGTAAGCCCTGCAGGTTCGGAGCGAACTGATGTAGCAATGAACACGTCATCGTTAACTATAGTACGCGAAGTGATCGTGATAATTCGTTCACCTCCTCGTGAAATGAAACAATCCGCGGCAGCAACGAAACAGAAGCTGTATGGATCGACATTAGATGAACTCTCAGTAGCTGGCATATGAATTACTCGCTGACGACACGATATGAAAGCTGATGCCGAAGAAAAGAACTCCCATCCTAAAATGACTGTGAATTGTCGTTTTTGAGATCATAAGTTTTTAGCGCATGGCAATAGAGGGTTTTTCATATGTTTGTCTGTTGTATTCGAATTTCGTGAGGATATATATGTACACGCCTCGAAATAAAATTTTTTGGAAGTAAAAGTGCTCCCTTCTGTCCCTTCCCTTGTCATATGATTCTAAACGCGCTACGTGGATTAATTATGTCTTACCAACATGCCCAACTTTATACTCTAGTTGACTGTGTGAGTGCACAAAGGAAGTGCAAGAAACTGAATTTGGTGAAGGATGCCATCTATAAAAACGCGGACTGTACAAACACTTGAAGGCTCAATAAGGGACTCCATCAGCGCAACAAATAGGAGCGCCATCGTATGGCGTCCTAACTTTTTTCAAGCGGGCAAAAAAGTCTGCACGAATTACGGAAAGAGATGCGCCTGTGTCTATTAGTGCCTATGTCTGTATACCTTCAACATACGCCAATAAAACATTTGATGGGCGGGCTAGAGAAGTTTGACGCAGTTCGAAAGATGCAGCTTTCCCTCCCGAAGCTGCAGTGTTTAGTTTTCCAGTTGGCTGTCGGGAATCAAAGTAGAAGGTCGAAGAGGAGAGGAGGAACACCGCATCGGTAAAGGGGAGTGACGACGTGAGATGCGGGAACTGCCAACTGAGGCAAAGTTCTGCGTAGACGACGACCGGCATGTGCGGTTCTGATACAGTCGGCGATAAGGTGGTTCAGTTGGGTAGAGGTCGTCCCGTTCATAGTCACCGTAGCTTCGTGTTTCGTCTTGTTAACGGCGTCGGCAAAACCTTGAATTATGACCACGGATGCCACAATAAAACCAAGTCGGTCGTGTAGTGCGCCAGGTGTTGTAAGGCTGGAAAGATGGTCGCGGTGCGAGCGAGTTGAGCGAACCATGCACAACGTGTGCTGGTAGCTTCATTGGGCTTTTCTGGGGAGCAGGTGTCCTAGCAGCAACGTGAAAATAAGTTGGCATGGCATGGCCACAGGATATGAACTGGGAACAGGTGTGACAGTCATCGAGGCCAGGCTTTGGTGGGGCGCAGGCGTCGTTGCAGCAACGTGAGCATAACTTGGCATGGGCACGGGATGTGAGCTCGGAACTGGTGTGCCTGTGATAAAGGCCAGTTACTCCCTCACGACGTCGCGTAAACTAGTAGCAGGTGGCGTCATTTGAATATCATGGTGGCGAGGTGAAGGCTGTGCATGAAGTTCCTCGCGGATGATAGAGTGCATCAATGCACGCAGCTCTGTTGTGTCATGATTCGAGCTGAGATCAGGCATATCAGGTTGCACCCGGGTGGTTTGAAGCTCCTCGAGGCGCTGACAGGTAGCTACAACATCGACTACGGTCTGGGGATTCTGCACCACAAGCGCAATAAAAGCGACAGTCGCAATGCCTTTTAGCAGGTGGCGCACACGGTCATTTTCCGCCATATGGTTGTCGATGCGGCGGCAAAGGGCGAGAACATCTTCAATGTAAGAAGTGTAAGTCTTGCCGAGGCGTTGAACACGTGCACCAAGCCTTTTCTTGGCGATATCTGAGCGCACCGACAGGTTGGCGAAAATGTGGTGAAGCTGAGGCGGCAAGGCGGGCCATGTCAAAAAATCTGTTGTGTGGTTTAAAAACCACGTTTTTGCGACGCCGCTCAAATAGAATGCAACGTGGGTGAGTTTCGCAGTATCATCCCAGTTGTTGATGGCACTCACGCAATCATACTCCTTGAGCCAGTCTTCCACGTCCTCACCCGGAAGCCCTGCGAACAGCGGAGGATTCTTTTGAGGGATGGTGACCAGGTGAGAAGGGTTTCTTGGTGGTGGAATTGGTGGCGAAGCTGCTGCGCTGGGCTCGTCGGCTTGCGACATTACCGAACCCAGGTCGTTTAAGCGGCGGCCTGAAAGGCGCTCCAGGGATGTGTTCTAGAAGACGCTGGGCTTGTCCGAGAGCGCGAGAGGCCACAGGAATCGGGCAGCACTCTCCACCACTTGTAAGATGACGTCCAGTACCCTCAAGACCCTTCTTTATTGTCTCGAGTATGTGCCCCACAACTGGAGTGGTGATGATGAGTATGTACAGATGAAAAAATTGAAAAAGTAATGTTGCTTACAATATATATATATATATATATCTATAGACGTTGCGAGGAAGGAAGCGCACTGGCTCCGTAGTAACAACGGAAGCAAAAAGGCACGACTAACGAGGAAACACTTTTATTAATCACATACGTTTCGGCTGGTGGGCCAGCCTTCGTCAGTGTGACATTTAATGCAGCTTTCGTAGCCATTATATACACTTTTAAAATGTTTAGGGACATGCGCAATAGCAATGGGAGATGATTCGACATGATTATACAAAAAGGCAAAATACATTTAGTGTGAAGATGCAATTCGTAAAGCAACATGAACACAGTGGTCACCTCTTATCGTTATAGCGACATCAGTACAAGTGAAAGAGATTTTAAATATAAATAAGGCGCATGGTGTGGAAAGCGTTATGATAACCATGCGTGCAGATTGAAGCACATGAACGAGCGGTGTACATACTATAGATAAACAGGTAAACTGAGTTTGCTGAGCTGGGAACAAGGATGGTTCTGCCGAAAACAAAAATAAGAAGTAAAATGAGAGAGCTGAGACGCGCGCGGAGGTGAGCGGTCGCATGTGACTTTGGCTCCTGCAAATTTTCCTCTTGTGGCTAACTGATCACTCCAAACGCCCCGAATACTTGACTGGACCTATATGTGAGTGTTACCGACGCTTCCTGTGATACTTTTTCCATACTAAGACGTTTTTTTTACGCAAGCCGCAGCCCTTTTAGGGCTGTCGGCTAGCAGTATCGCTGCTAGGCCTACCTCTCCCTAGCATGAGCGCTGGAACAGGGCGCGACGCAGCCGGCGTCGATGGTGCGCGTTCCTGGCGCGCGATCCACGAGAGCCTCTCAAGACAACGCCAGCATCCTTCGTCACCACCAAGCCATGCAGTGGCTCAGGAGCGCCAATCAAGAGCAGCACCGAAGCCCCCACCACTGCCGCGCAGTGATTACAAAATCATATTAAGAGTCCGTGGAGGTTTAAACTGTGCTGTGATACATCCATGCGTCCTCAGACAAATAATCCTCAAGGCGGCGGGTCTCCCAATCTCTGACCGCACCAGTTCTGACCAAATACGCGTCAACTCCATCAACCATACCGTTCTGATTAGCACACCAGACCTGGATCGTGCCGACCTCTACCATGGCATACGGCTCCTGAACTTCAACGGCACCCCTCATGAAGTCGCCACCCATGTCGCTGATCCCGTCGATACCTGCAGAGGAACCGTTCTCCTGCCTTCCGATTACTCGGAAGACGAAATCATCTCGACCCTCCGCCGATGCAACCCAAAGCTGACTATCGGAGGTGCACGACGCCTGGGCAGCACTGAAACCATTCTAATCATATTCCAAGGCAAAATCGTTCCTTACTACGTCCACTACGAAGGCTGTGCACTTCGATGCCGTCCCTTCAGGCAAAAGGTTGAAGCCTGCACACGGTGCCGTCAGATTGGTCATCGCCAAGACGTCTGCACCAACACCAGTGACACACTTTGTCCCAAATGTGGACTAAAAGATGCACCTATGGACCACGAGTGTGACCATGTTTGTGTTGTGTGCAATGGAAACCATGAAACAGGTTCATCGCTGTGTAGACAACGATTTAAGCCGCGCCCTACACGGTCCATGGAAAAGCAAGACCCACCCATCCACCGATCTCCTAGTCGCGAACAAACTCACGGTTCAAGCCAGCGGAAAAGTCGAAGCAAAAGCAAGGAACGCGGGCGGAAAAGTCGAAGCAAAAGCAAGGAACGCGGGCGACGCTCCAGTGCCAGCAAAAGTAAAGATCGCGGTCGTCGCTCCGATTCAACGACGCAAGACGACGCCTGGCCAGCCCTATCACCAAGCCCTGCTCTCACCAACTCTTCGGTCAACTCACACCAGGTAGGCTGGGCTAAGTCAGCCTCTTCTAGCTGCTCCTCAAATCACACCAGTAACAACGACTCCACCCTCTTTAAAGAAAATGCAACCCTAAAAGCTGAAATTCAAAGGCTTAAATTACAACTTGAGTCTTTTCACTTATCCGCTACTACCACTCAAATTGATTCTCGTCCTCCTTCCGCATCAACCACCCAAGCCCCTCCCTCTCATTCCGCCTCTTCCATGTGCCATTCATCAGCCCCACCTGAACCCTCTGCACAGTTGCCCATGGACACTAGCCCCTGTGCTCAACGCGAACCACTTCTCTCCCTCCCCCCAGCAAACGTAAAACTCCGAGCACTCCACGATCAGAAGAGTCCCTGGAGGAGACAGTTTTAAATTATAATGACAGAATAACCGCATTAGAAACTAAATTTCATAATATACTCACCGCAGTTGAAAAACTCAGTGCAGATTACGCAGCCAAACATGAAGCACTCGACAAATTTATGGACCTTGTGCAAGCTCATATCCAACAAACTACAAGTTGGATAGCTGAAGTTAGTGCCCATAATCCTAGCATAGCACCACTTTCCACCTCAGCACCAGCTTCGCTTAACAATGGCCAATAACCCGACTCGCTCCGAGCTTCAGGTTTGGCAATGGAACTGTAGGGGTTCCGTAAAAGAAAGCACATCTGCAACAGTTCCTTGCCTCCCGTTCTAATCTACCCGAAGTCATTGCCCTCCAAGAAACTCACGGGCCAGTCAGCTTCCCAGGATATAATGTCCACCAAACTAAAAAGCTGTCCCGGCCTGATACGGCAATTCTTACTCAAAAACACCTCACTGCAAATCACTCCCACTTCGACGGCGTCGATATAGAGCATGATTTTTTGGAGATTATCCCTCATAAGAATAACACATCTGCTCTTTACCTTCTGAATGTCTACAGCCGCCCTCGAGACAAACATCACCGCTTTGACTCCCTTTTTACTCAAGCCATTTCCGCTGCCAAAGACCATCCCCTTTTAATTCTTGGGGATTTCAATGCACCCAACCTGTTGTGGGGTCACACTGTTTCTACTCCTAAGGGCAGAGCCCTGTGGATACACATACAAGACCACAGACTCACGCTACATAATGACGTCGATGCACCAACCAGGCTAGGAAACAGCGTATCGAGAGATACCTCTCCCGATCTTACCCTTACACACAGAATTCAGCACGTTACATGGAGCAACTTGCAAGTTAATCTCGGTAGTGATCACTACATCATTACTACTACAGTACATTTCAAGCACAAACCCTTCGCACCTAAGCCAATCAGTCACACCAATTGGGACAAATTTCGAGAGGCCCGCCAGATATCAGCTCCCAGAAACATCCAAGACATCTCAGAATGGGTGAAGCAACTTCACTCAGATGCTGGGGTGCATACTACAACTTTGCCCCCCGAAACCCCCCTCACCACGGTTGATGCCAAGCTTTTACATATGTGGGAAGCCAAACAGTCTCTCTTGAAGAGATGGAAAAAAGGACGGCACAACCGAAAGCTAAAACTCCGAATAGCCAAGCTTGACCTGCAGATCCAGGAGTACGCCACACAACTGGCCTGCCAGCAATGGGGCCAGGTGTGTGACAGCATGCAAGGAAACCTTGACAGCAAACGCACATGGCAACTACTGCGCCACCTCTTAGACCCTACCACATCACGCACACATCAAAACCAGAGCATAAAGAAACTTGTATATGCTCACAAAAACGATCTAAACGGACTCTTCGACGACCTCCGCGATAAACATCTGCCTCCTGCTCAGAAGTATAACACACCAAAGTACACTGGAAAGCCCAACGAGTTATTGAGCGCCGCTATCACGGAAGCAGAGGTTCGGCATGCTATGGCCACTCTGCGCACAACGTCAGCACCAGGCCCAGACCACATTACCAACAAAGTACTTCGCAATCTGGACGACAACTCCGTCACGGCAATCACAGATTATTTCAATCACTGCTTTGACACTGGCACCCTTCCAAGTTCCTGGAAGGATGCCAGGGTAATTTTCATTCCAAAGCAAAACAAACCAGTGAACACTTCCAATCTCAGGCCTATTTCACTAACCTCTTGTCTTGGTAAAACGCTTGAACACGTTATACTCAACCGTCTGAATAAATACATGGAAGACAACAATGTTTATCCACCAGAAATGGTGGGTTTTCGAAAATCTCTGTCATGTCAAGATGTCATGCTTCGACTGAAGCATGATATCATTACACCCAACAGCAGCCTAGATACGCAAGCAATCTTGAGTCTGGACATCCATGGAAGCTTTCAACAACGTTGCTCATTCCGCCATCCTCCGCGAGCTTAATCTCATAGGGGTTGGCGCAAAGACATATAACTATATAGCTACTTTTTTAGCCAACCGTACCGCAACCATACACATAGGCGCAGATCAATCTCAGTCTTACGCTTTGGGAAGTTACGGCACGCCCCAAGGGTCTGTGCTGTCACCGTTTCTTTTTAATGTCTCTATGATGCCGTTGGCGCAAGCATTGAGATCTATCCCTGACCTCAAGTTTTCACTCTACGCCGACGACATCACTCTTTGGATGACTGGCGGCTCCGATGGAGAGATTCAAGACACCCTGCAAGCTGCGGCAAATACGGTTGTGGCACTTACAGGGTCTATGAATCTTTCATGTTCCCCACAGAAATCTCAGCTACTTCTCCTACCATCTCACAGAGGGGGCGTAAAACACATATCCAATATACAGGTAATTCTAGATGACGTACCAGTTACTCGAGTGGATAGGATCCGCGTGCTCGGTTTACACATTCAAAGCAATCGGCTCAACACATACACACTAAAGACACTTCACACCACCGTTGATCATACCTTGCGACTTTTGGGTCGGGTCAGTAATAAACATGGCGGACTAAAGGAGGCCGAACTCCTCCGCTTGGTCCAAGCCTTCGTTATCAGTAAAATAACTTTTACAACGCCTTACCTACACTTTCTTAAATCAGAATCCGACCAGATAGACATCCTTTTACGCAAAGCGTATAAGTTCGCTTTAGGGGTGCCTATACGGACCTCCACTGAAAGGCTTATGCGTACTGGCACCTTCAACACCCTTGCTGAACTAGGAGAAGCCCATATTGCATCTCAGTATAACAGACTTTCTAACACCGTGACAGGCCGACACATTCTACAAACCCTTTCTGTCACTCCGGCATCCATCACTAAGGTCAAGTACACCATTCCACACCACATACACGAGAACCTATACATTCCACCACTTCCAAAAAACATGCACCCTGAGCACCAGAAACAGCGCAGGATGCAGCGCGCGAGGGCCCTCAAAAAACAATTCTCCTCCTCCAATGATGTGCTCTATGTTGACGCCGCCGATTACGGTAACAGGCATCATTATGCAATATCGGTAATCAACTCTCACGGCCAGGTCGCTGCGGCCGCCTCCGTTCTTGCTTCTTCTTCGGAGGAAGCGGAAGAGGCGGCCATAGCCCTGGCCCTGACAATACCTAGTTCATCCGTTATAATCAGTGACTCCAAAACAGCTATATATAATTTCGGAGCGGGCAGGGTTTCTAGGCCAGCCCTTTCCCTACTTTTGCATCATCCCCTTGATCGACTTGTAGCACTAATCTGGACTCCCGCGCATGCGGGCCTTGCCGGAAACGAGGCGGCTCATGCGAGTGCCCGAGGATTCACAGTCCGGGCACACGCATCCGATGTGTCGCAATTCGCTACGGATGAGGCGCCATTTACAGCGCGGGATCGCCTTATTTCATTCCACGATATTTGCACACACTACCGTTTAGAGCGATTAACCTTCCCGCCACTCACGCGCAAATCTTCACGCAGGTGCGAAATTCTGTGGCGACAGCTGCAGACTCGCACCTTTCTTTCGCCTTACCTCCTACACCGCATTCATCCATCCTGTTACCCTTCCCCCTCATGTAAATTTTGTGCCTCTTCCACAGCAGACTTGAACCACATCATGTGGCGCTGCCCTAAGCACCCTCTTCCCCCATTCCTGAAACGCCTAATTTCTAGTGAGGAGCAGTGGGAGGCTGCCTTGCGCAGCTCGAGGCCCGCTATCCAGGAGGCCATCCTGGAGTGGGCTGAGAGGGTAGAGGAGGACTACTTCAAGTAGTTCATCCCCACCACACCCTTTCCTGTTGCCCCCTTCCCTTTAACAAGGGATAAATAAAGTTGTTCATTCATTCATTCAAGAAGTAAAATAACAGAAATTGAACTAGAAATCTCGGAATGGTATGAGACACCTTAAGTGGTGCAAGGTAGATTAGCGAGTGTGCCTGCGTGTTCGTTTATTCCAGATTTTAGTGTACCAAACTTGTAGATTAGAAACGACTCGCGCATTTCCCGCTCATGATGTGAGCGGAAACCTGATTCCAGTACCGTTGCTTTAATATTGTTGAAAGAATGACCAGGTATTGCTAGATGTTTCGATAGAGGCAGATTTGGAAGGGTTTTGACATGCGACTTATGATTATTAAACCGAGTTCTAAACGGTGTTTCTGTATGGCCAATATATTGTAGATTACAGATATCGCATTCGAGCATGTATACTACGTTGGAACTGTCACAAGTTAGATTGCCCCTGATTGTTAACTGAAAGCCAGTGGATGAACTGGTGACAGTTTGCGTAGTTACCATGTGCGCACACACCCTGCACCGCGACTTCCTACAAGGAGCGCAGCCATTTTGTTTACGGTCAGCGAGCTTAGACGATGAAAGAATATCACGGAGGTTACGTGCACGTCTGTACACCACTCTCGGTGGCTCTGCGAATACATTTTTAAGGCGCTGGCTTTGAGTTAATATGTTATGGTGTCGCTTCAAAATCGCGGTGACGTTTGGAGCTGACGTTGAATGGGTGAGCACAAGGTTAACCTGGGATGTACACGACGCCTTGGGGTCAGCGTTGAGCAGGTCAGTTCAGTTCAGTTTGTCAGCGCGTTTTATGGCGTCATCAATTATTCCCCGTGGATATTTACGTTGAATGAGCGAACGTTTCAGATCCTGGCAATTCGAAAGGAAATCTTCGTGGCTTGAACATATTCTTTTAAACCTATGAGCTTGGCTGTACGGTATCCCTGTTTTGCAATGTCGGACGTGACTGCTATGGAAATGGAGGAGTTGATGCCTATCAGTCGGTTTGCGAAAGAGATTTGTGAAGAGCCGTCCTTCGCTAGCTGTGACGGTAACGTCAAGAAAGTTTATTGTTGTTGATGAGTAATTATGGGTGAAAGTAATGGCGGGGTGGGCATTGTTGAAATTCCTAATGAAGCTTAAGAGACTTGCTTCGCCATGTGGCCAAATCATGAAGATGTCATCGATGAAGCGTTTGTAGAAGCATGGCTTCAAAGGTGAACTCTCCAAGAAGTTAGTTTCCAACAGGCCCATGAAGATATTGGCGTAGTTAGGACCTACTCTAGTGCCCATAGATGTCCCGTTTGTTTGAACGTAGTGCAAGTTATTAAATTCGAAGTTGTTTAGTTCTAAGATGAGCTTCATGAGAGTACCAATGGTTTCACCATCAACTGGCTTGTCAAAGCAACAATCATCGTAAGCCTTGATGAGAGCGCAAATGCCATCGTTGTGTGGAATGTTTGTGTACAAGGACGAGACGTCAAGTGTTACCAGAAAGCTATCGTCAGGAACACCTATGTCTAAAATATCTTTCAAGAAGTGATTTGTGTCCTTTATAAATGACGAGAAAGTAGGTGGGATTCTGTTTATGAGGCTATCGACAAACCTGGATAAGTATTCAGTTACTGTTCCTATGCCAGAGATTATAGGGCGTCCGGGGTTATTTTCTTTATGTATCTTGGGCAGAAGATAAAATCTACCTGCAACAGGGCTGAGTGGGACGAGTGACCGGGCTATCGTTTTATCGATCTTTTCATTTTTTACAAGTTGTGCGAGTGCGTCCTGCAATTCGACCTTGTAGTCGTTTGTAGGATCGGTAGGGAGTGGTCTGTAGAAGTTTCGATCTGAGAGCTGCCTCTCAGCTTCACTTATATAGTCACATTGATTAAGAATGACAATAGCGCCACCTTTTTCTGCCGGCTTGATTATGATGTCGGGGTTATTTGCTAGCTCTTCGAGTGCCCTTTTTTCATTTGTTGATAGGTTATGTCGATCGGGAGCACGAGTTTTGTAAGAATCTATGACATCTTGTTGTACAGCCTTAATATATAGGTCTAAGCACCTATCACGTTGCGGTGGTGGGGTCCAGTATCTCTGCTGAGGCAGTAGCAGCCCGCTTCTGTGGTCACTAGAGTGATCGTAAAAATATTCTTTAAGGCGCATGTTTCGGGCAAAGTTGTGAAGGTCCTTAATGAGCTGAAACTCATTGAACCCACCGTTTGCTGGACAAAAACTAAGGCCCTTCGATAAACAACCTATCTGCGCGACTGAAAGCTTTGCTGAGGAAAGATTGATTACATTGTCTGGCAATGCTCTTTTATCGGCTGGATTTGCTCGAATATCATGGCTTGAGGAGGGGAGCATGTTGTCACGCATGTATTTCTTTTGTTTCATTGCACTTAGTTTCGCAACCTTATTTTGCTGGTAAGCTACCAATTGATCAGACTCCGGTGCAGATATCTGCGAAAGCAGAATCCTTTCTTTCTGAAACAGTTGTTTAGCGCGTGATTTGTTATGGTCTATAACAATACGCGTCAAATTTAGCGAAGCACTTTGTAAAACTTGTTGCCATCTCGCCTTGTGGTGAGAGGACAGCTCGGAAGTAGCTGCGTTTAGTCGCAGTTGTAACCCTTTGGGCACTTTGGACGAAGTTAGGTATGTTGATAACGTTGACGCGTGAAGCTCAGCGCGAATCCTTTTGTCTACTAGTTTTCTAGCTTGCAAAAATGTCTCAGAATGTGTACAAAAGGTAGCTTTACCAGTCAAAGGTGCAGGAAGTCACTTGGACACTGTGTCCCGGTCAGCATTTCTCCTCGATGGGTAGCGACGGCCAAGGTTCGGAGAAGTCTGCGTCGCACATTCGTTGACGACATAAGTGTTCCGAGGGGAGCACATCGCGTCGGCATCACGTGAAGCGTTTATCAGTGGGGACTGGCTTGTAGAAATGTCCAATGTCCGTGTCGGGTACTGCGAAGTCTCACTGGACGTGAAGTCGCGCCATGGTGAGGATGCGATTCTGGTGTGCTTGAAGCAAAGTTGGCGAAGATGAGCAGCAATAAGGGCAACGCCTTCAAAACTGGGATGCAATCCATCAGCTGCCAAAACACGAAAAGGAGGCAGCCATTCAAAGCCGTGGTCGACGTAGAAGACTTTTCGCGACCGACGGCAGTAGTCTCGAAGTCGGTTGTTGAAGAAGCAGGCTTCCCTATTGCAGCGACGGATAAAATCGTGGTTGCGGCTACCACGGCGGTGGTTGATGCTTCGAGGAGGTATAAGTGTGGCGTAGACTCTAGTTATCTGAGGCAAGACATTTGCGACTTGATCCAGCAATAGCCGATACTGAGTAAAGGCGATATTCGCCTTCCCGAGCGCCATGTCGTTTGTCCCGACGTGGAGCACAAGGGTTTTGGTAGTTGTGGGCACGAGGTCGAGAATTCCTTGTACATCGGTGATTCGTGCCCCGGGCTGTGAAATGAAGGCCGGGGTTCCTTCGCAGGATGGATCGAAGTGTTCATGGACGTACTTCATCTGCGAGTCGCCGATGACGACTATTGACGTTTCTGTTTCGGGGAATTTCCAGAAGATTGGTTTCGACGTAGTCGTTGCAGGGAGCCATAGTGGTTTGGATAGACGTTGCGAGGAAGGAAGCGCACTGGCTCCGTAGTAACAACGGAAGCAAAAAGGCACGACTAACGAGGAAACACTTTTATTAATCACATACGTTTCGGCTGGTGGGCCAGCCTTCGTCAGTGTGACATTTAATGCAGCTTTCGTAGCCATTATATACACTTTTAAAATGTTTAGGGACATGCGCAATAGCAATGGGAGATGATTCGACATGATTATACAAAAAGGCAAAATACATTTAGTGTGAAGATGCAATTCGTAAAGCAACATGAACACAGTGGTCACCTCTTATCGTTATAGCGACATCAGTACAAGTGAAAGAGATTTTAAATATAAATAAGGCGCATGGTGTGGAAAGCGTTATGATAACCATGCGTGCAGATTGAAGCACATGAACGAGCGGTGTACATACTATAGATAAACAGGTAAACTGAGTTTGCTGAGGTGGGAACAAGGATGGTTCTGCCGAAAACAAAAATAAGAAGTAAAATAACAGAAATTGAACTAGAAATCTCGGAATGGTATGAGACACCTTAAGTGGTGCAAGGTACACTGTAAACAAAAGTTAGCCGAAATGGGAGTTTCTCCAGCACATGAGCCCACAAAACTCCCCTGCCCCAATTATTTACTCCCTGGTAGGGAGTGAACTCGGCCCATGTCATCGTAAAACGCCCCCTCCGTAATCACAGAGTTTATGAACGACATGACCTTGTTAAACTCCCCAGGGAGTTTCAGGTCACGTGGTTACAAACTTCCTATAGGAGCTTTAAAAACCCTCTTTGGGCGTGACGTGTGTGTGTGTGTGTGTGTGTGTGTGTGTGTGTGTGTGTGTGTATGTGTCTGTAAGGGCATATGTTTGCATGTCGGTGTGAAACACATGTGATTTGTGTGGCTAACCGTGTAAGCATCTGTCAACAGGCAACGAAATTATAAGTGCAGCGAAGAATAGCAACGACCGGTTGGTATTTACTGGGAACATTTCAATATATTTCGCACCTTAAACCACGCTGCACATCGGTCCGATTCCTCAACGAAACGTCCTGAATGCCACGCTTCAAAGGGCCGAGTAACAAAAAAACTTCGAAGAATAAATTAATGGTAGCAAAAGTAAGCTGTTACGATCGTCAGCGGCTGCTCCTGGAGTTCCACCATCAGAAACTTCGAAGTGGTCTGAAGTAGGCTTCGCTCGACTACGGCAGGCTGGCCGGCAACCGGTCTGAGAGTTGCGCCGGCGACGCGCTCACCCCGTCTCCGCCGATAGTGGCTTCTCGGAGTGTCACCGGTATTTCACCAGCTGTAACATCTAAGTGGTAAGAAGGCCTCGCTATGCCGTCGGTATCAAGCCGGCATCGTATCGAACTCGCACTGTGCGCTGGCCACCGCGGCAAGCGCTACGAGCTAGCACCGACCTACGGCGATGCAAAGAATGTGTTTCACAAAAAATGAAGGCTGCTGGGATGTATAACAGTCTTCTGCGCCTTGCGACCGCAGCTGTCAATGACTAACTACAAGGAGAGCGCCGAACGAGGCGGAGTACGATCGTCAGCGATTGCACCGTAAAACTTCGAAGCGGTTCGAAGTAGGCTTCGCTCGACTACGGCAGGCTGGCCGGCAACCGGTCTGAGAGTTGCGCCGGCGACGCGCTCGCCCCGTCTCCTCCGATAGTGGCTTCTCGGAGTGTCACCGGTATTTCACCGGCTGCAACATCTAAGCGGTAGGAAGGCCTCGCTATGGCGTCGGTATCAAGCCGGCATCGTATCGAGCTCGCACTGCGCACCGGCCGCCGTGGCGAGCTCTGCGAGCTATACATGCAATGCATGCGAGCAACGGAAACAGCGACTGCGAACCGTCTCATTCGTTTAAGCCTATCGCTCCGTAGCTTAAACTGCGTGGATAGCGGACACCTATTTCTGTGCATGGGAAAAACGAGACGTAAACTGCACATCAGCAAGCATTTTGTGATCGCCAGCTGTCAATCATCGAATCACCGTGCCGTACTCGTGAGTGAGGCCTAGTCGTCGAACGCGGTAGCGGCGGTCTACCTCGGTTCATCGCTGGAGCTGCTGAATATGCCTCGTTAATGTGTTCATTCAAGGCCGCGCGCACTTTGTGTATGATTCAGTGCATTTTACGGGTCCACAAACAGCACTGCTGATGCGAATTCAGCCTGTACGACAGAGCGTCAACTGATAAAACTTTTTCGTTATAGTAAAAAAATATTAAATATTAGGCAGGATTAGGATAAAAGGCATGTGTGTTGAACTGCTTACATCAGACCACCACAAGTGCATACTTACGCCGTGCGTATATATTGCTTAATTATTAGAAAAAAAAAAGGCTTTCACCTGGGCTACAGGAGGTCAAAATGTGGTGCCTATATATACTCGGTGACTATATGGTAGGTGTGTACTGCGTGTGGCAAGCTGTGGTGAGTGCGAGTGTTGTGATATTACGTGAACGTTGTGAAAATGTTTGTGTACTGTAATCATTGATGTGCGTATTAAATGTAATGTAATTAAAGGTACGCTTGCGCATGGTACGGCTGCTGACGTAATTTTTTTTTCTCGGTCGATGCAAAAAATTTACTCCCATACTGACCTGAAAAAGTTCCCCTATGGATGTAAATAAAAACCCCCCTGACACCATGCGAAAACCCCCTTCTGATGGGGAGTAAATTTTTTACTCCCAGAGACGGGTTTTTTTAAACTCCCATCTGGGTGTGCGCTAGAGGACAAGGTCATTTACTCCCATTTCGGCTTATTTCTGTTTACAGTGTAGATTAGCGAGTGTGCCTGCGTGTTCGTTTATTCCAGATTTTAGTGTACCAAACTTGTAGATTAGAAACGACTCGCGCATTTCCCGCTCATGATGTGAGCGGAAACCTGATTCCAGTACCGTTGCTTTAATATTGTCGAAAGAATGACCAGGTATTGCTAGATGTTTCGATAGAGGCAGATTTGGAAGGGTTTTGACATGCGACTTATGATTATTAAACCGAGTTCTAAACGGTGTTTCTGTATGGCCAATATATTGTAGATTACAGATATCGCATTCGAGCATGTATACTACGTTGGAACTGTCACAATTTAGATTGCCCCTGATTGTTAACTGAAAGCCAGTGGATGAACTGGTGACAGTTTGCGTAGTTACCATGTGCGCACACACCCTGCACCGCGACTTCCTACAAGGAGCGCAGCCATTTTGTTTACGGTCAGCGAGCTTAGACGATGAAAGAATATCACGGAGGTTACGTGCACGTCTGTACACCACTCTCGGTGGCTCTGCGAATACATTTTTAAGGCGCTGGCTTTGAGTTAATATGTTATGGTGTCGCTTCAAAATCGCGGTGACGTTTGGAGCTGACGTTGAATGGGTGAGCACAAGGTTAACCTGGGATGTACACGACGCCTTGGGGTCAGCGTTGAGCAGGTCAGTTCGGTTCAGTTTGTCAGCGCGTTTTATGGCGTCATCAATTATTCCCCGTGGATATTTACGTTGAATGAGCGAACGTTTCAGATCCTGGCAATTCGAAAGGAAATCTTCGTGGCTGGAACATATTCTTTTAAACCTATGAGCTTGGCTGTACGGTATCCCTGTTTTGCAATGTCGGACGTGACTGCTATGGAAATGGAGGAGTTGATGCCTATCAGTCGGTTTGCGAAAGAGATTTGTGAAGAGCCGTCCTTCGCTAGCTGTGACGGTAACGTCAAGAAAGTTTATTGTTGTTGATGAGTAATTATGGGTGAAAGTAATGGCGGGGTGGGCATTGTTGAAATTCCTAATGAAGCTTAAGAGACTTGCTTCGCCATGTGGCCAAATCATGAAGATGTCATCGATGAAGCGTTTGTAGAAGCATGGCTTCAAAGGTGAACTCTCCAAGAAGTTAGTTTCCAACAGGCCCATGAAGATATTGGCGTAGTTAGGACCTACTCTAGTGCCCATAGATGTCCCGTTTGTTTGAACGTAGTGCAAGTTATTAAATTCGAAGTTGTTTAGTTCTAAGATGAGCTTCATGAGAGTACCAATGGTTTCACCATCAACTGGCTTGTCAAAGCAACAATCATCGTAAGCCTTGATGAGAGCGCAAATGCCATCGTTGTGTGGAATGTTTGTGTACAAGGACGAGACGTCAAGTGTTACCAGAAAGCTATCGTCAGGAACACCTATGTCTAAAATATCTTTCAAATATATATATATATATATATATCTATATATATATATATTGTGAGCGCAACAAGCGAATGACTCTTTATTCTCTTTGTAATCATCATCACCTGTACATCTTCATCTAAGAATATCATCACCGGCGTGATTGAGCTCGAGCCTGGCCGAATAAACCGGTTCCTCACAAGTGGTGGAGGTGCTGGGTATCGATCCCAGTACCTCTCGCCCGTTCTCGCTGGAACTCCGCTCGGGTCGTCGCGTACAACCCCCTGCCATGGCGGCCCAAGAAAACCCTGGCCCATCCAACGTCGCCGTCCTACTGCAGCCACCGCCCCCCGCTCCGCCCAACAACACTCGCCTGCGTGATCCACCTGTGTTTTCCGGTCTCCGAGGCGATGATGTT
The DNA here is from genome assembly GCA_013436015.1 of Rhipicephalus annulatus. NCBI lineage: Eukaryota > Metazoa > Arthropoda > Arachnida > Ixodida > Ixodidae > Rhipicephalus > Rhipicephalus annulatus. The sequence continues at coordinate 421,192 of WOVY01010837.1, forward strand.
GAAGACTGGATCAAGAACTACGACCTCGTCAGCGATTTGAACAGGTGGGACAATCCACACAAGTTGCGCAGCGTCCCATTTTACTTGTCCGATGTTACGAAAACTTGGTTTTGGAACCACCACCCGGATCTTCCCGACTGGGACACTTTCGAGCAGCAAATTCGTCAGGTATTTGGTGCCCCTGCAGTTCGCACTGAGGCAGCAAAGAAGAAACTCGCTCAACGCACGCAGCTGCCGGGGGAATCTTACACCTCTTATATTGAGGATGTCCTTGCACTGTGCAAGCGCGTTAACACCGGCATGTCTCAAAACGACCAAATACGCCACATTATTAAAGGCATTAACACCGTCGCCTTTAACGCCCTCGCCACGCAAAATCCTGCCACCACCCAGGACGTGATAACCATCTGTCAGCGACTTGACGAGCTTCAGTCTCTTCGCCTTTGCTACGATGCCACCGACGTTCCTTTGCCTGCACCCCTCGACTTGCGTACGCTTATTCGCGACATCGTTCGTGAAGAGCTGCACGGGCGCTGCTCTTCCTGTGCTGCGGAAGTTACTTCACCTCCTGAAAAAGATAGCTTGCGAGACCTGATTAAACAAGAGATCGCCTCCGCATCGCGTGCGACGTGTTCCAACAGTCCCTGCGTGCGCCAGACGCGCACGTACGCCGAAGTTGCCGCGCTCTCTGCCGCACCCACCGTTTCTGTGCCTACAACAGCAGACCATACGCCTGTGGCTTCGTTATCACCGCCAGTGCGTGCACCACCTTACTACGCACCTCAGCGCCCACCTCGGCCAACCTGTTACTACTGCGGCTATCGAGGACATATCGCTCGGTTTTGTCGAAGGCGCCAACAAGACGAGCAACGTGGCTACGCTCCCGAAGAACATCGAAGCTTCCGTCCGACCATGAACTACTTACGGCCACCCCCCCCCCGATCGTCCTATTACCGTTCACCGTCACCTACTTACCATACGGACATGCCTGGGAATTCCCGTACGTCTCGCCGCAGGTCGCCTTCGCCAGGTCGCCGTTCAGTGTCGCCTCTACGGCCCGCCTCCCATTCCACGAACGCCCACGCGGAAAACTCCCCGATGCAGTTTTAGGAGGAGAAACTGCATCCCTTGGACAGCTAACAATTCCTCCAGAGCGGCCATCGAATTTGATAGTAGTGTTTGTAGAAGGTGTACGTGTTGAGGCTCTTGTAGACACTGGCGCTGCCGTTTCGATTATTCGTGCTGATTTTTGTTCCCGCCTTCGAAAAGTCACCACACCTTATGGCGGTCCACCTCTACGTGCGGCGACCAACGCTCTCATTCGTCCACTTGAACAGTGTACTGTTCGTGTCTGCATAGAAGGCATTCGTCATCACATTGTTTTCGCGGTATTTCGTGAGTGCACCCAAGCTCTCATTCTTGGGTGGGATTTCTTGTCTTCTGCGTCCGCTTTCATATCATGTGATCAGCGCCTCCTGCATCTAACCGCCACTGACTCTTCTCCGCTTGAACAAGATGGACGCATCCGCCTTGTCACCAAGTCAGATTATGTACTTCGGCCATACATCGAAGAAATTATAAGTGTTAATTGCACCGACATTGTGGATGGCGACGTACTAATTCTCCCTTACGGTCATACCCTACGTAGGGGCATTGTGATCCCACCGGGGCTTATTCGCTTCTTCGATGGGTGTACGTACCTAACCGCCATAAATCAAACGCCCGAGTGTGTACTGCTCCCCTGTGGCTCAACAGTATCTTGCGCGGTCGACAGTGAGCCTGTTGCGATTGTTACTCTTCCGAACAACAACCACAACGATGTTCCGAAGTCGCGATCATTGCCATTCAATGCCTCTGCCACACCTGTGTCGGCGACAATAAGCAATGACTTAACACCTGATCAAACTGAAGATTTGCTCGCCCTGTTAAATAGACACCGTTCTCTATTTGACGTGAACTCACCCACCCTCAGCATGACTACCACCGCTACTCACAGCATCCAGACTGACGGCTCTCGTATTGTACATCGGCGTCCATATCGCGTGTCTCAGGCAGAACGCAAGATCATCGAGGAAAACGTCTCAGACATGCTACGACGCAACATCATACGTCCTTCCTCGAGTCCCTGGTCATTCCCAGTTGTTCTCGTTCAAAAGAAAGATGGGACAGTGCGTTTCTGCGTCGATTACCGTGCGCTAAACAAAATAACGCGCAAGAATGTTTATCCCCTCCCTCGGATCGACGATGCACTGGATTCATTACAGGGCGCAGAGTATTTTTCCAGCCTCGACCTTAGGTCAGGCTACTGGCAGATACCAATGTCGGAGTCTGATAAAGAGAAGACCGCCTTTTCAACGCCAGATGGGTTGTACGAGTTCAATGTGATGCCTTTTGGACTCTGTAATGCGCCTGCCACCTTCGAACGCATGATAGACGGCGTATTGCGTGGTTTGAAATGGAAAACATGCCTGTGTTATCTCGATGACATAGTAGTGTTTTCATCCACGTTCTTGCAGCATCTACAACGTCTTGACGAAGTCCTCACATGCTTTGCAAAAGCCGGTCTACAGCTTAACACCAAGAAATGTACCTTTGCTAGCAAGACAATCAAGGTCCTCGGCCACCTTGTCAGCAAAGAAGGAATTCGGCCCGACCCCGAGAAGCTTGCCGCTGTCCTCGATTTTCCTCGTCCACTACGTCAGAAGGACCTGCGCAGCTTTCTTGGGTTATCTTCTTACTTCCGGCGCTTCATACGTGGTTTCGCGGAACTTGCGTCTCCGCTCCATCAACTCCTCGCAAAGAACGTCCCCTTCGTTTGGTCCGAAGACTGCGAAAGCGCTTTCACGGCATTGAAGCAAGCCCTCACGTCGGATCCGGTACTGTGCCACTTCGATTCCACCGCACCCACCATCCTTCACACCGACGCAAGTAGTCATGGTCTCGGTGCGGTACTCTTGCAGCGTGACAAAAACTCACGCGAACGCGTCGTTGCCTACGCAAGTCGTGCTCTTACCGCTCCAGAAAAGAACTACACTATCACAGAGCAGGAGTGCCTTGCTGTTGTTTGGGCAGTGCAAAGATTCCGACCATATCTTCACCGCCGTCATTTTACCGTCGTGACCGACCATAACGCCCTATGCTGGCTTTCATCGCTGAAAAACTTATCGGGTCGCCTTGGTCTCTGGGCGCTTCGCTTACAGGAGTATGATTTCGATGTCACCTACAGATCTGGGAAGAAGCATCAACCCAGGCAGCACAGAAGGTTGGCCCAATATTGGGGATAGATCGGCATTGCCTGGCCCATGAACGGCCCAGTTTTCACAACGTACCGCCAAGATTGGCTGTGCCAGCCAAATAGAACGGCGACGTTGGACCAGCGTTCACAACGTACCCCCAATATTGGTTCTGCCAGCCAAATAGAACGGCTATGTTGGACCAGCATTAACAACATTCCGCCAATGATGGCTGTGCCAGTCTATTAGATTGGTTATATTGGGCCAGCTTTCAGAGCTTTCCGCCCATATAGGCTGTGCCGGCTGATTAGAACGGACACATCGGGCCAGGTTGTACAAGTAGCAGCCAATATGGGCGGAGCCATCCAATAAGACCGGCATTATTGGCCCGCCGTTTGACCGTTATTGCCGGCGTCAGCTGAAAAGTCAACATCACGATGTCATAATATTAGAATATGAGCCAATTTCTGCGGCTGCTGCTTTTTGGCGCTGTTCTGGCCCCAATTCACGCACCGATTTTTCAAGTTAGAGAGAGAGTAATATATGTGCCGGGCACAATATTAGAACTATCTTTTCGTCATTAGACCATGCCCCGCCACGGCATTCTAGTGGCTAAAGTACTCGGCTGCTGACCCGCAGGTCGCGGGTTCGAATCACGGCTGCGGCGGCTGCATTTCCGATGGAGGCGGAAATGTTGTAGGCCCGTGTGCTCAGATTTGGGTGCACGTTAAAGAACCCCAGGTGGTCGAAATTTCCGGAGCCCTCCACTACGGCGTCTCTCATAATCATATGGTGGTATTGGGACGTTAAACCCCACATATCAATCAATAAATCAATAAACCATGCACAGTTGGTTGAAATGCATAATGGTTGGTTGAAGTTGTGCAAGGTAGACTTTTTAAGTGAGAAAAAATTACCGATCAAGTTTCTCTGTCAGACGTGACGTACGATGCGGTGCTATCCGTACGTATGACGAAGCTGCTGCGGATACCGCTGTCTTACGCGTGCATGTAGACATCGAATATCTGACGCAAATCTTATCGTATCATGTGTCGGGCTAGCTATCTACGCGACCTATTCGAATCTGTTTTGCGTTCACAGCACAGTACGTGTTAACGGCACTTGCTGCTGCTTGACGTGTGGGAAGAGCGGGGGTCGTCAGTTGCGTTATGGTGACTGAATCATACAACATATGCAGTTGCCGTTATGGTGGCTAGTTGCCGTGATCTAACACACAGACGCGCGTGTGCACGCACGCACGCGCTATATTCATGCAACGACCACACGAATTCCCAACAACATCGCAGCGAACGGTTGGTAAGGTGTTGCGGAGTGTGTGGGCGTCGTAGCCAGCTCGTTGCGAACGTGAATTTCGGCGTGGAACGCTTCTTTTTTATGTACTTTTTTTACGTGTGCCCAAAACGGTAGGCTGCGCGATACGAGCAGTACAACACACAAAAAAGAAGAAACGTGAATGCATAGGGCAAATAGTTAATAACAAAAAAAAAACACGCACGCTCACGCCACTGCAGTGGCGTGAGCGTGCGTGTTTTTTTGTTATTAACGAAGCACATGTGCTTCCATGAAACATGACAGCCAAGAATGATGAAGTATTCATTTACATACAAATTACTATGAGTTGCTGAAACTCACGCAAAAGACCATAATTTTCTTCCTTGGATATTGATCGAGTGCCTTAGAATTATGCTATGTGAATTTGACACATCAACAGTGCATTATGATTCCCACCATAAGGGGCCACAATCTTGACAAGTAATAGAAGTACTCTTCCCACCTGTTGTGCACCTAACGTAAAGAGGCCTTGTTTCTCAAGTTAGCAAAATATATATATATATATATATATATGGAGCACATCACCACTGGAAAAATATACCAGGTGTAACCAGAAAAAGGCGCACCTGCAGTTTTAAAGTTTAAAAGAAGCAATGACATGCCAACCATTCAAAATAGAATGCCCGAGAAAGGAGCATCAATCAGTATTACAGCAGCTAAAAGCCTGCTAACAGCTAAAGGTAGTCATGCTGCTCTTCCATTCAAGTATAGTGTACACTGAGAAAAGATACTGAAGATACACCATCAGCAAATGACAAAACCAATACAGACAGAGTTTTTTCTTATAATACAAAAAGTCTTTAGCTGAGGAGGCAAATAAGTCATTGGCACACAATAAGTGCACAAAAAAAAGCTGTCGCACGAGGCTCTCAGTGCTTAGACAACACAGGCAAAAATACAGTAGACTGAAGAAGAGAAAGCCCATAGCAAAAGTTACTATACTCCTGAGTTCTTGCTTTGCGTGCAAATGAAGCTAGCGTGAAGATGAACACTAGATTAAAGCACCACAATCAATATCTGGAAGTCAATGCTTTAGGAATAATACAAAGTACTGAAGAAGCATGCAAAGAGCATTCCTGTGAAGGCAAATATAAAAAAAAGACTTAAAGCTCTGTGGCCCTGAACAAGACAACACCACAACCAATCGGAGAGCCGTTCGGACACACCAGCAGTTCTGGCCAACACTAAAAAGTCACAAAAACATACCTTTAATGCCTTTTTTGCAAGAGAACTTCAAAAGAAATGTGCATACACCAATGCCAGAAGTATCGATAGAAGCTATTACTCGTATTCAGCTCTTCATTGAAACACTGACAGAAGATACTTGTACCTGAATGCTTAATTACTTTGGTACAACTCAAGAGTGCCGACGCCAAGTGGCAAAAAATTATGATGGAAGACTACAATGTGATCAAATGCACACGTCAACCACCAACCAAGGTCCTATGCTAGAGTGAATATCGCAAAAAATCTTGAATGCCTAATGTCACTGGCTCATACTCAGCGTTCTCAATCAAAATCTTGACCTCCCACACAGCATATTATTTCAACAACCTGCCATCTCTCACCATGTCATGAAACAAGCTCGAGTATACACAAACCCTCCTCACCGTTATGTAGTTAGATAGCTCCACTAGTGCTTCACTCTCGGAACACATAGACCAGGGCCGTAACTAGACGGGTAGTGAGGAGGTTCTGAGCCCCTGAAGTATTTTCGTGCTCTGACTTAATTTTCATCAACAATAGCATAATCTGGGCAAGTTGGTTCATCGTGGTTGTGTTCTAGTAACAGTGAGAGAAGTTCAGGAAAAGACAAAAAGGACAGGAAAGAGCGCTGACTGCCAACTAAATTTTATTGAAGGTACTACGCCCACTTTTATACAGAGTACAAGAACAGTGCTCATGCACAACGACACATGTGAGACCATGATAATATAATCTTAACTGAGAAAAGAATACTCTCTCTCCGAATGGATGAGTGAAGGTATACTGATGCACTGATTCATGGCCTTCCTGACAAGAAAAAGCTTTCACAGTCTCTCTTTCATTTCTTGTTCTTGCTTTTTTCAAAAACAGTGTTTTATGAAACATAGAACTGCACTTACATTCTTTACAGTGTATGGCCATGCGACTAGCATAGCCATTCTTAACATTTTAAGCATGCTGTCTTGCTCAAACATTGGGGCACTGCCCAGTTTGTCTTATGTTTAGGTTTCCACATGTCAATAGTATCTCATACACAACATTATATTGGCATTCAGTATACCTATTCTCGTGACGAATGGTGAAATAATGGCTATTCCTGTTGCTTTTTAGTACACACACTTTTGAAAACTTGCAAGGGATGGCAAATAACAAGATAAAATCATATCGGCTCGCTATTTTCTTTATATTGTGAAACACCTTATGTACGTACGGTATAGCATGCAAAGATCTCTGGTCATTCTGTTTTTATTTTGGTCCTGTTTTGTTTAACTTGACTTTCTGCAAGAGGGTTTAGGACACGGGTGTGGTGGTGCTGTTGGGATATCCAGCATCCTTTAGTCTTTTAATCTGGTTTTTAAGGCTTACCTCATCCTTGTGCTCACATGACTTCTGAAGGGTGGCCTCAATGCACGTGGTAGCAATTCCTCTGTGTAAATTGTGTAAATGTGTAATTATGTGTTTTATAATGTACTAAAAAAGATGTCCCAAGAATCAGAATAAGTGACAGTAGTCAAAGTTTTTGTCACTGCCTTTATACAAATACCAGTTTATTTGTTGCCTCCTGCAGTATTTTAGGGCCTCTTATATAGATAGGATGTTTTCTCACTTTTATTACGTTTTTGTATTGATGATGCCATATGCTCAGGAGGTAGAATGTCGTTATGTTCTTTCTGATAACTTCTAGCTTCTGAGCAAAGATAATGTTTCAGAAAAATGAAAAAAGGCTAGCATAATATTAAGACATGGGAAGAAAGCAGAGTTTATCAAAAAATCAATGCATTAGTTGGGAATGAGAAAAAAAGATGGATGACAGGTCAGTAATGTCAATTAATTTATATTAGGACACATGAAATGTAGCAGAGGGTGGCAGGTGATTAGTTCAAATGAGATCGAGAAATTATCAGCCATAATATGAAATTGGCTCATACAGGACAGGGGACATTGATTGGGCTTCCTCCCTGCTGTGGACATAATATAGGCTTAACGCTAACAATGAGCAAAGCCTGTGAAATTAATGCTCCATGAAATGAGCAGTACTGCACAGATTGCTGTGCTAGACTTCCCATTTTGCATGTTTTTACCAGCTTATCCGGCTCGCTGTGCAGACACAAAGCTTCACCAGAAAAACAATGTTATACTTGGTGAGGATAATGCCAGTGAATGCAGTGTTTTATCTACACCTTTCCTTGCTTAAGTCCTCCTCCAAACTATACGATTTTTCTTGGAAATGTTCTGCTTACAGCACACCAACCGATCAAGTGAAACAACTTTATTGTAGTCCTGCAGGACGCGCCCTAGTATGCAATCACCATTCCACTTCACGTTACAACATACAGGTGGTAAAAATATTCTCTGGCAGAGTACAGAAGTGCATGCACTGAGCTAGCTTGTGCAGCGCGGTCTATTCCAGAAAGCTGAACCTATGTTTGGTACAGAATTTTGTAACCACACGATGCTTGTACAGATTATATGTGGCCACACATAGCAACTTCTGAGCTTTTTTTATGAAATGATCTCGCAGTATCTGAAAACATTTGTTTTTTTGTTTACTTCATAGTTCTCAGTGAAATATTTCTCTTGTTCCTCTCATTGAATAATGGCATTTGGTGCAGCTAAGGTGTTCCTAATGCCTCACTATGAGATCAGAAAAACGATTCTCCTTGAAATTGCTTCACAAGCATTTTCTAAGATATTGAATGACACTGCTTGCACATGTACAAACATTTGCTAGTTTTATTGAGGGTTGATGATAAAGGGAATCAGTTGGTGCATCCAAGCCGTACAGAGATTGACTGGCCCTGAAAAGGGCCGTTTAGTTATATATCTTGCAGCTTGTTCCAGGTAGACAGGGCTTCATTCTGTAGAAATGGTAACTCATCACACTGGTTCCCCAGCATGAAGAACATAACTTGATGCTAACACTGACTCAGATGTTCTGAAATGTCATAGAGGGTACATGAAGGCTGGGTACATGAAGGTTGCAGTTATACTAACTGTACAGTCAGCATGCTTGTGTGATATGTGCATAGCTTCATCAAAGTCACGTGTGAGAATTGCGTGAACAGCTGAAAATCTCAATGGCAGCATAGCTTAAGAAGTCTGTCATCCCTTTTTTGCCAGTTTCCAATATGATCCTTCTCTTTTCATGCATCTTCTTTCAATATATCTGGGGTTTTAGTTCCCAAAACCACGATATATTAATGAGAAGCAAATTTTGAACATCTGGTGTTCTTTACCATCTTCACTTGTTTGCAGCGCAACACCAGAAACACAGGACAGGGAAGGAGCAAAAGAGAAAGAAAAGATGGCGCCGACTCCGAAAAAGACGGCACTGACATCCTGACACGCACATGTCGTGATGTAAGCTGCCCAAAGAGTGGCCTCCCATGAGAATAGTGAAGAATTGGGAATAGGATCTACCAGTAAGGGCTTTGTGTGCAATTCACAAACAGTGAAAAAGATCCACCAGGGGTGAACCACATGTACATGGTGCACTCCGGTTGAGAGAGAGCAGAGTAGAACAGATGTGCCAGACAGGAGATTATAAATGGTTTTGTCTGGAGCTGGTGCCAGACCGAGCTCTGATTAAGCGTAAGAGAGTATTGAGCGCCAGGCCAATCTGATCCCATTCCTGTGATGGGGTGCAATGTGATGACAGGTGCGAATTCCATTTTCTTTTTTTTCCATGGGTTTAGGGAAATAATTTTTCAGGGATCGGATGGAAATACCTCCGACATACATACTAACATGCTTATTCTTGGGCGTGTCATGCCTAGCCACCAGATGGGGAGAAAAAGGAATGTTTCCCAAAATGTGCGATAAAGTGTTTGGTGCTACGCCTTGACGGAAGTATTGATAGGTGCTTTGGAAATCGGTACGCCATTTCTGTAATCGTTAAATATGCAACTGCATGTGCCACTGCTAGGGATAGCGTGACACTCCCAGCCATTTCGGGGTAAGCCGTTTTAATCTACATGAAGATGTTAATGAGCCCGTTTTCCATCACAGCAGTAGCTGTGGCCATTCCTTCAACTAGGCCTACTGCAGCGCCAACTAAACGTCTGCATGAATTTAGCGCTAGTACCGTACATAATAATCAGCATGTGCCTTGGGTTCACTTCGATGGTGTTTTGAATTCATCTTGCGTGACAATGGTTTAAGTTGCACGCGTGCCTTAACCATTACTGCAATAGGAGACCATGATTTATCGTCACGCATGGTGTTGCTTAGCTCGGTCCTCAGTGTTCGAAGCAGGTTCCGCCTTGTGAGTGCCTGAGAGAGGCACAAGAGTTGATTTCTGCTCTGTGTTTCTATAATTCCCTAGCCTGTATTATACAGGAAGCGGATAGTGCTGGTGTGCGTCAGCTGCCTCGGTGCGCTCTCAACCGCCTGCCTGGTAAGACTGATAGCTCATTCTATCAGCGCCTTGTCGTACTCCCTCCTCACACTGCGACATGTCCTCCACTTGGAGGACACGATGACGGAACAAGATGATACGAAGCCCAAAACCGCAATGTTTGCAAGCCACAACCCGAGCAAACAATTCAACGGTGAGGCCAGAAAATCTACCTGACTAGACCTGGAGCAACAAGCCAGAGGCCAGAGAGCATATTCTTGGCTGGATAGATGGATGAATGTGGCTGACCCTTTAGATCGGGCGGCGACTAACGCCACCTAGCCGTAATGCTTAGTGAACTAACCACTAGATTTATTTTCCCCCTTTAAATAGTAAAGTTGGATGGGTACTTTGAAGTGAAGGGTTTAATTTTCAATCGTGTCTTTACTTTAGCCACCAATGAGATAACCTCCTTGTAGTTAAGTCTACCCGCTTAAAGTCTATTTTGCCCTCCCTGTCCCTAAACACCAGTGCTTTGAAAAACTCTGCGCCATCATCTTGAACTATAAGGTGAAGCCCTTTACAGAGCATTGTCAAGTGTTCGGCAGTTTTTTCTTTCTCTTCACACGCACTGCATACTGTGTCTACCCCTTCGTATTTGGCCCGATATGTCTTGGTTCGCAATACTCCCGTCCTGGCCTCAAACAGTAGAGAACTACCCTGAGTATTATCATAGATCCTTTCTTTGGCAATTTCCTGCTTAAAAGTTCGATAGATCTCTAGTGCAGACTTCTTAATCATGCCAATTCTCCCCATGTCAGTCTCCGTTTCCTGCAGTTCCTTTTTAACCGATAGTTCTTTCTGGTTTGGCCACCTGCTGTTTTCTAAGTATTTACCAGTCAATTTCCTGGTTCGCTTCCTCCATTTTGTTTTGACATTCTTCATGTACAAGCAGCTGAAAACCTTCATAGCCCAACGCTGCTCCCCCATTTCTCTCAATCGCTTCTCAAATTTCATCTTGCTGCTAGCTTCCCTGCCTTCAAATGATGTCCATCCCATATCACCTTGTACTCCCTGATTTGGTGTATTCTCGTGAGCTCCTAAAGCCAGCCTACCCATTCCACGTTGCTTAATTTCTAATCTTGCTTGAACTTCTGATCTCATGCACAAGACTGCATTGCCGAACGTCAGCCCAGGAACCATGACCCCTTTCCATATTCCTCTCACAACATCACACCTACTGTAATTCCACAGTACCCTATTTTTCATCACTGCTGCATTCCTGTTATCTTTAGTCGTCACACATATTTCGTGTTCCCTCAGGTACTCGGTCCCATTGCATATCCATACGCCCAGTTATTTGTATTTATCTGTTATCTCTAGCGTGACTTCCTGTATTCTAAGCTCACTACCTTTGTTATCATTGAAAATCATGACTACTGATTTTTCCTAACTGAATCTAAAATCTAACCTATCTCCCTCATTACCGCAGATGTCCATCAACCTCTGCAAATCTTCCTTGTTGTCGGCCATTAGCACTATATCATCTGCGTAGATTAATGCTGGTAGTGCCTGATCAATGAGTTTTCCTTGTTTGACTAAAGAGAGGTTGAAGCCAAGTTTACTTGCCTCTAATTTGGCCTCTAATCCTTGTAGGTACATCATGAACAAGAAGGGTGACAGTGGGCACGCCTGCCTAAGTCCACGTTTCACCACTGTGGGCTTGGATACCTGTTTTTCCCAAGTTTCTGCTTGAAATTATTATTGTCTATGAATTTCATGGCCCAATCTTTCACTTTGGCTGAAAATCTCGGCGGCAAAAACTTTGTTCAGTGTCCATTTAAGGGCAGGTGTAGATGCCATCATTTCAGTCGCAAATCTTTTTGCTAGTCGGTCGGCTGGTTAACAATAAGGGTACTAACTAGAGTTCCAGATTTCATCAGCAACACATCATCATGGCTTCATCAGATGCTGCATTATATACATTCTATCCTTGTTTTTAAATAGGTGTACCGTATGGTCCACTGTTACAGGAAACAAGCGAGCTCATGGACAGTGAGCCATGTGGTGCTAACTGGCAGCGAGGCTTGTGAATGGGACGCATGCGCATAGAATCGGGGTGCGCCCAGTTTTGTCTGCCATTTCTCCGCCTGTACGCATGACAGCATTGGAAAGCGCATCCGTATTTTAGCTGCGCAATTTATCTAGCCCAGTGCCTCCTGCTTCAGGGATTTCCTGTGAGCACAAAAAATGCATAATTTTAATCGTTGCTGCAGTGTTTTGCAAGTTGTCACCGTAAAGCACATCATATTTTTCGCATAATGCTCGCTGCAACTAGCAAGTTTCGATGACTCAAAATGCTGTTCAGGTCTGATGTAGCAAACATTTTAAGCTCGTCCACGTGACCATGAAATATTGGTTTAATAAATAATGGAAGGCAGAGTTGGTATCAGCTGATTTACAGTGTGAAAATGAAAAGTGCGAAGGACCGTGCCTCGCAAGTAAGCTCCGAGAGCATGAGCAGAGAAGTAGCAGATGAGGATGCTCATGCGCTGCATTTCCAAATCTCACCAGCACTAATGCTTGACGGACTGCTGGCCACGCACTAGCGTGTTCTTTCTGAAACAGGACTTTGGCCCTGTAACCAAGTTCTTGAAGGGCATAAGTAAAACGTCAAATGGGCCCCCTAAATGCACCCATCCTTGAACCATTGGGCTTATGAATTAGTGCCCTTTTCAAAATACAACTATTCTTTTCAAATACAACTATTCAAAATACATCTATTCTAAATACAACAGTGCACGAAGTTTAAAAATGGGAAAAAAGTCTTTAAATGTCCCCTTTGTACATAGTGTTCTTGTGATGTCACTTCTGCCGTTGTCTCCCTCTCTCGCCATGCCCAAGTAACTCCCTGGGTACCTACGGCAGTTCACGTGCTGTAGTGCGGTTTGTTGGGGGCTCGTCATCTGTTGCTGTGAACGATGTGGAAGCATTGTGGTTTTTTGTTGTCTTACTTTAACGAGCTCATTGGATTAGGAAGGCCTCGCTCGTTCACTCGATACAAGACCAGATAATCATGATGTGCAACACATACACCAGCCACGGCGTACACCGGCTGCCCGCCACAACCTATGAGGGCCTATTATCTTGCTTTCACTACGAATTGCCTGGCCCAAAAACAAGTGAAAGCTCAAAATCTCTCGAGCCGCAATTTTAAGAGTGGATGTGCGAAGCGCAGCTGCTCCCATCGAAAACTAGTCGTGCAGAGCTAGGCAAGTTTACAAGAGATATAATATTATAAATATATTGTCACGGCCTACGCCACCAAAGTAGCAATGCCCCCCCCCCCCAAGTGTTTTAAACAATGCTGATGTTGAGCTTGAGCCTCTTTGATTGCAATTTGTGGAAATAGTCGAGGAAAATATTATACAAGGCAGATAGCGACTTTGCGTGGTGTGTGCCGCGGTAATGCCAGTCATCACTTTATTTTTCGCGTATGCTTTGACACACTTTTCACTTTGTATTTTGCTTTTGTTGTAAGCTATTGTACAGTGGAGTCACTGAACATGATAGAGACCGTGTATAGAATTAATTGACTAATTAAAAAAAATCCTGACGCTCAACTTGAACCGATCGGCTATACTTCAAAGTGAACTAATATTGTTTCTCATTCTTTATAGTTTGTTTCAATGCAATACCAAATCTCCGCGATCGCCATCACGATTTTAACCACCTTCCTCGCCATCATGGTTTTAACTGCAGACAAGTTTGTATGTACAGTATCTTGGTAAGCTATATCTGTTTGCAGGTAAATACTTGGCTATGGCACTTACCCGTAATGAAGTTGCACCTGAAGATTCAAATATTGCAAAGTTTCTTCAAGTAGCTTTTGTTAATCTGCACCAGCCAAATACGCTGGTACTTTTAGGAAAATCAGAATGTGCGTTCTCAATTTTAGGTTATAACTTTCAGCGAAGAAACACCCTAAGCTCTGCTCCCTCTGCGTGGACTACTAAATCAACTTGCCTCACTAGCAGCTCATAATTCCTCAAACTTGCATTGTGAGGCAAACCTAAACGGGTGCAAGCACGAGGAGACAACATGGCAGTTGTAGGCGATAGATTCGGTTGGTGCCCGGGCATGGTAATGGCGCATTTCGGAAGTGACGAAAAGGTGCTGCGAGATGCACGTGCACACTTTGTATAGTTGCTGTATTGGACAGCAAACTTTTTTCCTTATCTGGGCAGTTTTACCAAAGGAAGCTTCATCATATGGCATGATAAATGAAGCGAATCCACAGGTTGAACCACATCATAGCCTCGCTGTGCTTTTGTACTTTTTTGCTCAAAATTTATTTGTACATATAAGTGACAACTTGCCAGTAATAAGGCAGCACTCGTTTCTTTACCATATGATCATCTCCGGTGTGCTGCTGCCTCAATATTTCAAATTCTAAGCATTTACACCATTGTATGTTAACTTTTGCTTTAAAGTGAGACAAGCCAAATGTGTATCGTAGATCAAGAAGCATACCAGTTTTAGGTACTTGCAAGGTAAACATCAGAAATGCACAGTTGATCAAAAATACTAGTTTAATGGTGCATCTACACAGCAGAGCACGTGTGGCACCTCGGGAACAAGATAATGCCACATATGTTACAACAGATAATTAAAAAAGACAGGGGAGGTGCCGTGAACAAGTAGAAACAAAAATAAAATGGCATGTGGCAGCGAGCGAAGGCGGCAAGGGGGGGGGAGCCCGTGGGACTGCAGCGGATGAACGTAGGGTGTGTGTTTAATATGTGGAAGAAAAAAAAAATTCAAAATTTTGGCGACTGAAATGAGGGTGACTTAGTGAGTGCGCTCATGACAAGAGTAAACACGGTTATTATTTTTTTTCAAATCTCTTTTGAAAGCCACGAAAAATCTGTATGTGGTGCAGCCTAACAGAAGGTCCGTGAAGGCAAATAATGAATTCGTCGTTGTACAAAGGCCTTTTTTTTTTCATGCGCACCATCCCCGCCGCGGTGGTCTAGTGGCTAAGGTACTCGGCTGCTGACCCACAGGGGGCGGGTTCGAATCCCGGCTGCGGCGGCTGCATTTCCAATGGAAGCGGAAATGTTGTAGGCCCGTGTGCTCAGATTAAGGTGCACGTTAAAGAACCCTAGGTGGTCTAAATTTCCGGAGCCCTCCATTACGGCGTCTCTCATAATCATATAGTGATTTTGGGACGTTAAACCCCACATATCAATCAATCATGCGCACCATAAATAGTGCTCAAAATTTAATTGCATATGTTGTTTTCATCCTCGCTGTATTCCGTGCTGTTTATGATGTAAAAAAAGAAAGCACGCTGAAGTGGTGCTGCTTTTGGGCAACAGTTGAAAATGGCGGGGTGCATGAATGCGGAATACTGCCGCTTACACTCAAATCACTCTTGGGGTCACCTCCCACTGTTTGCAGCATGTGTTGTGTATACACAGCTGCATATTTCCTAGCTAGAAAAATTTGATTTTAGGTGTTTCACGCCATTTTTCATGTAACTATTCCACAATTACACACACTGATCAGCAGGCTTTCAATTGCGCTGAAGGACACAGGTGCCATAAAATTAATAGTAGATACTTTCAAGAAACCGTATGTAAAGGCCGAAGCTTCATGCGCACATACATACACACACACCATATTGTTTTTTGTACTTTATGAAAGCTGCGAAGGTCTCATGTGCCTCCAAGCGTAACCTGTCTTATTTATTCTCCAGCACCGCAAAAGTTTTGTGAGTTTCAAATAAAAGTACTTTGCGCATGGCCACGTTTGGGTAATTTTTTGTGTAGGTGTTATTTGAGCAGCCTACAGTGTTTACTTTATAAGCCTGTATGTATATGTTGCATTATAAGGATGCAGAATGTGTGTGGCTGTACAATATAGATGAAGTGTAAAAATTGTGTCTATTGTAGTGTTCTTGCAACCAATCTTACCCCCGTATTCTAGAACGTCCCTCCACTCAACGCTTCACCTTCACTTGAGATGGCTGGTGGGAGCGCCGTCTCTAAGCAGAGAAAGTCGCTGCATGTCAGCAATAATCTGCTGTGATTCTCAAGTAGCGCAGCGTCGCTTTCAAATGAGCAGCGGCACAGTGCTCAACTCTGTCAAGTGAAGGGTGAAAGTCGAGTCGGGGAGCGTTTATGAATATGGGGGTTAGTTTTGTTGTCTTGTTAACCTGCCATTAACACTGGATTGATGCTACTTTGCTCTAGCTGTACAGTGCTCTCCAAGGCTCAAGGAGGCACCGCACGGGGAAGGCTCGGAGCAAACCATGCGTGAGTTTCCTTTCATTGTTACACTATGCACGTATTAAGTGATAGACTTTAATGTATGCTATTTGTATTGTGCAAGTTTTTGGGGACATACAACTTCCAACACTTACATGTTCTGACGAAAATCACGCAAGAATGAGAGAAGCTTGTGCAAAAATTATGCAAGACTGTAAGAAGCTTTTGTAGAAGTCTGTGAAATGAAGTTTTGAAAATTTGTGGCAATGTGTCATTGTACAGTGGTCAACAGTCTTGCTCAGCATGCTTGACTGCAGGGCTCCCGTCTGCACAGGCGCATCTACGGAGTGCCTGATGCATGATGGACCAAATGTCAGCCTGCACACTGGTGCCTCTTATCCCCGTTTGTCTGTTACATCAGTGTCTCTTGTAAAGGGGATCAACTGTGCTACCTTTTTTTTTCGAATGTAATGAGTTCTTTTTCCAGATTATTGTTGTTTTAAGGTAGAGCCTCACATTTCTATCAAATACTGAAGATTCTATTTTTCCTTCTAGATGCTATGAAGTCACTCCTTGTGTTACAATAGAGTGAACACTGTTATGAGAAAAGCTACTTTATGGAGTTAACTTACTCCATATTGACTTAACACACAGAGTAGGTGAAAACTACACTCCATTCCAGCTGCATTAGGAATAATATTCATTTGCATATTTCTGTTTCTTTTGTTTGTTTGTTGGCTGGAGGTTTGGAGTATAGGGTGGCCAGAGGGCACTGTGTAGTCTTTCTTCATCTTCCCAATTTTGTGAACATCAATTGATAGCCGTATGGGAAGCAGCCAGCATGCTGAAACAGCGGTGCAAGCATGCAAGATGTTCACCATTGCATGCAGTCAGTTGCTGTGAGCAACCCACTGCATACAATTAACTGCGAGTGGTGAACTAACGCTGCACTATGTGTGCCTCCTGGAAAGCTGCAATGGTAAAGTGCCACAATCGTATAGTAACATGGATAAAATCGCAATTTGTTTGTTGAATAATTTTGCAATAGAATCAATGGAGCTTTGGATAAATTTGTGTATCTGCCTGGTTCATCAAAGCTACAGAGTCAAATGCGGTATGTACTCGCGTATTATGTGTACTTTTTTTGTCGATCCGGTTATGTGCGAAGCTAGTAGGAATCGCTGGCCTAAAAGCCCAACTGGGAATGGGAATATATGTTGCAGGCGCTGTCACAGCTGTCTCAAAGCGGATTGTCATTTGTTTGCGAAGCCTGCTCAAATGCCGCCATTTTCTTGAAGTTCTTCCGAACATTGCTCACAAAAACCAGTTCCCACGAGAAGGTTATACCAGAGAACATAAGTACTCTCCAATAATTGTCGGGAACCCAACGCAAAGTAAGATGCAGACAAGGAAGCGCGATGCCAACACAGTGCTCTGTGTGTCGCCCTTCATGTGTGTGTGTCCCCATTCCTTGTCCCAGTCTTCTATTGCGTTGTGTTCCCTCCGATATCTAACCAACACACCCAAGCTTCTATGCTAAGTCTCATTCAACGCACTCTTCCTTCTGCTGGCTTCCATACTGAATATTGCATGTCGAAGAACTCCACGCTGATGTGCTTAGCGGTAGCACGGTTTCAGTTTTCTTCGGTAAGCTTTATAACAGCAATCTGCCTCGTATGTAATTATTGTAGCCTATTACAAGGAACGGTAAAAACGCAATGGCCAGATGGCGAAACCAAAAAAAAGAAAATGAGTGCGAAAACCTGCCTCATCTAGTTGATGTGACAGGTCCTTGCACGCGTTCAACATCTGTGCTGTGTCTCGGGAATACATTCTTGCCGTGGAAGAGGTGGGAAGATAGGAGGCAAACCTTTAGGCATTTCGGACTACACATAAACAGGTTACGGTTTTCAAGTTCGATATTCTAGGGAAAGCATAAAAGTTCATGGAAGAAGGAACCTTGCACTCAGCCCATTTTGTGTAAGACTGCACTCGCCTGCTCGACAAGAGATGTGCCTGACCAGAGCATCATGAAGTCAAATGTGTCTGTGTGTGTGCTGGCAAGGTGGCTCGGGCTGGTTGGGGAGGGCAAAGTATGCGAGCAAAAAGTTTCTTGTAGTAAAGCAGGCTGGCTAATTATACTGGTGAGCAAATTATGTGAGGATGCAAATTGTGCGAGTAAATATAGTATGTACTCTTGTATGTTTCAGCTCTGTTGCTACGGATCCTGCGGATCGAACTTGGCATCCGGCAGCAACAAAGAGAGGTTCTGCAGGAGGTGCGACAGCTGAAGCTCGAGGTACGGCTCTTGTCCGTGCCTCAGCACGCCCAGCCAGCACAGCCCCCTTCTGACCTTCCCCGGCTGCCTGCTGGTACAATTGGAGACGTGGAGGCAGCAGAGGCAGCTGTGCAGAGTGAAGCTGTGGCTGCGGCTTTGGTGTGTATTTCTTGATTTTTAATATGCCTATGTAACATGCAGAAATTTAGTACTGCTTTAAGATACTGTGTTTCATGAAACAAGCTAGCCAGGTAATCCTATGAGCCACTGTATTACAGTCGAATATGAATAATTCGTACTCAAAGAGGCCAGAAAATTTGTTCAAATTAAAAGAAGTTCAAAATAATGAAAGTTACCGTAATTACTTGAATCTAACACGCACCTTTTTTCCGGTTAAGAGAGTTCATGAATCGCATGCGCGTTAGAATCGAGTACGAAAAAAAAATAAATGAATATGGTCATTCTATTGTCATCGCCACTTACAAAATGGCCGCCCCCTACGTGCGTCGGCATGGTGCGTCGGTCATTTCTGCCTATGTGTTTCCCATGTGCGGTACTTCATACGTGTGCTGAGGAGTTCGTCATCTTGTAGTACATTAGCATCGACGGCATGGTAGGGCCGACTCCAAAAATTCGACGAGTGCACCACAATGCCGCTTCTAAAAGAAAAGTCATCGCGTGTGCCGGAACGGACAGAAATCGGGCCGCATCGCGGTCATTCGAAGTTCCCGAAACGTGCGTGCGGGACTGGCGGAAACAAAAGCAGAATATTGTCGACAGCAAAGATTCACGCAAAGGCTTCAGTGGACCACAGCAGGGTCGGTTTCCACAAATTGAAGAGCTGCTCGGTGAGTATGTGATTAAGCAGTGAGCGGCACAGCGGCCCGTGACGACAGACCTGCTCCAAGTGCAGGCTATGCAGTTAGCCTTAGAAAAAGGGCTAATGCAGAGCCATTTTAAAGCGAGCAGGTGCTGGCTAACGAACTTTATGAAGAGAAAAGGCTTTTCCCTCCGAAGGCGAACGGGCATATGCCGGAAGTTGCCGGAGGAGTACAAAGAAAAGCTTCAGAGTCTTCAGCGGTTCCTCCTAAACTTGCGGCACAACAACGGCTACCTGCTTAGGCAAATCGGGAATGCCGATCACACGCCTCTTTACTTCAACATGCCTGGCACCACAACCGTCTAGGAGAAAGGGGCGAAGCAAGTTTGTGTACTGACATCGGGCGACGGTAAAACTAGAGTGACAGCAATGCTCCGTTGCACGTCAGATAGGCATAAGCTTCCCCCGTACTTCATATTTAAACGGAAGACGCTCTCAAAAATTGTCGTTTTCCCGAGTGGTGTGATCAAGCGGGCCAACGTGAAAAAAGGGTGCGCGTTGCAACCGATGTCTTGTTTTTTTTTTTTGTCGTGGAAACCGGGCGCGCATTACAATCGAGGGCGCGGTAGAATAGAGTAAATACGGTAATTGAGCGGAGGGCTCACCATGCAGTGATGCATGTGCATGGAGGAGTTTTATTCACAAATTACAGGACATCCGTCATTAATTAAAGTAGTCAATACATGTCTGTACACGTTGGCCTTGCAACGAGTCAACAAGTTTTGCGTGCAGTTTGCAAAGCATTTGTACTTCGGCTTCAGTATTCTCCTGGCAATAGAAGTTGCGCGCGGCAATGTCCAGTGCTGACACTCTTTGAAGACAACTGTGTTTCCACTGTTACCATCTGCGCTGCAGCCGGAGCGTGGCCAGCACATGATGAGAAAGGAGGAGCGTCTTCACCTGGAGAAAAGCAGATAGGCATTCGAGAGAGAAACACTCCGCGGCAGCTTTTTTTTTTCTCTTCATGCGCGGTGTTGAAAGGAGAAGAGTCTCTACATAGCAGGAACGAAAAACAGGGAAGCGTGACACCGGCGCGTTGCAGATCGGCATGAGAGAGAGCCCACTCTCTGCGACAGCTTTTTTTCCCCTCTTTCTCTTCGTGCGCAGTGTTAAGAGGAGAAGGGTCTCTACGTGGCAGGGACGGAAAAAGCCGAAGCGTGGCACAGGAATGTCGCAGATTGGCATTTGGCAAACATTCCACCGCAGTCTTTTCTTTCCTTTTCTTCATTTTCTTCTTTAAGCACAGCGATGAGGTGTCTGAAGTGCCACCACAGGATTGGGCGGGGTGCTGAGAGCATTTTCGGAGCGCGGTATAGCTTTGATAGGACCACAGCGTCAGTTCGAATGAAGTGTGTTGGAATTAATGAGATTCGACTGTATTTACTATAGTCTGTGAAGTCCGAGTGAACTGCCCTAAGCTAGCAGACGATGTAGGCGGCATCGTGTGTTTGATGGGCAGTGACTAGCAATAGCCTGCTTAAAACAGACATTCAGTAATTTTGTTCATTTATCACCCTATTTCGTGTCCGCTGCGGCTCTCTCTACTTTGAGCTACAGTTCACCCTGCCTTGTGTTAGCCGATTTCTTACTTTTTTAAAAATCTAACATGCACCCCATTTCGCAGGGTGAAGAAAAATGCACCTTTGTTTATTGTGATGAGATTTCTAAAGCGACATGCCTTTTTGTTGGCTATCACAGAAAAATATAAACAGCAAATGGTGCGACCATCTAGTGCGACCTTTATTTTTCTATCAGTTTCATCTATGACCAAGATTTGGTCGCTCTAAGGTTGCCTCTTAGTACGCCTTGATGATGTTCATTTATCTTGTTGTGCTCTGCTTACAATGCATTGATTAAAAACATGTCCTAGCTTCTTTTTGAATTCCACATACTTTATCGTTTTTCACCTGTAGAAGCTACTCCTGGTCAACATTCAGGCAAAGACATTGTAACCTCAAAGAAACGTGTATTGGAATTTGAGCACTGTACAAAGTAATTATACTATTTCATAGCTAGAATCAATATTTATTAAGGGTTATAACAGTGTTGTATTTGATTTCATAACAGCAAAACTGCATTCAGAGAAGGACTCTGAAAGGTTCTCACACTGAGTGTGAGAGGGCTGATGTGGAAACCATTTTAGGTCAAGTGAGTTGAAGTTAGCGTAAAAAAACAATGAAATGTTGTGATGCCCGAAAATTCAAGTTGTTGTTTTCAGTGTCCTCTTCTTGCAGATTTTTATCATGAAAACATTTCGATGTGCTGTTGCGTTTACCCCATCTATGCTTCTTGCATTTTTTTACAGCGCAAGCACCTCCTGCAGATTGGGGGACGTGGCCTCCGAGAAATTGGTGTGAATGCCATGAAGGCTGTATTGGCACATGACGTGCAAGTGCTGTACAGCCTTCATGGCAGAAAAGGGAAAAGGGCCTTTGTGAACCTGAGGCTCTGTAGATTAGTGACAGGTTTAACTTGTTCATTGTTTTATGTGTGTGTACCCATGTGTATTCTCTGTACTGGAGTGCTTCATGTGTACTATGGTATTTCTGTTCTTGTATGCAGACTGCCGAAAAGCAGGGTGCGACCAGGTGGAGGCCCTCAACTTTATTAAGAGGTGGCTGCCAGGGTCTGGTGATCGCTGTGGGGGCAGGAAGCGGCGCTTCAGAGAAGCATTTGTTGTGGAGCAGCCCGATGATCCCTACTCTCAGAGTGCAGATTATCGGCTGCTCGCGGCAGCTGGCTTCCTGCCCAGCCACAGCAGCCAGGGCCTTGACAGCACCACTGCCACTGTGCCCCCAACGCAACCTGACCTGCAGTAGAGCGGGCCTTTTTTAGTTGTGTATATATATATTTCAATGTATACATTTTTTGTTGTACCAAATAAATAAAAAAAACAAAGAATAAATGGTCTGCAGACTGTCGGTGGTGCACTGTTCGGCTAGCTTATGCTGATTCGGAAGCACCATCACCATGTTTTAGTTACAAAAAAATGCTCTAAACTGTATGAATATTCTCGATTATCATGTGGGGGACATATGTGGGGATTGCAAGTGGGGGACATACGCTTTCAGCATTTACTTCCTAACGACTTTTTTCGATCTGCTGTACCAAATACCAGTACCAAATAAAGCACTCCCTATTGCAAAAAATAAATTGGTAAAAAAAAAATAAACTACACTTCTAGTGTTAGCAAAGGGAATGACGTATAAAAGATGAAATAGATCGAGTAACTGTTTTCAGTTCTCAGCATTCAATTTTCTGTTGCCCCAAGTATACAGGGCTGCAAAACTACAAGAGCGGGTCATCGAGGCATATTGTTTAAATCTTCCGGTAAGAAAAATTCTCTACTAATAATGGTTACATAATGGCAAGCCAATCAGTAGCCAATATTCGTCGTGCAGGAAACATCGGTGTAATAACGGCCTTTCATTGGCTGCAATGTGGCCCTGGATTGGTACAATGTCGGCCGTACATCCGTAGCCAATATTCGTCGTGCAGCGAACATCGGCGTAAAAATGGCATGTGATTGGCTGAAATATGGCCCAATGTTGGCCGAACATTGGCAGCTTTGTCGGCAATACGATGGGCCTTCGTCGGCCCAATGTTGGTTGCACACTGGCTAAAACATCGGCAAAACGTCGGCCCATCATTGGCTTGAACGTCGGCCCGACATTGGAAGAAGTTGCACTTCCAACGTCGGCACGACGTCGGTGCCGATGTTAGCCGATGTTGGTCCAAGATTGGTCCAACGGCGGCGTGCTGCCTGGGAAGATGCTGATGCTCTATCGCGCTGTCCTTTGCCCAGCGGAAGCAATTCACCATCGATACTACAAAACAACTGCACCTCTCCAATCGCAGCGCTAAGTTCATCACCTGCCACCCTATCCGTCCTTGTCTCACAACAACGTGTCGACCCATACTGCCGCACCATTGTTGACCGCTTGACCGGCTCTACTACTCCTCCAAACGCCAGACTACGTCGACAACCTAAACAATTTAAGCTTGTCGGTGATGCTTTATGTCGCTACGTTTACCACATCGATGGCAACAAGTGGGTACCCGTCATCCCACGTTCTCTGCAACGTGAAGTTCTGGAAGCCTTTCATGACGATCCAACCGCTGCTCATCTAGGCTACCACAAGACTTACGACAAAATACGAAGTCGTTGTTTTTGGCCTGGCCTCTCTTCAGCCGTCGCTAAGTACGTCGCTTCCTGTGTCCATTGCCAACGGCGAAAACGACCGACAACTGCTCCGGCTGGCTTAATGCAACCTCTTCCTTGTCCTGCCTCACCTTTTGAAGTCGTTGGAATCGACTTGTATGGCCCTCTTCCTATATCATCCAATGGGAATCGCTGGATTGTCACGGCAGTCGACCACCTTACCCGCTACGCAGAAACAGCTTCCATACCATCTGGGACTGCCACTAAGATTGCCGATTTCTTTCTTCGCCACATTTTTTTGCGTCATGGAGCTCCACGCATTCTCCTCAGTGATCGTGGCAAAGCCTTCCTTTCTTCCATTGTCGAGCAAGTTTTGCGTGCCTCGAACACCGTTCACAAGACCACTTCTAGCTACCACCCGCAGACCAATGGATTGACTGAACGGTTTCATCGAACCCTATCGGACATGATCGCCATGTACATTCACCCCAACCACACGAACTGGGATGCGATTCTACCCTTCGTGACATTCGCCTATAATACGGCTGCTCAACGCAATACCGGCTTTTCTCCATTTTTTCTCGTCCATGGTCGCTCGCCGAGTTTCGCTCTGGATGTCTCTTTCCTTTCGGCCCCTGCACCCTCGACGGCTCCTTTCTCTGAAGAATTTCTATCTCGTCTCGCACACTGCCGTCACCAGGCCCGTGTTAACACCGGCCTCTCTCAAGACACTCGAAAAATCTCGCTACGACTCGTCTCGCCGTGTTGTGAGTTTTTCCCCTGGTGACGAAGTTCTTCTATGGACTCCACTACGCGTCCCCGGCCTATGCGACAAATTCATCAGTCGCTTCATTGGGCCATACACGGTGGTCGAACAGACATCTCCTGTCAATTACCGCGTTTCTCCTCTTAGCGCTAGTCCTGATCATCGTTGCCGAGGAACAGAGATAGTGCACGTATCTCGTTTAAAGCCTTATGCGCGACGCATTTCATAATACTGTCAAGCGACCAGGCGGCCGCTTTCACCGCGCGGGGGAATTAGTGTGAGCGCGACAAGCGAATGACTCTTTATTCTCTTTGTAATCATCATCACCTGTACATCTTCTTCATCTAAGAATATCATCACCGGCGTGATTGAGCTCGAGCCTGGCCGAATAAACCGGTTCCTCACAATATATATAGGCAGGCATGGTGGTTGAGTGACCGTAGCGTTGCATATAGTCTAGTAGATCCTCCGTGAGCGGTCACAACGTGGTTTATTTCGACGTTTCGGCCTAGAGTCTGGCCTTCATCAGGAATAAAGATACAGTTTGTTGGTGCTCAGCTTTATACAATCTCAAATCAGAGGGCAAGGAAAGAGGGAAAAAAAGGGAATAAAAAAAGAAAGAAAAGGAAAGAAAAAAGAAAAAAGAGAAAAATATACGGTGGACGCCCCTCGGGTGCCCCCCTTCCACTTTTCCCTCCACTTCCCCCCCCATCTCTCTCCCCCCTCTCCCCTTCACCTTTCTGATGTCAGTGGTCTGTGTATGTTTCCGTTCACTAGCGCATTCCTCCCAATCAGACGGCCTCTCCTGGCACTGGCGGTTCGGTGTGGGGCAAAAAAGAGCTTTTCAGGAAGTCCTAAGCCTTTAACTACTCGGGGTCGCGTAAACAATTCGTCGTAGAAGGACGGGGGCCGCGTATTGCAGCCCCCGTCCTTCGTAAACAATTCGTCGTAGAAGGACGGGGGCCGCGTATTGCGGCCCCCGTCCTTCTACGACGAATTGTTTACGCGACCCCGAGTAGTTAAAGGCTTAGGACTTCCTGAAAAGCTCTTTTTTGCCCCACACCGAACCGCCAGTGCCAGGAGAGGCCGTCTGATCGGGAGGAATGCGCTAGTGAACGGAAACATACACAGACCACTGACATCAGAAAGGTGAAGGGGAGAAGGGGGAGAGAGATGGGGGGGGGAAGTGGAGGGAAAAGTGGAAGGGGGGCACCCGAGGGGCGTCCACCGTATATTTTTCTCTTTTTTCTTTTTTCTTTCCTTTTCTTTTCTTTTTTTATTCCCTTTTTTTCTCTCTTTCCTTGCCCTCTGATTTGAGATTGTATAAAGCTGAGCACCAACAAACTGTATTTTTATTCCTGATGAAGGCCAGACTCTAGGCCGAAACGTCGAAATAAACCACGTTGTGACCGCTCACGGAGGATCTACTAGACTATATATATATATATATATATATATATATGTATATATATAAATACAACGGACTATTAGTCAGCTGCCCGCTCGTAATAAGTTCACGTGCTACGTGACACCAGACATGCGCGTAATAGAGTGGTTCACACTCCTCGCTTGGCTTAGAGATGGCGCTGGCTGTCAATCCTACTTCTAAATTCACATATAAATCCAAAAAAGTGGACGGAGAAAAGGCCGCTGGGGTAGCTCAGTGGTTAGAGCATCGAAACCGTTATTCGAAGGTCGCAGGTTCGATTCCTTCTCACGGCTGGGTATTTTTTCATACACTTTTCTTTCTTATTATTTACATTCCATTGGTTCTAATAACTTCCCTGTATATTTTTTGGCATTACTGTTTGTTAGATCTCATTATTATTGTG
This sequence comes from Rhipicephalus annulatus, assembly GCA_013436015.1. NCBI lineage: Eukaryota > Metazoa > Arthropoda > Arachnida > Ixodida > Ixodidae > Rhipicephalus > Rhipicephalus annulatus. The sequence goes on from WOVY01010837.1 coordinate 447,510, forward strand.
TCAAAACACGGAAAAACGAGGCCTTAGGTATACACTTCTTTCCCTTAGTTTATATATATATATATATATATATATATATATATATATATATATATATATATATATACTGCCACCAAGAGTTGTGAGCCGGCAAGCCCTAGCGAGCCGACAAGGGCAAAAAGAACGAAAAAGAAGTGTGCGTTAGCGCTTCGTGTAATGATACACAATCGTGTCTTTCTGCCCCACTGTTTTTGTCTTGTCTTTAAGGCACTTGGTGCGTGAAAAACGGTTGAACGTGCTGGGTAATCTATGCACCGTACTCCTCCACATAGCAAGAACTCAAGCGTCGTACCAGTGATCACCCCTGCACACCGCGCCAGCAGAATAATCCGAGGGCAATCCCCTGAGTTTAGATGGTTCGCAAACAACACGGCAGATTCGACCAGCCCTACCGACACCAACCCGATTGGTGCGAACGGCACAACGCCGCTTTATTGCCCCTTACTCACCACAAACGCCAAATTAATTTAATGGTACTGCACTGACGATGTCGAAGGTTGGCTGATTCATTACGAGTTCATTGCCGTGTCCAACAAGTGGGATGACACAGACAAACTGCGTCACGTCTATTTAAGTCTTTTGGACGGTGCACGTATATAGTATCAGACCGGGCAGGTGTTCTTAAATCATGGAAAGACTTCAAACGCCGACTTCTTGGGACATATGCCAGCCCTGACCTTCGGGAGAGAGCTGACCGTGATCTTCAGTCCCGCATACAACTTCTGAACGAAGGGGTTGCGATGTATGTCGAGGACATGGCGCGTCTTTCCCAATGAGCTGGCCCCGGATGCCAGAAGAAAAGAAGGTGCGGTACCTCATGCGCGGAGTGAAAGAGCAGCTTTTCGGTGGGCTTGTGCGCAGTCCACCCAAGACTGTGTCAGAATTTCTCACAGAAGCCGTCACCATCGAAAGCACTCTTAGGCACCAGGCGATGTCATACGAACGGCACGTGAACGCTTCAACAACGGACTACTTGGGAGCTCATACGTTCAGTCATCCGCGAAGATCTCCACAAGCTGTCAGTGCCCTCGCAGTCCAATATCTCCTCGTCCAGCATTGTACGAGATGAAGTCCAGCATACCTTAGAACCGTCTGTTGATGTGAGATTAACAACAACCCAGTGGCTTACCACGCTTGTGGTATGCTCAAGCTTTCCGGCAACCTGTTACACCTGCAATTCCGCATCCCATTATGGCCCCAGTCATGCTGCAGACGGTCCAAGCGGCCGCATATTACAGTGCACCTCACCTGATTTCGCGGATATCAGGCGTATGGCGTGCGCCAGATCGACGTCATCTCTGCTGCTTCCACTGTGGCGAAGCTGGGTATCTGTACTGACACTGTTCTTACTGACAACTTGGACTACGCGGATTTGAAACGAACTCACTGCCACACAGTTTCGCGCAGCAGCCCCCTGAAATTGAAGGGTTTGTGGCTCAATAGCGCAGAACATGGTTATCTTTGCACCAGTCATGGTCCCTGTGTCACTGTGGCAATTTTCTCCTAATCGCCGTAGTTATTCGACCATGGTGCAGGGTTGGTCATCCAGTCCACGCCGGGAAAACTAACCACAGCGACCTTCAGAGACGAAGCCGCTCACTGTGGACAAGCTCAGGGCCTCCTACCGACGCTTCCGCAAACTGACATTACCCCGACGGCGACGACGCAACCTGGTTCGGCAAAGATTTCTTTAGACATTCCAAGGCTGCTCGACGGTCGCAGAGTCGGTGTGTTTAGTTGACACGAGTGCGGATTTTTCTGTAAAAAGTAAAAAACAGGCTGCTCTCCCGAAGAAAGTGACGATGCCTTGGAACCTCAGGCCAATTTGTACTGCTGGCAGGCACATCGTCAGGCCACTCGGCGTTTGCACAGCACGAATACAGATTTGTGGTCCTAACTTTGTTGTCAGGTTCAGCGTACTCCGTCAGTGTTCTCGAGACCTTATCATTGGCATGGGCTCCTTGAGGGAGAACGGTGCTATCATCGACATTGGACAACGCCTCGTCACGTTCTGAACAAAAAGCGCCACTCAAAAGCATAATCCCAGCCACAATCGAGTATGTCGGTGTGTAATTGACGATGCTGCGCCGATACAACCACGTTCAAGTGTTTCAACCACGCTCAACCACATAAATCCAACGCTTTCTGACGAAAACAAACGAAGGCTTAACGACCTGTTGATAGAATTTTACGCCTGTTTTGCATGTTCATCGAGAATCCGTCAGACATTGAATATCAAACACCGTATTATCACCTACTACGACGCTCACCCTATACGGCAACAGCCTTACCGCTTTTCACCAATCGAACGACGCGAGCTTCAAAAGCAAATGAAGGAAATGCTTCAAGACGGTGTAATACAGCCATCAAGCAGCCCTTGGTCATAGCCAGTGGTCCTTGTGAAGAAGAAGGAGGGTACACTTCGCTTTTGTGTCGATTATAGCAAGCTGAACAACGTGACAAAAAAAGACGCGTACCTGTGTCATCGAGTGGATGATTCTCTTGACAGGCTGAGGCGAGCCAAGTACTTTTCCTCAATTGACCTCAGAAGTGGTTACTGGCAAAATGAAGTCTAAGAACGTGACCGCGAAAAAACTCCTTTTGTAACTCCAGACTGTCTGTATGAATTCCGAGGGCTCTCATTCGGTCTCTGTTCCACTCATGTCACATTCCAACAAATGATGGATACCGTTTTCACTGACCTGAAGTGGAAAAGTTGCCTCGTCTATTTTGATGATGTCGTTGTCTTTTCAACAACGTTTGATGAGCCCCTTCGTCGCTTCGGAGTGTTCTTGAAGCTATACGATCCGCTGAACCTACCCTCAAGCCTGAGAAGTGCCATTTCGGCTACAAAGAGCTGAAGTTACTGGGTCACGTTGTGAGCGTTGCAGGCTTTTGGCCCGATCCCGAGAAGACTGCCGCTGCGGCCGCTTTTTCAGCTCCGACAGACAACAAAAGTCTTCGACAATTTCTTGGGGTCTGCAAATACTATAGCCGCTTTATTGAAAACTTCTCTAAGATGGCGGAGACACTCATCAGACTTACGCGTGACGACAGCTCATTTCTGTGGACTGACGAAAAAAAGGCTGTCTTTGCGGAACTGCAACATCAATTGTCTTCTCCTCTTATACTTGTTCATTTCGATGAGGACGCTTCTGGCAGGCACATCGTCACGCCACTCGGGTTTGCACAGCACGAATACAGATTCATGGTTTTACCTTTGTTGTCAGCTTGAGCATTCACCGTCAGTGTTCTCGAGACCTGATCATTGGCATGAACTTCTAGAGGGAAAACGTTGCTATCATCGACTTTCGACAACGTCTCGTCACGTTCTCAACAAAAAGTGCCTCACCAGAGCATGATTCCAGCCACGAACAGGCGAACAAGCGACTGACTGCGGAACTGCAACATCAATTATCTTCCCTTTCTGTACTTGGTCAATTCGATGAGGACGCTGACACAGAGGTGCGCACTGACGCAAGCAACATTGGTCTCGAAGCTATCTTGGTGCAAACACAAGTAGGCAGCCGAATGTGTGATTGCCTACGCGAGCCGCACTCTATCACGTGCCGAAACCAACTATTCAGCATCAGAGAAGGAATGTCTCGCGGTAATATGGGCGATTAAAGAGTTCAGGCATTATCTTAATGGGCGCTCATTCAAAGTTGTGTCTGATCACCACGCTTTATGTTGGTTGGCTAACCTCCGAGCCCCTTTGGACGATTAGCACGACGGAGTCTGCGACTTCAGGGGTTCGATGACACCATTGTATGCAAGTCCGGTAGAAAGCATGAAGACACCGACACGCAATCACGAACACATCTGGAATCCAATCATACAGATGTAGAAGATGACCGTGCCTTCCTGGGGACTCTCACTGGGGCGGACCTCCTCAGTAAGCAACGAGCGAACCCCGAGTTAAGGCCCATCATCAATAATTTAGAAGGCAGCAGCGCACCTGTTCCCCGTCCACTTTCCCGTCTGTTGCCATCATTTTGCTTACGACACGGCATATTTTATAAGAAAAACAACAGTGTCGGCAGCAGATCTTATTTTCTAGTCGTTCCTCAAGACCCTCGTGAAGACATTCTGTTAGCCTGACACGATATGCCGACATCTAGTCATCTGGGATACTTACGCGCACTCGACCGGGTACGACAGCTACATTTCTGGCCCAAACTCGCGGCTTGTGTCAAACGCTACGTGAAAGGATGCCGCGAATGTCTACATTGCAAGTCACCACCGGTAAAGCCTGCTGACCTCCTACAAACCATTGACCCACCGCGTACGTCGTTAGACCAAGTCGGGATGGACCTCATTTGACCGTTTCTTTGTCTCATTCTGGAAACAACCGGATCATTGTCCTAACTGATTACTTGACGCGTTACGCTGAAACGAAGCCACTGCCACGCGATACAGCATCTGAAGTCGCCCAGTTTTTCATGCACCACAAAGTGCTTCGTTATGACGCCTTGTCATTTGTCATCAGTGACCGAGAGACAGCGTTTACGGAAAAACTGTTGGACGGCATCTACAAGCTCAGTTACACGAACCACCGTAAGACAACCGTAGACCAACCCGGTGTAACGGCTTGACAGAACGGCTAAAAAAAACGCTGGCGGACATGATTCCTATGTAAGTGGATGTGCAGCATAAAACTTGCGATGATATCCTGCCGTACTTAACGTTTGTGTATAACACCGCAACCCAGCAAATGACAAGGTTAGCACGCTTCCGCTTCGTTTACGGTTGAAACGTGCAAACCATGCAAGACGCTATGATTTCTTATGACATCGACTAGCATGAGCTGCTAGCTGCTGCCGTCGAGGAATACATTCAGCGTGCAGAGGAAGCACGTCAACTAGCTCGCGTGCACATGATATCGCTGCAATGTGAAGACTCCCGAAGATACAATATCCACCATCAACTAGTCACCTATCAACTTCGACTCCTGTTAGACGGCGAAGTCACAGCGAGAAACTCCTGAGCAAGTACTTCGAACCCTACAAAGTATTACGGCGGCAGAACGAGGTCAACTGTGAAGTTATTCTCGACTGAGGCTCGGCAACGACCCAGCGCCACTCACCACGATCAGATATTGTGCATGTAGTCCACCGTAAAACCTTATTTTCCGCGGTAATAATCGCCTTATTGGGCCCGAGCAGCAAACAATTTTTACGTTGTCCGTATGGTCTCGAATGAACATTGAACTGTGTTGATCTTTTTTTCTTAAGACCAACCACAGACATACTTGTTGCACTAACTGGAGAGGGAATAATGCCACCAAGAGTTGTGAGCCGGCGAGTCCTAGCGAGCCGAAAAGGGCAGAGAGAACGAAAAAGTGTATGTTAGCACTTCATTTAAAGATACACGCTCGTGCCTTTCTTTCCCGCGCTTCCTGTCTTGTCTTTTGGCTCTTGGTGCGTGACAAATATATATATATATATATATATATATATATATATATATATATATATATATATATATATATATATATCTGTTCTGTGTGTGTGTGTGACGCATTCACAGTATTCACAGTGTGATTCTAGGAGAAGCCGACGAAGAGGAAGTGCGCGTGCATTAGAATAAACGCATGGCATCTGAACTACGACGTGTCTCCATTTTGTAGCATTACACAAGTCGACAGGATCGACCTCATCAACGTGCCATGGCTAAGCCAAAGCATCCGCTCAATATACAGAAGTTCAAGAGAACACCAGAAGACGTCCCCATCGACAAGTGGCTTCTTCTTTTCGACATAAAGGCAGCCGAGGCATCATGGACTCACCGCAATCGGGTCACTCACTTCAACGAAAACCTTGAAGGGGAAGCGTTCAAGTGGTACCTGACAGAGATTTTCGGCAACGGCGAGACAACTTGGGGCGATATCAAGCGTGACATGCAAGCCCGCTTTGCTTCGACTGACGGAGATGCCTTCCGTCTCTTCATTCATTACCGACTGAAAGGAGGGCCGACCATCAAGGACTACTACGACGAGAAAAAGCGACTGGGTTCCTTGGCTGACCTGAAAAAGTGCCACATCAATTCTGGGCTGAGTGATGGTGTTCCGCCTGATGTGGAACTGGCGCTCGCCGGACTGTCTGTCAACTCGTCATTAGAGTGGCTCACCGCTGCTCAACGGGTCGAGACATCTTTAAAACGGGTGAGAGGAGTTTCCTTTACTCGTAACGCTAGTATCGCATCAAGAGCTCCACGTCTCTTCAGCAGATCGCAGCAACCGGCAATAACTCTTCAACCTCGTGCCCCGCATAACGAATGTAGATACTGCTCAGCCGCTGGTTTCCCACGACAGTTTCACTGGCACAACGAATGTCCGCGCCGCAGCAATGAGTCCGCTATTGATACTGAACGGGGAAACGAGGAGGGCGACCCAGAGTTTCATTAATAGACTTCAGTGCTCTCATCAACGGAAAGCCAGTAAATGCAATTCTTGATACAGGAGCAACAATTACTTGTATCAGCGAAAATGTATACAAACAGCTAAAACTTCAGTTGATGAGAGACTCCAGCATCATGGTCCAGCAAGTTGCATCAAGCATTCGAACTTTGGGTCGCGTAAACATTCAGTTATCAATTGGGAACACCATAAAGAAAGTTTATGCACATGTGCTGCGAGGCATGAGAACGCAATTAATTGTTGGCCTAGACAGCGCTTCGTACTTCAATCTTTCTGTAAATCTGGAAAGCAAGTCAGTGACACAAGTACGTGAGAATATGAGCCTTCCGCATCACAATGAAAAGAAATCTATTTAAGCCTCGCTGATGCGAACCTTAACTTCAGAAAACTTATCAGAGCATGAGTCTGCGGCGCTAGCAAGTATGGCGAGATATTTTGGAAATCTCAGACAGATATTGGGTGCATCACTACTGAGAAACATAGGATCGCACTTACCAATGCTGTCCCTATTTGTCGAGCACCATACCGATGTTCACAGGCAGACAAAGTGGAGTTCAACAAACAGGTTAACGCTCTCCTCAAGCAAGGTGTTGTGAGGCCTACGTTATCGCCCTACGCCGCACCTGTCATTTTAGCAGAAAAGAAAGGTGAAGGACGCACTCGTCTATGTATTGACTACAGGAAACTCAATACCATAACGGTACCCGACTTTCAACCAATTCTACGTATAGATAATATTCTTGACCACTTAGAAAAGGCGGAATTTTTCACTACGTTGGACGTAACGTCGGGATACTGGCATGTGCAAATGCATCCTGAAGATTTTCAGAAAAATACATTTGTCACGCCTTGATGGTCATTTTGAGTGGTTGGTAATGCCGTTTGGGTTGAAGAACGCTCCAGGCTACATTTTGAAAGAGCCATGAAATCAATAATAGCGAAACATCAGCTCACCAATGTTAGTAATTACTTTGACGATGTGGTCGTATACTCAGAGCCATTAACAATTATATACGACACCTTGAGGACGCTATTCAAAGCTCTCTAAAACCGAGAACGTAAAACTCAAACGAAAAAAGTGCCAATTTGCACGCTGCAGCATTGAATACCTGGGCCACAAAATTTCACAAGGAACAGTGACACCTAAGCAAAGTAATGTGGCTGCCATACTCAAATTTCCTACACCAAAACGAGAAAAAGATCTCCAGCGTTTTCTGGGCACTGTAAACCCTACCGTCAGTACATCCCCCACTTCAGCAATATTGCTCTTCCACTCAAAAAACTACTCCACAAAGGCAGCAAGTGAGTGTGGACAGAAGCATGCGAGCAAGCCTTTCGCGAACTGAAGGAGCGGATAACTGAAGAACCGGTGCTTCGCATATACGACCCTTTGAGACCATGTACTGTGTACTGTGACGCATCTGGCGAAGGCATCGGTGCAGTGCTGAAACAACCTGATGACAAAGGCAAAGAACATCCTGTTGCTTACTATTCCCGCAAACTACTTAAGCACGAGGTGAACTATGCTATTACAGAAAGAGAATGTCTTGCTATTGTGGATGCCATTGATAAATGGCATTGCTACCTTCATGGAAAGTCATTCACTGTTGTAACAGATCACTCTGCACTCTATTGGCTGAAGACTGTTAAACATCCTCAAGGTCGTCTCTTCCGGTGGTCTTTGAAACTGTCAATGTATTATGTGAACATCAAACATCAAAAGGGCGCGAGTAAAGTCGAAGCAGATGCGCTCTCCAGAGCCCCAATAGTTATTCTTCTATCACACGACGACCTTCAGCGATGCAACAATGAGCGTCCACAAGGAACGCCCTCATTGGAAAATAACATCATCATCGTTAAAAGAAAAGGACTACGGAAAATATACGTGCCCCATGAACTACGCCGAACAATTCTGAAGAATACACATCAACATTTCGGGCATGTCGGAGTGAAGAAGACGCTATCACTCCTGTCTCCGCAATATTATTGGCCGCATATGGTAACCGATGTTTCCACTTACATTCGGCATTGTGATACATGCCAGAGATGCAAGAAGACGAAAACAAAAAAGTTTGGGACGCTTGAATCACTGCCTCCAGTTGAAGAGCCCTTCGACCTCTTTGCAATAGACACCATAGGAGGATTTTCTGGATATGGCTCGTCAAAAAGGTTTATACACTTGGTTATTGATCATGCGACTCGCTACGTATGGGCGTTTGCTCATAAAAGTGAAAACAGCGACGCCTACATTTCATGCTTAAAAACAATATTTTCTTCTGGAAAACCACGGAAGCTCCTTTCAGACCGTGGAACAGGATTTATCGCAAGGAATTTCAAGCAGTTTTTCAAAACATAATCGTATACACCAACTCTTCACCTCATCTCATCATCCACAATGCAACGGCATGAACGAGCGGACAAACCAGACTATCGTAACGAGACTTAAATGTAAGATAATTCACGAACCACAGAAGTCTTGGACTAAGCTGCTTCTGGAGGTAATTGACGAATACAACAGAACACACCACGAAGTGACCGGCTACGAACCTTCCTTCCTGATTTATGAAATTCCATCTTAACCTACTGTACTGGAACAACGAGAAGAAACCGTCAAAGAAGCACGAAAAACTGCAGTTACCAATTCTATCGCCTACCATAATAAGAACAAAGTCATTTATGATAGAAAATTTCTTCCGATTGAGTTCCAAGTCGGTGACTTTGTCCTTTACGAGACACCATGGCATCCCAACAACGGCAAACTGAGTTCTGTCATGGAAGGACACTACAAGATTCTACGCACGGTCTCAACAGTGAACTATGAGATCAATCGCTCCGTGCTACCCTTACGTAGAAACTCTGACATTGTGCATGTTAGCAAACTGCGGCGTTATTTTGAACCTTCTGAACTGAGACTTTCTCGAGAGGAGGGGGAAGTGTGACGCATTCACAGGGTGATTCTAGGAGAAGCCGACGAAGAGGAAGTGCGCGTGCATTAGAATAAACGCATGGCATCTGACCCACGACGTGTCTCCATTTTGTAGCGTCATATATATATATATATATATATATATATATATATATATATATATATATATATATATATATATATTACATATATATTGTCATCACCAAGAAAGACACTGGGGCTCCGGCGCGTGGATAGCTAGAGCAAGGAAGAGAACGAAGTCGAAATAAGAACAGCTGGCCCAGGATCGGGTGTTGTCTCTTGTTCTCCGTCTCGCTCATCACAATGGCGCAGTCGACGAAGAAGAAGTCTTTCGTCCCCGCTTCGTCATCCAGAACAGCCGCGATAGGCGCTGCTTGAGGACGGCGTCAAGGCCTCCTCGGCAGCTGTTCACCTGCCGCCACTGCCACCACCGTTCGGGGACGGCGTTAAGGCCTCCTCGGTGGCTACAGTACACGTTACCGGTACCATTTCACAAGGAACGCCGTCCACGCATCCTTGGCTATGGATTGTGCAGTCTGCGCAAGCCTACAAGTGAACCCTCTGCGGGAAGCCACCGGTACGTGTATTCGTGGTTCGTCGGCAGTGCGGGCTTCTCCATCCAGGAACGCCGTTCACGCTTTTTTGGCGATGGAGTCAACAACACAGCCGCCTCTTCAGCTGCCCATCGGACCATCAGTGGACGGTGTCCATGACTCCTCTGTGGTACCAGGGCACCACCCAATGAACACTATGCTACAACTTCACGGCAGTAATGCGCACGGGCTCCTGTCCTTTGGGAATGCTGTTCAAGCTTCCCACGGCCTGCATTCCCTGTCCGGTACTCTTCCAACGCACAAGCAGCCAAGAAACGCTGTTCACGCTTCCTTGGACGTGCGTGTCACCACCGTGAGTACTACTAGAACCACGTACTTCATGGACGCGAACCAAAGCGGTTCAGAAGCCTTGTGCGACAGTGCCATTGAACTGCGGCGTACCATCGCACTGCTCCACGCCGAGACTAACAAACTGACAGCGTTGATCGCCGAGTAAAATTCTACAATGTGGCCAGCATTGTGTCACATTAACGCAGTATTGGATGTAGCTGCCTCATACGACCTTGAGGCAAGCACACCAGAGCAACGCAGGGAGCTTCGGTCTTCTCTGATCGAGCTCTCACACCAACTCGACTGCTTCGCGTCGGGGATCTCTGCGTTTCCACCTGCCACCTCACAATCACCAGCCGTCTGTGAACTACCAAACTTCCACGGGGTCCGGAACGACACTGACAGCTGGGTGGCAACCGTCAACACGATAGCAAAGCGCGAGGCCTGGACGGAATCTCAGAAATGGACCGTGGCTGTAGACCGTCTTCGGGAAGTGCAGCAGCGTGGCACCGGTATGAAGGATTCAAGCAGCAGTCCTGGGTAGAGTGGAGCTCCAATTCATATCTGCCTTCGGCCAGACTCTCTCCAATCTCCCTTGTATGCCCGAGTCGAACATGACTAGTACAGAAGACGGAGTTGAAGAAGGGTTTCATCTCGAGGCTCCAGCTGAGCACTCCAGTTCTCTACATGAGCTTCCAGACTCGTCGATGGTACCGGACCCAAATTTGTGTCAGCCATTGGCCACCCCGTCCTCTTTCGTGGGGGGAGATAGAGAGGGGCACAGGTTAGCTGGACTCTTTGTTAACGCGTAAACTACAATATATTTAGCTAAAGTGGGTGGGAGCTAGATGTCTCATCGCAGTGATCCAGTCTGACAAAGGGCAACAAGACCACTCTCGAGCCTCAGCAATTGGCATCGCAGCCTGTTCAGAACGCCGACAGCAATGAATACCAGTGCCCCAAACTGTACCAATGGAGTTTCCTGCTAAGCGTGCTGCGACCGCTACGAGATAGCCATGATCACCGACCAGAGTGTTCGACAGCACGGCAAGGCGAGTCATCGCGTCCATGAGAGGGACCCCACAGACGCAGCCAATACGATGACAGCCTCACAGAATGTCCTGCCGCAGATGCCAAGACCGGCCATGAAATATGTTTTCTGCAGCACATCACAGAAGTTGCGCACCCACTCTCGACACCAGCCAAGGCACCTAACGTGTCTTTTGGGATACGCTTTCAGCAACCCACGCCCGGCGTTTTACGTCAGCCGCTGATTTTGCAGCCCGTCCGAAGCGCGCTGTCAGGTGCATGTTTAGGTGCTTCCCACAGAGAGTCTCTGCATGGCCGAGACCAACCACAATGGTGCAGCCAGTCTTGACCTCCCGAATAGACTTGTGGCAAACTGCGGCACCCAGTTTTAGCGTGGTCGAGGCCGCTCACGGCTGGTTATTTTTTCATCCACTTTTCTTTCTTCTTACTTACATTCCATTGGTTCTAATAACTTTCCCTGCACATTCCTTGGCATTACTGTCTGTTGGGTCTCATATATATATACATATATATATATATATATATATATATATATATATATATATATATATATATATATATATATATATATATATGCAGCAGAAAAAAGGACAACGAGGAGCACATGCAGCGAAAGAGAAAGACGAGGTCCTTACCCAATCAGTCTGCCAATGCTGCGGTATAATTAAAGTGAGCTGTCCTGCATTCTACTGGTGCTGTTTGTTTATCGTGACAATGGTGGAGGCACTAAAAGGATGTTCGGGACAGCTCAGAACAGCCACGCATTCAGCCCAAAAAGACTTCCGCGCATCGACACAACCATCCTTGGCACCTGCCGTTGCCTGTTAGGTCTCAGCCCGTAGTTTCATTCAATGCTGGAAATCGTGACAAAACCGGAAAGCATGACGGCGCCTGAAGGCAGCACCCTATACATAAACAGCCGAAGCATGGCACAGGTTACTTTTTCAACCCTCGAATTCCTGTTGACCTTCACGGAAACACAAATCAGCTTGGAGATGACTGGCTAGAGGAATTTGAGCGCCTAGCGAACGTTTACGGACAGAACGCCGCACTGAAGTAGGGCTACGTGTACTTTCCCCTTCACGGCAGAGCCCGAACATGGCTCGCGAATCGCGTTTGCTAGTCTTGGGACAAATTTCAGTGGCAGACCTACCTCACGTTCGCAAGCATCAAAACCCGAAAACTTGCACAGTCGTTTCTCGAGTAACGAATTCAGAAACCAAATCAATCTGTTGCGATGTTTCGTAAGAACATGTCGGGGCTCTTTCAAGAGCCTTTTTTCGATAGTCTCGTGCGAAACTTAATTTTCCAACACGGCAGCAGCCAGCGAGCATGCATTACCGCCAGTTACCCTACCGCTAGGTTCGCTAACGCCGTCAGCTATGCTCCCACTAGCTATGCTACCGTAAATTAGGGCTAAAAACAGTATGCATAAGTCTCTGAAACGCTGCTGGAGTTTAGCACGCGCTGAAGGGCAAGACTTTGATTTCATTAGGCCCGTCAGGCGTTACAAAATCAGGTTTTGTTTTATCTCACGCATCGACCTTAAAAATGGGTATTCGTAAAGTGAGGTCAGTGATCGCGATAGAGAAAAAACTTCTTTAGAAATGCCTCACACGCTTCATAAATTTAAAAAACTTGCCCTTCGGGTTGTGTGTAACAATTCAGAGACTAACGATTGCGGTTCTATCAAGCCTGAAGTGGCAGACATCTCTGGTATATCACAATAACAGCATTGTTTTTGCGGAAACAGGTAAGCAACTTCTCTAAATGCTGATATCGAAATTTAAAGCTATATGGACTGCCGGCCGGACACTGAAATTCGAGAAATCAAACTTTGGTTACAAGAAGCTCCGGTTCTTAGGATATGTTAGTTTATGAGCCATAAAGGTGATTGACCCTGAATTAAGATTGCGACTGTCCAAAAATTATCGGCGCCAATAGGTAAAAAAATGCAGTGCAACGTCTTGTTAGCCTCTGCGCATACTACCGAAGATTTATTCTCTATTTATTGCACATAGCTTCACCATTGACAAGGTTCCCACGAGAATACAATACGCTCATATTGGGCAAAGATCAACGAGCCGCAGTTGACGATCTCCGAAAACGCCTGGAAGCACCACCTGCGCTTGTTCAAGTTGGCGAGGGCGCATATATCATTGTGCACGTAGATGCCAGCAATATAGGTTTAGACGCTCTACTCTTCAGGTGCTACTCCTCCAGCGGCGAGACTTACCCGAGCGGGAGATCCCATATGCTATTAGGACGCTTTGCCGTGCCTAGATCAACTCCTCCACAAGAGAGAAAAGGAATGTCTTGCTGTCGTATGAGCAGTTATGAAGTTTCGTCCATATCTCTATGGCTGTTCCTTCCGCGTTTTTAGCGACCAACATTTCCTCTACTGGCTGATCAACCTAAAAACCTGTCTGGTGAGCTCGCACGGTCGAGATTAGACCTTCAGGTTCAGGAATTCGATATGACGGTAGTGTATCATCGATAAGTACGGGCAGCAGCACATGCACGGTGATTGGTTATAATGCTCACGGATAAAGCACGGATACTACAGAGACATGGTGTTTGTAGGAGTCGTCGATACCACTAAGATTTCATGCAAGCAAAGTAAACACAGTGAGTTGCTTTCCCTTATTCATTTTTTAATGACTGGAATGCAAGCGTCCCTAAAACACTTGACTACGAGCATCCTTAAGACATTCTCTAAAATTACCGGACTACAAGCAAACCTAGAAGAAGCTTGCCTTCATTCTGCTTGTGCAGTGGTATTCTCTATAGGAACATTTCTTCCACCTTCTTGTCATCCCAACGTCCATTCATGAGGAAACACTTAGTGTCTGCCACAATGAAACATGCACACTCGTCCGGACCCAACAGAAAAACTACTCGCGAAGGCTTCCAGTTATCCTACTAAATTACGTGCGCACTTGCCTTGATTGACAACGAGGAAAATCGCCACGTTCAAAACCAGCTGCCCTATTACAACCAGTTATGTGCCCCCTGTGCCTTTTACCATAATCGGAATGAACATTGTCGGTCAATTTTATGCTTATCATGCTGGCTATACAAATGGGCAGTAGTCGTTACCAGTAATCTTACGCGCTACGCCGAAACAAAGTCTATGTCCAGTGGTACAGCTGTTGAAAATAAACACTCTTCAGAGAAAATATTGTTCTGAGGTACCGTGCTCCGACAGTAATTATAACGAATCGAGGTGCCACTTTTCAGGCCATACACCTGACGACAGGGCTTAAGCTCAGTGGAACAGCTCATTAAAAACCACTTCTTACCACCCGCAAACAAATGGCTTAACAGAACGCCTCACCTCGGCTAGTGCCGACATGTCGAGTTCATAAACTGACACAGAAGATCAAATTCGGGGCTACATTTCACCATTCATCATGTTACCATTAATGTAGCGCAGCAAGAAACTATAAAAGAATGTAGTTTAGTCTTCGTTATGGCCGCGAGGAGACCACGCCTTGTTACTGCATAGCTGCATAGATACAGCTTGTGACGTTGCAGCTTTTACACAATGCGATGAAGCAGAGAGACTGCTTGCGCACGTCTGAGTTACCCAGCAGCATAATTACGAAAGTAGAGGCTATATTTGTGAAACCAACGCGTCATCTACCCCCGCAGTGAAAGTGTTTATCTTGAGTGCTATTTGTTAATGGAGACTATAGGAACAGTTACAGAAGTGGTATTTTGGCCCCTACACAGTTTGTAGAACGCTTAAGTGACGTTAGCTATGAGGTCGTTCGTGAAAGTCCCTCGAGAACTCGCCAGTACAAACCAGAAATCGTGCATGTTGTGCAATTGAAGCCCTATTGTTCATACTGACATACATCATAGATCTACTGCACCGTCTTGTGTAGTCGGTCATGAGAAAGAACAATCTTTCGAATCAGTTTGCCAGTGCTGCGGTATGTTTCAAGTGAGGTGCTCTGTGTTAAAGTGCTGCTGTTTACGCGTCGTGACACTATATTTAGGAAAGAAAGTAGCAGTAAAAAACAAGAGAATTATGTTTGAACATTCGACCAAGGACCAGCATTTCTCGAGGGTGGCTCCCGGCCCAGAGCTCAGAACAACTACTCTTACGTTTTCACTATGACTGTCTGTCACACATGTAAACCAGTTAGTGAGGAATATTCACTTGAAGCTACATTATTCACACACACACACACACACACACACATACACACAAACACACACACAGTTGCTAACGAGTTGATACGCCACTGGTGACGTCTCGGGATAAGTTCACCTGACATTCACCTGTCAATAACATCGGGCTCGTGAGTTCACCTCGCAGCATCTCACCTGTGACCGGCACTTGACAAGAAGCTTGGACATTTTGTTTCTGACCCCGCCGTGTTGTTTTTTCGAGCGGCGGCTTTTGTCCGCCATGAAGATCACCTCACGCAAGAACTCCATGTCTTGGTACGAGTCGTACTTCTGCCTGCGTGGTTTGATCCATGACATGACAGATGACCTCCGTAGCATTACCAAAATAGCTGTCAGCTGATCTGAATTAAGAAAATCCACTGACATTAGGAACGCTGCAGGGTGGCAGAAAAAAAAAACTACATTTTCACAGTTTTTTGTTAAAATTGACAAATCGCCTAATGTAATGGCGTAGACTGCTAGAGTAAAAGCTTGTTATTTTCAATTGGCTGGTGCTGGAAAGCTGCCAAAAAAACCAATTCCAAATTATCTTTAGCACAAAGTAATACAACAAAGAAATGTTTTTTTTTTCATGTTAATACACGTCTGGTTTCTTGATGAAGATGTAAATCTGGTTGTTCTCATAGGAGGGTTGTAAAGTCGCAATTTTTGATATTGTCGACTTGTTCAGATTTTGATCGCGGCTCAAGACCTTCTTTTAATAATTATTGAAAAACGTAGTGAATTTAAAGAAAAACGTGTCATTGCCACTATAATTCCACAGTTGGCCTTAGTAACGATGTTTATGCAATCCGCGCCTCCTCGTCTCGATTGTGTGCAAATGCCATTATAGATTTTTGCGTTCCACGTTTGCGGCAATTCCCACTTTGCGTGCTTCTGGAATTGTCCGAAGTAACAGCGTCGCAGCTTTAGATATGACCTAATAAACGAGCATTCAATGCCACTAGGCAACGCGTATGCCTAGCACGACCACAGAAAACGTCGCAATGATTTTTCTGAATAACGAGGGCTGACTTAAAACTTATTTCACTCTATTCCTTCTAGAGATTCCAGGTGCATTAGAGCGAAGACAGTCTGTGTGGCCTGGGAGTATCGCAGGCAGCAAACCGGCATTCGACCGATCTTGAGCCCATGTCAGCTAACGTCAGCGCCGATATTGGACCAAGGTCACTTTTTTGGTCAAGTGCAACTTCTGTTGTTCATTGTTCAAGCCAACCTGGGTCAGACGTTCTGCCGTTACATTCGCGAATACTCAGCCAACGCCGGTGCACTCTATACGTGTTAATGAAGGACCGTCCATTCACCGACGTAGTTGCCGACATACATCCAGCATAGGGCCATTCTCGGACCATGTTGTTGCCAATGAAACGCCATTATCGCCAACTTTCGCTTTACGACGAATATTAGCTATCAGTGGCTTGACAATATTTCACCGTTATTATTATGGGCTTTTGCTACTGGCATTCGTTAGCTAGTAGATTTTACATTACGCCCCTGGAATACCGCCTAGCAACGTATAGCAGTCCCGTAAAAGCTTTGCAGTGTAGTATACTTCAAGGCGACTGACCACTGGATGACCTAGTGTAGAAGCACATGATTCCACAAAATCGTATATGTATGCGTATTTTTTGCGTTGCCCACTATCCTCCCCACATTTCGGGCGTAAGACAGCACAAGTCTAGTTAATGTCTAGTTTTTCCTACACATTTCTTTTAAGTCTTGCGAAAAAGTCTAACTTTAGCTGTTTGATCAAGTATTAGCTAAAAACATTACTTAAAAGAACTGCTGTATGTAAATATCCAGCACACAAGCAGTCTCTAAATAAGACTACCAGAAAACAATTATTATAATTCTTTCTCTAATTATACCATGTCAAATCGTTCACTTTTCGTGTAAGTTTTTCAAGTTTCTGCTGTTAAGTAATACAGTCAAATCTAGGAGGCGAGCTCTGCGAGGCTCCATGGGCATAGGGATGTCCAGGGCAGCAAGCGTGGGTTGATGATTTACAGGCTGCAGCATTAAATGAGGAAATGACGCTGGGCTGCCCACGGTCCTGAAAGCAGTGATTAGGCAAAAAATCAATCGTCACAGGCTGCTGCAAATTCCTGCTTCGTGGGGCAGGAGCGATCGGTCTGCAAAACTATGAATAGATTTGTGAAGTGATGAATTGCTGAGCTTTTTCACAGACCTGCCAATGGGATTAGAAATAAACACCACAAAATAAGTTTTAAGCACTGCAGTCTAAATTTATGCAAGCTAAAACAATGAAAAACAATAACTTCAGACGTTATTTTGTACTATGAAGATCAAATGTCTGTGGCCATAATGAAAGGACATGAACAAATACTTCAACAATCATTGTGCTAAAAAAATATGCCACAGACCAAAATGTTTAGAAATGGGTTTTAATTGATGTTATTTTTTATTTCTTATTTAGAGATACTGCGATCCCGATAGGAAATTTTAGCATGGTGGGTATACATCGTCATGGTAAAAAAATAGGCAGCAAAACAACAAATGGTAGCAAACATTGGTTCGAAAAAAAATACAATAGAGATAAACAAAGAGCACGCACACGGAACATCAGCTACATAAGAATGAGAAAAAATACACATTTGAATGAGTTCGTTCACCAAATTTGCAGGTTATTAGGAGATATTTGCAGCCAATTAAGACAGTGATAGTTAGGCAACTTTATTGTAAGTTAGGTTCTTTCATTCAGTCACAGTCTGTCTAAAAACGAATTTTGAAGCATTTATGTTTAGGCAGAATGGAATTATTGTTAGGTGATGCCTCTGTCTTATCGCATACTCAGAAGAAGAAGTAACAATTTAAGAAATATCATTGCTATATCGTTAAGTTATAAGCTGGAATAAGAATTTTGATCGCGATACACGATTGCGTTCCTTAAGTGCGGGCAAGTTGACTTGTTTTAGGAGTTCTGTTGCGGAGGTATGATAGCAGGTGCTGTAAATGAAGTGGACTGCCTTCTGTAGCACCCGTTAAAATCTTTTTATGTTATTTTCAGTAAAGGGGTCCCAAATTATTGAGCGATAATCAAGTACTGAAAGTATTACTGTTTTGTATGCTAACAAGCGAATGGTAGGGGTTGATAGTTTGAGTTCCCTTGAAGAAACCGACACATTCAAGAAATGACCGCATTAGCGGTCATTTCTTCAATGAGTCGATTACATTTTAAAGTGTTGGTTATGTGCAGGCCAAGGTGCTTGTATACTGTTACATCAGAGAGGAATATATTGTTAGCCGAGCAATGAAAACTTAGCTTGTCTTTTTTGTTAGCAATGCATATAAAAAGTTTTCTCGGAATTAACCGGCACTTTCCGATCTCTGTGCCGGGCAAGAAATTGCTGAATGGCACCATTTAGAAACATTTGATCGGAATGACTATCAATTGTGGAGTATAGGACCCAGTCATCCGCATATCATTTATCCTTAAGAGTTAGGTTATTTATCATGTCATTTATATACAGCAAAAAGAAAAGAGGACCTAGAACCAAACCTTGCTATAAACAAGCTTGTTTGACTAATTTGCAAATAAACACAAGGTGTTCCATGACTTCCAAACAAGACTTACAGGGTTACAACCTAGGTAAACTAGTCTGCAGCTATGGCCTATGTTTGTATAAACTTGTAACAGGACAAAAAGACACACGAGGGCACAAACTTTCAACTCTGAATTATTCTTGGGCAGACATCAACTAATACTACACAACAGGATGACTGGCCACCAGATTGAGAACACAAGATGAAAAACCTATGCAAATCCAATATCACCACTGACACTTTTGCATTATTGCGAGGCTTCTTTATTATTTTAAAATGGTATCTCCGAATGGTATAGAAGATGTGCTGATGTGGTTCTTTATGTAGTTCTCTTCGCATCGAATAAACCTCCAAAATTTCAGGCGCATTTCAGGACCTGCATCTATCTGAAGTCTTGGTTTCATAGGAGACGAGGACTGAATAGTTGGCTCACCAAAAAACAGCACCTGGCTGAGAGTTGTGATACAACTCAGCCGCTCACGCACAGAGCGCCAGCTGTAGGAAGAGCACACACGTGTGCGGCTGCCATGCTTCACTTTGGAACGAACAGCTCTAAAAGCCATTGCGCCAGTAATACTGCTTTGTTGCACGCCAGTAATACTGCTCTGTGATGGCACTCGAGAATGGAGAGAAGCTCTGCAAAGCTGACTGCGTCCATGCATATAATATTGAAGGGGCACTGCTGCGTTTTGGCAACTCCCTCGTCATCATTTCTGCTTGTCTGATGAACTTATTGCGAAGGTAGTACCGGCCGATATGCCAGTGCGGTGACAATACCACACTGCACATTTTTGTAGTAAAATATTGACCCCTTGTCTGCATGTTAATCTGCAAATGTTGTCGAAAGACCATAGTCTAGCGTGTGGAGAGAGTGGAAAAACATTTATTTGGTGTTCTGCGCAAGAAAATTGGTGAATGGTATTCTGGAGACGCTGCGTTAGAGTGCCTCGAGCATCCAGCGGAGGCGAATAGACGCATTAAGTTACATCACGCACGAGACATGAGCGCCATCTGGTAGTTATCTTAAAAAAACGAAGCGCGTGGCTCTAATATGGGTGTGCACGCCCGTCTCAGAGGTGATAAGGTGTAGAACGGAAGGCGATGGGTAGGTGCCACCACTATGTCGTCTTAGCAAAGCATTGGAAACACTCTTTTTGTGCAAGCGTTGCATGATCAGCGCAGCGTGAGAAGCGCTGCAGTCCATATTTATGTATGTCTTTTTTAGTAAAAGACGCACATGCAGAATATTATTACAAGGCAGTGGGCATGGCTCCGCCTCGTCGTCGACGCATCGACGAAGAAGAAGCGGATTCAGCACGCGAGATCATAGCAACCCTGAGGTGTCACACCTACCTGTAAGTATTGCAAATACACTCCTTTTTCACTTCCGTGTATTAGTTCTCCCCGTAACAAAGTGGTGGACACGCTGGGTAACGAAGCGCACTACGACGGAGCTCCGCAGTGCTCGTCAACTTGGAGTTTCCGTGATCGAACATGGAACTGATCCCACGGCCACCTCTGCATCAGCCTCGGCAACGCCTGCACCATCTACGGCAACACCTCCACCGCCCCCCCCACGTACGTGCTGACGCATTCAAAACATCCAGGAACCTTCTGTGGTACGGAAAAAGTTGATGTTGACGACTGGATAGCCGACTACGAACGTACCGGGGCGCTCAACCGGTATGACCCAGCTCTCACGCTGGCCAACGTGCTCTTTTATCTGAAAGGCTTGGCCAAAGTCTTGTACGAGAACCATGAGGAGGAGATTGGCAGTTGGGACACGTTCAAGGAGAAGCTTCGCGATTTATTTGAGAAGCCCATCGGTCGACTGGTGGCTTCAAAAAAGTGGTTGTCTATACGTGCTCAGACGTCCACAGAGCCGCATATCTCGTATATACAAGACGTGCTGGCTCTATGTCGAAAAGTCAACAACATGTCGGAGTTGGATAAGGTTGGCCACGTCCTCAAGGGGATAGCGGGCGATGCGTTCAACCTGCTATTGTGCCGGAACTGCGCGACCATCGAGCAAATTATTCAAGAATGCCGGCGTTTTCAACAGGCCAAAAGCAGGCGTATTTCAAGTTCTTTCACTCGACTGCCAAACACCGCTGTGACATCCTCCTGCGAAGAAGGACTGACCTCTCATCGGCAGTCTTCACCGGCGTCTGAAATTACGCGAATCATCCGGCGGGAAATCGAAGTAATTACACTTGCTCTTCCCAGCAACGGCCACGTTGATTCGCAAGTACCTCAAGTTTGCTTGGTACAGTCAATTGTGTGAGAAGAACTCAGCAATTTGGGTTTCGATGTCTGCGCCATTGCTCAGTCTCGACTATTTGGCTTCCGTTCAAGGTCGCCGCCTCGCCCCAGGTCACCGCCTCAGGAACGGTCTTTTCCACGCTATCGTAATCCGGCCGAATGGCGAACGGCGGATGATAGGCCGATCTGCTTTAACTGCCGTCGCAAAGGGCACGTCACACGTTATTGCCGCAACCATTGGTCTTCGTCCCCAACACAGTATAACACTGTTCGCCGCGCCGAAAGCTACCGCCTTTTCCAGCCTCCTGCGCCGATCCCCGACAGCTACCGCCACCTTCCACCCTTCGATGCCCCTAATACGCAGCACAGCCGGTCACCGTCGCCTCGACGTCATCAGTCTCGTTCGCCGCCTGCACGTCGCCCGTCGTCCCCTTCTCCTCTACGACAACGCCCGACCTCCCCGCTCAATTCTCATCAGGGAAACTAAGCGGTGCAGCTCTTAGAGATGAAGCTGCATCCTCGATTCTGACCTTAAATTATCTCCTTGTTCTGCCGACACGACGAAATTTGATCGACGTAGACGTTGACAGCCTGACTGTTTGTGCACTTATTCACACCGGGGCTCATATTTCTGTGACGAGTGCCCGACTTCGTCGCCGCCTGAAGAAAGTTCTCACACCGGCTGCCTCTGGCATTATTCGTGTCGCCGATGGAAGAAGTCTTGCCATCATAGGATTGTGCACAGCACGCATCACGATCGGCGACCACCCCACATCTGTTCTCTTCGCAGTTATTGAGCAGTGCCTCACTGATCTGATTCTTGGATTGAATTTCTTGTCCACTCATGCCGCTCTCATGGAATGTGCAACCGGTGTTCTACAACTTGAACTGCGTCGACTTGGGGCTGTACCGTCCTCACTATCACACCGATTGTGCGCTGTTGATTATGTTCGGCTGTCACCGCAAGCCACCACGTTTGCGACCTTAA
Source organism: Rhipicephalus annulatus (assembly GCA_013436015.1). Taxonomy (NCBI): domain Eukaryota; kingdom Metazoa; phylum Arthropoda; class Arachnida; order Ixodida; family Ixodidae; genus Rhipicephalus; species Rhipicephalus annulatus. Next base: position 469,862 of record WOVY01010837.1, read on the forward strand.
CAATATCACCAGCTCTTCCTTACGGTGACTACATAGTGTCTCCATTAGCGGATGTGCTCTTGGCGCGAAGTGTTGCTGTGCCGCATACCATCGTGAATATCGTAGACAATTACGTTCAGCTTCCGCTTCTCAACTTTAGTATTTCGACCCAAGTTCTCACGCAAGGTATTTCGTTAGGCCACGTTTCCCCACTTGATGCATGTAACATCGTGGCATTAGACCCTGAAACCGCTCGTCCCCTATTGCAGCCAGCCGAGCAAAGCGCACCTAACGATGAAATCACAATGATCATTGCCCCTGATCGGCTGCCCTGTCAGGCTGCGCAACTTAACCACGTTCTGACCACCTACCGAGATATTGTGAGCGCGACAAGGAAGAGGTTGCATTAAGCCAGCCGGAGCAGTTGTCGGTCGTTTTCGCCGTTGGCAATGGACACAGGAGGCGACGTACTTAGCGACGGCTGAAGAGAGGCCAGGCCAAAAACAACGACTTCGTATTTTGTCGTAAGTCTTGTGGTAGCCTAGATGAGCAGCGGTTGCATCATCATGAAGGCTTCCAGAACTTCATGTTGCAGAGAACGTGGGATGACGGGTACCCACTTGTTGCCATCGATGTGGTAAACGTAGCGACATAAAGCATCACCGACTAGCTTAAATTGTTTAGGTTGTCGACGTAGTCTGGCGTTTGGAGGAGTAGTAGAGCCGGTCAAGCGGTCAACAATGGTGCGGCAGTATGCGTCGACACGTTTTTGTGAAACAAGGACGGATAGGGTGGCAGGTGATGAACTTAGCGCTGCGATTGGAGAGGTGCTGTTGTTTTGGAGTATCGATGGTGAATTGCTTCTGCTGGGCATAGGACAGCGCGATAGAGCATCAGCATCTTGATGCTTCTTTCCAGATCTGTAGGTGACATCGAAATCATACTCCTGTAAGCGATGCGCCCAGCGACCAAGGCGAACCGATAAGTTTTTCAGCGATGAAAGCCAGCATAGGGCGTTATGGTCGATCACGACGGTAAAATGACGGCCGTGAAGATATGGTCGGAATCTTTGCACTGCCCAAACAACAGCAAGGCACTCCTGCTCTGTGATAGTGTAGTTCTTTTCTGGAGCGGTAAGAGCACGACTTGCGTAGGCAACGACGCGTTCGCGTGAGTTTTTGTCACGCTGCAAGAGTACCGCACCGAGACCATGACTACTTGCGTCGGTGTGAAGGATGGTGGGTGCGGTGGAATCGAAGTGGCACAGTACCGAATCCGACGTGAGGGCTTGCTTCAATGCCGTGAAAGGGCTTTCGCAGTCTTCGGACCAAATGAAGGGGACGTCCTTTACGAGGAGTTGATGGAGTGGAGACGCAAATTCCGCGAAACCACGTATGAAGCGCCGGAAGTAAGAAGATAACCCAAGAAAGCTGCGCAGGTCCTTCTGACGTAGTGGACGAGGAAAATTGAGGACAGCGGCAAGCTTCTCGGGGTCGGGCCGAATTCCTTCTTTGCTGACAAGGTGGCCGAGAACCTTGATTGTCTTGCTAGCAAAGGTACATTTCTTGGTGTTAAGCTGTAGACCGGCTTTTGCAAGGCATGTGAGGACTTCGTCAAGACGTTGTAGATGCTGCGAGAACGTGGATGAAAACACTACTATGTCATCGAGATAGCACAGACATGTTTTCCATTTCAAACCACGCAATACGCCATCTATCATGCGTTCGAAGGTGGCGGGCGCATTACAGAGTCCAAAAGGCATCACATTGAACTCGTACAACCCATCTGGCGTTGAAAAGGCGGTCTTCTCTTTATCAGACTCCGACATTGGTATCTGCCAGTAGCCTGACCTAAGGTCGAGGCTGGAAAAATACTCTACACCCTGTAATGTATCCAGTGCATCGTCGATCCGAGGGACGGGATAAATATCCTTGCGCGTTATTTTGCTTAGCGCACGGTAATCGACGCAGAAACGCACTGTCCCATCTTTCTTTTGAACGAGAACAACTGGGGATGACCAGGGACTCGAAGAAGGACGTATGATGTTGCGTCGTAGCATGTCTGAGACGTTTTCCTCGATGATCTTGCGTTCTGCCTGAGACACGCGATATGGACGCCGATGTACAATACGAGAGCCGTCAGTCTGGATGCTGTGAGTAGCGGTGGTAGTCATGCTGAGGGCGGGCGAGTTCACGTCAAATAGAGAACGTTGTCTATTTAACAGGGCAAGCAAATCTTCAGTTTGATCAGGTGTTAAGTCATTGCTTATTGTCGCCGACACAGGTGTGGCAGAGGCAGTGAATGGCAATGATTGCGACTTCGGATCATCGTTGTGGTTGTTGTTCGGAAGAGTAACAATCGCAACAGGCTCACTGTCGACCGCGCAAGATACTGTTGAGCCACAGGGGAGCAGTACACACTCGGGCGTTTGATTTATGGCGGTTAGGTACGTACACCCATCGAAGAAGCGAATAAGCCCCGGTGGGATCACAATGCCCCTACGTAGGGTATGACCGTAAGGGAGAATTAGTACGTCGCCATCCACAATGTCGGTGCAATTAACACTTATAATTTCTTCGATGTATGGCCGAAGTACATAATCTGACTTGGTGACAAGGCGGATGTGTCCATCTTGTTCAAGCGGAGACGAGTCAGTGGCCTTTAGATGCAGGAGGCGCTGATCACATGATATGAAAGCGGACGCAGAAGACAAGAAATCCCACCCAAGAATGAGAGCGTGGGTGCACTCACGAAATACCGCGAAAACAATGTGATGACGAATGCCTTCTATGCAGACACGAATGGTACACTGTGCAAGTGGACGAATGAGAGCGTTGGTCGCCGCACGTAGAGGTGGGCCGCCATAAGGTGTGGTGACTTTTAGAAGGCGGGAACAAAAATCAGCACGAATAATCGAAACAGCAGCGCCAGTGTCTACTAGAGCCTCAACATGTACACCTTCTACAAACACTACTATCAAATTCGATGGCTGCTCTGTAGGAATTGTTAGCTGTCCAAGGGATGCAGTTTCCCCTCCTAAAACTGCATCGGGGAGTTTTCCGCGTGGGCGTTCGTGGAATGGGAGGCGGGCCGTAGAGGCGACACTGAACGGCGACCTGGCGAAGGAGACCGGCGGCGAGACGTACGGGAATTCCCAGGCATGTACGTATGGTAAGTAGGTGACGGTGAACGGTAATAGGACGATCGGGGGGGTGGCCGTAAGTAGTTCATGGTCGGACGGAAGCTTCGATGTTCTTCGGGAGCGTAGCCGCGTTGCTCGTCTTGTTGGCGCCTTCGACAAAACTGAGCGATATGTCCTCGATAGCCGCAGTAGTAACAGGTTGGCCGAGGTGGGCGCTGAGGTGCGTAGTAAGGTGGTGCACGCACTGGCGGTGATAACGAAGCCACAGGCGTATGGTCTGCTGTTGTACGCACAAAAACGGTGGGTGCGGCAGAGAGCGCGGCAACTTCGGCGTACGTGCGCGTCTGGCGCACGCAGGGACTGTTGGAACACGTCGCACGCGCTGCGGAGGCGATCTCTTGTTTAATCAGGTCTCGCAAGCTATCTTTTTTAGGAGGTGAAGTAACTTCGACAGCACAGGAAGAGCAGCGCCCGTGCAGCTCTTCACGAACGATGTCGCGAATAAGCGCACGCAAGTCGAGGAGTGCAGGCAAAGGAACGTCGGTGGCATCGTAGCAAAGGCGAAGAGACTGAAGCTCGTCAAGTCGCTGACAGATGGTTATCACGTCCTGGGTGGTGGCAGGATTTTGCGTGGCGAGGGCGTTAAGGGCGACGGTGTTAATGCCTTTAATAATGTGGCGTATTTGGTCGTTTTGAGACACTCCGGTGTTAACGCGCTTGCACAGTGCAAGGACATCCTCAATATAAGAGGTGTAAGATTCACTCGGCAGCTGCGTGCGTTGAGCGAGTTTCTTCTTTGCTGCCTCAGTGCGAACTGCAGGGGCACCAAATACCTGACTAATTTGCTGCTCGAAAGTGTCCCAGTCGGGAAGATCCGGGTGGTGGTTCCAGAACCAAGTTTTCGCAACATCGGACAAGTAAAATGGGGCGCTGCGCAACTTGTGTGGATTGTCCCACCTGTTCAAATCGCTGACGAGGTCGTAGTTCTTGATCCAGTCTTCGACATCATCGCCTCGGAGACCGGAAAACACAGGTGGATCACGCAGGCGAGTGTTGTTGGGCGGAGCGGGGGGCGGTGGCTGCAGTAGGACGGCGACGTTGGATGGGCCAGGGTTTTCTTGGGCCGCCATGGCAGGGGGTTGTACGCGACGACCCAAGCGGAGCTCCAGCGAGAACGGGCGAGAAGACTTGAGGGAACGAAAAGCACAGTCCACCACTTGTGAGGAACCGGTTTATTCGGCCAGGCTCGAGCTCAATCACGCCGGTGATGATATTCTTAGATGAAGAAGATGTACAGGTGATGATGATTACAAAGAGAATAAAGAGTCATTCGCTTGTCGCGCTCACAATATTTTTGACATCAATAACCGCCCTTTAGGTCAAACGACCGTCATGCGTCATCAAATACATACCAGCGATGGTAGTCCTGTTAGACGGCAACCATATTGTGTTTCCCAGTCCGAACGCCAGGTCATAAAACGAGAAGTCGAGAAGATGCTCTGTAAAGGAGTCATAGAGGCCTCTTCAGGTCCATGGGCGTCACCTGTTGTTTTAGTCAAAAAGAAGAATAGAAGTTGGAGGTTTTGCGTTGACTACCATGCCTTGAACAAGATAACCCGCAAAGACGTATATCCGCTGCCACGAATCGACGACGCCCTTGACTGCCTTCATGGCGCCCGATACTTCTCATCTATAGATCTGCGTTCGAGCTATTGGCGAATTTCTTTCGACAACTTAGACCGCAAAAAAAAACTGCCTTTGTCACACTGGACGGCCTTTATCAGTTCAAGTTTATGCCTTTTGGGCTGTGCAACGCCCCGGCAACGTTCGGACGCATGATGCACTCTCTCCTTCGTGGTTATAAATGGTCCATCTGCCTTTGTTACCACGTCGATGTGATTGTTTTCCTCCAGCTTTTGAAAGCCACCTAACTTGCCTGTAGACCATTCTAGCCGTTTTTCGTCGATCTGGACTCCAGCTGAACTCGGAAAAGTGCAATTTTGGCCGACGAGAAATCACGGACCTTGGTCATCGCGTAAGTGCTGCTGGCGTCCAACCAGACCCTGACAAGATTAGCGCTGTCAAGAACTTTCCTCTTCTATCTACTACCAAAGATGTTTGTTGCTTTGAGGGCTTCTGCTCGTACTTCTGACGTTTTATGCGCAATTTCGCTACATTTGCACACCCACTCACTGATCTTCTCGAAAAGAATGCGCCCTTTCGTAGGGCCAAGACCAAGGAGCTGTTTTTTTCACGCTGATCCAGCTGCTCACTTCACCACCAATATTGGCTCACTTCGACCCGTCAGCGACGACTGAAGTTCGCACAGATGCCAGTGCTCTTGGCATCGGCACCGTCCTCGCTCAACACCAGGGAGGCCAAACGCGTGTTATTGCGTATTCCAGCCGTCTTCTCTCCACATCTGGAGAGAAGACGGCTGGAATACGCAATAACACGCAACAATATTGAAATTGCGCGCTCCACATCTGAGCGAAACTATTTGACAACGGAGCATGAGTGTCTTTCGTTGGTCTGGGCTGTAGCGAAATTTCACCCCTACATGTACGGCCAGGCGTTTTCAGTTATTACGGATCACCACGCTCTGTGTTGGTTGTCGTCGCTTAAGGACCCAACCGGTCGCCTAGGTCGCTGGGCTCTACGTCTCCAGGAGTATAACTTCGACGTAATTTATAAGTCTGGCAGGTTACACCAACATGCTGATTGTCTCTCTCGTTATCTGGTGGATCCTGCAAGCCTCGCCGTCCATGAGAGCGATTCTTGTGTGCTCGCCATATCCGATTTGCGCGACAACGGCACGGAGCAGCACCGGATCACAACCCTCAAGACGGTCATTGAACGAGTATCTTCAAGACGTTCCGACCCTTTGCTCCGTCAATATCTCCTCCGCGAAGAAATTGAGTACCACCGCAACATGAAGCCTGATGGCCCGGACCTTTTGTTGGTTATCCCCCGACACTTGCGTGCCACCATTCTTCAACAACTGCATGACGCTCCAACGGCAGGACACCTAGGTTTTTCTCGCACCTATCACCGCGTGTGGCAACAGTTCTTTTGGCCTGGCCGGTATAAATTTGTGCGCCGCTATGTTGCTGCTTCCTAGCGCTGCCAGCGTCGCAAACGTCCTACTCTCCGTACGGCTGGCCTGCTCCAACCAATCAACATTCCCTCGGAACCATTCTTCCGCGTCGGCCTCGACTTGCTCGGACCTTTCCCAACGTCCGTGTCAGGCAACAAATGGGTTGCTGTCGCAACAGACTATGCGACCAGATATGCTACAACTCGTGCCTTGCCAAGTAGCTGCGCTACAGACGTTGCAGACTTTCTAATAAATGACGTCATTCTGCGGCATGGGGCTCCACGCCATCTCCTGACGGATCGTGGCCGCTGCTTCCTCGCTAAAGTTATCGACGAAATCCTCCGTAGCTGCTCTACCGAACATCACGTTACCACTGCCTACCATCGCCAGACCAACGGTCTCACAGAGCGCCTCAACCGAACTCTTACAGACATGTTGTCCATGTACGTCTCTGCTGATCACCGTGACTGGGACGCAATGCTCCCCTACGTTATGTTTGCGTACAATTCATCAAGGCATGACACCGCCGGCTATTCTCCGTTCTTTCTTCTGTACGGCCGCGTGCCTGTCTTGCCATTCGACACACTCCTTCTTCCTGATACTACCGAACCAACGGTGTATGCTCAGGACGTTGCTTCTCTAGCCCGCGTCGCTCGCCAAATCACGCACACTAGGCTCACTGCTTCTCAGGCCTCACAAAACGACCGCTACGATGACGGGCACCGCGACGTTGACTACCCTGCTGACTCTCTCGTCCTACTTTGGACGCCACACCGACGTTAAGGTTTGTGCGAGAAGCTTCTTCCACGATACACCGGGCACTACAAAGTTCTCCGCAAGGTCACTGGCGTCGACTACCTCATCACTCCCGTTGAACCAGCTTCATCTTCTGCCACAACAACTATTGATTTTGTCCATGTATCGCGAATAAAACACTCTACACTGCCAGTCCTGATTGACTTAGCGGCACCTTGATGGCGCTTCGTCCACCGGGGTTGATATTACGAGGCAGTGGGAATGGCTCCGCCGCGTCGTAGACGCATCGATGAAGAAGAAGCGGATTCAGCGCGCGAGATACTAGCAACCCTGATGTGTCACACCTACCTTTAAATATTCCAATTACACTTCTTTCTCTCTTCCGTGTGTTTGTAATCCCCGTAACATTATATACGTGTTGTTATGGTGCCCAAGACATCCGCCATAATTGCTTTTTAATTGACGATCGCGCAAGTATGAATGCTGATGCTTGGGCAAGATTGGTGGGCGCTGCGGATGGGGTCGGTCGTTTGAAATACCTGGGGCTGTTAAGAGTAGACAGAGACAAATATACAGACAGACAGACAGACAGACAGACAGACAGACAGACAGACAGACAGACAGACAGGCAGACAGGCAGGCAGGCACACAGGCAGGCAGGCGGGCAGACGGGCAGGCGGGCGGGTTGGCAGGCAGGCAGGCAGGCAGACGAAAATTTTTGCGTCGAAGGTAACCAAGAAACACTATTGTCTTGAAAAAACAGGGGACATAGTAGCTGTGGCATCATTTTTTTTCTAGCGCCATATGTATGCCGTGTCAGTGGTATGTATGTAGGTGGACGTTGATCAAGCAAACCACGGTGACAGCATAGCACGGGTGGTGTCGCGCTCCTTTGTTTCATAGTGCCGGATGAATCTTCGACTATGGTGGCTGCATTTAGATGATGGGTAAGCACAAACTACACCTGTGAAATTAGATATATGAGCACATCGAACAACTCCAAGCGGTAAAAATTATGATACCCATGGTACAGCGTGCCTTCTCTAGCAGCGCATAAATTTCTGATTTTACTTAGCAACGCAGCCAGTGAAAGAAACGCTTACCGCATCAGCTGGCTCCATAAATCTAAGCTTTGAGTAGTCCGCTGCTTCGTTCGTAACAATAACGCTGTCTTTTGCACAATATAAGTTAAACAGAGGCACCTAGGCATCGAGTGTTCACCACGAGAGTATCTTTCATAACAGCTCAGAGGTGTATGAATGTGGCCCCGCAAAGTTTTGTGGAAAAGGCAGCATTCTTTTGCACGCAACTTTTTACAAAAGAAGACTACCTGCCTATCGCTTCGTTCACTTCAGGTGGTGACATCAGATAGTGTTTGGTGGTGGTGGTCAAACGAATAGACGCATTGAGACTGTTAGTCCTGAAGTGGACGACTCAAAGTTGAGCAGGCCAGAGAAAAAAATTTATATATGCCGTATGTTCCATAATATGGTCGTTTTGTTTCCGGCAAAACACCGTTTAAACTCGAATGTTTGGCCCTGGTTTCCACTGGTGGCTGTCTCCACTATCGAAAAAATATATCCGACGCCTGCCACCCGATTTATAAATGAGCCTGTCCACACCAAACAGATGAGCGAGAGAAGAATTTCGCTTGGCTGACCGCTTACAAGCAACGCTGCCTCCTCTTTCTACTTCCTCCCTTTCGTCTGTACGTCCTCCTTCTTCTATATATTGTTGCAACTGGATACATAGCAGTACCGCCAGCGCCCTTTGGTTTTGTTATGGCGATGCGTGAACACACTGCCTCTATACCAGCTGCCACTCTCATCAGCGGGAGCAGCTAAGAATTGCGCGCTCTCACTGACAGGGTGGCTGTGGAAACTCCAGTACTGGTTCCCTATACTAGCAACGTTTCAGATTCGATGGTGCGCGTTCCGGAGAAGAAACCGTCGAGAAGAATAACTTCGACTGACCAATTCACCCGAGAAGAGCGACTGCAGTCAAGCCTGAGAGGCGCATCGTCAGCACTTTAGGGAGGACCCAAAAGAACTGGAGGTGGCCGGACAGCGAAAACGCAGTTTTGTACTAAAAATAATTTTGTACTCAATTGTATCCACTAGGCCAGTAGGTAAACGGGGTATCTTTAAGGTGCTCCCCGAGTTTGCAAATGGGGACTTCTATGCAGCCTAATTCACGGAAATCACTGTCGTGGTCAATCGGGACAATGTGCTCATTGTTTAGAGGTACCACGAGCCGATCGCTTATCTGCCACTAGTACGTAGCGAATTGCCGAGTTCTTGCAATGTCACACTGCCTTGTCATGTCACAAAGAAGTCACTCCCTTGATATCGAAACTGAGAGTGTCTTTAAAAAGTAGAGGTCTTAAAAATATATGCGAAGTTTTCCGAAGCAACACAGCACTCTCTTCTCAAAAGCAATCGTCTTGTTTAGAGTAACTATCCCTCAATATTGAAAATTAGTCTCAGTACTCCTTTTAGTGATGCTGACAAGTTGAATCAGGACCGTAATATGAGATAGTTTGGCTTTATGTATTTCGGTACTTGCAAACTTACCTGATCAGTTGTGAATATTAACGAATGAATGGTGGATCACGGCCACTCTAGAGGTGCTCATTCGCTCCCTCTTTTTATGGCCTGAGCAGCCGCCGTGAGTACAATAGCTCTTTCTATACAGTGGCAGTGCACTCCGCGTGAGGGCGTCGAGGACCAACTGTTGAAAGCACGTTTGGCCGCATAAGCTTTGCATTGTAAATCACCTGTGCCCAGCCACTTTCTCGTGCTAATTACGTTATCATTTGTAGGAAGCGGTGAGAAAGCTAGAGATGTGCGTGGGCACATTCTGGATTTCTCGGCACTCATGCATTGAGTAAAGAATACGCACACGCAATGGTACAACAATTTTATAAGTCTTAATTCCAATATATTCGCTGAATTCTAAAAGGCTTGAAGCATGTTTGTTTAGATTTGTCGTTTAGGTGCACGCTTAAAAAATATACGTGGTTAAAATTCCAAAAGCCTTCCACTGCGACATCCTTCATAAGCATATGAGTGAAATAACTTGCTCGAACGAATATCCTTAAACATCTGTAGTTGATTCCTGAGCCATACGTTGAGCCAAACTGCTACTGGACTACCTAGAATGTGTGGACAAGAGTCACAAACAAGAGTCGGCGCATATTATTCTGAATCGTTTCACCAGATTCTTCTATGTATTTACATAATAGAGGTAGCAGGTCATAATTACATGTCATATAGCTTGTTTCACCAGCATTCACGAAAGCATTTCTGATTGGGAAAACTGTGGCTATTCCATCTAACAGCATCACGACAGAGCTTCGCCAACAGTGCTTTTTTTTCTTCAGGCGTAATAAAAATGCATTACTAATGAAAAACATTTCTGATTCTCCAAATTTTTTCCCTGCGTCTACGGTGTGCCTTATTTAATAGGAAAATGTTTCACATCTTTTTATCTGCTCTGAAGATTGCATCTGGGCTTGTGTGGGCTTTGGACTTTGTATGTTTGCAAGGACACAGCGTGGTGTGGTTCGGCTAAGGTTGTTTTTTTTTCCGCACCATAACAACTTCCTGAAACTCTATCACTACAAGCTGTTTCATGTCTTTATCTTTTGTGCTTTCATTTTGAGCAATCATTTTTTATTGGCATTCTTATAACAATTGTTATTACTCCAGCTATTGCGATTGCTATAGCACGATTGGTAGCACGAAATGTGATACCTTGAACAAAAATGTGCAAAATTTATCAATTTCAAGGGCATTGGTGGCCGGCATATGGATTTGTAGTAGACGTTTCCAAAACAATTTTTCTTAAAACAGAGAGAGATTATTTTTTCCCTCATTTCTTCTGTCAGTTGGTGACGGATCATGTGGTCGAGCCTACTGGACATGAAACACGATGGTACATGCGTGCATAATGAAATATGTATCAATTCACTCATCTCTTGAAGTTACAGCAAAAGTTGTTATATATGCTTCCTGCCATAACTTTATTTCCTTGGTACCCTCAAGAAGTGCAACAGCAGAAATAAATCTGAGCATTATTTGTGCGCGCTAGCATTTCTTTGCAACGGACAGTGGCAAGCTGGCTTGGAGCTAGAATTCAGCGATAGGTAGAACAACAGCCTCCTGTACGCAGTCTGTAAATGAAGCGAATGTGCGCTTCCAGAGTGGCCACAGGAAGATATACTCGGGACAATAAAGAGAAAAATGATTTGATTTAGATCGACAAACTGTGGTATGAGAACTCTCATGCCATGAGTTTCACTGTCATAAGCTCATTATTAGCGGATAAAAATCAAGATTGAAGTTTCAATCATAAATTTTATGCTGGAACATTTGTCAGGGGTGCAACAGCCGAATTTAAATTCGGAGCAATTTCCGGAGCAGCAAATAGTATAGTTTTTGTGCACTAAGACACAAATTTGCAGCAGGTCACAAAAAAGCTTTTTTTATGACGAATGACCGAATTTCAAGCAGCTCGAGAAAGAAGACTTAGATATAGAAAAAAATATATGTGCAAGTCATTCAACATTCCCTAAATCATGCACAGTGAATATGAGCACTACTGTTTCAACAAAACTTACTTTGTTTATTCACACCACTCAGAAAAGAATTATGCCGTCCACATTAGAAATGGCCACGCCTGTTTAATTGCTTGACAGAGTCTGAGGATTCAAATGTGGATCCTTGAAGATAGTCACCATGAGATTCCTAAAACTGAAAAAAATGGCAGCATATTCACGGGGTGAATAATGGAGAGAGGGGCAAAGCATCCGTCCGTTCATTCGTTCTTTCTTCCGTCCGTCCATGTGTCGGTCTGTGTGACCATCCGTGCGTCCATCCGCCCGTCCGTGCGTACGTCTGCTCATGCGTCCGCACGTCCATCCTTGTGTCAGTCCCTGCGTTCGTCCATGTGTCCGTCCGTCCGTGCAGTCATCCGTGCCTCCATCCATGTATCTGTCTGTGTGTCCGTTCATCCAACAAGTCAACACTCTAAGTACCACCCTCTCGCAGCTTTTCATCATATATGCGTTCGTCTGTGTGACCGTCCATGCGTCCATCCACCCGTCCATGCGTCCGTCCCTGTGTTCTGCAATGCCTCCGCCCCTGCATCCGTCCATGCGTCTATCTGTCCTTGCAGCCATCCGTGCGTCATTCCATCCATCTGTATGTGTGTCCATTCGTCCATCTAGTCAACACTCCAAGTACCACCATCTCGCATCTTTTCATCATATATTCCGCATATAGAAGCACCGCCATTCAGCGGACATTCCAAGGACTAAACGAGAGGTGGCACACGCACACTTTCTTACGGCTTGCGCTTCGTGTCTACTTCCCACCTTTAGTCACCTCGAGATCATGGTATATACTAGTTCACTGTATTCATGGTACTGCGGCCCAACGCTGGTTAAACCTTAGAAAAACCAAAGAGGTTACGCCCAGCGAGTATATGCTAGTAACCCTTTCTTGTCAGATAGTGGTCAATGTACATTCCAATGTCTCCTGATTGGGAATGAGACACAGGAGAATTCTGATATTAGTTAACACGCACGCTGCGATAATTTATTGTTCAATAACGCAAAAGAGAAATCTCCCACCAGCACCACTTTGCAGGTCAAAGCGTAAGACTGGTTGTGCACTACGACTACGACAGGGAATGAGTCGGTGCCGCTCTAAGGCGCTTCGCTCCTAAAAAGAAGCTGTTTGACTTTTTACGGCTGCAGAGATGTTATTGTACTCCAAATCGTTTTGCCAGTAACTTTTAAGAAGTCAGTGGGGATATTAGTACTCGCAAATATGTGATGTTCACACGCATCAGTCATTGAACAAGCTGTGCTGTGTCAAATGACGACTGCTATAGGGCCCTTTCAAATATCAGGTTTTTCCACCGGCCACTCCGGTAGTGTTGCGAAGGTGGCCTAAGTCGTATTTCTGTACAGGTTAGAAAAAGACCAAAAAATTTTCGAACCACAACCCTCCCCCTCCATTGTTTTCGTGAAAGAGTTAGGTTTAGGGCACAACTTCTCGGATATCTTGCAAGGTGTGTTTGACCAGATAAAATATTAACAGCACTTGCATGTTGGCCTGGCCACGGCACCACACATCTATGGTTTGTGGCGTTGCTATGGCAACTATCGTGGTCACGGCATCAACAAAAGCTGGAAGCATAAAAACTCGACGTGCCGAGAGTTTGTACATTTCTAGCTATAGTTCTTAATGGTTGTTGGCCAAATAAGCACCTATCTTACCCAGCTGTTTAGGGTTATGGTATGGCCGCATTGATTGATGACCCTAACTACAGGTGGCCAAAGTGGCCTTCATTTCTAGGTAAAACAAGGACAACTGAGAAAACTTTGAGGCTGGGTAGCATTTTGGCTCAGTGCGGCAAAATCTCGGAAGCTTTCATGATTTTGGCACAGCTTCACGCAAAAATAACGAATTTTATCAAATTGGCGGAATCGATGCAGCTGTTGCACCACTATTTGGGCATCACGTAGCAAAGTTCAAAACGTCTTTCTCGTATTTTCACATTGGCTGGATGAATTTTTCTAAACCTTCGTATGCTAGGTATACGGCTACTACAGAAGACAATTTACTTCATATTGATTTAGTAGAAGCTATGTAGTGCCAGGCAGACACCTTGAATATTCCGTACGTCACTGTGTTTGGTGTGAGAATCTCAGTGGCATCTCCACGTGATCTTTCTTCTAGCACGTTTTTTACCGTTCCCAAGCATCATGTAGCCGTAAGCAGTGTTTTGGGAATGGTGAAGTTTCAGTTACTAATATGCGACAAATTGTTTTGCTCTTTAGTGCCCCCTTAAAGAGAATGGAAGCGTACTTGACTTTACGAGAAAACTGCCGCAGGAAACCTTCAGTTTTAGACCTAAAACTAACGTTTTACTCAAGCATGGGTGAGACGGCTGCAATTAAATTGGGAACAATTTTTCGATCAGCGAAATTTCATTTTTGGAGCAGTACCATGCTTTGGAGCATTTACCGGATTCTCATATATTGTCCTGAGAGCTTAAAAATACCATCTTTAGAACTTGGGGGCACTAGTGCATATTTTATTTGGCGTATAGCACACAAAACATTGAAACAGACTGAAGGAAGTTTTTATACAGATTATCACTAGGTATTGAATGCGCTACCTTTTCACATACCAGGTGACATATCTAGCCCTCATACCATGCTAAATAACAATTAAAAATGTGTTGTTGAAAGCTAAGTTCCCCCAAAACATCAAAGCAAGCAATATACTCAGAAAAATTCACAAATTGTGATTGCACAGGAATCTTGGTAACGTAACAGTGGCCGTTCACCCAAAGAGAAACCAGACATGATAACGTAAAGAGCTTTCAACAGACAACAAAAGCACGCTGCACTGCCTTTCGCAGACACCTCGTGCAGGCCCACCTTCAACAGTGCAGCACGAGAGCCAAGAAACCTACCTCGTAAAGCGCGTGCGTATGGCACTAATTGATGAGCAAATAATACTGATAACGCCTTTTCATACAAGCATTCATGTGTTACCGATACAGCACAAGTTGGCCAGTTCTATGCTTGTTTATGTTCTATAGGTCTTCACCGTCAATGTAGAACTCCCGATAATACATCGACTTTTGATTGCTACCCGTGCCACTCCGTCACTCACGTGAAGTGCTCGCGCAGCGCAGGTAAAAGTTCCATGTCTACGCCAACAAGCCGCTGAACGTATAGAGGCAGCGATGCCTTTTTAAGCGCTAATTTCAAGCTTAGATCCAAATAAATCAGTGGCAAATTACCATGCATGAACACTGTGCCAAGTGATCACCGAAGCTTAATAAGTCACAAATAAAGCACCGAGGTTCCCGTAAATATTGCTTACAATGGTTTCATTGCACGTTTTGTCAACACAGCTTCGCATGCAACCAAATGTTTCTCTCTACCTACAGACACCGATTTGCAGATTTCACATGCGATGGCTTTTTTAAATGCAAAATGCAATGACAACTCGCTTGTCTAAATAAATCAGTAGCTAATTGGTGTAAACAATAGGTTGCACATGCTCTGCCGCTCACAAAATTGATTTTGAGAACCCATGTGCACGCGCCAGAGCATGCGGGAGACGCGTCAGATGCAGAGAAATGACTCCACGTGTACAGTTACTCGCTCACGGCAAACACGTACTCGTAGGTGATCACACGCAGCATTGTCCATATTGACACAATTTGACTTCCAATTACGCGCGCTAGCAAATGCTTGTGCCTTCTAGATAATTTGCGACGCACGAGCCGGCGGGACCCAGCTGCGCACGAACCGTGGTGGAAAAAATAAGAACGTAGAAGAAGAGGCAGAATTGAATCCTCGAGACAATCTAGCTATGTTATTATTATCGGGCACAAGTTCGCCCTGCCTGCGTTAGCCTAATAAAAGAGTTCATTGAAGAGTGCGTTACAAATCTGGTGGAGGTGCTGGGTATGATGCCAAGCCTCTCTAGAGTGACGGAGCACAGTCCAGAACCACAGTGATTTCGACCCAACGAGCAGACGCCTGTTCATCAGTGCTGCAGTCGACGCCTGCGTGGTGAGGGTCCTGAATTTTCACTTTTATCGACTTCGCTTGGAACATCAACGGCTGTGAACGGGTACGCAACCGACATGGTAGATCAGGTCGCTCCAGCCAACATTGTAGTAAATCAGCCAATGCTACCAAAGCCTTTCCACGGCGAAAGCTACGAGGACGCAGAGGACTGACTTGAGCACTTTGAACGCGTCACAAAGGCTAACGTATATGAGGAAGAGCGCAAACTTGGAAGTGTTTACTTCGCACTGAAAGATAGCGCACGAACGTGGTATTAAAACCACGGAGCTACCTTCCGGTCATGGAATGATTTTTGACGGGAGCTGCTCGCTGCTTTCCCGAACACAGACCGCAAAGAGAGAGCTGAAGCTGCGCTCCTGATAAGAAATCACCCAAATAACGAAACTGTCGCCATGTATCTGGAAGACATGTCTCACCTATTCGGCCGAGCAGTTTCAAATATGAGCGAAGAAAGGAAGCTGCACCATCTGATGCGAGACGTGAAGCAAGAACTCTTTGCCGCACTTATTCGTTCCGAGGCAACTACTATGGAAAGGACGCTACAACAGCGAGCAAAGTTATACAACCAGAATGCGATCGTCTCTTCCTTGGACATGTGGCCACCAGTCTTCGGTAACGGCATGGAAGCACTACGCGAGCTGGTGCGGTCTGTTGTTCGAGAAGAGCTGCAGAAGCAGCGTCTTGACCAGAACGCTTCAATGCTTTCGTCTCTGGCTGATGTGATCCGTGAGGAGGTCAGGCAGGTGATACGTGAACCTTCGAGCAACGCACAGCCAGGGCCGCCACTACAACAGAAGACGAGAATGTCGTATGCTGATGTGCTACTACGAGGACCTCCAGGACGTGCGGACGTCGCGGCGGCTACACCTAAGCAGTACCCGATGCCGCCGAGCACCCTGCAGCCAACGCCAGAGAGGAGACTAAGGAAGAGCGATGTCTGGCCCACTCCCGACAGGATACCGCTGTGTTACCACTGTGGGGAGCCTGGTCATCTCTACCGAACGTGCCACTACCGCCAGGCAAGACTACGTGGTTTTCCTGTTAACGCACCTCGACCCCGAAATGGTGAACGTCCATTCGAAATTGAAGAATACCTGTGAGGCCATCAAACCTCAAGTGCCTTCCAACGACACCAACCTCGTGCAACGACAACGGGGAGGTATGGATCGCCTAGCCCCCGACCTTCAGCAAGCTCCCCGAGGTCTCGTTCCCCAAGCCCGCGTCGGGAAAACTAGAGTCAGCAACCTGTGGAGGCAAGGCCGCTGTCGACGCTAATGCAGAAAAACCTCCTTTGCTGACTCTGAACGACAACCGATTCAGAAACCGGTGCTTTGATAGTGACGTTGCTTTCAATTTAAGTGTGTTCGTTGACGGCTACGAAGTCATCAGACTGGTAGATACCGGCGCAGATTATTCAGTGATGATTGGCGGACTTTCTGAAATACTAAAGAAATTGCTGACTCCTTGGAAGGGACCACAAGTTCGCACAGCAGGAGGGCACCTCATCGACCCTACTAGAATATGCACAGCAAGAATCGAAATACGGGGTTCCACGTACGTCGCCAGTTTTATTGTGCTGCCGAATGCTCAAGAGACTTCATTATCGGCATGAATTTCTTACGAGCTAATGGCGCTGTAATTAACTAGCGAGAATCTTCCGTCTCATTCTCGACTAGGCACGCGATTGCTACCTTTGAAATGGAGGAAAACGTATATGACCTTTGTATTGCAGATGATGGCGTCATGGTGCCGCCAAGATCGAGCATATCTGTCGAATATCCAACAAAGCATTCAGTGAATTCGAAGGATTTTCTGACAACAACACTGCCTTACTACTCCTAAAAGGGATCTGCATGGCAAGGGGCCTTGTTAAAATGCGTGACGGATGTGCAAATGTTCTACTCACAAACTTTGGAAATGAGATGCAGCACGTTTCAAAAGGAACCGTCATCGCCAGTCTGAATGATTTCGTCCAGGTTACGGAGCTGCGCACTTTCGAAACCAATGAGTCTGATTTTGAAGACGTGGAGTATGTTCTTGCAGTCATCGACATCGAGCCAGGCCTACTACCAAGCGAAAAAGAGCAAATAGAGGGTTTTTAAGGAAATTGGCGAATGTTTTTTGTCGTCATCTAAGGTTCGACGCACTCCTATCACCAAACATCGCATCATGGTCGATGAGTAAGTGAGGCAATACACCAGCATCCCTACCGAGTATCACCAAAAGAAAGAGAAACTATTGGTAATCAGGTTAAAGAAATGCTTAAAGACGATGTAGTTCTGCCTTCGTCAAGTCATTGGCGTCACCTGTTCTTGTGAAGAAAAAAAGACCAAACCTTACGTTTCTGCGTTCATTATTGGAAGCTGAATGCCGTCACCAAAAGGGATGTTTATCCTCTGCCAAGAGTTGGTGGCACTCTGGATAGGCTTCGAAATGCCAGGTATTTTTCCTCATTGGATCTTAAAAGTGAGTATTGGCAGATAGAAGTTGAAAAAAAAAAGATCGCGAAAAGACAGCGTTTGTGACACCGGACGGTTTATACGAGTTCAAGGTACTCCCTTTTGGCCTTTGTTCAGCACCCGCCACATTCCAACGAATGATGGACACAGTGCTTTGTGGTCTTAAATGGCAGTCATGCCTGCTTTATCTCGACGATGTTGTAGTTTTCTCTGCTACCTTTGAGCAACATTTGGAAAGGCTCCGGGCCGTGCTCACTGCAATCAAATCAGCGAACTTGACGATAAAACCGCCTAAATGCCATTTCGGCTTCCGTGAGCTCCTTTTTCTCGGCCATGTCATCAGTGCAGAAGGCGTCCGCCAAGACCCTGCAAAAACTGAGGCCGTAGGAAGATTTCCGAAGCCAACAGACAAAAAGGCTGTTAGGTAATTTTTAGGTCTCTGCGCCTATTATCGACGGTTCCATATAAACCATCACAAATCGCTGAACCACTGACGCGGCTGACAAAAGAGGAAATGCCTTTCGTATGGCTTGCCGAACAAGAAGATGCCTTCAATGAACTACGAAAGTGCCTTCAAAGCCATTCTGGTTTGGTGCATTTTGACGAGGAAGCGGAAACCGATATCCACACAGATGCAAGCAATTTAGGTCTTGGGGCCGTGCTCATCCAATGGCAAAACGGACAAGAACGAGTCGTTGCGTATGCCAGTCGCACTCTTTCGAAAGCAGAGGTGAACTACTCAGCGACCGAGAAAGAATGCCTTGCCGTGGTATGGGCTATCAGCAAGTTTCGATCATATTTTTATGGTAGGCCTTTTCGAGCTATAAGCGACCATCATTCGCTATGCTGGCTGGCTAATATCAAGGACCCATGTGGACGGCTCGCACAATGGAGCTTGCGATTACAGGAGTATGATATCACGCTTGTGTACAAGTCAGGTCGCAAGCACAGAGATGCGGACTGCTTGTCACGTGGTCCGATTCATCCTGCTGCTTCTATTTCCACCAAGGATGGTGGGGATTTTATTTTCTTGGGAGCTGTGACACCATCAGAGATGGCACATCAGTAGCGATCCGACCCTGAGATACTCCTCTTGATCAAGTACCTACAAGGACAGTCTGTTGATGTTCCACGACCTTTTGTCCGCGGCTTGTCACCGATCGTCCTACGTAACAACATCCTGTATAAAAGGAACTTTGACAACAATACAGCGACATTCCTGCTTGTCGTTCCTTCACCTCTGTGACCAGAGATTTTGGAGGCTTGTCACGACGATCCATCAGCTGGATACTTAGGAGTAAGCAGAACGTTAGCACGCATCCGCACTAAATACTACTGGCCGAAGTTGCTTCGCTCTGTACGACACTATGTCAGAACCTGCCGGGACTGCCAAAGACGTAAAACGCCACCGCTAAAACCAGCAAGTCTCCTTCAACCGATAGAACCACCAGAAGCCCCATTCACACAAGTGGGAATGGACTTACTGGGCCCATTTCCTACGTCGTCATCGAGAAAATGGTGGATAATAGTTGCGACCGACTATTTAACCAGATATGCCAAGACAGCGACACTTCTTAAAAGATCAGCCATTGAAGTAGCCGAATTCTTCATCACCAACATCGTTCTGCGGCACTGAGCTCCAAAAACGTTGATCACGGACCGAGGGACTGTATTTACGGCCGACCTGACGAAATGTATTATGAAATTGACGCACACCAGTCATAGGAAAACGACGGCATACCATCCTCAAGCAAATGGTCTTACGAAACGACTGAACAGAACGCTGGCTGATATATTGTCAATGTACGTTGATATAGAACACCGTACTTGGGATAAAATATTACCCTATGCAACATTCGCCTATAACACTGCAATGCAAGAGACAACACGGACGACGTTTTTTGACGTTAACGACATCCCCGACGAGTGTTTGTGAATGACTGCCATGCAACCAGTTCGACACAAGCATGGGGACGACGCACTCTGGAAAGGGGGGCAATGACACAATGTGACTTCAAATTACGCGCGCTAGCAAATACGTGTGCCTTCTAGACGATTTGCGACGCACAAGCCTGCGGTACCCAGCTGCGCGCGAAACGTGGTGGAGAAAAGAAGAACGTAGAAGAAGAGGCAGAAGTGAATCCTCGAGACAATCTAGCTGTGTTATTATCCTTGGGCACAAGTTCGCCCTGCCTACGTTAGCCTATTAAAAGAGTTTATTGAAGAGTGCGTTACAACATGAAAGGCACAGTGAGCGGAGGAACGCGCTACGCACAAAAAACAACTGGAAAGTCAACCATGCGGCGCTTGCCACATGACTCGGTTGTTTTCACCAGCCGACAGTGGCACCAGAACCCACAGCGAGCATATCGCAGCAAACACACAGCCTAGATAGTAGAAGCAGTACCCTCTATGCACGGCAGCATATTTTTGTGGGGTCACGCATATTTGCCAATATTTAAAGATTGTGCTGGCACCATGGCAGCCTTTGTCACCAGAAAGGTGCAAAGTGCAAAACACACACACTCACACACACACAATTGGGTGCTTCTTATTAGTCAAACTCGCCCTTTTTTACAAACTGAAGCAGAGGTTGGCATCGAAAATTCTAGCTTTCAAGCCTGTTTCGGAGCAGTTCGGCGCATTTTTTTTATTAATTTTCATGCTTTTGGAGCACGTTGGTGCCAGAAAACTAAAATGTATAAAAAATTCGCAATATGCACAGCTGTCTCACCACTACCCAAAGCATCTTTGTTGGCAGTACAGGCCCACGCAGCAAAAGCTTCTTTTGCGTTACACATCAGTGCCGAATTCACAAAACTCTTTTACGAAAACTTTTTGTGCAAGAGAAATCTTGTTGCGTAAGTCGATTTACAAAACGAGAAAAACATCGTAAGAGGTCATTGTTGTCCTATAGGCTGCTGCACTGAAACGCGCAGTGACTGCCCATGAACATGTCAGCGATGGTGATGCAGTAGTTATATTTGCTTACATCACCAAAAAGTGCTCGTAAGTGGATTCACGAAGCAAAATTTTGCGTAAAAACAGCGTGACTGAGAAAAAATCCTAAGAGTGGTCCGGACCACTCTTAGCAACAATGAGGCCACTTATCACCTGCCGCCGCGGTGGTATCCTTCGGTGCCCTGGCTGGCTTTGAGTTAATTCACGCCCATGAAGGGCTGTGTTATGACTGCTGGTGCGTTTTTATTTCCTTCAGCGCTTTGATTTTCTTGTGTTGTTTCCCTTGTACGCAGTGAATGGTATTGACAACCATGTCGTCCAATAAATTCGAAGTCGCAGTAATTGAAGAATCCCATTGAATGTGAATGGCGTAAAATGGTGCAACTAAAGATTTGTGGTTGGAGGAAAATTAATGTGCTACGTGAATGGTCGGTGAACTCGAACGCAGCATATGATGAACCTAATTTGTTATGTTATTGTGGTGCACCCCATCTCATCCATACAAATGTACAATTTGAGATCCTTGCCTTATTGGTGAAAATTACCTCCAAAGAGGTTATTATAACACACTCCTTGCACGCTATTGAAAATAAAAATGAGAGGAACTATTTAGTGAGCGGTGCATAAAGCTTGCGCTCTAGTGTACTTCGATTGGCTCTAACTGTCTAATGGGTGTGGTTTCTGAAATACAGCTGTCGATACACTTTGGGACGATCTGAATGGCGCGTACTTTGTAAACCCAAGCGTATTAGGAGTGTGCGTGATTACGCATGGAACTACAAAAAAATCAAACATTTTCACCTTCACTGTTCAGAAACCGATATGGACCGTGATAATACGGCAAGCAGTCGAGATGAAATGACCCTAGTAACTTTAAATGACACCGATAATATGCAAACCCTAACGATTCTGGAGCAAACCTTCGCTGAATTCGTCTCTGTGACAATTACCAGCCATCTAGCTTGGCGCACGAACATCAGTGGGAGGTAGAGCGAGCCACTGACATGTATTTTGAGTGATGCAGTGACCACTTGACCTGGGAATAATTTCGTTCTGAAGGTGAATCCCCCGTCCCATGCCCTGATCGAAGCAGACGACAAACGCGAGCAGATGACGGCTTGGCCGGCAGGCACAGCTTGTGATTGGTTGCGAAGCAATACCCTCAACATCTGCTCAATTCATGACGTTGCCAGAACACTTCTTCCTTCTGGCGCTACTGTCGTGTTCGTCATATCACCCCCCTCGCACATAAGGGCAAATTTTGTCACGCCGTGAAAATTGCGCAAGTACTTTCTAAAGCCTCATTCACACCGAAGGCGGGGTGGCCAAAGCGGCGAGGCGGCATCACAGGAAGCGAGAAAAACCTCCTCTCCAGGCGGCGAAAGCGGGAGAAAAACCAGGCGGCAAGGCCGATTGTTCTCGGAGCAATTTTTTGCCGCCTGCCGGGGCTTGCCGCTCTGCATAAATGGATGGATGGATGGATGGATGGATGGATGGATGGACGGACGGATATGGCTGTACCCTTTATATTGCGCGATGGCTAGCGCCACCAAGCCACAGCCAATCAGAACGCCACGTAGCGGAGGCGTGGTGGTGGCGTGGGTGTACGTTTGGGAGAGGCACTGACATGTCATAGCGGCACATGCACAAAATCGCGAGATGCCCGCCTCCTCTGCCGCGCAGCCAGATGAAGGAGGCATGCGGTCTGAACAGGTTCACGCGCTCGCTGCCTCGCTACCTCTGAAGTCCCGCTTCGCGCATTTGCCGTGCCGTCTTCGGTGTGAATGAGGCTTAAGAGCTCTTTTATGTGCTGCGCAGTTTTCGAAAACAACATGCCGTCGTAAACAGCATATCGGTCAGTGTGAATTTTAGCAAACGCTTCTCGCATGAGTTACTTCGGCGTTCGACCGGATGTGTTGTGATTACGGCAGCTCTTTCGGTGCGTGTAAGCAGTGTGAAAAACTGCGGCAGTGCAATGGTGTACGGTAAAGCGCAGCGAAGCCTGTGCGTCGTGTGTTTATCAAGCGGGGATTGCGGCAGGTGTGTCGACTGCAACTAGCACTCGAGAAGCCGGCATTGCGTGCTTGTGTGCCGATAGCAGTTCCTTCACTTGACTTTCCAGTCTCTCAATTGGGTGCTGTGCGGCATTTAGGATTGACAGCATTTTGGCACGTTACTTGAGTGACACCAAGTACGTACGGAAACGTATGAACTACGCACTGTGTTCGGTTCTTGCTTCACCACTGGTTTGCCCGTACGCTTCTATTTTCTTGAGAGCAATCTAGTGTCCGGGAGTGAAACGATGTTCGTTGCGAACAGTGGTGCTGTGTTGACGTTCCAAGACTTGTGAACAAGCTGCGCTCGTATGACCCAAAATTGAAAGACAGCGTTGATAACTGTTTTTCCCTGTGAAGTTGTGGTGGTGGAGCTTGGCGCTTTTGTTTGTTAACTCGTCACTTCTCCTTTTTGAGATAACCAGAGTACTAGCACTGTGAAGTGATCAACCAAAGCTGCGAGGTGCTACATTCCGCTGTGGATCGTGTTACTTTGGAAGTGCACCTAGACTGTACGGTCCACTGCTAGGGGGAACACGCGAGCGTGTGGCTGGTGGTCTGCGGGGAGCGAACTGCTGGTGAGATTTGGAAATGCGAAGCATGCGCGCTGAATCGCAAGGGTGGTACTTGCCCGCGTCGTCTGCAATTTTCCCGCCCTAAGCTCAGCGCGCGCTAGCGACACGCTTGCTGTGCTCGCTTCATCGACCATCAATTTCTATGTCATCAAAAGCGGTTGGATGGGTCAAAGAGCGTTTGAAAAACTTACCATTGCATTTTAAAGCACATACACCAGGCTACGCGAGTGATGGGCTTCGTTATTGCTTTCCCAGATTTCCACAGTTTGGGGCTTATTTACTCCCTGAGCGCATTTTCGGCATAACTAGTTTTATAAAGCGGCATGACAAGAGTACCTGAGGATGAAAGGATTCAAATAGTCGAGCTGTACACCAAAGAATAGAGCCAGCTGCTGTCAGTGCCATCAAGAAAAGGCCACTTTCTCATCACTGGATCACCAGCATTACGAACGTAATTTTTTGGTGTGCCTTATTCTGTCCCGCGTAGTCCTATTTCGCTTACACAGATCTGCATATTATTATGTGTTTCGTAGGGCACAGATGTGTTTCATCACCTTTGCACTATTCAAGTGTTCCGAGGCTACAGATCTGACCTCACTCGACCTGTCTGTCACAAAGGTTTTAGAAATAAATATTTCTTTGCTTACTCCGTAGTGTTCTACGTACGAAGTTTTTCAGCGCGCGTATTGGTGAAACGTAAATTTTCGCAAAAGTGAAGGCTATCGCATATTCCAAATAAGGAGCTGCTGGCGTTTTAGCTTCAACGAAGAAAACGCGAGTTATAACATTTGCTGCGTATTGCAATCCACAATAATTACATAATTTTGTGTCCTGCCGTAGTGGAATACATTGAAGTATTTTCAAACACGTGTTTCCTTAACCTTTTTCTAAGTACTATAGGCACATGTTTTTTTTTTCGAATTTCGGCTGTATTCTGACATCGGATGCAATGGCATTGAAGGGAATCACAACGAAGCTACCGAGAAAGCACAACAACAAACGAACGGCACTTTCTTTTTGAGCGCTGATTAGGCGGGGAGGAGCAGGGAGAGTGGCGTGGACATGAATCGCATCACGGAAAAGCGAACGCGCTATCCAGCGCGCTGCAAGCGGCGGACTGGAAAGTAGCAGACGAAACGCGGTCAGCCCCACCCTTTCACGTCTGTGCTCATGCGCTGTGTTTACTAATCTCACCGCAAGTTTGCTCCACGCGGGCCACCAGCTACGCGTTGCCGTGTTCCCTCCAAGAGTGAACCATACTGTATATACGGAAATGTATGAACTACGCACTGTGTTCGGTTCTTGCTTCACCACTGGTTAACCCGTACGCTTCTATTTTCTCATGTGGAATCTCAGTGAAACGATGTTCGTTGTTACCAGTGGGGCTGTGTTGACGTTTGCAAGACTTGTGAAGAAGCTGTGCTCGTGTGACCGAAAATTAAAAGACAGCGTTGATAACTGTCTTGCCCTGCGAAGTTGCGGTGGTGGAGCTTGGCGCTTTTTTTTTTGTTAACTTGTCACTTCTCCTTTTTGTGATAACCGTATTCCTAGCGCTCTGCTATGATGAACCGCTGACGTGAGATGGTACATTCTGTTGTGGTTTGTGTTACTTTGGCAGCGCTCTTAGACTGTTCTTTGGCAAGAACTTGAGAGTTCTATGTATCAGTGAGAGCCCGTGAACGTCAAGCTTTCCTCCGGCCCCCAGAAAGAGCAAATATTTCACCGGTGCCTTGCTTTGGATGAAGTTGTAGGACAGTTACGGCTAATTACGGGTTTCCGAGTTCATCTGGCCATCTTTTTGCATGGCACTAGAGCCTTGAAAACAGCCGATCATGACCAGTTATTACACTTTATCAATAGACGTGCACGCCTGGCCAGCCCTTCATTGATGTCATCGGCAGCTTCCAGTCTGCAGATGTTATTTGCCTGTTGGCCCTAGATCACACTTGATTCCTCATGACACGGACAGCTACTAAATGCTCCCATCGGTCAGTTGACCTGGCAGAACTTAATTTGTTGCTATTCAGGCACTACTATAATTTGTGCAAGTTTTAAGCCCATCAGATGTAATGTTTCCCTATGTTAGGTTCAAGCATGAAACATTTACTACTACTGTTGTATACATACATATATTGTGGAAAGGCGGGCAAATACATCAAAAGTTTTTTTTTGTGATTTGTTATAAGTGAGCTCTTGTTTGATTATTAGGATGGGCCTGGCGATTCACGACGTTTGATAGTCGGAAAGTTAATATGAATTTATTTTCAAGAGGCAGGTTGCACTTGAGGAATTTATGTTATTTTGAAAAATTTGTTGTGGAGACGATTACTGCTGTGGTAGCAATATACTTCACTAGGACATATATATTGCGGTGAAAAATTTTACATGAGGCCTAAGTTTGTTTCAAAGTGAATATAGCAGATTTAGTCACTCTGACGAAGTGATAGCTTCATCAAATAAGTATTAAAAGTGAGTGTTTTAATGATTGCTTTTAAATATCTCGTTTTTGGCTCTTCACAGATCGCAGGAATTAGTTTGATAAGGTCCTTTGATGCATCGGGTGCACACACTGGCACGTCGAGCCTCATCATGACTTGGAGCACCTGTACATAAATAGAAAGGACACGTGCTCCCTAATTATGCAAGTCTATGTCACTGCTGGGAGCGTTATCATTTAGCGGACTTGGATGTGGCCTGGAAGCATGCATGGCAGCCTCATCTGGAAGGACTGCGATCTGCTTGGGAGCTTCGAGAGCACAAATGTGCCTAACAGCTGGCTGCAAGGTTAGTTTTCATTTAATACATACGATTAAGTGAACACCACTTACTGTGCACACTATGAAAACCCAAGCATGGTTGCTTGCAGTGAATACCTGTATTATTCTCACACATAATGCTTATCGACCATTTATAGAAATAATCTGCAAGATAATTGAGAAGGTTGAAAACCTGCAGCCTATGAATTAATCTTCAATCAACTCAGGCTTAAAAGCTCGTGCTTTTGAACGAGCACAAATACTTTGATTGCATATTGAGCTCTCGAGCTTCTGACTCACTCTGTGGATCAAGTGCTCTGGAAGGAAATAGCAAGTGGGTGAAAATCACCTGGCTGTTCACAACTTGCACAGATAAATACCAATTGAACAAGCCTCAGACGACATAGGGCCAGTAACAGCATATTTTATTTGATGTAGCTTTTTCTCTCTCAGTGCTGTGGCATGTTGTGTTTCAGCCAAACGTGTTCGCGGTCATTGCATAGTGGTATATTTTTTTCCACAAATTGTACCGGACCTAAGTATGCATCGTTGATCTCTTAAGGTGACGTTCAGTGTGTTTCCAAGCCATGGCTTGTCATCTCTCTGTCTCCGGCTGGGCTATTTTAGCAGCAGCGCGATGCAGCCAGCGCACATGCAAGCCAAGTCTTGGAGCGCTCTGTGACAATCGTGTGGCGCCCCCCTTTCATGATATTTGTTGGCCACTAGTTTAGGTGGTCCCACCAGGCTCGGTGGGCCACATTGGGCACGGCGGACTTAATAAACACCGCCGAGCACAGCCGCTCGGGGGTCAGTCACCGTCCACCAGCCGTAGCAGGTCGTCACTCTGCAGGGGGTACCCTGTCCCTCCCAGGTTCACGAACGCGCACCAAATCATGACACTGGCGACGAAGAAAGAAGCCCGCGGAGCGACCGAAGCCACCAAGAACGCTGACACCGCCCCCCACGTCGGCCGCCATTACGCCATGCCACTCTACGGGAGGCTCGAGCTGTTCCAGGGTGATGGGTCCACCTGGCCAGTCTACGAGGAACAGGTCGGCGTGTTTTTTCGGGCGAACGATACCCCCGTGAAAAAACAATACCCCCGTGGACGAACGATACCCCCGTGGGTGGCCTCCCTGTCGCCTTAGAGACAGGGAGACCATCCTGCCCCTGTACCTGACCAAGGGGCCGTCACTGATGCTGCTGGGCGGGAACTGGATCCAGGCATTGGGTGTGCGGCTGCCAGAGTACCAGGAAGCTGTACGTGCAGTGGAAGACGTTCCGAGCCTCCTGACCAAGTTTAAGGCCCTGTTCCAGCCCGGGGAGGGCACATTCACCAGCACGGCGGCGAGCATTTATGTGCCAGATGGAGCCACGCCCCGGTTTTTCAAGTCGCGCCCGCTGCCGTTCTCCTTGAAGGACGGGGTCACGCAGGAGCTGCAACGGTTGCAGCGAGACGACGTCCTAGTGCCCATCAAGTCTTCAGAGTGGGCCGCTCCCATCGTGCCCGTCCTTAAGCAAGACGGCAGTGTAAGGATCTGCGGGGACTTCAAGGTCACCATCAACCCCATCGCTACCGTGGAAAAGTACCCCCTGCCACGCATTGAAGATCTCTGGTCGGTGCTGTCTGGGGGACAGAAGTTCACCAAGCTTGACCTCAGAGATGCGTACCAGCAGCTGCTGCTCCAGGAGTCGTCCCGGAAGTATGTCACCATATCGACAACGCTGGCACTCTTCCAGTACACGCGCCTACAGTTCGGCGTGGCCTCAGCTACTGCCATTTTCCAGAGGGAGATGGACAACCTGTTCAGGGGCATGAGGCACGTGGCGGTGTACTTGGACGACATCCTGGTGACCGGTAGAAAGGACGAGGACCAACTTCAGAACCTACACAGCGTCCTGGCACGATTGCAGAATGCCTGGCTGAAGCTCAAGCTGGAGAAGTGCATCTTCTTGGCCCCTAGCGTTGAGTACCTAGGCCATGTCATTTCTCTGGCAGGCCTGGCAACGGCACCTCGCAAGGTTGAAGCGGTGCTCAAGGTGCCCAAGCCCCAGAACAAGAAAGAGCTGCAGAGCTACCTCGGGCTCATCAACTTCTACAGGACCTTCATGCCGAACCTGTCGTCGCATCTGCAGCCACTCCATCTTCTGCTTCGAGATGGACAGCAGTGGGCCTAGAGAAAGAAACAGGACTTGGCCTTCCAGCGCAGCAAGGAGCTTATCACCAAGGCTCCAGTGCTGGTGCACTTCGATCCGGCCAAGCCTGTCGTCCTGACGGTGGATGCGTCACCGTACACTGTGGGAACCGTCCTGGCCCACTGAGAGAAGAATGGCCAGGAACGCCCCATATCGTTCGCGTCCCGTCGGCTCCATGCCTCACAACAGCGATACAGCCAGCTGGACAAGGAAGGCCTGGCCCTAATGTTCGGGGTCGAGCGCTTCCACCAGTACCTGTGGGGCCGGAGGTTCGAGGCGGTCATGGACCACAAGCCGCTGCTGGGACTGCTGGGGTCCGACAAGGCGGTTCTAGAGCAGGCATCGCCTCGAGTGGTGCGCTGGGATTTGAAGCTCGCGGCCTACAGTTACCGGTTGTCTACCACCCGGGAAAGGACCTGGCACCTGCTGATGCTGAGCCGACTGCCCCTGCCGGAGGTGCCTGCTGCAGTTCCTGAACCTGCTGAAGTGTTCATGCGGGAGCACGCTTACCCGGAGGTGCTGTCCAGATTGGCAGTGTCACAGGCAACCAGCCGGGACCCCGTCCTGTCACAGGTGGTCAACGCGGCGTCCCGAGGGAAGGAGATGGCTGAGCGGACGTACAGCCATAAGTCCGCCGAGCTGAGCCTGCAGCAGGGCTGCCTGCTGTGGGGCTCCAGGGTGGTGATTCTGCAGAGCCTGCGGTCCACGGTCCTGCAGTTGCTGCACGTGGGCTATCCAGGCGTGGAGAAGACCAAGATGGTGGCCCGGTCCCTGATTTTGTGGTATGGCTTGGACCAGGACAAAACTCACATGGTGCAGAGCTGCCAGGTCTGCCAGGAGAACCAGCGAGCCTCACGCCATGTGGAGATCACCCCCTAGCCGTTCACGGAGAAGCTGTGGTCCTGTCTGCACGTCAATTTCGGGGGCCCCTTCAAGGGCCACTACTTCCTGGTGGTGGTGGACGCCTTCTCCAAGTGGGAGAAGGTACTGCCAGTCACCACTCTCTTGGCAGGGGCCACCATTGTGGCGTTGCGGCAAGTCTTCGCAGCCCAGGGGTTGCCGGACGTCATCGCGTCCGACAGCGGTCCTGTGTTCGCCAGCAAGGAGTATCTGGCCTGGCTGACGAAGAACGGCATCCACCGATTGATGGTTCCGCCGTACCACACCGCGTCGAATTGTGCTGCCGAGCGGGGTAGTACAAACAGTCAAAGACAAACTCAAGAAAAGCAAGGGTGGGGATTTCCGGACGCAGGTTGCCCGAGTCCTGTTTCAGTACCGAACCACACCCCACGACGTCACGGGCCGTGCCCCTGCGACCTCCTGCAAGGCCGGATGGTGAAGACACCATTGGACGTCTTGCACCCCGACTTCCGGTCCACAGCGCTCCTGGAGCAGCTCAAGCAAAAGCTGGCGGCTGACCGAGGTTGCCGTCCTGGGCCGTTGCTGGAGACCGGGGCTCCAGTCTTCGCCAGCAATTTCCGGCCTTGTCCACCCTGGTCTGCCGGGTACCTGGTCTCTCCAGCCAGTGCATCGTCACTGCTCGTTCGCATGTCGGACGGGACCACGTGGCACTGGCACGCCGACCAGGTGAGGCCTCGCCTGGCGACCTCAGCCGCCGCCCCATCAGGAAGCCAGCAGGCAGGGGAGCCAAGTGCAGTGACCAATGCCAGCTCAGCACCAGGGGCTGATGCTACTCGCACCACTGTGACGCCACCTGCAAGTCCGGAGACACCAGCAAGGCTGGCAGACAGTGCGACAGTGACGCAGGCAGCGTCTGATGCGGCCACACCTGCGACACCCGTGCTGAGGCGAAGTGCGAGGCACGGAGACCGCCAGACCGCTACTCGCCGGGTTGACAGGTGTTTGTGTTCGCGTGGACAAACAAACTAGGGGGCGAGGGGTGTGACAATAGTGCGGCGCCCCCCTTTCCTGATATTTGTTGGCCGCTAGGTTAAGTAGCCCCATCAGGCTCGGTGGGCAACATTAGGCACGGCGGACTCAATAAACACTGCCGAGCACATCTGCTCGGGGATCAGTCACCGTCCACCAGCCATAGCAGGTCGTCACTCTGCTGGAGGGTACCCCGGCCCTCCCAGGTTAACGAACACGCACCAAATCGTGACGCGCTCCTTTGGTGTTCTGTGCAGAACACAGCATATCCATCCAGCAAGACAGTGACACCAACAATAATGGTGAGTGTTGGTGACACCTGTAGGAGACCGTTGTGTTTGTTGCGTATGATTATTTCCCCTGATGAAGTGCATTTTTGAAAGGTTTTCTTCGTTTGGAATAATAGATATCAGCAACAAGCACACAAATAATGCACAAGTGCTTTCTGTCTTTTACACTGCACACTTGCTTTTATACGCGGTATGGTAAGGTGGCTATGTTAGACAGCCTTAAGGTTGTGAACATTAGCTGCTGCGTTATAATGCAGTCTAACTGTGGTTACTTAGTGAACTTATTTGTAGTCTTCTTCTCGCACCTAGTGTAAATTCGAAACAGAATCAACTTTATTGGCTTATTATGCCTGGCAGAAGTTACATGCCTTCATCTATAACATTGTAGTTTCGATCTTGTATCATAATAAAATATGTTTTCAGTCTCCACTGTTTGTGTGTGTGTGTTGAGGCTTGTCATCGGCTTCTAAAATACGACAACTGTAAATATGAGCACATATTTAGCAACTGTACACTTTTGCATGTAGCATGGCTGTAACAATTGCCCCGCCACGGTGGTCTAGTGGCTAAGATACTTGGCTGCTGACCCGCAGGTCGCGGGATCGGATGCCGGCTGTAGCGGCTGCATTTCCGATGGAGGCGGAAATGTTATAGGCCCGTGTACTCAGATTTCGGTGCCCGTTAAAGAACCCCAAGTTGGCAGAATTTTTGGAGCCCTCCATTACGGCGTCTCTTAATCAAATAGTGGTTTTGGTACGTTAAACCCCACAAATCAATCAATCAATGGCTGTAACAATGATCTGTATTTTTCTAAGTTCCAGCAGTATCAAGGAATCTGGTGCTCCACGGTCATGTACAGTGTATAAAGAACAGGGCACATAAGACCAACAAGTAGAAAGGAACTGTCAGTGACTGTTATCGTACTCAAAGTTTACGACAGCAGAAAGAGCACAATGTGATGTTAGGAGCCATTTGAATTTTATACGTAGTAACATTCTGTGTAGCTGCAGTTTAACTTCT
The DNA here is from genome assembly GCA_013436015.1 of Rhipicephalus annulatus. NCBI lineage: Eukaryota > Metazoa > Arthropoda > Arachnida > Ixodida > Ixodidae > Rhipicephalus > Rhipicephalus annulatus. Next base: position 501,660 of record WOVY01010837.1, read on the forward strand.
TAGCAGTCCATTCTTCAACAGTTCCTTTGCTTGCATTCTATACTATTTAAATTTTGCATGGAAGATACCAATATATGACATCAATTTAAAGGCGGCTGTAGTGTTAGTGGGCAAATAATTTTGAGCTGAAGTTTTTAACGTGAATGTTTTTCAAAGTGTCTGCGTTTCTCTGCATTTAACAGCCCCAAATCACAGCATCCATGGTAGGCAATTGTAACTGTGTTGGCATTCTTTGTAATACAAGAAGAAAAGCCATAGATGCGGTAATCTTGTACTTAGTCAATATAACCCTTCAGTATACACTCATTTGTATAGCACCACTGATGCCATGTGTGTATAAGCTCTGGGAAGTGAATTTATATGAATTATTTCATTTGCGAGTAAGAGTACCATCACTACTCCTAGTATATCTAACAGTAGATTTCAGTGCTTGTGTATTGTTATCCCACTGCATGTCCGTCCTTCAACAGTCTCCTTCTCTATTTCTGTGTAAGTGCAACTTTTATAAAGCTTACTTTGCTCGGATAGGTTTGTTCATAATGTAATTGTGTACTATGCAAGTGACTTATAATCTACGGAACTTTACTCATACTAGAAATAAAAGTATTTATTTTAATATTTATGTAGCAATAGCACGCATTTACCTATATTTTAAAAAACTAGGTGCCTGTACGATTGTTTAGCCCTACAAAGGTACTGGTATACTCTAATATTGAAGGTACATCTTAAAATAGCTTGTTGGTGGAAGTAAGAATGTGTTATAACCATCATTACTATTCTCAAATGAGCTTTGAAAATTCTACGAAATATATTTGCATTTTTTGAACTGCGTGAAGGTAAATGTTCCTATGTTCTTTTATTGTGGTCCCTGTAACATGCAAATGACACATATTTACTTTGCAGTGGCATAGTATTAGTTGTGATTTAACACATATGTGCTGAGAAATATCGCAGTTGAGGCCAGCAGCAAGACACACATGCAGTGCACTGGAGCATCACCTCTTATCATTAGTTGACAGTCTTTGCCCACCAGTGAACTTACTTTTTTCAAGCAGACTAACGAGAGCTGTATGGGAACTGTGTTGATCTGCAAACTTTGAAGTCGTTTTGACGAGTGTTTTCAGGGAACGAAATGGGGTCTATAGCTGACAATATAAACGCTGTTTGCACGAAAAAGCTTAGTAGCTTAGAATGGATTATTAATGTATTGTCTAGCAATTCTTTGCACTGTGCCGACTATCAGCCCAACTGACCTAACCTGCTTGTTAGTATGTTGTGAATGAGCCAAGCTATGTAAATAAACAGAGTAATATTGCAGAAATGTCCAAAATATTGATGCACTGCCGTTTTCTTTAGCATGACCACGTTGAGGGCTTTATTCTTGTGTTTCCTATAAAAACTGCTTGTCACTGGGCAGCAGCAGAAACTATGCATCAAGATTTTTCGAGATGATTCGAGAAACACCTACTTCCGACAAAACAGACAGACAGACAGACAGACAAAGAACTTTATTAGATCCTGAGGAGCTTTCGCGTGAACCCTTATCGGGGACCCGCGGAAACCGCTGGCCGCGTCCAAGTCGGGGCTGGGACACCATGATGTTCCGCCCTTTCTTGGGCCCTCTGGATAGCCTGAAGTTGTGTATGGAGCGATGAGCTCCGCAGGGCTTCTTCCAGTCGGCTTCACTGGATAGAGGGCCAGTAGGTAACGCGGGGCATTGCCAAAGCATGTGCGCTAAAGAACAGTAAGTTTCGTTGCAGTCCGGACAACTTGAATCAATTTCTGTTGAGATACGACTCAGGAATCCCCGCGAGGGGAATGAGCCTGTCTGGAGCATTCTAAGTGTGACTGACTGATGCCTATCTAACTTCGGATGAGGAAGAGGATAGGTCCTTCTACTAAGCCGATAGTGAGATGTGATTTCGTTAAAAGTAAGAAGCGGATCGTTTAAACTGGATTTCATCCTGTCCCCATAAGGCCTCCATGCCGCCGCGGCGCGTGAGATCTCGCGCACGGTCATGGGCAAAGCTCGTTGAGGTTAGGTATGGTCCGATGAACGTCTGCACCCATATGGGCGGGAAACCAAGAGATCAAGTGAGTGCCAGGGTTTGTTCTTTTTTCCAAAATGGAGGCAGCCTCTCGCGCTAGGTTACCCGATTCAAAAGCTTTGATGGCCGCTCGTGAGTCTGTAAAAATGTTGGTGTGCGAGGGGTCGGTCATAGCGAGGGCTATGGCGACCTGCTCCGCGATAGCACTAGTAGCTAACCTAGCCGAGGCTGAGGAGCGTAATTCTCCGTTGCCGTCAATGACTGCCAGCGCGAATGTGCAAGACTGGCCATACTGAGCGGCGTCGACAAAGACAGTCGATTCACGATTCTCGCCGACCTTTTGTAATATTGCTCGTGCACGGGCTTTTCGCCTCCCTACATTGTATTGTGGGTGCATGTTGCGAGGGAATGGGCTGACCGCGAAGGTCTCCCGAACCTCCCTGGGTAAGGCGATTTTGCGTTCATTAACCATTGTTGGGGCCATGCCAGCCGAGTCTAGAATGCGTTTCCCAGCCCTAGTTGACGAGAGCCTGACCACCTGGGCAGTGACCTGCGCTTCGATCACTTCATCAATGTCGTTGTGCATACCGAGTTCGCTTAATCTCTCAGAGCAAGTGGTTACCGGCAATCCCAGTACTTTTTGATGCTCTTTCGCATGAGTGTATTTAGCTTATTTTTTTCCGTTTTGGTCCAATTAAGGGCCGAAGCTACATAGTTAATATGGCTCATTAGGAAGGCGTGATGAATCCGGAGTAGGTTGTCTTCACATAGTCCTTTCCTGCGGCCTGATACTCTGGCGACGAGTCTCAGCATGTTTTCAGTTTTGGCCGTGATGTGCATGATAGTTTTGGTGTTACATCCCCCTCGCGTCGATAAGTAGTCCCAGAATTCTAATTGAATCGACTCGTGGTATGCGCTGTCCATTTTTTGCAAAAAGGGCGATGGGAATTTGGTCCAAATGTGGAACTCTTCTAACGCCTTGCCTGGCCGGCCTGTACAGCAATAGTTCCGATTTGGTTGGGGACAATTGGAGGCCTGTGCCTTCTAGGTAAGACTCCGTTTCGTCTAGGGCTGATTGCAGCGCGTTTTCTACTTCTGCGAGTGATCCTCCCGGGCACCAAATCGTAATATCGTCCGCGTAAAGCGAGTGACCTACATTGGGCAGGGAGCTGAGCCTTTCCGATAAGCCTTTCATAACTATGTTAAATAACAAGGGAGATATGACTGCTCCTTGCGGGGTGCCTCTGGCCCAAGGGTGAATTTATCTGATTTATGTTGACCGATCGTGATAGTAGCCGTTCTATTCATCAGGAATGATCTTACGAAGGCCTGAAACTTTGCTCCCAGATGTAGGTTGGCTGTGGCCTGCAGGAGAAAGCGATGAGATATGGTGTCAAAAGCTTTGGTTAGGTCAAGGGCTAAGATACCCTTACATCCCTAGTGCCGTTATCAAAAATATGCTTCTTGAGGAGTAACATCACATCTTGTGTGGAGAGGCCGGGTCTGAAGCCGATCATGTTATGCGGGAATAGATCATTGCGTTCTATGTAGTCTGAAATCCTATTGAGGATCGCATGCTCAGCTACCTTGCCTACACAAGAGGTTAGTGATATCGGCCTTAGATTGTCAATATGTAATGTTTACCCGGTTTAGGAATAAGCACAATCGAGGCCGCTTTCCACTCCTCTGGGATGCTTCCACTCTCCCAACTCTTGTTGACCTCTTTCGTAAGCAGCTCAATGGATCGGTCATCCAGGTTCCTTAGCAGTCTGTTTGAGATGCCATCCGGACCTGAGGCTGACCTGCTATTCAAGTTGTAAAGGACGGCCCTAATTTCAGACTCCGTGAAGGGGTCATCGAGCTCTTTTACCGTGTCACATTCTATTTCGGGATACTCCTCTGAAGTACCTGCGCCTAGCGGAAGATATCTATTTGCTACCTCTTTTAAGAGTGTTTCTTCTGTTCCGCCCTCTTGTCTGTGCTTGTGTATGAGACGGCACAGTGCCTGTCTTTGATTGCCTTTCGTCTGCGCGTCATCAAGCATATGTTTCAGAAGATTCCATTTTCCACCTGTCCGCATGCGCCCATCGACTGCTGCACAGACCTCATCCCATTGCAGCCTAGTTAACTCGGTGCAGTACTGTTCAATGTCCCTGTTGAGTTCCGCAACTCTCTTGCGCAACCTCCGGTTAAGCCTCTGCGTTTTCCATCGCCTCAAGATAGAGACTTTGGCTTCCAAGAGATGTGCAAGGTGCGGGTCCATTCCGACAAAACAGTGCAGGTGGATTTCTCTCGTAGGTTACTTTCTGTATATTAAAAATGAGTGTATTATAATTGTCGTTTTATAGTCATTCATCCTAATATTTAACCTCAGTGTATGTATGTATGTATGTATGTATGTATGTATGTATGTATGTATGTATGTATGTATGTATGCATGTGTATACATGTATGTATGTATCTTTTAAATGAGAATCCGTTTATCATTGATGATCAAGTTTGGTAATGTTTTGGCTGAATTTGTTTCTAGTTCTTTTTCTTCCGAGCCTATATACATTTCAATTTGAGTTTTACTGCATAAAAATAAATGTAACCTTTCACAAAATATGTGCATTCGAAGAATTTGTTTCATTTTCTAACGTACAGTCATGGGTAAAAAAATTGGGTAAAATGGAACCAACCAGCAAAAATTACTTTCGAGCATAGATACTCTTCATGTCATTTCATGTACACATTGCATTCGTTTATTATGTCAATTTCAACATATCAATTACAATCAGAATAAAGAAGCTATCACCCTTGGTTGTATATGTGTATGATATTTATGCAGATTGTAATACCGGTTGGCAAATACTATTAAGTTCACAAACCTAGTCAAGCTGAATACAGGAATTTTGTCCATGCATCTTTCTTCTGAACTGGAACAATTGTTAATAAAAAATCAACTTTGGTTTAAAATTTTTTGAAGTAACTAAAAGCAGGGAATCTCTATATGACACAAATTAAATTGCAATTGTTCTGTTTCATTCTGGACAATAGGAGACCCTCTCAGCAAAGCTCAATGCCATCGAGTTCTGCTGGTTAAAATGAACTATAGCAGTGACTGCTATAGTTCGTTTTAACCATTCACAGCGACATTGCACTGAATCGCGCAGCAAGACAGATAGCAGGAGAGAAGACACAAACTAATCACTCTGTTTGTGTCTTCTCTAACTCTCTGTTCTCTTTGACCTTGCTACGCGTAATGATGCCCACCAAATTAGCACGAAAACGCGTCCTGACAAAGGCGGTCTACTTGGCCGCAAGCAATTAGCCCGCTGCATGTGTAGATTTTCTTCAAAACATCGTGGCGAGTGATCACTGGTCGAGTATTCAAACACGTAAAAATACAATCCTGTCAAGTGATCTTTATTCTACCTTGTGCGCTCTTATATTTCCACATTGCGTGAAAAGTAATATGCCAGGTATGGTATTGCCATTTCAGCACTGAGCACTTTTGCGGTAAGAGAGGATGGAGGGGAAAATTATGAACCCTAAATAATGTGATTTATGAAGGAGCATGGCACAGTGCTTTTGGGTAAAAAGGAGAGTGAAAGGAAAAAGGCCGAAAGCCACCTTCTCGAAAAATGGTACCAGCCGCCACGCGTAATATCAGGCCGGGCAACCTCTCCAAAAAAGTTCTCGGTGCCACTGCGGATCAAACACAGTACCTCCTAGATTTTAGCTGAGTGCTGTAACCGCTCGTCCACTGCTGCAGTCCTTCCATTAACCCTATTTCTGATATTTCATCAATGCTTCGAATGACGCCAAATGCAAGAACGTCCAGTGAAACTTTGTCAAAAATGAAAAAAATAATTAGAATGCGTTTGCCTACGGTTACTAGAAGATAGAAACCACCACGTGTGGCTGTGTAGCCGTGCGCTATTTATCTTTTATATTAGTGTCATGATGTTGCGATAGGCGGCTCTACGTATACGCTACCTTCACATAATTTGCCCAATAGAAATAGAAAATAAAAATATATATCGGCCTGTGACAACAACGCTAATCAGCTATTATGAATTCACTGTCGCTGATGTCACTTTGAATAGATGAATTCTCATTTTTTCCAATATAGTTATTTAAGGAAAATTTCGCTCATTAACTCATCACTCTCCTAATTAGCACTGATTCTCACTTCTGAAGACAGTCGCACTTCATCTCACTTTCTGTGTGGTTGTCGCTCCCATAAAACGCGTACTCCACATTTTTATGCTCTCCAAGCATCCGACGCTGCTTTGCGGAAACCTTCCCTGACATCTGCTGGGCCAGAAAATTGTTTTTATTATCTATCGATTTCAAGCTTTCGAGACGAAAAGAAAGTCTGTCACTTTTCGTTATTTTTGCACGTGTGATAACGTATTTCGGCTTCAAGACTCGTATACATGTCCCTTGCTTCGTTTGCTCATTCAACCTACGGTGTACGAAATATTTTCAGCGTGTTTCGTGAAAACCATTAGCACTGAAACACCCCCCGACAAGTCTCCCTCGCTTTACGTCGACACATATTTAAGCGTAAGCGTATGCACATTCTCGCATTCCGGCTTAATAAAAATGCTGCGGTGCATGGAACCAGTGAAATTCAGCTCGCAATTTCATCTGCTTACTGCTGTTCTATATTTCTGCACTATTCATCCGCAGGGACAAAAGTCACTCCTGTGTCTTGTAATGAGAATATTGTAAGAAAGGCCACCTTTTACGTCTAGGTAAAAAACACCCTTGCGTTCACCACTATACTGTGCTCGATTACACAGGATTAATTGAGTAGCAGCGCAGCTTCAATAAAATGAAAGGTAACTGGTCGCGTTAAACAGGGAAACACATTTCAGGCACATTTTCAAACATTGTATGCCTCGATTTCTGCTTGGTTTCATTGATGTGGTGCTCCTAGAGTTTTGTCTCTTTTTCAAAAACTGTTTCTTTAGCGACAGTTATTGATGAAAGGCGCGTCCTTGGCTTTGCACAGCACGCCAAGACGTCTATTCTAACGTACGTGGCATCCCCTAAGCGCCGCAGCAGATGCTCGCGGAACTGAAACTTAGATGCACCAAATGATTGGCTATCATCGTATACTCTCGCTCCTAGACGCTTTGCGTACTACCTTGATATTATCGGCACACACTTCTTACTTTTCTTGTCGTTTCATCGACTACCGTGTGTCCCCCTTGCCCTCTTAAGTACCAAATAAAATAAATTCGTACCACGCTGTAGTAATCTCTCCAGGTAAGAGAATTCTCGGCTAAAAAATTGCGTAGTCAAGAGAAAGCTTTGTGAATTCGACCCCAGCTTATAAACCCTTTGCGAAAAAGGGCGCCCCCAGCGCCATGGACGCAAACTACAGTCTGCCGCCATTGTGAGGGTACCGCAGCAGACTACGCAGGCTGTGTGTCCCAGCGACGCTGATGCGCGTTTCTTGCAGCACACACAGACACCTCTTGCGTTCCTGCAGGCCACGGACCGCATCGGGAGGGCACGCTGATGAGAGTCTCTTGCAGACCCGATCCATGCATTGCCACTCACAAGCCGACCTGCTCGTCCAACCGGTTGAAGGGTACAAAATATTGCTCATTGTGCAGCAGAAGCAGCTCAGAAAGCTTATAGTAGAGTACTAGGAGCTCGTTCAAGCTACAAAGAGGTGTGATTGCAGCGTATGATACGGAGAACTAGCCGCCAACACAAACATCACAGCACTCGAGCATTTGACGGCTCGCTTTCCATGCCCTCAAGATGGCGCTAGCTATCACATGCTCCTTTGCGAATCGAAACATACGAAAAGCTCCCCGTCAGGTGGCGTATTTATGAAAAGGATCTATTCCAAACTGCTCACAAATGGATTGCCTGCATCTTTGGTACAGGAGGCTGTGTGCAAGTCAAGTGTGCACACGGCACAAAGCAGTGTACATGCTCAGACTCAGAGGTTGCAAACAGCAGGGTTTCCAGATTATGTGGTCACTAGATTCTGCGAGAAGGTGGTGAGATGGAGCAAACATTTCAGCAAACGCGAACTCAGTGAGAAATATCATAAAAGCAGCTTCAGCCTGCTGCCCTATGTTCAAAACATGGCGCACAATTAGGAGTGCATTCACATGTGTTGCGGCCGTGGTTTGTACAGCTCTTAAGAAGCTGGGCAGCAGTTGCACACTTGTTAAGCAGGATGCCAAAGGCAAAACGAAAAATAAAGCTGAATGTGGTCAGAAACACTGAAGCTCTTCCATTTCTTCTTTTACGGGAGTAGTGTACGAGATTCTCGTCATGTATAAGTGTTAGATTACGGGGGCACCAGAGGAAATGCAAGAACAATGTCCGACAATCAAACTTATTTTCTCGTTGTTCAGAGGATCAATAGAAGCTACTGTTTAACAATATCAGAGGTGCAACAGCCGAAATATATTTTGAAGCAATGTTTGGAGCAGCTAAATATTACTCTCGGAACGCTAAAATGTAAATTTCGAGCAGGCGACCGGGGAAAAATATGCAACTCTTATCACTATATATACAAAATTTAAAGCAGTATAAATAATAAGGCTTACATTTAAAAACAAAACATGTATAAACCAGACGACATACCTAAATTGTGCAGTGTTAACAAAAACACTGCTACTTCAATGAAGTGGCATATTCAACCACCACCCCACTGAGCCAACCATGATAAAGCCTATATTAGCATTTGCTGTGCCTGTCAAATCATTTGACAGACTCTGAAAATTTAAATAAGGATCTGCTACGCTCGCGAACACTAAATTTGGGGGATTCCTGAATACGAAATAAACGGGAAGTGAAAAGAAACTGGTTCACAATTTAGTTTGCTTTTTTGGAAACCAGAAATGTCATACACTGCTCCAAAATACCTTCAGTAGCATATTTAAACACCAGTGATTACAGTGATACTTCAAATTAGGCAGCGTACAAACGAATGAGTAAGTGAACGATATGTGCAGTGTCCCGTGTCTAGCGATAACAGCTCCTTCCAAATCTCAATACGCTTTTGTGCAGGGCACTGCTGTAAAATGACGAAGATGGCCTATGCAGGATACCCTGCATGGATTATAATCCCATGCCGAAAAACTTTCTAACCACTACACCTCCCCCTCCCCTAATTCCCTCCTTGTTTTTTCTTTCGCCGTTTGTGTTGGGTACCACTTTGGCTCTTCCTTGCAAGACACGTTCTGCCAGCCAAAGTAGCAATGTCGCGCACTTGTTGGCCTGGCAACGGTACCGCAGATTATCGCCAGGATTGTGGCAGGGACGACGCAACTTCTAGACAACAACAAAGAAAACAGTTCGAGATTTCGATGAGATTGCTTATGTCCAGTTTTTGAAAACTTTATTACAATCTGTGTGATATTTTACGGCAGCTCTTAGAAGATCAGTTTTCGAAGCTGGCCTTGTTTGACCTCTAGATCAAAACAAAAATGAGAGGAAGTGACAGTGGCTTTGCGCAAGCTAAGCACCCCGTGAGCTGAAACCGCAGATGGCAGGGGTGTTGGCAGAAATTTTTTTCGAGGGGGCGCCACCTTGATTAGATTGGAACCCGGGTAAGCAGATCTGGTAGACCATTACTTTATGCGCTATATACCATGGAAAAAATTGTGGGAGCGGTGAGGGCACGGGCTTGGTGTGCCACCCCCTAGCTTCACTACGGGCGGATGAAAACACGTGTGTCCTGATACACACGTGGAGAAGGAGAGCTGGGGAGGAAGGTGCGAGTGGCACAGACTGTGGTTAGGTTATCTTGGCGAGAGAACTAGCTTTCTCAGACAGCAGCACATGTATGAAGTAAGAAACAAAGTTTCGTCCAACGTGCTGGCCGAACATGCAAGAGCAAGTGGACATGAAAATGCCGGAATATGGTGAATTAATAAAAATGAGGCGAAAAGAATTGGACTTCTAGGCTATAATTAGACTCTCTGATAATTCAGGCAACTGCACACGCTCTTGATTGCAATACAGAAACTTCCCGTAGATGTACACACCTACATCCTATATTATTATGTAGGAGTGCGCAATTTAACAATTGCACATTCATTTTTCGCTGTGAATGCAGCTTCTGTGCGAAAACTCAAACGTTATGCTTTTATGCGCGTATTTATGGTCAGTGCTCATTTTAAGCCCATAGGCTCGAAATGACAACCACAACACAAAAAGTGAGTAGCACAGCGGCACAGCCAGCAGCCGTGAGAGCGCCCTCACGTACGTAGCGCACTGTGGCACGAAGCGGGTAACTTTTGATGCAACTTTCAAAATATATTGTCTTCAGAAGTCCGCTCAGATGAAGCCATAGACAAAGAAGACTGTTCAAAAAAGAAAACACTGCAAAGTCACGGTAAAAACAACGCATGCGACCGCCAGCTTCTCTTAGCCAGAGCGGGGTAAGATCACGGGATCCAACCCTGCCCGTCACAGCGAATGCAGCACTCGCGTCTCCAGTGGTGGACCTCGCACCCAATATGTTAGAAGAACGAGATGACCAACTTTAGGTATACTGGATGGCCCAGCAAGAAATAAAGTAGTCGCCGGTGCGGATTAACTCATTGTTCGAAAGACAGTGATAAGAAACCTTTTTAAAATTGTCAATCATATATGTTGGCTCTCTAACGTAGTTGTAAGCCGTGTAAATAAACATATTGTATAGAATATAACCTAAAGGTCAGCGAACTGTTGAATCAAACCGTTTTAAAACATACTCTGTTCTATCATTCAAGTTTTCAGTGATGTCAAATATCAGTTGGCAAAACATAAAGCTCACTCAAATACTTTCATATTTTGCCGGAAGCTCAATTCGACCCACAGAAATTTCCTTAAACCAGACTCGCTCGCGTTCATGCTCAATTAAATATTACTCACTCTTACTAACTCAGACAGATGGCTTAATTGGAGTATGAGCAGGTCTCGACTTATTTGACGTAAGCATGTGGGAGGAATAGAGGAATACTATAGCATTAATGAAAGGGTGGTAGGTATTGTAATTAAACTGCATAAAAGATACAAGATGAAGGTAGTACAGGCTTATGCGCCTACATCCAGTCGTGATGACGCTTCAGTTGAAAGCTTCTATGCAGACGTGGAATCAGCAATGTGTAAGGTAAAAACACAGTATGCTATAGTGATGGGCGACTTTAATGCAAAGGTAGGGAAGAAGCAGGCTGGAGACCAGGCAGTAGGAGATTATGGCATCGGTACTAGAAACGCCAGAGGAGAGCTACTAGTAGAGTTCGCAGAACGCAATAATTTACGGATTTTGAATACCTTCTACCAAAAACGAGAAAACCACAAGTGGACATGGAGGAGCCCTAATGGCGAAAATAAGAACGAAATAGACTTTATAATGAGTGCACACCCTGGAATCGTGCAGGATGTGGAAGTGATTGGCAAGGTACGATGCAGTGACCATAGAATGTTACGGTCTCGAATTCGCCTGGACTTGAAGAAGGAACGCAGAAACTGATACGCAAGAAGCCAATCGATCAGCTGGCACTGAGAGGGAAAGTACAGGAATTTAGAGTGTCGCTGCAGAACAGGTACTCGGCTCTTAGTGAGGAAACCAACCTTAGCGTAGATACAATGAATGATAATCTGACGAGTATCATTACGGAGTGTGCAGTGGAAGTTGGAGGCCGGGTAGTTAGACAGGACACTGGCAAGCTTTCCCAGGAAACGAATAACCTAATTAAGAAGCGTCAAATCATAAAAGTGTCAAGTACAACAGACAAAATAGAACTGGCAGAGCTTTCAAAGTTGATTAATAGACGTAAGGTATGCGATGTAAGAAGGTATAGCATGGAGAGAATTGAACACGCTCTGAAAAACGGAGGAAGTGTCAAAGCATTGAAGAGGAAACTTGGGATAGGCAAAAGTCGGATGTATGCACTAAGGGACAAAGAAGGCAAAATAACTACCAATATGGATAGGATAGTTAAAATAGCGGAGGAGTTTTACAGAGATCTGTACAGTAGCCGAGACAACCACGACCTTAATACTATAAGAACTAGCAGTAACCCAGATTACACCCCACCAGTAATGATAGAAGAAGTCAGAAAAGCTTTGGAGAGCATGCAAAGGGGCAAAGCTGCTGGTGAGGATCAGGTAACATCAGATCTGCTGAAAGATGGAGGACAGATTGTGTTAGAAAAACTAGCCACCCTATTTACGAGGTGTCTCCTGACGGGAAGAGTACCAGAGTCTTGGAAGAACGCTAACATCATCTTAATACATAAGAAAAGAGATGACAAGGACTTGAAGAATTACGGGCCGATCACCTTGCTCTCTGTAGTATACAAGCTATTTACAAAGGTAATTGCTAACAGAGTAAAGAAAACATTAGAATTCAATCAACCAAAGGAACAAACAGGATTTCGAACAGGCTACTCAACAATTGACCACATTCATACTATCAATCAGGTAATAGAGAAATGCTCAGAGTATAACCAACCACTACACATAGCCTTCATAGATTACGAGAAGGCGTTTAATTCAGTAGAAATATCAGCCGTCATGCAAACACTGCGGAATCAGGGCGTAGATGAAGTATATATAAACATTCTGGAAGAAATCTACAGGGGGTCAACTGCTACCATAGTGCTTCATAAAGAAAGCAAGAGAATACCAATCAAGAAGGGTGTAAGGCAGGGGGACAGAGTTTCCCCAATGCTATTTACCGCGTGCTTACAGGAGGTTTTCAGAAGCCTAGAATGGGAACAGTTAGGGATAAGAGTCAATGGAGAATACCTTAGTAACCTGCGCTTCGCCGATGGCATTGCTTTGCTGAGTAACTCGGGGGACGAATTGCAACTCATGATTATGGAGTTAGACAAGGAGAGCAGGAAGGTGGGTCTTAAAATCAATCTGCAGAAAACGAAAGTAATGTACAACAACCTCGGCAAGGAGCAGCGCTTCGAGATAGGTAATAGTGCACTTGAAGTTGTAAAAGATTATGTCTACTTAGGGCAGGTAATAACCGCAGAGCCGAACCACGAGATTGAAGTAACTAGTAGAATAAGAATGGGGTGGAGCACATTCGGCAAGCACTCTCAAATTATGACAGGTAGATTGCCACTATCCCTCAAGAGGAAGGTATATAACAGCTGTATCTTGCCGGTACTTAGCTATGGAGCAGAAACCTGGAGACTTACAAAGAAGGTTCACCTTAAATTGAGGACGACGCAGCGAGCAATGGAAAGAAAAATGGTAGGTGTAACCTTAAGAGACAAGAAGAGAGCAGAGTGGATTAGGGAACAAACGGGGGTTAAGGATATCATAGCTGAAATCAAGAAGAAGAAATGGACATGGGCCGGGCATGTAGCGCGTAGACAGGATAACCGCTGGTCATTAAGGGTAACTGACTGGATTCCCAGAGAAGGGAAGCGGTTTAGGGGGAGACAGAAGGTTAGGTGGGCAGATGAGATTAGGAAGTTTGCGGGTGTAAATTGGTAGCAGCAAGCACAGGACCGGGTTCTCTGGCGGAACATGGGAGAGGCCTTTGTCGTGCAGTGGACGTAGTCAGGCTGATGATGATGATGATGATGATGATGATGAGGTCTCGACTAAGTTGACTCATAAGTGAGTTGATGACCTGAGTTGTCAAGTTATAGAGACGACCATAGAGCGCCCTAACTTAAAAGGCTAGATTACATCGATAGAACACATAGGTACGTACACAGACCAACAGACAGGCAGATATGGTCAAGGCGCATTTAGGTCGCTAAAAAATGCTCTGCTTCTAAGAGGAAATGACGACAGGAGCTCTACCTTCAAGGATAGCGTCCCTTTGAGACTCCAGCTTTTCTGGTTTCTATGAATAGAAAGCACCTTCGAGACAAAATGAAACTAGCCACGCTGTACCAGCCCTGGTGTGCAAGCGATAGCCGACACACTGCTCTAAACAAGCGTTGGAATGCAAACCACAGGTCTACAGCACAAGAAAAAAGGAACTCCTACTCATCGCAGGACGACAGCACTCCGTGCGCCAAAAAATGAGAAAGTGATGTATTTTTGAACCACCAAACAGTGCTGTGAAGAACATGTGTAGAATGTGCTGCTATCTAGCCTACTTCGAGCGCATTTCCGCCGCATTGAAGGCTACGTGCGCTTTACCTGAGCAGACACAGGGTGCCCTTATCAATGTGTGGTGGCTGGTAGGAGTGGCAGTGCAACCATTTTCGTATGCCAAGTTCCTTAGACTGAGGAAACCTGGATGCTAAAAATAATTGAAGAAAATTAACATCCTTGGTATTTGATTTCCTCGTGACTCACATGAGCGGCCAGATTTGTTGCTCATTTTGCTGCTTACAATAAGCGCTTCTTTATGTTTGCCGTTCTATACAAATGCCGTGCGGCAGCATAGACACTTATCACAGCATGCTATTTCATGCCATGCCAGAACAATTTTTGCACCTTGTGATTTTAGGCACAGAAGAATCGGCTATGTGCCCGAGCTTCAAAGCTGCATCGTGACTGCTCATTCATGCCTCTACTGCTGTTGACGGCTTTACTTTGTCGATTACATTGCGATAAACATTACATCTTAGCCACGTACCTTCTGCATGTCATCTATTCTCAGCAAATGGTCCAGTAGTGCTTGACCATGTTGCCTAAAGTTACTTTTTTATTGTGGAGCTTAATAGGGTAACATTTATTTATTTATTTATTTATTTATTCATATACCCTAAACGCCCATTTGGGCATTACATAGGGGGGGTAGTTACAATACAGCAGAGTTATGTGCAAAACAGAAAGATTTACACAGAACACAAAAAATAATAGAAAGGTAAATGCAGCCACAAATTTCGCACCAAATAGACATAGTAATGTAACACTGAGTATGGCATGGAACGATGTGTGCGATAACTGATGTAATATTGGCACTAGACTGAACGAAAGAAAGCCACAAAATGTTACGGTTCTGCATTCCACGTCCACAATAATCTGCGGACAAACGTGTCGTGATCACGCACAGTTACAACATCATTTGGTAGTTTACTCCAATGATAAATAGCAAGAAACAATGGTGAGTCACGAAGGAAGTTAGTACGGGCAAACATGGGCTGTATTTTGTAAGCATGATCCAGACGTGGAAAAATGCGATGAGCTGGTTTGATCTGTAAATGTAAGAAAGATGACTCACTGAAATAAAGCTTGTGGAAATGAGACAGCAGTGCGATAAGCCTACGTATTTCTAGAGTCGGTAATTTCAACGACGTTTCAATAGCTGTTATGCTATATAGCCGAGAATATTTTCCTGTGATAAAGCGGGCTGCTTTGTTTTGAATGGCCTCAAGTTTATGAATTAGGTATTGCTGGTTTGAATTCCAAATAAGGGCGGCGTATTCCATTTTCGAGTGACCTAAGGTTGTGTATGCGAGAAGTATGGTGGATTGCTTACCAGAGTGCAAATTTCGTTCAATAAATTCTAGAGCTCCTAAAGCCTTACTGGCTATTGCCTCATCATGAGCATTCCATGAGAGGTTGTGTGCAAGATGAACTCCTAAGTATTTTATTGTGTTCACAATTACTACTAGCCTATCATTTATCATGTAAGAATGCAGCTCAGGTTTCGTAGTTTTTGTAAATTGAATATACTTTGTTTTCGAATAATTATTTTCCATTTGTCATTGCAAGCAGCATAGGGTGATTTGGTTGATGTCAGGCTGCAGCGCACTCGTATTGATATGACTAGTAATTTGTCTTTAAATTACACAATTGTCAGCAAAAAGTCTGATTGGGGATGACAATTGGTTACTTATATCATTAACGTAAATTAAGAATAGGATTGGCCCTAGCACGGTACCCTGCGGAACACCTGATTTTACCTTTACTAATGAAGACAAGGTATTATTAACAAAAACAGACTGATAGCGATCGGACAGGAAATTAGCAACCCTTTTACAGATATTAGGGTTGATGTTGAGGGCGCTCAGTTCATATTTAGGCGGTTATGGGGGACTTTGTCGAAGACTTTGGCTAAATCTATAAAGAGCATCAATATCTGTTTTTTTATGTATCGCTTCGCGAATATCGGTTATTACTTCGAATAGTTGAGTTCCGCATGAAAGGCCACGCTGGAAACCATGCTGACTAGGTAAGAAGAACTTGCGCGTGGTTAGATATTTCATAACTGCAGATGATATAATGTGCTCTAAAATTTATATGGTATGCTCGTTAGTGAAATTGGTCTATAGATACTGAGCATAGAAGGGTCACCTGATTTAAAAGTAGGAGTGATGTGGGCAATTTTTCAGGAGTCCGGTACGCTACCACTATCAATACATTGCTGAAAAAAACAAGCTAGATTGTGAGAAATAACAGGCTTTGTTATTTTTAGCATTTTGGTGCAGATGCCGTCCGGGCCGGGTGCCGAATCGTTTGGGAGCCTTTCAATAGCTCGTTCAACACCTTGGTGTGAAATAATTAAATTGCTCATTACCGAATCAAGAGTCGTGAACTTAAGGTCAGACGGAATGGGATTTTCTTCTGTGAATACTGAACCAAAAAAATAATTAGCTCCTTTGCAACACATGATGGAGAAAGAAGTACACCATTCATGGAAATAGACACTTGTGATGATGAAGATGGTTTAGGGTTAATTACCTTCCAAAATATTTTTGTGTTTTCCCTTAAGAGCGTTGTTATATCATTGTTTAGGATTTGTCTTCTGTCTTAAAATGCTTGGATTGTTCACGGTAACGCTCCCAATCACTATCGAATCCCGACTGTTTGGCTTTCGAGTAAAGTCGT
Organism: Rhipicephalus annulatus; assembly: GCA_013436015.1. NCBI lineage: Eukaryota > Metazoa > Arthropoda > Arachnida > Ixodida > Ixodidae > Rhipicephalus > Rhipicephalus annulatus. The sequence continues at coordinate 518,477 of WOVY01010837.1, forward strand.
TTTTTTATTTATGTTGCGCTCGACATGCAATTTAAACCAGGTGCTCTGGATTGACGTTGTCATTTCAATTTTAGGGATATACTTTCCTTTTTGTTCATTGAGCTGCGTCTGTATGAGATGCCAGTTCTCACTAGTTGTGCGCAGCGACAAGGTGCGTGAAAATTCCAAAGAAAAAGACGACAGTTGATTTATAATCATATCAACATTAACACGTGTGTAGTTGTAGATTGTTTTTTGTTTTCTAAAGTATATTCACAATGAAGCACATTGTGACCGCTGATATTGTCTAAAACATTCACAAGTACATGATCGGGCTCGGTAGTCAATACAAGGTCTAAAATAGCATCACCGCGAGTCGGCAGTACAACCATTTGTGTCAAATTGAGCAGGGCTAGTACATCAAGAACTTCCTGACGGTTAGACCTTAATGTGCTGCCTTCGGGTGTACACGTCCACCAGTTTATGCCTGGGTGATTAAAATCACCTGCCAAAAAAATAGGGGACCGGGGATAACTGCTTTGTATGAGGCTGAGCGAATCATTCAGTTTTTCATTGAAGTCGGCTGACGAGTTTGGCGGATGGTAACGTACTCCAACAGTACAGGTTACAAATGACGATAACTGTCGGGTAACCCATAAAATTTCAATGGTAGCCTCTGTTTCAACTATGTAAACATTAAAGCTGTTTTTTACCGCAACTAACACACCACCGCCCCAAGAGGCCGTTCTATCTTTTCTAAAGACAAGGAAATTATTCGACAGTGATAGCTCAAAGTTAGCCACATCTGGGTACCGCTATGTCTCTGTACCAAGTACGATGTCGGCAGAACAGCCCTCGATAAAAGAACACAGGTGGTCCTGTTTATGAAAAAATGCTTCTGAAGTTCGGCACAATCAAAGATAAGGTTCTACTTCTGCAATGCTGTTTGGGTCACGTAGTTGGCGCAGGCACGTCCCGCCTCGAAAGTTGGACTACCGTATCGCTCGAGTTTTTATAGGTATACAGTTTGTTAGCCAAGAACAGTTTATCGAACCGCAATCTGTACTTTTCGTTAGGTTTACGTTCAGCGCGTGCGAAGTCCCGAAGCCTTTTGCTAATAAGTTAAACTCGTGGTGAGAAATAAACGGACGGAGATGCAAGATTTTTAAGTTTTGAAGCACATTGCAAGATGGTGCTCTTGTCCTTGAAATTCAATAATTTCACAATGATGGGCGATTCTTACCGGGTGTTTGTTGACCTATTCTGTGTGCACATTTCATTTCACCAATGTTAAGGCCAAGGTTACGCAAAACGAACTCGCTGATAAGTTTTTCCGTATCATCCCATTTTTCACCTCCTTGTTCAGGCACTCCTTTGAATATCAAATGGTTCAAAAGAGATGGTTCACCAACATATGGTGGTGTGGTTTGCATGCATATCGTTTCACTGTGTGTGCTTTTCAAGTATTTCTTGAGCTATTTCAGAGGAGCGGCCAATTTCTAAAAGGCGACCCAAATGTCGTGACCTTCCCCCTGTTATAATAAATTTTTACACCAAGAAGAGCACATATATTATGCGAATCACTAATCCTCCATCATAAAAATTCTTGTATCCACCTTTGTGTGCCGTGAAATGTTACTAGATGTCTCAAGTGTGTCAATATTTTTTGAAACTGAAAAAAATGCTGTTCTGGCAAATCTGTTATTCTTAACTGTGGGTGCGCCCCCACTATTTACGCTCAAAGGTGGTTGCGCAACTGTTCAGTAGACGATACACAACTGCCCTGCTGCAAACGGCGTGAAATGGTAAGTTGCAAGTAAGCCCTGAAAGTGATGACGTGAACGCAAATATTTTTGGCCTACTGTGGTGTTTATGAGCACATGCACCCTCCCTAAAAGGTATTCAATAAACTACCAGCTATTCAGCACCTATTTATGGATACGCTTTTAATTTTTCTTGTTAAGGCACACAAGACTAAATGTTTAAAAAGTTTTGTGTGTTAATGCTATAAATAGCGTACGTTGATGACACCAGCAACAAAGCATCATTTATTTTAAATATAAAAATTGTGAAAAGATTTATTTCAAGATAGAACTGCCGTAAATCAGAGAGGCTACTTTGTAAGCATTGTATCTAGAACAGGGCAGACAACAAACAAAATAATGAAAGGGAGCCACACTAGGTTGGTCAAAACTATTCTTACGATCAAGACATGAGAGTAGTCATAGAACATGCAATAAACGGGTGGAGGCCGAATTGTGTCATGAAATTGTAGACCATATAGCATCCGAACAACACGGTTTTGATTGAAATGAAGCGCTTGAACCCAAAGATTGATTGATTGATATGCGGGGTTTAACGTCCCAAAATCACGATATGATTATGGGAGATGCCGTAGTGGAGTGCTCCGGAAATTTTGACCACCTGGGGTTCTTTAACGTGCACACAAATCTAAGAACACGGGCCTACAACATTACCACCTCCATCGGAAATGCAGTTGCCGCATGGATGGATACATGGATGGATGTATATGGTTGTACCCTTTAGATCGGGTGGTGCCTACCGCCACCAAGCCGTAATACTTATAGAAACAAAAACTAGATATATTTTTCCCTTAAATCGTGAGGTTGAGGATTCGTACTTTGCAGAGAAGGGTGTAATTTTCACTCGTGCCTTGACTTTAGCCACCAATCAGATAACCTCCTTCTAGTTAATTCTACCCGCTTAATGTCTATTCTGCCCTCACTGTCCATAAATCCCACCGCTTTGAAAAACTCTGCGCCATCACCCTGAACTATAGGGTGACGCCCTTTACAGAACATTATCAAGTGTTCCGTAGTTTCTTGCTCCTCTCCACACGCACTGCATACCGTGGCTACCCCTTTGTACTTGGCCCGATATATCTTCGTTCGCAATACTCCCGTCCTCGCCTCAAACAGTAGAGAACTACCCCGAGTGTCATCATAGATCCTTTCCTTGGCAATTTCCTGCTTAAAAGTTTGATAGATCTCCAGTGCTGACTTCTTAATCATGCCGATTCTCCATATGTCGGTCTCGGCTTTCTTCACCTTCTTCTTAACCGATAATTCTTTTTGGTTTGGCCCCCTGCTGTTTTCCAAGTATTTACCAGTCAATTTTCTGGTTCGCTTTCGCCATTTTGTATCGACATTCTTCATGTACAAGTAGTTGAATACAATCCTAGCCCAGCGCTCCTCCCCCATTTCTCTCAATCGCTTCTCAAATTTTATCTTGCTGCTAGCTTCCCTGCCCTCAAATGATGTCCATCCAATATCACCTTGTACTCCCTGATTTGGTGTATTCCCGTGAGCTCCTAAGGCAAGCCTACCTATTCCACGTTGCTTAATTTCTAATCTTGCTTGAACTTCTGATCTCATGCACAAGACCGCATTGCCGAACGTCAGACCAGGAACTATGACCCCTTTCTATATTCCTCTCACAACATCATACACATTGTAATTCCACAGTGCCCTGTTTTTCATTGCCGCTGAATTCCTGTTACCTTTGGTCGATACGTATATTTCGTGTTCCCTTAAGTACTCGGCCCCATTGCTTATCCATACGACCAGATATTTGTGTTTATCTGTTATCTCTAGCGTGAACTCCCGTATTTTAAGCTCACTACCTTCGTTGTCATTAAAAATCACGACTACTGATTTTTCCTTACAGAATTTGAAATCTAACTTATCTCCCTCATTACCGCAGATGTCCACATATCTCTGCAAATCTTCCTTGTTGTCGGCCATTAGCACTATATTATCTGCGTACATCAATGCTGGTAGTGCCTGTTCAATGAGTTTTCCTTGATTGACGAAAGAGAGGTTGAAGCCCAGTCCACTTCCCTCTAATTTGGCCTCTAATCCTTGTAGGTACATTATGAATAATAAGAGTGACAGGGGACACCCCTGCCTAAGCCCCCGTTTTACCTCTCCAGGCTTGGATACCTATTTTTCCCACTTCTTAATTACCTTGTTACCTTAGAGATATCCTTTAAAAGATTAGTGACTACATCTTCCAGGCCTAGTTTGTCCAGTATTCCCCACAATTCCTCTTGAACCACGCTATCGTACGCTCCCCTGATATCCAAAAATGCTAGCCACAAGGGCCTGTGTTGCTTTTCTGCTATTTCGATACACTGCGTCAGTAAGAAAAGATTGTCTTCCAACCTCCTGTGTTTCCGAAACCCGTTCTGTAGTTCCCCCAGCACCCCTCATCCTCTATCAATGCCTGCAGTTTTTCCTTTATAATCTGCATCGCCAGCCTGTAGACCACTGATTTCACTGTTAAAGGACGGTAGTTGTTTATGTCAGCTTTGTTCATCTTTTCTTTATAGATCATGCTCAACCTGATAAGTTTCCATCCATCGGGAACTTCTTCATTGATTATTATTTTGGTCACTGTCTCTCTCAAAGCCTGCTTACACTACGGACCCAATGTCTTTATCAGCATAATTGGAATGCCACCTGGGCATGTTGATGTACTACTAGGAACCCTTTTCTCAGCCCTTTCCCACTCTTGTTGTGAAAATGAAGCCATTGCACCACCTGATTTATTCTTCTCTATTGAGATGCATGAAGCACATCTTTGTTGAAATTTTTCTGTCACCCTCGTTTTAATATATTCAATAGCTTCGTCCCCTTCTAGCCTAGCACCTTGAGCTTTAGTTATAAACCTCTGCTCTAGGCTCGTCTCATTTCTTAGGGAGTGTAAATGGTTCCAAAATTTCGCAGCTGCCTTTCTATCTTTTTATTTACCTTTGGCAGCCACTGGGCTCACTTTCTTCTAATCTTTTCATTCATCAGAAGGAATGCATCCCTTCTACAGCTTAGAAAGATTTCCCATTTTCTTTCAACATCATCTGTCGGTTCACCCCGCTACTTAGCATGTCTGTGTTTCCTAGAGGCTTCCTGGCGTTTCGCTATGGCTCTCTTAACTTCCTCATCCCACCAAATTTTGGGTTTCTGTCTTCTTTTCCGGGGTGACTTGTCACGTGACTTAGCAAGCTCTAACTCAAACAATCTCATTAGATTCGTCGATGTCCACACTGCTTTATTATCCTCAGTGATTTCTTTCTCACTTCGTTTAGCGGCTATTTCAATTTGCCTTTCTGAATAAAATTTTCCTGTAGTTGCTCATCTATTCTCCTTCCCACTTTCACTGCTCTTCTAAAACTTAGCTTGATACGCTTGTTATCACTACCAGGACTTCTGGAGCCACCTTCATCTATGTGCATTCCCCTGAGCTTATCATACATCCTATGTAACATCATTGCGTAATCTATGCGAGCAGCCGAGATTTGATCCCGTCACCTGCGGGTCAGCAGCCGAGTACCTTAGCCACTATACCACCACGGTGGGGCTGAGCCCAAAGAATCGAAATAGCTTGTTTTGCACGTGACTTTCCATAATCCTGCTGTAAACATTACAACAAAATGATTCCTCCGAATCGCGACACCACATAGCATCTATTAAGACACAAACAATGACTAAAGTCACCCCACTCTGTAACCTCAAGCTTTGAAAGACAACACGTGCCAAATTGATGTTGAGCTGTATACATGTTTTAATTTTCATGTGTTTAAAGCATTTCTGAATTCGCCAAGGTTGCCAACGGGCTGTATACTTCCACTTGATCGTCCATTCCCTTTCATTCTACCTTCTGCCCATTCTAAATAGAACACTTACAAATTATTTCCTCCCATTGACATATACCGTTTCTAGTAAACTTCGCTTTGAAATGGTGAGACAGAGCTTCCTTACCCCAGCTATAGCGATCCTGAACTATAGCGATCCTGAATTTAAAATTCAGTGACGGCTCCGGGTTATTTAAAGGGCACCTAAGCCACCCCCTATATTTTTTTTCAAATGATTGAAGTACAGATGTGCATGATAAGCGAAGTGCTGCATTATCAACGATTCTCCCCGTTGCAGCGCAACAAGCCATCAGCGCTTCAGAAATTCCAAGACAGTCCCTAAAGGCCTTTCGGGCTGGCACGTGAAATCAAAAAGTCGAATCTGACGTGCCAAATAAACATGCTGCAGTTGGTCAAGCAAGCACCAGCGGTTTACGGTTCGTCTGCAAGAAGCTGTTCATGTCTCTTGTCGTTTGGCGTGATGCCAGCATGCATGCACGTGTTTGCAATTCAGCTACTATGGTCCGTAGCACAGGGCTCATATTGGCATGATTCGTATAACTACCGGCTGGAACAGCAATAGCGGTTCGCCGACAAGCACAGAGTTGACAAAGCGCAGAGCCATGGCAACGAAAACAAGACAGTCTTTGTAGCAGCATGTCACCAATAACGTATGCCGTGCAAGACTGGGAGAGGTGCTCGGCAAGAAGGCAAAGTGGCTTCGGGGGAGATACCAACGAAGGGTAGTGAAAGGAAGAACGAAAGGAGTGATCGCCGTGCTTAGACAATCAAACGCGTTTATTCCGCTAATACAGCACTGTTTCAGAATAAAAACACTATGCTAGTTTTATTACATGTTACTGATAAAATATTGCATGACTCTGAAAACAAACGTTACAGTGCAGGTCTTTTTATTGATCTAAGGAAAGCATTTGATTGCGTTAGGAATGACAATTTGCGACTGAAACGCGATGATTAAGGCATTCACGGCATCACCCAAAATTGTTCAAAGAGTTACCTTTCTTGTAGAAAACAGTGTATCAAAATTGATAATTTTACCTCCCCTACTACCCCCATAAAATAAGGAGTGCCCCAGTGGCCGATCTTTGACCCTTGTAATTTATATTTTCTGTTAATGACCCATTTGACATTTCGAATTTGGTAAGTTTGTAATATACGCTGACAACGCCAATGTCTTTTTTCAGTGCCCACACCTATTGAGCTTAAGAAAATGATCAACAAATATCTTGTTCAGCTGCACGAATGGCTTCATGCCAATAAAGTAGCCCTAAGTGTAAACAAATTTAATTAGGACCTCTTTAGGCCCCCTAATTAACCATGTGACATCTACATTGCGCTAATGTTTCAGGACACTGTTTCAGAGAGCGTAAAATGTCAAAAACTTTTAGGCGTGCGATGTGATGAAAGCATGTCCTGTAATACACACATCAATAAACTTACTTCAGAACTAAACAAAGCTGTCGGTGTTACATTCAAACTTTCAGATTTAATTCCTTTACATCTAAAAACAGTTATATATAATGTGCATATGTCATTCCGGTTATCATATTGCCCACTTGTCTGGGTTAGCAGAACAGCTTCTAATTACTAAGCAACTGAAAACAATGCCAATAATGAGCTCAGGCTTTTTGAGAGTTATTCTAGTGAGCCAAAAAACTACCCAACATATCCCTAATTATTAGGTAAAATTTGCTTAAAGCAAGCGATTTTATGACTATAAACTCCTCATGCACATACATAAACATAATCTGGTTCAAAATACCAATAACGCTGACCAAGGCGAAATACACAAAATTTAAAAAGACGTTTCGGCTCCCCACATGAGAGCCTTCTTCACAGTCACCCCAAAATTTCGCGGTGAACAACGTTATATAAACTTTGTTTAAATTACGTTGTTGTATAAGTTATATAGTTTGGTTTCTCTGCAAATATGCATTCACTGCTGCCTGTACAGTCCCCCAGGTTTTGTCAAGGTGTTTTAACAGCTTTTCAGCCTAGGGAACCCCTAAGTGTTTTGTTTTGGAAATAAATATATAAAATAAAAGTAAATAACGAGACCACAACCTACTCTCTGAAAGCAACGCAAAGATGGAGGTAAGATGAAGTGACATAGAAAAAAAACAAAATGCTCCGAGAAATCAAGCGATGAAGTTGATATCTCAGGCATATTCATCGCTAGAAGCACAAGCATAAGAAGCGATCCAGACTCGGCATCCTCCTAGAACAGCTGAATGAGATAGACGCTGCTGTCTAGCTGTTTGTGCCGGACGAATCGGTCGACGAGAACTACGAACAAACAATCGCGTACAACGACAGAATAGTGGCGAACAAGCCGGAGCTGAACAAGTGAATGCCTTCACTGCAGCGGAGGCGTCTCGGGTCCCTCGCAACGGGAAAACGTGACAGACAATGATTTAAATGTGAAGTTGCCGAAACACAAACTGCAGTGGTTTAGCGGTGCCGCCACAGAGTGTTAGCTCTTCTGAAAGCAGTACCAATAAGTCATACACTACAACGGCGCTCTTCCCGACGGAAAAATGATTTTGTATTTACATTCAACGCTTTCAGATGAAGAGAAAGCGTCGGTGGCAGGTATACAAGCGACTGCAGCCGACTATGTTATGGTCATCGAGCTTTTGAAGGAGCGTTTTGGACGCACGAATGTGCTCATTCAGGAGCACATTCAAAAGCTTACTAGCAACACCAGGAGGAAGGACTGTGGTGACGTTGCAGTAGCGTGCCCTTTCCGAAGCGACGCGCTAGAGTGAGAATTACGCCTCGACCTGGTGGAACTAAGTTTGCGGGTTTTGGGGCCTGAAAGTTGGGAGACGCAGTTGCACCGCCGAGACGGACTGCAGACGTGAGGTTTTTTCAGGTGAGGGCGCGTTCAGATCAGTCATTCTCATCGTAATAGGTCACCACTTGTAGGCTTACACCGCAGCAGCGAAGGAAAGAGACGCCTGAATGACAATCGACGCCAGCAGGGCGAGCGAGCCTTCGCCTCACGTGTCACTGCCAAGCGCATCTTTATTTTCCCCCGTTTGCGAGCGAGCGCTTGCCGCTTTGCGCGCCGCCCAAATGAGGGCGCTACATCGCCTACCTCTTTGGCAGACCCTTCAGAGTTGTGAGCGACCACCAGGCCCTCTGATGACTAGCTAACATGAAAGACCTTTCAAGTTGCCTCGCACGATGGAGTCTGTGACTTCCGAAATCTGACATCACTGTCGTTTACAGTTGGGGCGAAGGCACTGTGACCCGACTGCCTTTCCCGCACCCAAGTTAACCGACCGCCACAGGGCAACGAGAATGGCGACTTCTTCTTGGAACCTTGAGAATTGATGACTTTGCAGAACGACAGCAAGCCGTGTTTCAAACCAAAGGCCTTGTGAAATACCTCGAAGGCAAGGCTGCCATTGTTCCAAAGGTATTCAAGTGAGGACTGTCATTGTTTTTTTGCGTGACGTCATCTTCGTCAAGAAACAGTTCTCGCCACATCCAGCCAACTACTCCATCATGGTACCTTCAGCGTTACGTCCTTGAGCTTTGTGCGCTTTACAGGGTGACTCGACTGCTGGACACCTCGGTGTTTCTCGTATGCCCGCAAAAATACCGAAGGAGTACTACTGGCCACGCCTCTGCACCAGCATCACTTGTTATGTGAAGGCATTCCGGGACTGCCAACGACGAAATACACTGCCGACTAAACCAGCCGGACTTCTCCAGCCCATCGATCGAGCCACCTCACCGGCAGTTCTATCCGAGTGGCACAGACTCACTGGGGTCGTTTGCGACGTCGAATTCCGGGAATGACTAGGTCATCGTAGCTACCGACTATCTCACGCGCTACGTCGAGACAATGGCCCTACCAAAAGGCCGTGCCGCCGAGGTAGTAAAGTTTTTTCGTCTAAAACATCATTCTGCATCACGTAGCTCCACAGGTCTTCAGAACTGACAGAGGTGCGGCCTTTACGGTAGATTTAACTCGGGCGATCCTAAGGTACAGCCAAAGAGGTCACCACCACACCACCACCTACCGTCCACCGACCAATGGGACAGACAGACAGACAAAGAACTTTATTCAGGTCCTGAGGAACTGCGTTGTAACGGCCCCGTTTAGGGGGAATCTGTAGCAGTCGCGGGCCGCTCCCACGTAGGAACCGGAAGACCGTGGCCCTCCGCCCTCTCGCAGGCCCTCTGGACAGCCCGAAGTTGAACCAAGAGGTCGCCGCTGTTAAGGGCTTCCTCCCAGTCCTCTTCTTTGTTGAACTCTGCGTCACGTAACGCAGGACATTGCCAGAGCATATGAGGTAACGAGCAATAAGCCTCACCGCAGTCCGGACAATGCCGCACGATGTTGGGCGAAAATCCAATGGGACGTCGAGCACAAGTGTCACAAAACGAGCACTAAAAAAGGACGCGCCGCCAAATTCTCGCGACAAAGCGCCGTGGAGAGGCCTCGAGGTGAACAATAAAAAAAAGAGAAAACAAGCATCCAAAGACTCCCCGGGCGCGCGTCCCTCTCCCCTCGGAAGCGTAGGTTCGCCGACGAACCTTCTAACATCGGCGGCCGAGCAAGCCTCGGAATATTCTCGATGGAAAGGGGCGTGGTGAAGCCGGGTTGCGTCATCTGTCGCGGACGGCCGTCGAACCATCTCGCGCTTTCCCCTAGCCTTCGCTGCGCATCGCGCCGACGAAATGATGAGAATTTTCTGGAATATCGCGCGGAAGGTATTTAACCGAGCAGCAGAGATGGGAGATCAGGAGAAGAAAGAAGTTAGCGCTAGTGTGCGTGGGGTTATTCCGCCGCGTCTGTCGGTGAAGTTTTTGTCTTTAGTGACAAAGCAGGAGAAGAAGAAAGTATGCACCAGAGTGCATAGGGTGTTCCGCCGTGTCGTCGGCGAAGGTTTTGTCCTCAGTCACAAAGCAGGAGAAAAAATTTCACGCCAGAGTGCGTAGAGTGTTCCGCTTTGAGGGCGAAGCCTTTTGTCTTCCGTGACAAAGGAGGAGAAGAAGAGGATTTCCACCTAAGGGCTGAAGACTCGGGCTAAGGCAAGAGTGTGTGTCTACCGCCAGCGAGCGAAGACGCGTGGCAACAGCTGCGTGTGGGAAGCCGACGTGTTATCGGCGAAAAAGTTTGGTGCTTTGAGAGCGGCCAATTGAAGACGCGAGGTTACCTGGAAGAGAAACTTCGGGGGCAGCGGAACGACAACAACGCTGAACTTAGAGTGAGTGATTCTCGGAAGAGTATCATTCAGAATTTTGTTCCAAGGACTTTCGACTGAATAAGTTTTTGAACTCTTTAGTCTTTAAGTGTCTCGGTTGTTCGATGCATGCGACTGCATTGTAGTGCGTATTGTTGACTGTGTCCGTTGTTTCGAGTGTGGCTGATTGTACTGTGTAGTACGTCGTTTGATTGGTGTCATATTTTATTCAACTATTGTCGAGTGCGCATACTTGTGTATCGATTTGATCTGCCGTGATTGAGAATATAATTTTTTTGTTTATCAACTCTTGGCTCTGACTTGTTCTTTGGGCCACAGCCGGCGTCCGCTGGCACGCCAAATAGGACCACTTCTTAATTGTCCACGCTTTCATGGTGCGGCTCTGGGGCCGATACTTCGGCCCTTTGAATTAGCCCGGCGATTGCCTCTCTAATTAACGGGACCCGTGACAATTCATCTGGCGTCCGCGACAGGACCTTTTTGGTGCACAGTGTTTCCAAAGTAGTGAGAAAGAGCCTCGAGTTGTTGATACTGCTATCGGAACGATTTTGTCTATTGCTCAGTGTTCTCGTTAACGAGTGCAGGGGAGTGTTCCGACAGACAGATTTAGGCAGATACTTTTTGCACGCGGCAAGACTTCATTTGCGAGACACAATGGATCTGGAAAAGTTAGTAGCTCTTGGTGAGAAGATGGGTCTTTCTGGGGCCGAACTATGGAAGTGGGTAAGCCAGAAGGAGAAAGAGGCGGTGGAGAGAGAGAGGCTGGCAGCTAGGAGGGCCAAAAAAGAAAAAGCAGCTGCGTTGGAGAAAGAAAGGCTGGCCGCTAAAAGAGTGAAGGAAGAAAGAGAGCAGCGATTGAAGTTGGAGCTGGAGAGAGAAAGACTGGCAGCTGAGAGAGCGAAAGAAGAAAGAGAAGTGGAGACGGCTGGAAGGGAACGGCAGCGACAGCACGAGTTGGAACTCGAGCGGCTCCATTTGCAACAGCAAAGATAAACTCTGGTCCAAGCTAGAGTTGAAAGCAGCAAACGGGAGGACCATAGCTTCTGCTTGAACCCTAGCAAGCTGCTCGTAGCGTTTGATGAAAGGAAGGACAACCTCGACGCGTACCTTCACAGATTTGAGACGATTGCGAGGAGTCATAATTGGCTGGAACATCAATGGGCAACTACTTTGAGTACTTGTTTGAGTTGCGAAGTGCTCAGTGTGTACGGTAGGCTGACGCCGACCGATGCAGCCAACTATGCAAAGGTAAAAGCTGCTTTACTCAAGCGATTTAGATTTACTGTGGAAGGATTCCGGGACAGATTTCGGATAGGAAAGCCAGCAGATGGTGAGACGGCTACGCAGTATGCCACCCAACTTTGCCATTATTTCGACAGATGGATTTAACTTTCAGGGACAGCACAGGAGTACAATGAGCTTAGAGAGCTCTTTATTAGAGAGCCATTTCTCACCAGTTTCCACCCAAGCCTGTCGTTGTACTTGAAAGAGAGGAGAGCTAAGTCACTTGAAGACATGCTTGAATAAGCTGATCAGCTTTTGGAAGCGCAAGGTGGAACTAATTTGGCCAAGGTCAAGAAGGAGTGTCCTGAATATTCGAAAAATTCGGCACCCGAACAAAAAAAGCGTGAACCGGAGAGTGCTCCGCGATGTTTTCTGGGTAACCGAGTGGGTCATCGCGCGAACAGCTGTCAAACAATCTTTACGAGCCCTGCGGTCGTCAAATGTTTCAAGTGTGGTCAGACTGGGCACAAAACAGATGCATGTCGTAACGGAGTGAGTCAAACTCACCAGATATCCTGTGTGCAAGCGGCACCAAAATCCGGTAATAATGCCGCCACCGACAGATTCGTAGAGTGAAAATTGGGGAGAAACTTCCTATTGTGGGTGCTGTAATGACAAAAGAGCCAACCCGTGTTACGAAGGGAATGCCAACGCTGCCTGGAAAAGTTGCGGGCAAGAAGATTACGGTGTTAAGAGACACCGGTAGCTCCACGGTTATCGTGCGGAGAAATTTGGTACGGGAAAGTGAGTGAACAGGCAAAACGAAACCGGTTTGCCTAATTGACAGTACGGTTCGGATTCTTCCCAAAGCAGAAATTGAGGTTGAAACCCCGTACTTCAGTGGGAAGGTTACTGCTGTATGCATGATGACCCCCCCTGTACGACCTCCTAATCGGAAACATTGACGGGGCGCGAGGGCCGAATGATCCAGAATGTTTGGGGGAAGACCCGAAGATGGAGCCCCCGCCGATACAGGGATCGCGAGATACAGCGGAGAAAAATCCAGCGAAGGATTTCACTCGAGCCGGAGGTGAAGCAGCGGTGCAAGAGACAGTGAATGAGGAGATGATCGTGTTGAATGAGTTCATGTGCTGGGCGGATGGTCTTACGTCGGCACAACCTCAACTGAGTGACCGTATGAAGGTGACAGAGTCGGCCAGCCAGGCCAAATGAATGTGACATGAACAAGCAGGTGAATAACCGGACAGGATCGGTGAGCGTTATGACCCGTTAACAATGTCGGAAGTGACAACGATGGCTGAGACGCCACCTCAAATACCGTCGTTGGAATGGGCTCGCCGAAAAAGAACGAGGAAAAACAAGAAGAGATCGAGCGAGCACCGCAAGAAAGGGCGCAAGCGCCGCTCAAATTACACAGGATAGGTGCTGAGGTCAAATCGGAATGTGTTTGGCAGTGCTGAGTGTCATATGTTGTGTTAATGTTGTTATTCTGTGTCGCGAGTCAAAGTGTTTGTTGCGATGTGATGTGTAGTGTTGTACAATTGTTATAATGACAGACCTTTGTACATTTGTATTGCTTGAAGTATGTGATGGAGGGTGGTATTCATGTACCTGTAGCTATATTCTATGCGTTGTGAGATTGAAGTGCCATGTACAATTGTATTGAGTGACCTGTTGTGAATGTGACGTGTCATGAGCAACGGACTGTGTTACAGTCTTCGAGAATGTGGGGACTGTTCGCGCTCGTCGGTGTGGTTTTGAATAATATGAGATAATATTTTTAAAGTGGGGGCAGTGTCAAAAAACTAGCGCTCGAAAAGGGCGCGCCGCCGAATTCTCGCGACGAAGCACCGGAGAGACGCCTCGAGGTTAACGATAAAAAAGAGAAAAAAAGCATCCAAAGACTCCCCGGGCGCGCGTCCCTCTCCCCTCGGAAGCGTAGGTTCGCCGACGAACCTCCTCACATCAGCGGCCGAGCAAGCCCTAGAAAATTTTCGATGGAAAGGGGCGTGGTGAAGCCGGGTTGCGTCATCTGTCGCGGACGGCCGTCGAACCGTCTCGCGCTTTCCCCTAGCCTTCGCTGCACATCGCGCCGACGAAATGATGAGAATTTTCTGGAATCTCGCGCAGAAGGTATATAACCGAGCAGCAGAAATGGGAGATCAGGAGAAGAAGGAAGGTAACGCCAATATGCGTGGGGTTATTCCGCCGTGTCTGTCGGTGAAGGTTTTGTCCTTAGTGACAAAGCAGAAGAAAATTATGCGCCAGAGTGCGTAGGGTGTTCCGCCATGTCGTCGGCGAAGGTTTTGTCCTCAGTGACAAAGCAGGAGAAGGAATTTCACGCCAGAGTGCCTAGGGTGTTCCGCCTTGAGGGCGAAGCCTTTTGTCTTCCGTGACAAAGGAGGAGAAGAAGAGGATTTCCACCTAAGGGCTGAAGACTCGGGCTAAGGCAAGAGTGTGTGTCTACCGCCAGCGAGCGAAGACGCGTGGCAACAGCTGCGTGTGGGAAGCCGACGTGTTATCGGCGAAAAAGTTTGGTGCTTTGAGAGCGGCCAATTGAAGACGCGAGGTTACCTGGAAGAGAAACTTCGGGGGCAGCGGAACGACAACAACGCTGAACTTAGAGTGAGTGATTCTCGGAAGAGTATCATTCAGAATTTTGTTCCAAGGACTTTCGACTAAATAAGTTTTTGAACTCTTTAGTCTTTAAGTGTCTCTGTTGTTCGATGCATGCGACTGCATTGTAGTGCGTATTGTTGACTGTGTCCGTTGTTTCGAGTGTGGCTGATTGTACTGTGTAGTACGTCGTTTGATTGGTGTCATATTGCATTCAACTATTGTCGAGTGTGCTTAGTTTTGTATCAGTTTGATCTGCCGTGATTGAGAATTTAATTTCTTTTCTTTATCAACTCTCGGCTCTGACTTGTTCTTTGGGCCACAGCCGGCGTCCGCTGACGCGCCAAATAGGACCACTTCTAAATTGTCCACGCTTTCGTGGTGCGGTTCGGAGGGCCGATACTTCGGCCCTTGGAATTAGCCCGGCGATCACCTCTCTGATGAACGGGACCTGTGACAAGAAGACGTGGGATCAATTGCTACGGTCGTCTGAGAAACGACGCAGATGACGCCTACAAGTTGGTCTATGGAAGCAGCCTTGCAACGATGCTCGACGCTACGCTTCCAAACGTCGCTAACGATTATAACCTTGAAGTCACCGCCTACCTTCAGTGTGCGGAATAAGCTCATGAACTCGCCCACTTGTGTATTAGGAATCAACAGGCGACAGTGGCCGTTAAGATCTTCGACGAAGCTTCCTTGAGTAAAGGCACACGAAACGTGTCTGAATGGACACTGATACGTGATTGTGGGCTCACTGAACCACGTCTGCGGAGGTACTTTGGACCGTACAGAGTAGTTCGACGTGTCGATCCACTCGACTACGAGGTTGTTCCCAATTGAAATACGAACTTTCAGCGGCGCCGTGTTCGACCTGAAGTCATTCAAGTCGTGCGCCTTAAGCCAATTCGTGCGTGCCTCTAAAAAAAGTATTTTGTTGTTGTTGCCGTGCTTCATTGCTTCTACTTATTGTTTATTTTAGTTATTAACACTTTAGTTTTTTTTTTTGTTATAGCATCGGAACGATGCCTTTTTCAGATGGAGCTATGCCACATTAGGCAGTCACGTGTGGAGGGACTTCACGCACGCAAGCGTGAGCAGTCTACTTCGTTACGTGCATGTCATCAGAAGTGTTTTTAGTTATACGTATGCGACGCGCGGTGAGAACTACCATGTAGCTTCATCTGCTGGGAATCACGACCGCTCAGATAGCCAATTTCTGACGCACTATGTTATTGTTGCTGCCGTCATGCTATCTCGTTTAAGCACCAGCACGATGCTATCTACGTGCGCAAGAAACGCACTCAAGAATCGAATCTCACTTACGTCCGTAAAGCCGGCACGCGGCTGCCATGTTCTCCGCCGGCGCGCTGCTTAAACGTAGAAGCACGACGTACGCAAAGCTTGTGCGTACGTGAAACTAAAACGCTCTGTTCTCTCGTCATGTTTTGTTATCACCCCGTTTCACTGCCAGTAATTCTCAGTGCAAACCATGTTTCACTGTTCGAGAAGCTTCGGGACGGCAATAGATCATTGTGTGAAGATTACGCCCGCTTGGTGAACATTAAAGATTATTCTGTAACCTACGTTACCTCTAGCGACAATGCCAGAATATCCGATGTCAAATGTATAAGTGCCGACACGCTTCGCGGCTTCTCAGTTGATCTACGGCTGGTGCTCTGCTCACCGCTATCAGTGGCAGTGTCTTGCTGTAATCTGACTTCGTTTTTACTTGGCCACAAGCTCGGCTGAATGAAAAGTTCAATCTTCAACCTACTGCCTGCTCCCTTGATTCACGTCATGCCCCGTAAAATATGGTGAGCAAGGCATCCGTTCTGTTAAAATTGAGATCTGTGCCGAGAGTGGCTTTCGTAGCACGAGATGAGCCTCCTGCGGGCGGACAGTGTGGCGAGAAGGAGCCAGGTGAAACAGTGACCACACATACTGGTGCTTCCTCAATAATGCTGGAAAAAGTGGTCCCCTGTAGCAGCAATACAGGTTCAGGTGTTCTTTTGTAGGTAGTAATGCTTGTATAACTACGGGAGAACCGCTCTAGAAAATAGACAATAAAAATTTCTCAAAAATGCAGCGCTGGCAAGAGATAACCACTGCGTAATCTATTATGTCTCGTGATATGATTGTGAGAACCCACTCTTGACCTGAAGGCCGAAAAAATTGGCAGCGTCCGATAAAAAATCTCAGCGTAAGATGATGTGTTGAGCGCACAAAGGAAGCATGGTCAGCTCTGCGTGATGACAGATTCCGAGGACGAGGACGTGACCAGTAACCTGTCCGGTAGGACAAATACCATTCTTACTAGCGCCGCATAACATAGGATGAGCACAATGAGTCTCCCCTTTTTGCAAATGAAGCACAGTTCACGGTTAATGACTGAAATGGCAGCGCCAGGGTCTATAAAAGCGCTAACAGAAACACCTTCAACACAAAGAGGCGGTGAGTTTGCTGGGCGAGATATATGGATGGTTGCGTTTTGATAACGGTTAATTTACTCTCCAAAAACGCCCAATACTACTTTTCCGAGTGGCTCTCCAGCGAGGATGGAGCAGAACGTAAAGGTGACGACGTACGCGGAAGTGGGGACGGAGAGCGTATAAAGATGAGCGAGAAAACAGGGCAAGCCAAGAGATTGTGGAGGTGAGGGCGACCGCTGTGAGCAGGCTGCAACGTAGGCATCGAATTTCGGGGCAGTCTCACTGATAAGCTCAAATACACGTTGGTAATCCTGCTGAGGGCGGCAGCAGATGCGCGATATATGGCGCCGTACTCCACAGTAAAGCATACAGGGCGTGAAAGATGCCAGGTAGGTTAGTGCGGTTGCACCGGCGCCTGTGCTGCCCTTGACTCCAAATGGGCGCATACAGCGCCAGCAAGCACACATGAAACTGGTGCAGGGGTCTGATGCAACTTCAGCGTATCAAGGCGCAGGAAAGGACCCTGCAGACTGGGCCCATGTGACACTTATCAGCGATGCCAGTTCATCCCTGATAACTTCGTGCAGGTTTGGAAGAGGAGGGCGGACAGATAAAATGGTGGGGTTGCCCGCAACAAAATAGTGAGACTACTCTTGGAGAATTGTGCGAATAAAAACTTGCTATTCAGGTTCTCCGGTGAAGTGGGCGTGCCAGGAGGCATGTGGAAACACGCTGAGTCAAGCGCGTTTAGAATTTGGCACGTAGTGATGACGTAGTGATGACTGTGTTGGGAGTCTGAATGACGAGAGCATTGAAAGCGACATAGTTTCCGCCTTTAAGTATGTGATAGATGCGATCGCCCTCCGTCATGTAATGTTGTACTCGGCGACAAAGAGCCAAGTCTTCAATACGCGATGTGTAGGAGTCATCCGGCCCTTGGATGCGAGACGTGTGTTTTTGCTTCGTCACTTCAGAGGGTCTTTCAGACATGCCGAAAATCTGACGCAGCTTCACTTTGAATGTTGTGAAAGTAGGAATGTTTCATGGTTGTGGAACCATATCTTAGCAACCTCCTTGATGTAAAAGGGGACGTAATGCAGTTTTGCAGCATCGTCCCAATGATTTCAAGCGCTGGTTCTGTTGTAATTGTCAAGCCACTCTTCGAAAGCTTCTCCACGAAGGCTCGAAGGCTGGGTATTACCGCAGAGTCTCGTTGTGGTGTACTCAAGACGTAGGTAGGACGAGCTGGCTTAGAAAAAGAGGCCACGGAAGTGGACGCGTTGTTCTGTTCCATTCTTGCGGTCAGTGAGCAAGACCGTGGACTAGACTGGAGCTACTGGAGTGAATGGTAGAGAACGAGGGCGTAAAAAGAAAGCACGCTCCACCACCTATGAGACAATGACAGGTACGACAGTAGAAAGGATTTATTACAGTCCGGCAAGACACAAGAAAAACTGCCTCGTCACAGGCCGGTCGACCACGTGCTGCAAGTTGAGAGAGCGCACCACAAGCTCTTCGTAAATGCGCAATTCTATACACTATACTTCCGAGTTTTTAATGCTTGTTCGGAGTATTATGTCGCATTTGCGAGATTCATTGCCTTCATTTGAAATGGAGCACATTGAAAAACTTTGGTTCACTGTAACATGCATGCTGGTAGGCATGCGGACTACTTTTTATAACAAACAAGTATGCGTACAGGGGTCCCTCGTAGAAGTGTTCAAACTGCGTCCAGCGGCCACAGACGTGCTGGTAGAAGTCGTGGCACGGCCTAGCCGCTGGGTCCATTGTGCGCCGGAGGTCCACCTCCAGGGAGAGGCACTTGATGCCCTCGCAGCGTACCATGAAGTGGCGCACCGCCACTGGAACCCCGATCCACACGGCAGCTGTGACGAGGCCCAGGGTGCCCACGAACACAATGTGACGGTTCCTGTGGTGTTCGTGGAATGTGTCTATACTAGTGAGTTTATTCCCAACCACAAAAATGACGACAGAAGAGGTATATACGAAAACTACCTAACAGTAGAGAAGTTGTATAGGCACAGATTGTAGGGAACCACTTGCTCTAAGGGACACCAAATATTTGAAAGACTCATGAGCTACATCATAAAAAGCGGAGCGTGTTAGTCTAATCAAACCACATTCGTATCACTTTGTCAATCGCCAGCCTGGCTTCGCTTCTTGGCAGACACCTAAACCGGGCCGCAAGGATTGATTGATATGTGGGGTTTATCGTCCCAAAACCACCGTATGAATACGAGAGATGCCGTAGTAGAGGGCTCCCGCAATTTCGACCACCTGGGGTTCTTTAACGTGCACCATAATCTGAGCACACGGGCCTACAAGATTTCCGCCTTCATCGGAAATGCAGCTGCCGCAGCCGCAATTACCGGGCCGCAAGGAAATGAGCGTGCATTCATGTGCATGTGCATTCGCAAAGTGTCTTTATGACATTATTCTTCGCTTTGCGAGTTGCCGAGTTGCCCAACTACTGGTAAGTCAGCCGAATCATAATAAATCAATGCATCTAAATCTTGTCATAATGACGCATACACATATTTTTAATTTTGCACACAATTTGCCATTGAAATATATTGCCTGTTGTTATTGAAACCTGCTCATTTGTCGATGAATTCAAGAGCATTCAAAATTCTGAATTCAAACGGTAAAAATAAATTTAGGGCCATTAAATGTCAACTCCGGTAGTTTTTTGACCATGTCACAGTTATGCTGTTTCTATGTTCCTGAGACACTCTTGTCACGATCCCAATAGCTAAATGCTCCGAAAATCAGAAAATATGCTTTATTGAAAAAAAAGGGGAAACCCGAAACCCAACCGAGCGCCCTGTCTGCGTGTGACTTAATATTTGGTGGAGCCAGAAGCCGTATACTGGTTCCGCCACTGTAAAAGCCAGTCAAGCGAAGCACCGGCCAAACACCACAGAAGAAGGAAGAAAGCATTCTCGTGCTACACCCGTGCCAAACACCGCCGCCGTCGCCTTGTGGAAAGCACAATAAACGCTGTAACGGCCACTATAGCGATGCCATCTGCTGCGTCTTTGAGGCAGCAGATGACGTCACACAGACAGTATTGCCAGTAATTCTGGCAATTGCGGTGAGCTTTTCGAGGCAATCTTAAACTTATTTTCAAACGATCAGTGCATCACTCAAACCTGTGATTTAAAATAAAGGACTAAAGTGTGCGAAAGAACATATTCTGCGAATTTCATTGAGATTAATTTACCTAAAAAATTGCCGGTGTTGGCCCTCCAGGGAAGGAGTGTACATTTAAGGGTTCGGTTTTTCATTGTTAGATGCAATATTAACGTGGTATAACTAACAATCACGCCAAGGAAAGTATAGACACGATATGAAAAGTAATTGCAAAGTGAATGTAAAGAAACAAATAGGGACGACAATATAACTAGCCGTGAGCTGGGATTCTACTGGCGACCAATAAATAACGAATCCGATGCTCTACCAGCTGAGCTACCACGGCGACTATTTTTGGACGCGTTCAGGTGGTATACGAGTCATCCAGCGGACATTCCAAGACTTAAAAATAGGTGGCTACCTACTACTACGACTACTACTACTGCTGCTACTACTACTACAACTACTACAACAACAACAACATTAACTACTACTACTACTACTACTACTACTACCACTACTACTACTACTACTACTACTACTGCTACTACTACTACTACTACTACTACTGCTACTACTACATACAACGTGGACGCGCGACTCACGGCTTAGGAGCTTGACCCCTTCAAAAAATAAATATCCCAATAAACGTGCGTCACACTAGTTATACTCCAAAATATGCTTTGTTTTATGGCAGAGGCAACGCAATCTAAATAAAAGTAATCAGTATATTGTACTTGCTTTTAGTTCTATCAAGACACTATGAGCAGTGTTAGCAGCGTACGCATAGCTCTAGCACAGCATCCGAGTTCTCATACGCTGAGAAATGCAGCCATTTCGTTGTTTTGCATCTCGAGAAAATTTGGTTTGGTTTGGGTTCACAACACATTGGAATCAGTCGACACCGAATTTTGGGAGCAGCGAAGAAAACCAGGACTCTCAGAGTGAATCAATTATGGCGACCGTCAGATACCTCGCTTTGAATGAATCGTTGAGCACAACGACGCGATCAAATTATCGGGAAGTTTCCCGCTTTGAAATGAACAAGTGTGCTGGGACGAGGATATCAGTTTGAAATAACCGAGTTTCAATTAACGAGATTTTACTGTATAACAATTTGTGATGTTTAAAGACGCGACACTATCAAGCGAAGACGAAGGATGCCGTAGTGACGGCTTCGGAAATATTAATGACCTGAGGCTCAATACATGCACCTAAACCTAAGTACCCAGGCCCAAATCATTTCAATGGCCATCAAAAATGTGGTTGGGATTCCACTCCTTGTTCTTTTGGTGAGCCGTCAAGCAATATAAGCACTAGAATATCACTGTAGAGGTTATTAGAAAGTTCAGAGTGCCATAGCCATGCAACCAATGAAGTCATGCTGCCGCTCTGTTTCAAGGGTAGCGAGCTTGATTCTGCAATTGATAGTCGCCTCAAGGTATTTTCTTTTTCCGGTCGCCAATTAGCAATCAATGATATAAAATACTGGCAGTTTCAATTATGTTTTTACTAAACCGTTATATTCTAATATGATGCTTTTAGATGTGAAGCAGATCTTTGACTACCTTGTGTAACGCTGTCCGTCCCGGTCTCCGTGCTAACGCTATGCAACGCGTTCCCCCTAGCAGAGTTGTTGAAACAATGCCAATTAGATCATTTCACAGCTGCGCGTTCACGTCACTCTCTCAATCAGCCGCAGCAGCTGCCAGCTCCTCCCAGCACACCTAGGTGGTGTTGCTCCCCAGTCCACTCTCAACGCACTTCTCTCTACCCTCACCCTCTCGAGTGCTCGCACCGCTAGACCACACGTCGAGTGGAAACACTCATCCGGCTCCTTTATCTGCGATGAAACTTACACAATAACCAACCTACCTTCCGTGTCTTCGAGTGTTAAAGAAACTTTCACTCGAATAAAGGCTACACTAAGTTTTGCTTCAAACATTTCTTCTGGCACCACGTCGACGCGTGTTTCCGCCGGGGCAACGGCGTGTGCACCACTGCTGCTTCGAATCCATATATGGTTCCCTTCGGCGAGATGGTATATAATTTTTTTTTGGGGGGGGGGGGGTTGGTTCATAATTTTTTTTCATTACCGAGAAGTAGAATGACCAGGCCTGAGAATGGTAAAGCGTTAGTAATAACTACTTCATTTTTCGGCTCTGCCAAAATCACACGTATGCGCTCTCCCATTCATTAGAAAAAGAAAAAAGAATGAAAATATAATTTTCCTTGAAGCTTCGTAGACGCAATCCTAACTTCAAATAAAATAAAATGTAGAGATACGATTTACGTCGCTTGCCATGTGATCGATACTTCCACGATCACGTCCGTCGTGTGAATACAGCTCTAAAGACCACCAGATGGTGAAACGTTTCAGATACCTTCATAATCATATCGTCATTTTAAAGGCAAGTGAAAGCCCATATTATTGATAACAATATTATTAGAAGCCACGCATGCGTCTTCATACCTGATACCAGTGAATGGCGGTTGATCGTCGCTATTCTCGCTGCTCTGGCTGTTTAGCTCACGCGGCACAGCGGCTGGTGCGGGCACTGGTGTGGTCAAATGTTCACTCGCCTCCTCGGTGTTTTCAGAACCCATATAAAGTGTGGTATACGCGGCTACTCACGACGCCCCGTATGACAGACCTTCTCTTCTTCTGCATAATGATGATGATGATGATGATGATGATCCTTGACACTTTGGCGCACACCCACAAAGGGGGATCGGCCAAGAACCGGGTGGCAGGATCTTAACTAAAAGGCTAATGGTTTTTCAAAGAAAACGTAATTTTGGGCTGAAAAAAATATAGAAAGAAAAGCCGAAAAGCGAAAGAGGAGTATATCTGAGCAGGGAGCGATGCAGGCAATCAGATGCGATTAGAGACAGAGGTAATGGTGGGTCTAAAATGATATATATATATATATATATATATATATATATATATATATATATAGGCAGATTAACAGGGCAATCGCTTTGTTTCAATTATGTATTCAAATACCGCAGAGCAGACGTCCCTGTGGCTATAACCGAATTTAATGCTGCCAAACGACAAAATTACTGCCACATTTAATTCTAATCCCAATTTTTCAAGTGGAGCTACCAGGTATCTTTTCCGCTGATGAGAATACCGGCGACAGAACAAAAAGAAGTGATCTATCGTTTCCATTTTTCCGCAAGTCTGACATAAAGGTGACGCCTTTAGACCAACTTTATGCAAATAATTATTCAGGTGAGGAATTCTGCAACGCAATCTTGTAAAAGTAACTTCCAAGTGCCGTGTTGAACACCACTGTTTATTCCAGCGGCATCTTAGATGTGCGAAATCTCAATATTTATCCAATGAGTAGCAGTCGTATTCACGCAAACAGAGGTTTCTAAACCTTATTGCTGTCACGTAAGCCGTATCAGGCAAAATCGGGATAATGTGACCGCTAAGAGATACTGTGGCTAGTGCGTCCGCCATCTCATTGAGATATATGCCACGATGACCTGGTACCCATAAGAGCTGCAGTTTTTTCAAGTTTGTCGGTATGAGTTGTCGAAACATGTGCATATGTGTTAAGTTGGCTCCTGAAGACAGAGCAGCACATAAAGCATAAAACAAACGAATGTTCTTGTTCTTGTTCACCTATTGTCCGTAGCGCAAACCCACTATGAGGGACTGGCCAAGAAACGAGTGTTTTTAAAAATTATTGTTCATAATTAGAATATCGGAGATATTATAGAAAGATTACTGATGACCCAGGAAAGTGTGGTGCTTGATGTATTGCAATAATTATTTAAATAAAGAAACAAATTTATTCTAAGAGTAGAGCAATAATCTGATTTTTATACGTATGTAATTTTGTAGAAACGTTAGGAAAATGAAAAAGTATAAGTGTCGCTACAATCCCAACCACGAAGCGCGTGCCGCGCGCAAGAGGCCACGTGATTGCCACAATTTGTTCGTTTATTTGATTCTTCGAAAAATAACCCACATATCCACTTTGAAGTGTCGGCTGAAAATTTGTGGAAACATTTCTGGCAGATAATTTAACAATATCGAGTGATACACAACTACAGAAAAAATAGAGAATACCGGGTCATATACCAATTGAATGATCTTTTGATTGATTGTAATGTAGGGTTTTGCGTCCCAAAACCAGCATATGATTATGAGAGACGCCGTAGTGAAGGGCTCCGAAAATTTCGACCAATTGGGGTTCTTTAACGTGCACCCAAGTCTGAGCACATGGGCCTAAATGAATGATTTTTTAAATGAGTGATTATGCCAATAGGCCCGAGTGCAGAATTACTTTTTTCATCAGAAGCTCAATTTTTGGATTCTAAGATTTTTTTCTACAATTTCCTATCTAATATCTGTTGTAGTAAAGATTTCAATGGAGTACTTCAAAGTTTCAATGTAGCTACAAAACGCATGAAGAACACCGTTTTGGTAATGTCCCAAACCTGAGGCAGCGAAACTCAGTATAATTTCATCACTTTAAGTTTGGCCTATCTTAGAAAGCACAGTAACAATAACCCTTCTTTTAACATGATGGGGACACGCCAAAAATTGAGCACACTCTAAAAATGTTCATCGTGTCCTATGCGCCCGCAGAGGGGCATTGATTCATAATGTGAGACCAATGCTGTGTAAATAAAAATGCAAAGGGGGCGCAAGGCACCCAAATCCTCGTGTTCGTAACTTCTGCTTAGAGACTGGTTCCACTGAGACTAGTTTCTTATTTTGATTTTTTGGCATATTTCTCGCTAGAATTACGTGACGCATGCCAACATATTTGGCGAAGCTTGCTCTAACACGCCCAAGGTTTGAAACGGAAAACTCAGCGATTCGCAAAAATATTATTTGTTTCTACTTCAAGGCTTAGGGCCCGTATTCACAAACGCTCCTTCACTCACGGGCTCCCCTCGACTTGACGAAGTCAAGGTGGAGCGTGCTCCTCCACTCAAGGGGCCGCTGCGTTTCATGAACGCTCCTTCACACTTCCTTCGCCAAGGGAGGCCTTGGAAATGCTCCCTTCAATTGAGTTAACTGCATGCGCCGAGAAAAGCACCTGATAACGAGAGTATTCGCAAGTTTGGTTAAAAATTGCCTATCTATGTACATTAAGAGAACGCCTTTTCTAGTTATTCTTTTTTCTAAATTGACAACAGCAAAATACGTGCATTTAGAGTGGTAGTGTTGTTTCCCTAAGCCTTGTGCTGATAGAGTTAGCGAAACCTTCCTTCAAGTCTGGCAACAGTCGAACCCAAGCAGCTGAACGAACAGCTGATGGCATTTCGTCTGCTGCTGAACGTGTCTACCTGCTTAGTTTATTTTGTCTTGTATGCGTCTATTAACTGCGGTTTATATTTACGGTAGTGTTTGCGTGTGTGTCGTTTGAGAGCCTACTTTCGCCAGGGTGACTAACGAACTACGTGAGTGATGACAGGAAGCGCAATAGATGGTTTGTTGCTTTGTTTACTTTCGGTTTACTGAGAACCTTCTGATCACTAATGTAGCCACCGAATGTATAACGTGGTGGAATGAGTATTTTTTACTATATATCACAGTATGTTGGCGTGCTTTTAGCATTCACCACCGCATTATGTAAAAGGATTACTCGTACGTCAATTCGTTCTCGCTACGGGAGTACGTGCTCTGTTCCTAATTTCAGGGGCCTGTGCAATGTTTATTTTTCTCATTTACTGAGAATTTCACCATGGCGCTTTCGTAGTTGTTCCTCTGCGTATAATAGGACATTTGAAAGACATTGCTCGCAACTGATATTCAAGGTTATACCAGGGTAGCGTTAAAAACTAGGCATGTTATACTCGTGGCTGAGCGTTCGAATTAGACTGCTACGCAAGTTAAGAAAAGCGATCGTGTGCCTTTCTTTCACTATTGGCGAAAAATGCATTTTAAAGTTCTTTTCTTCATTTAGTAACACATATAGTCGGTTAACAGGGACTGTGTGTGTGTGTGTGTGTGTGTTTGTGTGTGTGTGTGTGTGTGTGTCAACTTTAACATTTTAAACTTCCAAGGAATAAGTTATTGTTTTTGCATTTTTTTCTATTTGCCCTGCATTTGTGGATGCGTCTAATTTGACAGGTTCGCATATAAGTAACCTTTATATTTGTATAGCTTCTGTCTCCAAGTTCACACAGCGGCAACGTCTTAAAATTTTTTCCCGTCTCCTTCATCTGCATGCTCAGAAGCAAAATTGCTAGTGCATGAATGACCTTCGCACTAATGTTTTGGATTTTATTTGCAATATAACTACTGGAAATACATGTTGAAAAGGATCGTGGTGTCTGTGCTGCATTCAAAAGCCCCGGCACAAAATAAATTATGGGGGATGTTTTATTTTTTTGGAAATCATACAATTGAAGCCGCGTCTGACTTTTGGCGCTGTTCTGTTTTAAAAACAATCTTGTGGGTTCTCTCAACCTTCGAGAAAGAGACGTCAAGAGCAGCGTATTGTTATTCTGCTGATTTATTGAAGACCAGTGCAACAAAGCGGTGAAAAATGCTCAAGAGTATTGCAGTCATCGCGGATACATCTGGTCAGAACCCTGTAAATAAAATCTCCGCTATTGCTGCATCATTAGCAAGTCTACCAGTTAGAACCACGCCATTTCAGTTCCGTGAAAGAGGAGTGGTGCTGCTTTATATAAAACAAGTTTAATTTTCCTAGAACTGCTTTCCTGTAGAATCGGAGAAGTGGGTTTTGCAGTCCTGTCTCATCATGAAAAGACAAACACGACGATAATAATGTAATAATAAATGAACAAAACAGAAGTTGTGAATGGCAAATGGACCTTTATTACATGTGGCTGATGAGGAGCAACGTGGCAAACATAAGAATGCAAATGAAAAGTGATCATCAATCAAACATATGCAACCTACACACTGTAAAGATAAAGTACGAGCTCGGAGGACATTATAAATAAGATTAAGGAAGTAGACACCATAGCGCGCCTAATGCAGTGTAGCTGCACGCATTCACTGCTGTTTTTGTGCTTTTGTATACAGTCGTGCAAACTCTGCAATGCATTGATAATACGGCAGATTCTATACCCGGCGACAACTTTCTGTGGCAGCACGGCCAAGGCTACGTGGGCGGAGCCTATGCACATGTGCTACTGCGCCAAGTAGTCCGACCGCTTCGACGGGTGTTTTGGTTTCGATCTCACCAGCGCAGTCCGCGTCTCGCAGTCCGCGTCGGCTCGCGTTCGCTCGCGTTTCGCTCCAGGAAACGTGAGTCGCATCTTTGGGAACTCGAGAGCAATTTTTAATAATATTGTGACGTGATTTACTGACGCGTGGACCCAGGTTGCTGGGTGAATGATACATTCAATTATTCATGTAATGGTTACACAACTCATCATGCACGTACCGCTTATTCCGGAAGACACTGTGCTCGCTAACACCAGTGAGCTCGCTGACTTTCCGACATGCGGCTCTCACAGACAGCTGCGGGTCGCTTTTCCTTACTTGCGCGTAAACGTTGTACGCCACCTTCTTGGCCTGTACGGACAGCTTTTGATTTGACAACGCCTGGTACGGCTGCGCAGCTGGTGGACTCGCGGCACGCGGCGGTGTTTCCTCCGTAAGCGACGTTGACGAGCTGTAACCGGCGGACGCCATCTTTGACAGTGAGGAATGCGGTGAGGTAAAAAGGTGACGGAAGCCAAAAAACCCCCCAAAAACCTGAGAGAGCGTGAAACGAAATTTTTTCTACTGCGCAACGTTTTTATTCACCAATTAAAAAATAAATCCGCGAAAAATGTAAGTGACGAATGGTAAAATCTTAGTTACCCAGAACAGTATACAAACGTTTTCGTTGAGGGACTACATGCTGTGGCGCAGTAAGACAAGCGTGCTTCGGCTCCGTAGCCTTGGCTGTGCTGCCACAGAAAGTTGTCGCCGGGTATAGGAGGCCTTTTCTCTGTGTTCTTCTGTCGGCAGCTGGTCCCCTGCACAAAAGAGGCAAGAAATAATATTAGAAAAACGTAATAGCTTGGATACAAAAGCCGCATTTTTCTTTAATTCTAGCTGTGCACACATTCATTAGTAAGTCTCGCGTTCAAGAACAGACATGGTTGATGTATTGAGCTTTGACTATTTTGACACATGTTTGGCTCAGGCAGTTGGGCAGCTGAACAGGCATATGGGTATATAATTTCATTATCTAATTGCACGAATCAGTGCCATAGTCAGCAATTCTTCTTCGGGGGGTAGGAATGGGGTTAAATTAAAAAAACAGTCTCATTATGTATCTGCTGTATTTATATTTCATATGTTTGCATTTTCATACGACACTCGACGCACTTTTGCGTACATGCAGGTTTCACAGAGCATGATCATCTGCTTGATCCCCTAAATTTGTACTTGGTTGTTCATTGGTATTGTGAGCTGCATAGACACTGTATAAAGAAGCTATGTTTCACGCGTAGTAGCTACAGCAGCACACTCATTGCGCCCAATGTATTGTGTTGTGCTTTTCTTAAACTGTCTTTAATAGTAATATGACCGAAGCAGGAAAAAAAATAAAAAAACACAGGAGCACTTACCTTCTCATTGGTACAGATGGTCGTCTAACGGAGGTGTGCTTCGTCGTAAATTTCGGCTATGGCAGCAAAAGTTCACAGGAGAGGAAGCCACTCCAAAGTACGGTGAACCCAGCGCATCAAAAGTTTGCTATGCCGCTTGCTTGTCAAGCTTTCGCACCACGCTTGAACTGATGCGGTGTGCGAGCTTTATCAAAACACTTCAAAGCACTGGAACCCGCAGTAAGTCATGGAGCACTCGCACGAAGAGTATACGCACACCCGAAGGCAGGTAATCCACTGGCTCATGCACGGAACGCAACACATCACGGCACTGTTGAGTGCTCCTTTTGACAGCACGCCCGCTTGTCCCGGCGCCACAGTAGCCGTTGCTGAACCGTTCGAAGACAGCTCCGTAGTAAACGCGCACCGTCATTGTCAAAAGAACATGGCGGTGGCAGCCTACTTGATCGAGAAACGCCGTCAAAGTGAGACGGGCTCCGCCATGGACGCGATGCTGGCGCAAATATTTCACTCGAGGGACGATTCAAGGTAGCTCGATCGCTTTCTTGACAATCTCGAGGAAACGCTCAAGATTTTTTCAAGTGAAGGAAGCGTTTCAAGTGAAGGGCGGTTTGTGAATGGGAAAACGCCACTTAAGGAGCGTTTCGAGTGAAGGGTCGAGTGGAGGAGCGTTTGTGAATACGGGCCTAGTGATTATCAACGCAGAGAGGTTCGAGTATCTTCTCGTACATGGAGTCACCAACGTTTGTCGGGCTAACTTGTGTCCTCACTTTTGTTTTCTATTCAATTTCAGTTTTCTTGACAAAACATGAGGAATCAATACAAACTAGATGGAACGTTAGCCTACATCAGGTTGTGTTCGGTCCATATTAGAGTCCGTATGATCAAATTAACAGGGCATATATATTGCTACGTGCCAGTGCATAGAGCTGAAGAAGACAAAACAGATAGACTGGCGCGAACTAATCTATACCCCCGTATTCATTTCAGAATTATTGGCCATTGTTCTTCCCTACGCAAAATGCCCTCAAGCGAATCATTAGCAGTTATCATTACAGATTCGTTATCAGTTTGTAATGCACTTTCTGCGGGAGTAAATTCAGAGCTGATGAATACGTTTTGGCATTTAGTACCAAAAAACGTAGAAAAACTGCATTTGCTATGGGTACCAGGCCACCGCTGATTATATTTGAACGAAATGGCGGACTCTTTAGCAGCAGTATTCCTGGGTGGGCCCACCATCCCAGTTTTGCCAGATACGGCTTACGTAACCGCGCTAAGGTTCCGAAATGCTTGCCTGCAATGGGGAAAAGGTAATTTGGATAAATTTAAAGATTTCGAGCATTTGAGCTATTGCTGGAATAAACAGTGGTGTGTATCTCGCCAGTTAGAGGTCACTTATACCAGATTGCGCTGTGCAGTTCCACAACTAAATTATTACCTTAACAAAGCTCGGCTCAAGGCGTCACCGCTATGCATTTGGTGCAACGAAATTGAAACAATTGAACATTTCTTTTTATTCTGTCATAGTTATTCTTGTCAGAGAAAAAGATTTTTAGTAGCCCCATTACAAAAGCTAGGAATACAAGTAAATCTACCAGTAATTTTATCAATTGGCGGAACTTCATTTGGTTACTGCCACAGGGATGTATGCTCCGCTGTGTTTGATTACATCAACGCAACTAAAAGATTACCATGCTAGTGATCCCCTACCTTTTCAGATCTTTAGTTTATAATTCGTAGTTATGTCTTTCAAAAACAAAAGATGGTTTGACCGCTTGCTCAGCAAACATTTTTGTTTTTTGGTAGTATTATTTTAAGCTACTTTTTCAGACTGGCTTCATTTTCGTTTTAGTTTGATTTAAGTATCCTGCCGACCGGTTCTTGGCCCATCCCCCTTTGTGGGTAAGCGCCATTCATCAGAAGTCATCATCAATATCATCATAATCTATGTGGCTGGTGCTGCTCGCTTGGCCGGCTGTAAATACATTGGCGACTACCCCTCCGTGTCAGTCTCCTTCTCGTAACATATTTGGTAGAGTTGTGCAATCACCGTCCTCGCCACGGAACTCCGAAGTGGACGCTCCCTCGCGGCTTACGACATGACCACTCAAGACGCGGCTACATCCTCTCCGGTCGCCCGTTTTTCTGCCCGGCCTGTCAACCCAGCACCCGCTACAACATTCGTGACGCTTCCTGCGCTAAAAGACCCCAGCCTGTTCTTCTGCAGTGGCTGCGCCTCTACGAACGCGTCAGCGCCACTTACAGGTGGGATTCCACTCTTAATGCTCGCAAACGTCATCTTTTATCTCGACGGGATCCGTCGTGTTTGGTTTGACAATCACAAGCATGGCATAACAAGCTGGGACAGCTTCAAGAAAAAGACCCGTGAGCTTTTTGGCAACATCTCTGGTCGCCGTGAAGCTGCGAAAAATGAGTGGTCGATTCGCGCACAATCTTCCACGGAGTCCTACACCGGTTACATTCAGGTTGTCCTCTCACTATGCCGCCAAGGTGGCGAAAACATGTCTGAACCTGAAAAAGTTGCGCATATTCTAAATGGTATCGCCGACGATACCATTTTTTTGGTATTCTTGTTGGTATTCAACAATGTGTCATCTATTGATGCGATCATTCAAGAATGCCACCGGTTCCAACAAGCTAAAAGCAGGTGCATCTCCCATCAGTTCCAGCGCTTTCCGAACACCACTGAGACGTCCTCGTGTCTCGACACATATCATCCACCAGACACCTGCGACAACTTGACGCGAATCGTCAGGTGGGAACTTGAAGCGGCTGCTTCAGCTAAGGCGGGACCACCGTTCTCTGACCCCTCTCCTCCAATTACGTTGCCTCTCATTCAAGCAGTCGTCCGACAGGAAATCGCCAACTTGAAAATTCACTTTATCTCACCGCCTCCCCGCATCGAATACCAGCCCCAATACACGCCTGCACGTCCCTTCCCGACCAGCTCTCCCTCAACGTTCCGTAATCTGTCCGCATGACAAACACACGATGACAAGCAGATCTGCTTCTCGTGTCACAGAATCGGGCAAATTTCTCGCCACTGCAGAAGTCGCTGGGGTCCTCCTGCACAACCGTCCTCTCGTCCTTTCTATGCACGTCCTGTCTATCCCATGAGACCAGCCACGACCATTTTTCCCAGGAACCTGCTTCTCAACACCGCTACTCCCGCTCTCCATCCCCCCAACGTCGCCAGTCTCGTTCTCCACAGGCCCGCCGACCGTCTTCTCCCGCCTTCCTATGAGGTTCCCGACGGAAAATTAGTGTTGACGCCCCCGGAGGTGGCGCTTCATCACTCGGACTGACCGGAAATCCTCTCTTGACGATACCGACAAAACAGAACCTTATAGACGTGCAAGTAGACGGCGTACATCTGACTGCTCTTGTCAAAACCGGCGCTCAACTTCCATCATGACGAGTGATTTTCGCCGCAAGCTCAAGAAGGCTCTCACACTTGCAACCACTCAGCTCGTTCGTGTTGCAGATGGTGAAATAGAATCTATCGTTGGAATGTGCTTGTTCTCTTCACCGTCCTTGATAAATGCCCTCACGACTTCTTGTCCGCGCAATCTGCCCTCATAGACTGTACGACCAGTACGCTTCGTCTACACTTGCCCGCAACAGAACCTCTTGCACAACGGCCGATTCACCTCTGCACAACGGGACACGCGCGCCTCCCTCCACAGACCTTGACCTACATACCGCTCGTCTCAATACCACCAGTTCCCGACGGTGACTGTGTTCTGACCCCTATCACCGATGTCCTCATAAACCGCGGCATTATATTACCACACACCATTCTGTCCGTCGCAGGAAATTCTACGTGCCTCCAGTTGTCAACTTTACCTTAACACCTCAAGTTCTGCCGCAAGAGATCCCTTTGGCGTTGCTCTGCACCTTAGAAGACAATGTGGTAGATGTTTTCACGATGGCCGCTCCTTCTCACCCCCACGCTCACAATCAATCTGCCACTTGCTCCGACAGCGCTATTACGTGGATGATTGCTTCCAACGTAACGCTGCAGCAGACTGATGAGCTCCACCGGGTTCTGCTGTCCTACATCGACGTTTTTGAATTCACAGGCCGCCCGTTGGTGAAAGCTACCGGTATGACCCACCGCATGAACACTGGTAATGAGCATCCTATTTATAGACGTCCATATTGGGTGTCTGCGGCCGAGCGTCACACTTTCCAAACTGAGGTCGACAAAATGCTCGTTAAGGACATCATTGAGCCATCCTGTGGTACTTGGGCTTCTGCTGTAGTGCTAGTCCGCAAAAAAGACGATGCATGGCGTTTCTGTGTTGATTATCGACACCTCAACAAAGTTATTAAAAAAGACGTGTACCCTCTGCCACGAATAGATGATGCACTTGATCGCCTCTGAGGGTCCCAATACTCTTCCTCCATAGACCTTCGTTCCGGCTACTGGCAGATAGAAGTAGAATAAATGAACCGGGAAGAGACAGCATTCATTCCTCCTAATGGCCTATATCAGTTCAAGGTCATGCCCTCTGGCCTTTGTAACGCTCCAGCCACCTTCGAACGAACGATGGACTTCC
This sequence comes from Rhipicephalus annulatus, assembly GCA_013436015.1. Taxonomy (NCBI): domain Eukaryota; kingdom Metazoa; phylum Arthropoda; class Arachnida; order Ixodida; family Ixodidae; genus Rhipicephalus; species Rhipicephalus annulatus. The sequence goes on from WOVY01010837.1 coordinate 551,952, forward strand.
TGCTCAGAGGATTCAAATAGTCCACCTGTTTCTGCTACATGGACGAGGTCATCGTCTTTTCACCAACATTTGAAACTCATATAGAGCGCCTCTGAGCCATCTTAGGAATCTTCCGTCGCGCTGGCCTGCAGCTGAACTCGTCCAAATGTCACTTTGGATGCCATCAAATCACAGTACTTGGCCATTTAGTTGACGCCAACGGTGTACAGCCAGACCCAGAAAATCAGTGCCGTCAAAAACTTTCCTGTACCACGATCTGCGAAGGATGTACACAGCTTTATCGCACTATGCTCCTACTTCCGACGCTTCGTGAAAAATTTTGCGCACATAGCGAGGCCACTTGCGCAGCTCCTCGAGAAAGAAGTCCCGTTTTCATGGGGCTCCGTAGAGGCTTCTGCGTTCTCGACTCTCTTCGCTCTTCTCACTACTCGTGCGATTCTGGCACACTTCAACCGTGCTGCCCCTATGGAAATCCATACAGATGCAAGTGAACATGGCGTTGGTGCAGTGCTGGCTCAAAAACAACATGGTCATGATTGCGTTATTGCATACTCTAGCCGCTTCCTATGCGCCCCTGAACGTAACAATTCGATCACAGGGCGTCAGTGCTTGGCTCTTGTATGGGCGGTGGCGTAGTTTCAACCTTATTTATATGGACGCCTATTTTTGGTGGTTACCGACTACCACACGCTCTGCTGGCTCAACTCTCTGAAAGATAGATGAGACCACCTTGGTCGCTGGGCTTTGCACCTGCAAGAGTTTTCCTATTTGGTGGTCTACAAAACTGGCCGCCTAAACCATGATGCCAATTGCCTCTCCTGGTACCCTGTCGACGATCCTGAGGACACTGACGAGCCCACGGAGAACTCTATCTTGTCAGTGTTCAACTTCCTTATTATTGGGGAAGAACAGAAGTGTGATCCAGTGCTGCTTGACATCATCAGCCGAATGGAATCTTCCCCAAATGATGCTTCAGTCCGCTACTTTGTGATTCAAAGGGGTGTGCTATACCGTCGCAATTTCCGACCAGACGTGCGTGACCTTCTCATTGTTGTGCCTGAGCATTTGCGCCGCTGTGTTCTCACCGAACTTCACGATGCTCCCACGGCTGGACACCTTGGCGTATCCCACACGTATGAGCGTGCCCGGCGCCGTTTCTTCTGGCCAGACCTTGCTCGCTCGGTACGCCGATACGTCGCCACGTATGACCTATGATAACGTCGTAAAACACTGTCGCTTCTACCCGCTGGCCATTTTCAACCAATTGACATACCCGCGGAACCATTTTTCTGGGTTGGGTTAGACCTGCTTGGTCCTTTTTTCACATCAACATTAGGAAACAAATGAATAGCCCTTATTACAGACTACGCTACACGCTACGCTATTACGCGAGCTCTACTGGCAAGCTGTGCAAACGACGTCACTGACTTCTTGTTATGGGACGTTATATTGATTCACGGCACTCCGAGACAACTTTTCACAGACCATAGCCGTACACTTCTACCCCAAGTCATCACCGACATTCGGCGTTCTTGTTCCACGCAACACACACTGACAACCGCTTACCACCTTCAAACAGACGGCCTAACGGAACAATTTAACCGCACTTTAACAAATATGCTCGCTATGTACGTGTCGCCCAACCACCGATACTAGGACCTTGCCTTACACTACGCAACTTTCGCGTATAGTTCATCCAGCCCCACACAGCGGGTTTTTCGCCGTTCTACCTAATGTACGGAAGAGAGCCGATTTTGCCACTGGACACAGTCATCTCAGGTCACACCTCGTCCACCAGCGAGTATGTCCGCGATGCGATTGCGAGAGCTGATTATGCCCGTCAGCTCGCTCGCGCTCGGCTAATGACGTCGCAGACCAACCAATGCCGTCGGCTCGATGCGGAACACAGAGACGTACATTTCGCTCCCAGTAACCTCGTTTTACTCTGGTCCCCTCATCGTCGGCGGGGCCTATCAGAAAAACATTGCCCGCAGCTTTCCTCGGGGGAACACTGAGGAGGATGCGGAGCATATAATTGGTTAACGGGGTGTTAAAGTGCGACTTACTTGGGTCGATGGCTAAATTGGTTAACGTGGTTGTGAAATGGGGTGTTAAATTGCGACTTACTTGGGTCGATGGCTAAATTGGTTAACGTGGTTGTAGGAGGGGGTGTTAAATGAGTGAACACGTACACACGTATGCGAAAGGGCGGCGCTGGTCGAAGGGACGTCGATCATTGTGTTTGTGGATTCGTTGGCATTAATTTCACGGCGACTTCGGACGTCGACGCGCCGTACAAACCAACGGACGAGCGGCAACTGAGCGAGCGAGTGCCGACCTTGAGTATATATACAGCGCGACGGCGCATGCGCTGTCAGCTGTCGAATGTTCTCGAAGGAGAAGCGCGCGCGCGGCACAGATGGCGACGGCGCAACGGCGCATGCGCTGTCAGCTGTCGAATGTTCTTGAAGGAGAAGCGCGCGTGGCACAGATGGTGGGCGACGGCGCGACGGCGCATGCGCGCGCGTCAGCTGTCGAACGTTCGAGAAGCGGTGCAGACGGCGCACTACAAGGCGCGAGTATAAGATGCTTCCGCATCTAAAAACTTCTGTCCCATTACAAGGAACCCTACCTTCTATTACGTCAAGCGACACCTGTCACCTATGAGATCAGCCCCATCTATTCATCATCTACTATGCGGCCCATAGTAGGGCTTGATCCGCGCACAAGTCTCGCGGATCAAACCCTACAAGGATGCGTCAGATAATGACCTTTAAAGCGCCGGGACGGTGCCTCCGCCGCGGGGGGTCATGCTACGTGCCAGTGCATGGAGTTGAAGAAGACAAAGCAGAGAGACTGGCGCGAGCTAATCTGGGTGATTGGCGCTGTTCGCTAAACCGGCTGTAAACACATCGGTGACTACCCCTCCGAGTCGGTCTCCTTCTCGTAACAATATTTTCATGCACACACATATATACACACATATATATACTTATATATGAATATACATATATACATATTCACACATGCATATAAAAACATACTTAAGCGAACTAATGTACACATTTACACAACTAAAAACAAGAAAACAAATCACGAGCAGTGAACAAATACTGGACGAATGTTCGGCAGTGAGATTTGTCTCACTTATGTCGCACATACTCATTTGTGATCGGTATTATGCTTACAAGAGAGAAAATTATATTTCTAAGTGTTTCGGGCAAGGGGCGAATAGTTCGATGGGTGCGACCCCATGTCCAGGGGTCTACTGGCACAGCCGCCTGCCTGGCGAAATTTAGGAGCGAAAGCTGTACCTCCGAGTGAAAGTTGTCAGCTATGCCATGGCCACTCGATAATAATACCTGGCTATTGCAGGCCGCCCTTTAGTGTGGTCTGCCGAGTCGTCTCTTGAACAAAAGAGGGGCCTGTCAGTCGGCCAAAGTCAATATTTAGAGTCCTATCCTGTCATAGTGCGTTCAGCATGCGTTGTCTTTTTTTTGCTTTTTCGGACTTCAGTTAGGTTTAAAAGTTGAACATATTCATCAATTAGCCACTGAGTCAGTTCTTAGCCAACACGGTGGAGTTCCAAGCTGCTCACCAGAAAGAATACTCAGACAGTTTTGGGAAGGGCTTTTCCGCAAAGCCCTCCCTTCCTGAAGTCTTGCAACAATCGAGTAATAAATAAATTGTATGTGAGAATATTTATAGAGAATCATAACTCATAACTATCTGACTCACATTACGCAAACACTTTTTGTCACGAAAATAAATACGCCATGATGGGCAAATAATGCACTCAGTATACGTCAGTAAAAGTTATTATTGATGATTGTCCGAATCAGATTATACTTACATATATATTGCGGAAATAAATACGTCATGACGCGGGATTAAGTATCGCCAGTACTGGTTTAAAAACAAAAGGACACAATAACATAGACTATTTATATGGCCCTGCAATTCAAAATACTACGTTTAATTTATTCACAGTAACCATTCGTATTGGAATTTTGAATTGTCGTATGAGTGAGAAAAAGGATCTTCTGCTTCCTTATCGCGTTTTTAAAAAAAACTGCTCTCGCCGCGCGCCCGTAATGAAACGCACGCATAGAGAATCGGACAATAATTTATATTATTTTTACAAAAGTATACTGAACGCTAATAACTACATAAAACGCATGCATGTCACCTCACCCTGCCATCATCAACGACGTGATAAACCAAAATAATCACTCCTATAATAGATGGTACACAACCATAAGCAAACACGTGTCAAGAACTAAGAAACAAACGTAAAAAAATAAAAAAGCACTGGGTCAAGTTTAGTACAAAAAAGCAAATTCCGCCTCTGTTAACAGAACAGACGCTTGACTGTCGCAACTGTCACCTTCTTTCCTAATTGAATTCTCTTCGATTATTTCCCTCGTCGTCCGCTTCTTGTGCCTGTCAATTATTTGTGTGTTTGAAACTTTTCGGTTGGCAGGTGCACTCCTTGCAGTGCATGGCTAAGTGTGAGTAGAGACACCCTTAAATGAACTCTCATGTTCACGAAGTCGCACATTCATGCACCGACCCGTCTGACCAATGTATTCCTTTCCACGTGTAAAAGGAGTTCCGAATACATCTTTTGTGCACTCAACGTACCTCCTGCCATGTTTTATGCTACATCTGTCCGATTCTCCCATTTCTTTCTTGTTGGCTAGCCTTTCTACTGGTGGGCAAATCTTTGATAATTTGTTTTCAGCTTAAAAGACAATGCGCACACCATACCTTAATGCAACTTTTTTCAACAGATGTTAAGTGTTTTGCAGATACAAGATGATCACTGTCCGCTCTTTTTCACCCTCAACTTGTCTCCCCTCTTCGCGTGTGCCGATCTTTGTATTTTTCACTTCCCGACGGTTCTTCTCACAGGTCAATAGAATGCAATCACCCAGGTAACCAGCTCCCCTGAAGCGCTAGATCTGCGCGAAAACGCTCTCATTCATTGAGTGTACGCGCAATTTCAGGACGGCAAGTTTAATGCAAGAAGTTAGGATCCCATTCTTCACAATCTTTACTATCCGGAAAGTTGATGACCAGGTGATCCTTGTAAAACGTCGGGTCTTTAGGCAGTTAGGTGACTTAAACCTGAACAGGTTATCTTTAGCGGTAAAAGGCGAAAAGGGCTTGTTACTGGAAGCGTTATTTACGGCAAAAACATACAAGAAAAGCCTTCCGTTTTGAACCATTGTCTCAGAAAGGGGTACCTGGCTACACCTTGTGTCCGAATTTCTACAAGTACACTTGAGAGCGTTCCAGTTTCTTTGCTCGTTTTTGGTTTCCAACTCCATGGAAGTAGTAGACTACTTAATGGGAGATGGTGTAATGCCTCTGATGCCTTCAGGGTTGAAGTCACCAATCTGTACTACTCTGTTCCACATGGTCCGCTAGTACAGATCGTAAAGGAGTGCATCAAAGACAGAAATGATAAAGTGGCTTTTGTAACACCAGTGGTTTGTTTGTCGAAGTTTTTATGGAGATTTTTGCAATGTATTTGAGTTCTACCCTAGTGGGGTGGAATGAAGAATTATACGTCCAGAAGGAAGGGATTTGCATTGGGTCTAGTGTCGCCCCAATATTGAGTTGTTTTTACGAGCGAACTCAACACAGCAGTAGGTAAGGGGCTAGGTGGTATAGATCTGAGCTGTTCATATTTGTAAATGACTACCTTGTTTTGGTAAAAAACGATCCCTGGTATCAGCACGTTGGTGACTGATTTTTTAAACTGTTATGAAAAACGGGTGCGGCTTACAGTGTACCTTTTAAGTGCCAAAGGAACGATGAATTCAGCTTCTGGTACTAAGAGTTAGGATGTCTCCTTTTCACATGCGTTGTATGTATCACCCTAGATTGGAAAACCATTGCTGAGGGTGAAAACGAGCGGACAGTGGTCAACCCGTATCTGAACAACCTTTCACATCGGTTGAAAAAAGTTGCATTGTGATATGGCGTGCGGGTTGTCTATTCAGCTGAAAACAAAAATAAAGAAAATTTGCCCAGCAGTAGAAAGGCTAGCCAACAATAAAGGAACGGGAGAATCAGCCAGATGTAGCATTAAACGTGGCAGGAGGTACGGTGAGTGCAATGAAGGTGCTGTGTACGGAACTCCTTTTACATGTGGAAAGGAATATGTTGATCAGGTAGTCGGTGCATGAATGTGCGCCTTCTTGAACATGAGTGCTAAAACAATGCACTGAAAGGCGCGCACCTGCCAACCGAAATTTTCAGACACACGAATAATTGACAGGCACAAGAAGTGGATGACGAGGGAAATAATCAAAGCGTATAGAATCAGGAAAGGAGGTGACAGATGCGTCAGTCAAGTGTCTGTTCTACTAACAGATGCGGGATTTGTTTTTTTGGACATAGCATAAACCATTGCATTTTCAACTTTTTAAGTTTTGTTTTATTTAGTTCTTGACACGTGTTTGTTTCCGGTTGTGTGCCATTGAATATGGGATTGATTATTTTGGTATATCGCGTTGTTGATCATGACAAGGGAAGAATGAGAATGACGAACGTGCGCGTTATGTATGTTTAGTGTTTGCTTCGAAATAATTTTGCAGGTGCTAGTAAGCGCTCGTCTGCGCCTTCTCTGAGCGTGTGTAATTTTTAGTGCTTGTTTTACCATGAACTTTTACCAACACGCTCAACTGGCAGTCATCCTAATACACGTGTGCTGTTTTTCTTCTTTCTTTCTTGTTTATCTTTTAAAGTATAAGAGTGTTTGCTGACGATTGCATACTATACAAAAATGTACAAACACCGAGCAACCAGGCTGAACCTAATCTTATTTTACAGAGAATTAAAAACAGGTGCGATCAGTGGCAAATGCAGCTTAGCCCAACAAAAACTGTTTTTATGTCCATTTCTAGAAAAAAGAACATTCTCAGTTATCTGTGCAGTATTAACGGTCATGAACTTGCTCAGGCTAAGCAATATTAATACCTAGGTCTCATATTTACACCCGACTTGAGTTGGAATCTTCATGTTGAGGAACTTTGTTGCAAAGCTAACAAGGTGTTATGGGGCCTGAGATGTAACCTCCACTGTGCCTCTCCCGAAGTTGAAACTTTAGCTCATTAAACTTTGCTAACACCCATAATTGAATATGCTAAAGTAGCGTGGGATCCCTATACCCAAACTAACTGTTTGAAACTTGACAAAATACAGCGACTTAGTTTTAGGTTTAAATTTAATTAATACCGTCGTTTCTATTCACCTACCAAATTATTCAAACATGCAGAGCTCCTACCTCCACAAAAACGCACCGAATATGAAAAACAAAAAAATCCTTTTCCTACTAGTTAAAATCACGTTAAAATAAGCTACGAGAGGTACTTTGAAATCAAAACACAAGAAACATCAAGACACAGACACAGTATGTACATACCGCCCCCCAAAGTTCATAACCACTGTTTCAGGTACAGCTTCTTCTCAGGGCGATTTAACAGTGGAATTGGTTACCAGATTCGATTGTGAAAATCAAATCGCTTACTGACTTTTTAGAAGCAATAAAACATATAGTGCACTCTGATACCATGCGCTAAGATTGTGAATATGTGTGAATTACGTGCTTTGTAACTATGCTATGATATTTATTATGTGTTTTATTATGCGCAAATATGATGTGTATTTCGGATGTGATGCTCTCTTTTCTTGTTTTCACTAACTTTTCTGTAAAATATATGCTTAGCCATTACGATATATTTTTTTATCTGCTCTGAAATGATTTGTTTCAGTAGTGAAGGTTCTTTTTCCTATGTTTCTCTTATGCACATGTCTGTTTTATATGAGTCAACTCCCCTCCTGTAATATTCCGCGAAGGGCTGAAAGTATCAATCAATGAAATGAAATGACTGAATGAAATTGAGAAAAGTAAAATTGGCAGATTGCTCACACAGTGGGAATGGCTGATGTGCGAAGCACAAAATACCAAGGCTGATATGTCATTTTAAAATCAGTACAACGTTACAAAGCGGATGTACACTATGCCGTACATGAATTCCGTGTCAAGACTGTGATGTTTTAGCCTGAAATTTGTGTTCATCGTCTATTCGCTTGACGTAATACCAAACCTGGTATATGTAAAGCTAGTAAAACGGCAGTGAGTGCGCTATGAACGTAGCATGTAGTCATGTTCTGCATGACACGCATATCATGATTATTATGTTTGTGCGTGTCATTTACCGTCGTCGTGCGTTCGGGTCACGGAATATCGAAATTGGTATATTCGAAGCTAGCAAAGCAACCGCGAGCGTGCGGGCACAACTTACGTGAGACGCATGACGTGATTTTTATGTTAGGGTCTGTCACTTATGTTCGCCATGCAGTGATGTCATACCATACCAGTTTTTTCAATATGTCATGTGAACGAAAAACCGCAAGAGCAGCAAGACCCTGAAATGTAAATCTTGATATTTATGTCATACATGTCAAGGTTTTAGTGTTATGACCAGTCACTTATGCTTGCCATACATTAACGTTATGACAATTTTGGTATGTCATAACGTCTGCCAAACGCTAATTGAAGTCAGGTGCCATGCACTGACGTTTATTTCTGTATCAGTGTCTAGGGCTACCATTCCCGCAAGTGCCAGCGCTCCAAGTAAGCATATCATTTTTGTGTTGCCAATACCCGTGTTCTTATTGACATCGCTGTGCAAATGCAAACAGCTGGTTATATAAACATCTGCAGCTCCTCAACATATGTCTGTGCGAGCAACACTTATGTATATACCTAGCGTTATGTTATGCCGTGCAACTCAATGACAACTGGAACACAATTACAAATTCTCCGCTTGCTTCGTATTACGTCTATTATTAAGGTACGTGAGGCTTACCAATATTTTTTATTGCAACCATTTTTGTCACCTCCCCTTATTATCTATGGTACAGGTACTGGGTAGATCCGAAGCACACCACAAAAGTTTGCAGCGGCATTCTTCTTGGGCAGTCAATCACGTCTACAGGCAGTTCCGTCGATCCAAGCCCCGCTATGTCGATTGTACCCGATTGTGCCACCTCCGAAACCCTCCGAAGCCCTGCCCCCTTCCATAGAACTGACTACGTGCATTGGCAAACGTGGCTGACTGACTACGAGCGCGCCAGCAAGACCATTAGGTGCGATCGCATTTTGACGCACGCAAACGTCAGCTACTACCTCCGGGGTACGGCTAGTGTGTGGTTTCACACGCACGAAGAGGAGCTGACATGTTGGGATGTTGTAAAAAAAGAAAGATCTCTTCGGAAAGCCTACTTCACGTCAATGAGCCTCCCAAAAAGAACTTTCATGCCGTGCACAAACCTCGATAACACCATTGTCCACATGCAGGACGTTTCCACCTTGTGCCAGCAAGTTAACAGCCAAAAATACTTGAAGCTGACAAAGTCAGCCGCATTCTTAAAAGCAATGTCGGTGAGCGTTTCATTTTCTTGTATACAGGGGCTGCTCGATTACTGAAGACCTTATCAGAGAGTGCCGACGCTTCGAAGAAGCAAAGAGCCGCCGAGTCGCGCCGCAATTCGCTCGGCTTCTTAACACGGCTGCCAGGTAGTCCTGTGAATACTTCCCGAAGTAGCTGCCACCTAGTACCGAATACTTCCTGCGGCATGTGCCGCGAGATATAGAGGCAGCAACTTCATCTGCTCCCCAAGCTCGTTCGCACAAAGAGGCCCAGCAGACGTCACTAATTTAGGCCGTCATGCGCGAGAAAGTGGGGAACGCAGGGCTTAAGGAAATATGGACCCTCATCAAAAAACTGTTCAATTCAGCTGTTAAAGAACATGCTGCATTGACCTATCCACCCGGAAATCCTGTGTTATCTCTGGAAACTCTACGAACGGTTTCTGACGAACGTGTTTCAGCGCTCTTCGACACAGCTGCCCAAATATCCATCACTAGCGCTCACCTTTCTCGTTGTCTCTTTAGAATCCTCACACCCACCTCATCACCTGTTCCTGTAGCTGATGGCGTCGCACCTACCATCCCAAGAAAGTGTACGGTGTGTGTGAGCTTCGATGACCACTGGACAAGTTCCCCAATGACCGCATCCTCAGCCGCAACTTAGTGAGCGGGCAATCTACCCTTATCGACTGTTTTAAATGCGAAGCATTTCTTAGCAAATTTCGGCAACTTTGAGCGTATCTATCTCTCTCTATCTCTCTATCTATCTATCTATCTGTCTACCTATCTATCTATTTATCTATCTAGTCACCTACGACTTTTAACTCTCCTGGCCGTTTCGATAATGGTATTGATACCAAACTTAGCATGGCATAACATGACTATTTAACTAGTCATATTTAGGAACATATTTAACTAGTCATAACATGAAAATCATGAAATTTATGTCATAAATGTCATGATCTACATTTCATGGTCTCGCAGCTCTCGCGGTGGTTTCGTTCACATGGCATGTTGTAAAACTGGTGTAGTATGGCATGATTGCATGGCAATCACAAGCGACAGACGCTAACATAAATTAACATAAAAATCACGACATGCATGTCATGTAACAACGTGACTACATGACATGCTCATGATGCGCTCATGGCCGTTTCGCTAGTGTCACATATAACGAATTTCGTATTACAGTACGTGAATGGATGACGAAAATATGTGACTGGTGCAAACATGATAATCATGAGATGCGTAGCATGTGGGAACATGACTACGTGCCACACTCAAGGCGCCAAAACACTTCGACGTGACCCGGCGCGCGTGCGTCCCAGCGTTCGTTTCGTCACAGCACCCCGGCGTTGCCACGCCAGGCGCTGATCTGCCTGGCATATACTCGCAGGCACTCGCAGCGCTGCGTTGCTTTGACGCATGCGCGTTTGAGCATGCCCGGCGTCCTTCCGTCACTAAGCTAAGCAGAAACAGTGCTGGCAGGTAATGTCGTTGGCGCGAAATGCAGCATGTCGCATTTCGCACCGGTTGCGGGGCTTCGCTGACAGACGCTTGTCGCGCCTAGCGTTAGACTATAGAGTGCTCGCGTTTTGCTAACGTAGCGCCACTTCGCCCAGCGTGCGCGCGCGTCAACGTCACATGCACTTGCTGCCGTTTCGCTAGCTTCACTCATACCAAGTTTGGTATTACAAGACGTGAATGCGCGATGAAGGTAGTATGTGAAACATCTAAATATAATAATTATGATATTCTCGTCATGTGAAACATGGCGACATCTTACGCTCATAGCGTGTTCGCGGCTATTTCACCAGCTGCACATAGGCCAAACTTGGTATCAAGTGATGTTAATAGATGACGATTGTAAATGAGACGTCAAACGCAATAATAAAGACATGAAAGTCAAGTACAGCATAATTCTTTCCACCATGTACTGTTGTGCTGATTTTAAGGTGATATATCAACCTTCCTCTTTTGCGCTTCGCATATGAGCTATTCCCACGGTACGTGAGATCTGCCAATCTTTTCTGGTCTGTCACAGTAAGAGCTTCTTGTTATACCTGACCTCACTATTGGGTCGTTACCACGTTTATGTGTTACCTAGTTTGTTCGCTTGCGAACAGGTACTGCGAGAGACGTCTCATTTATTGCGGACGCACCAGTACGTGATGGCGACTACCTTATTACAGCATCCTTGAACGTTCTTCTAACGTGACGGGTAGCTCCGTCTCACACTCCCGTGACTGTTTCTGGAAACAACGCTTGGGTACATACCTTGAACTCTAGATGCTGTTCGCAACTGCTTCCTGAATGTGTGCCGCTTAGCGCAATATCACGTTTAGACACAAACGATCTTGTATCTCTTGTCATCTGTGCTCCTAAACCAGTTCAAGGCAGCCCTGCTATGAGCGCGACGCCAGATGACAAATTTGACAACATTATTGCCCCGGACCTTTTGTTCGCGTCACACCGCGATATTTTTGACTTTGTTTCATCCTGGCCTGGCCAAACATCTCTGGTGACCCATAGAATTGACACCGGCGCTTAAGACTAACTCATAGACATCCTTATTGTGTCTCGGCAACCAACCGCAGCATCATTCAAACGAAAGTTGGCAGGATTCTTGTTAAAAAATATTGTCGAGCCATCTTCGAGGTTCGGCTTCACCTGTTTTACTTTGCTCAGCAAGCGGGACAACAATCTCATTACGGCAGTCATCACAGAAACGCCCTCTTTATCCCAGGATCGCTTGTCCTCCTGTGGTCACCCACACGCCATGTTGGGCTGTCTGAGAAGCTACTGTTCCTGTACACCAGACAATATTATGTGTACCCAGGCAACACAGAACGTTGGACCGATTTGGGGATAGATTGTCAGGTATTGGCCCAAGGGTGACCCAGTTGAAGAACATACCGCCAATATTGGCTGTGCCAGCATAATAGAACGGCGATGTTAGGGCCCGCATTGACAACGTTCCGCTAATAATGGCTTTGCCAGTCTCATAGAACGCAGATGTTTGACCAACTAGTTGATATGCATGATTTCCGATGGACGCTGCGCAAGGTAGACTATTTTTCTGGGAAACACTTATCGAGTTTGTCGCCTGTCAGACGTCTGATGCGGTGCTTTCCCAGATGAAAATCGTGCAGATCTGTGCGTTGAGGCAACCGCGGATGCCACTGCCGTACGCGACGCACTCCAAAATACAACCCAACGTTCGTTTCGTCGCATCACGCCACCGATGCCGCGCCAAGCGCTTTAAACTTCATGGATATCAGACGCAAATCGCATCGTAACGCGTGTCCTGCTATGCTATCGCCGCGAATGACTTGGTTTTTTCGCGTTCAGAGTGCTGTAACAGTTGACGGTACGAAAGTGCTTGACTTGTAGGAACTGGGGGTTAGCAGTTGCCTTACGGTGATTGAATCGTGCAACACACGCATCTGCCATAATCTGACACACGCACCAACGCAATCATCCTGTATCGCAACGACCACACGAATTAGCTACAACATTAACGAGAATGGTTGGTAAAGTGTGGTGGAGTGCTTTGGCGATGGGACACCTTGTCTCTCTGTGGGTCGTCGCGAGTTAGAATTTTGTTGTGGAACGTTTTCCGGTCGATTATTTTGATATATATACATATATATATATATATATATATATATATATATATATATATATTTATTTATATTGATGAGCGAGACAGAGAACAAGAGACAACCCTCGATCTTTGGCCAGCTGTTCTTATTCCGACTTCGTTCTTCTCTTTTCCCTAGCTACCCGCGCGCCGAAGCGCCAGCGTCTTTCTTGGTCATGACATTCGGCCATGACTGCGTGCGCGCGGAGCTGGCGGCAAATTTTCTGGTGAGCGGGCTTGGCAGCATCGTGGTGGTTAGCCCTGACCACAATACCACATGGGGCGTTGGTCTGGGGTAAGCGTCTCTGGTGGACAGCACTGGCTGCCTCGAGCTGGTCGCTCTTTTCAACGGCACGATGTCACTGGAAAAAGTGCTGTGGACTCAGGCGGCCGGCACTGGCTGCCACGTTGCGGCCGACGCTCTTGGTCACGCCGCAGTTTGGTGCCAGTATCTGCCAGAAGTAGATCTGTTGGTCGATACTGGCTGCATTTAGGAGGCTGGCCTCGGCCACGCTGGAGCTGGGTGCCGGAGTCTGTCACAAGTCTATCGGGAGGCCGAGACTGGCTGCATCGTTGCCATCGGTCTCCGCCATGCAAAGACTCCCTGTGGGAAGCAGCTAAGCAAGAACTTGCCAGCGCGCTTCAGACGGGCCACAAAATCAGCGGCTGACTTAAAATGCCGGACGAGGGTTGCCGAAAGCGTATCCCAAAAGGAGCGCTAGGTGCCTTGGCTGATGTAAAAGTTGGGCACACAACTTCTGTGATGTGTGGCACAAACATAATTCACGGCCGGTCAAAACATAATTCACCTGCGGCAGAACATTCTGTGAAGCTGTCATCGTATTGGCTGCGTCTGTGCGGTCCCTCTCGTGCACGCGATGACTCGCCTCGCGGGGCTGGCGAACACTCTGGTCGCTGACCAAGGCTATTTCGTAGCGGTTACAGCACGCTCAGCAGGCAATTCTGTTGGTACAGTTTGGGGCACTGGTCTTCGTTGCCATCGGCGTTCCGGACAGCCTGCGATGCCCATTGTTGAGGCTCGAGGGTTGTCTTGTTGCCTGTTGTCAGACTGGTGGACTGCGATAAGACATCGAGCTGCCACTTTTCAGCTTGATATATGGTAGGGGGCGCGTGGACGAAGGGTCCACCTACCATGTGCCCCTCTGTATCTCTCCCCAAAAAAGAGTACGGGGTGGCCAATGGCTAACACGAATTTGGATCCGGTACCAGCGACGAGTCTGGAAACTCATGTGGAGAACTGAAGTGCTCAGCTGGAGCCTCTAAATGGAACCCTTCTTGAACTCCATCCTCGGTACCGGTCAAGTTAGACTGGGGGGAGGAAGGGAGATCGGAGAGTGTCCGGCCGAAAGCAGCTATGAGCTTGAAGCTCCACTCCACCCCAGACTGCTGCTTGAAGCCTTCATACCGGTGCCACGCCGCTGCACCTTCCCGAAGACGGCCTACAGCCACGGTCCATTTCTGAGATTCCGTCCAGGCCTCGCGCATTGATAGTTGCCACACAGCTGTTGGTGTCGTTCCGGACCGCGTGTAATTCCGGTAGTTCGCAGATGGCTGGTGATTGTGAGGTGGCAGGTGGCAACACAGAGATCACCGACGCGAAGCAGTCGAGCTGGTGTGAGAGCTCGATGAGTGAAGACCGAAGTTCCCTGCGTTGCTCCGGTGTGCTTGCCTCAAGGTCGTATGAGGCTGCTACATCAAACACTGTTTTAATGTCACACAATGCTGGCAACACCGTAGGAGCTCGCTCGGCGATGAACGCTGTCAGTTTGTTAATCTCGGCGCGGAGTAGCTCGATGGTACGCCGCAGTTCCACGGCACTGTCGCACGAGGCTTGTGAGCCGCTTTGGTTCGCGTCCATGAAGTACGTTGTTTTAGTAGTACTCACGGCGGTGACACGCACGTCCAAGGAAGCATGAACAGCGTTTCTTGGCGGGTCATGTGTTGGAAGAGTACCGGGCAGGGAATGCAGGCCGTGGGAAGCTTGAACAGCATTCCCAAAGGACAAAAGCCCGTGCGTATCACGGCCGCGAAGTGGTAGCATAGTTTGCATTGGGTGATGCCCTGGTACCACAGAGGAGGCATGGACACTGTCCACTGATGGTCCGATGGGCAGCTGATGCGGTGGCCGGGTTGTTCACTTCATCGCCAAAGAAGCTTGAACGGCGTTCCTGGATGGAGAAGTCCACACTGCCGACGAACCACGAAGACCCGTACCGGTTCCTTCCCACAGAGGGTTCACTTTTCGGCTTGCGCTGGCGACAGAATCCATAGCCAAGAACGCGTGGACGGCGTTCCTTGTGAAATGGTACCGGTAACGTGTACTGCAGCCGCCGAGGAGGCCTTGACGCCGTCCCCGAAGGGTGATGGCAGTGGCGGCAGGTGAACAGCTGCCGAGGATGCCTTGACGCCGTCCTCAAGCGGCGCTTATCGCGGAAGTCATGGATGACGAAGCCGGGATGTAGGACTTCTTCGTCGACTGCGCCATTGTGATGAGCGAGACAAAGAACAAAAGACAACACCCGATCCTGAGCCAGCTGTTGTTTGTTTGTTTGTTCGCATCCTTTAATCCATGACTCGTACCCACTCTGGGGGATGGGCCAAGAAAACATATAGTCTCATATGAACGATAACTGCATTATTGCTTACAACGAAAAAAAACAGGGGGGGAGTTGTATAGTGAAGACAGTATGTTAAAAACAGAATAAACCAAAGATTTAGATAGTGAGAAAAAAATCAACAACAAAGTAGACACTAATAGCTACAACTTGATTTTGGGAGCCGACTAGACAGCTGGTTTTGCCAAACTTGTTCTTATTCTGACTTTGTTCTTCTCTTCTTTTCCCTAGCTACCCGCGCGCCAAAGCGCCAGCGTCTTTCCTTGTCATGACAATATATATATATATATATATATATATATATATATATATATATATATATATATATATATATATATATATATATATATATATATATATATATATATATATATATATATGAATTAGAGGATCAGCGTTTCTTCCAGCTACCGTAATAAAAGTTATAAACTTCGAGAATAGTGCAGTATAGGAAACAAAACAATAAAATATTTATTTCTTCTTAACAGTTTCGGCTGGTGGACCAGCCTTCTTCGGAGGATGTAAGTTAAATGGTACAAGTTCCCGTAGCAAAGGGTCACCCTCACAGTTTGAAGACCCTAAAAAAAACGAGACAAACGGGCGAATGAGGTAGCAACAGACAACAACAAGCAGAAGTAGGAGAGGAACTAGAAAGAACGAGCGGGTAATTCTGGCAATATATATATATATATATATATATATATATATATATATATATATATATATATATATATATATATATTGTAGCGAAGCCTCCGAACTATGAAATGGGTCGAACTCTTGAGTACCTTCTAGTGGGGCTACCCAACAAGGACGCCGCTCGCGCTGAGAGCCCGTGCTGCAAGCCGAGCAGCGCTTACGCGAACGCGCTCAGCAGGCCGGTGAATCATTCACCAGCTACATTGAAGACGTCCTGGACCTATGCAAGAAATCCAACGACAGCATGTCCGAATCAGACAAAATCCGGAACGTCATGAAGGGCATTGCCGATTATGCCTTCACGATGCTGCTTGCCAAAAACCCAGGCACAGTAGCTGAGGTCATCACGCTGTGCCAGAGCTACGAGGAGCTCCGCCGGCAGCGTTCGATGAGCCGTCGCTCCACACCACGAGATGCAGGGCTTGCAGGCTTGGAGGCGAGCTGTGACCAGGTGGCACTGCTGGCAGACCTCAAGTCCTTCATACGTGAGGAAATCGCACGGCAGTTCTCTCTCTTGCCCTTCGCCCACCCACCGGCTGCTCAACAATCGGCCACTACCATTTCCCCCCCCCCATCCGCCGAGCGATTGAGCAGGAAATAGCGGAGGTCATGCCTGCGTACCACCCACAACAGATTCCGGCTCCTGTACCCCCAAGTTACGCCCAAGTGGTCGCCAGGCCGCCTCCAGTCGTTCAAGCGCCCGCCCCAATGACTTACGCCGAAGCTGCTGCACGACCTCCATCCTTTGCAGCGGGTGTGCCCGCTACGTATGTTGACGTAACCCCTCAGCCTCAGCTTCAGTCCACCATGCAGCCACCGTTCCGTCCATCAGCCCTTGCGACATGGGTGAGACCTACCCCGGTGAACAGATGGCGCACACCCGACAACCGGACCATCTGCTTTGCCTGCGGTTACGCCGGTCACGTGGCCCGTTATTGCCATCGCGTACAGCCGGCTCTAATTTCTTCACCTGTTGCTGGTCAACTCAGCCGTCCTTATCGCGAAGAACCGCCGTCTATGCCACCTCGATCTCACCCAGGTCCATCTCGAAGATCACCGTCTCCACGACGTCGTTCCCCGTCCCCCATGCGGCCAAGTTCAGCTGCTCACGAGCGGGAAAACTAGTCGTCGCAGTCCCCGAGGCAAGGACTGCGATGCTATCGCATTGCGAAAGCCCTCAGAGCCGCCCATCTAATGTCATTGACGTGCTTGTGGACGGTGTTCACGCATCTGCTCTTGTTGACACAGGGTCTGCAGTATCCGTTATGGACGAAAAATTTTGCCGCTTGCTTCGTAAAGTGACGACGCCAATTTCTGGATTGTCCCTTCGTATCACCGGTTTGCATCGTATCCATCCTACAGCAGGGTGCACAGCTCGCGTTGTCGTTCAGGACTTCTGTATGTCGCCCAATTCATCATCATTCCCGCATGCTCTCATGACGTCATCCTGGGGTGGGATTTTCTCTCCCGCAACGACGCCGTCATCCATTGTGCCGCCGCCGAAATTGAACTCTCCCCCTTCTCGCATTTGACGCCGGAAGACAGTTCTTCGAAAGTGAGCAAGATTCTCGTGAAAGACGATACCATAGTGCCTCCAAGCTCCACGATGGGTGTATCTGTCTACTGCGCTGGACTCTCCGACACCATTGCACTCGTTTCGCCATCCGACCGTGCTTGCCGAAGGAAAGGGTTGCTAGTACCTTTCGCGACCGTGCAAATCACCCAGGGTAACGCCTCTATTTTCGTGACCAACCCATCCCCGTACACTGTTACCTTGGTTCGAGGGCAATGTCTCGGCAGAGTGGAACCAGTGGATAACGCACAAGTCCTGGACGTACCTTATGACTCGCGTTGTCCCAATTTGCGTACCATCAGTGCTGTTTCCACTTCTGATTCATCATCTCCTGATGTATTTGGCCCTTACATTGATGACAACCTCACGTCGGTACAGCGTTCCCAGCTTCTGAACCTGTTGCGAGAATATCATTCTTCTTTCGATGTCGGGCGAAGTTCTCTCGGTCGTGCGTCCGCTGTTACGCATCGTATCGACACTGGTGCCCATCCACCATTACGGCAACGTCCCTACCGCGTGTCGCCTGCTGAACGTCGGGAAATTAACGAGCAGGTTGATGGTATGCTCAGACGCGACGTTATTCGGCCCTCGGACAGTCCATGGGCGTCTCCTGTTGTTCTTGTTGCGAAGAAAGATGGTTCTGCGCGGTTCTGTGTAGACTACAGACGGTTCAATAAGATCACTCACAAGGATGTTTACCCACTGCCGCGCATCGATGACGCAATTGACAGCCTTCACGAAGCCGAATTTTTTTCTTCTCTCGATCTGCGCTCGGGGTACTGGCAAGTACCCATGGCTGATGACGCTCGACCGAAGACTGCGTTCATCACACCCGACGGCTTGTACGAATTCAACGTCATGCCGTTTGGTCTATGTAATGCACCTGCGACCTTTGAGCGCATGATGGACACCGTTCTGCGCAACTTGAAATGGCACACGTGCTTGTGTTACCTCGATGACGTTGTTGTGTTCGCTCCAGATTTCTCTACGCACCTCCAACCTCTGAAAGAAGTTTTCGCACGTGTCAGCAATGCCGGCTTGCAACTAAATCTGAAGAAGTGCCGCATTGCAGCACGGCAACTCACCATCCTTGGGTACGTCGTGTCCAAGGATGGCATTCTTCCTGACCCAGCCAAGCTTCGGGCCGTGGCCGAATTCCCCAAACCTGCGTCCGTCAAAGAACTGCGTAGTTTCGTGGGCCTGTGCTCGTACTTCCGACGCTTCATACGAAACTTTGCCACGATCATATCACCGCTGACGAAGCTCCTTGGAAGTAACGGGTCCCTCAATTCGTGGTCGTCTGAGTGCGACGACGCGTTTGCGAAGCTCCGCCATGTCTTGACGTCTCCTCCCATTCTACGCCACTACGACCCTACGGCCCCGACGGAGGTGCACACAGACGCCAGCGGTGTAGGTCTCGGCGCTGTCCTGGCGCAGCGCAAACCCGGATTCCCTGAATATGTCGTAGCATATGCAAGCCGTACGCTCACGAGAGCTGAGACAAACTACACCGTCACGGAGAAAGAGTGCCTGGCGATCGTCTGGGCTCTTACAAAGTTTCGACCGTTCTTGTATGGTCGCCCATTCGATGTCGTCACCGACCATCATGCACTATGCTGGCTTTCATCATTGAAGGATCCCTCAGGCCGTCTCGCCCGTTGGGCTCTTCGTTTACAAGACTACGACATCCGCGTGCTGTACCGCAACGGACGCCAGCATGCTGACGCCGACGCCCTCTCGCGCTCCCCTCTGCCTGAAGGTGATGTGCTCTGCTCAGTATCCTCGGCTGCTGTTTCTGCCATTGACGTTGACATAATCGCTACCGAACAGCGAAAGGATAATTGGATCGGCCCGCTGATCGACTTGCTCTCTGATCCATCCGCAACGCCATCCACGCGTGCATTGCGTCGTCAAGCTCGCCATTTCGTCATTCGTGACGGCCTTCTACACCGACGCAATTACGACGCCGACGGCCGGCAGTGGTTACTCGTGATACCCCGCAGTCTGCGGTCAGAGATATGTGAATCCTTCCATTCTGATCCGCAATGCGCGCACTCTGGGGTATTCAAAACCTACCATCGCATTCGACAACGCTACTTCTGGCGCGGGATGTACCGCTATGTGCAGCAGTTCGTTCGCTCCTGCCTCACTTGCCAACGCCGTAAACCGTCAGCTCACATGTCGCACGCCAGTCTACAACCGTTACCTTGCCCTGACCGTCCCTTTGGGCGCGTAGGTATCGATTTGTATGGACCACTTCCTCTGACGTCGGCTGGTAACCGCTGGGCCATCGTTGCCGTTGACCATTTAACGCGATACGCCGAAACCGCCGCTCTTCCTGCGGCTGCTGCGCGCGATGTTGCGTCCTTCCTGCTGCATCGATTTATACTGCGCCACGGACCACCCCAAGAGCTTCTCAGCGATCGAGGCCGTGTCTTCTTGTCGGAAGTCGTCGAAGCCATTCTAACGGAGTGCCATTCTGTCCACCGCAAAACTACTGCTTACCACCCACAGACGAATGGCCTCACCGAACGCTTTAACCGCACCCCCGGCGACATGCTTTCTATGTACGTCGCTGCCAACCACACTAATTGGAATAATATACTGCCCTTCGTCACCTACACCTACAACACCGCCCCTCAGAGCACGACTGGTTTTTCACCTTTCTACTTGCTGTACGGAAGGCACCCGTCGCACACCATGGACACGATACTCCCGTACACGCCGGATCCATCTGAGTGTACACCTATTTCCGAGACAGCCAGGCTTGCTGAAGAGTGTCGCGAGCTTGCCAAGACTTTTACGACGCAAGAGCAAGAGCTGCAGAAGACTATCCTTGATGGCTCCACCACTTCTGAACCCACGTTCCTTCCTGGTGCGCTTGTATGGCTCTCGATCCCGACCTCTGCCGCTGGCCTCTCTTCCAAACTACGTCCCAAATACGAAGGCCCCTACCGTGTCATCGAGCGCACCTCACCCGTCAACTATCTGATCGAAACCCGTTGAACAATCTTCGGACATGCGCCGCCGTGGGCGAGACATCGTCAACGTGGAGCGCCTGAAGGCTTATTATGACCCGCTCATAATAACAAGCTGTTAGGTCGCCAGGCGGCTCCCTCTTCGACCCCGGGGTAATTGTAGCGAAGCCTCCGAACTATGAAATGGGTCGAACTCTTGAGTACCTTCTAGTGGGGCTACCCAACAACGACGCCGCTCGCGCTGAGAGCCCGTGCTTGGCCGTTACTGTCGCCATTGTGCTTGCTCGCTGTGGTCCGGCTAATAAACGCCTTAACAATATATATATATATATATATATATATATATATATATATATATATATATATATATTTATATATTGCCCTACTGTAGCCAAAACACCCTCTAGCTTACGCAGCACGTGGACTTAATAGGGCCTGCAGTACGACGCGAAAAGAAAAGGATTCCGTTAGTTCATAGGTGCTGATGCATAGAACACGTAACACGTAGGCTAAATGCTCATAAACAAAAAACAAGCATGCTTACGGCGTCATGTCGTTTCCATCAAATATAGAACCACGGACCTTTCCCCTCCATTTTTCTCTTCCCCTTTATTTCTGTGGAAAAAGCAAGTGGTTCGCACAGATCTTGCGAGCCGGTTCCCGTAAAGTAGATTGTTTTATTTCAAACCCGCTGTCCTTTATTATTTTCCGTTTATTAGGGCGGCTAAGGCAAGCTGGCGGTCTTTCAATAAGTCAGTTAACCTACACATGTCATACCGGAAAATGTGTAAGAAATCGCAGTAATCTGCAGAAGAAGAACGGGATCATTTGACAGCTGCTGTCAGGACGGGTCTTCAAAACTGAAAGGCAATATCTATGAAGAAATCTTAAGCTACGAGTGAGCGACAGTTTGTAGTACTGAAGTCTGTTGCGTGTGCTGTCACCACTGTGCATTATTTTTGATTGGGCATGTGACATTTTGAAATGTCTTTCTTACAGTATTTCTCAATTTGCCTGCCTCAAAATTTTATATTTCCTCTCTCCAGGCTCAGTGCAGCAGAGCAAACATAATTGTATTGATCAGTGAATAACTGGTTCTTTTGTCTGAATTATCACATATTCTGCATGCAATTTTTGGTGTACGTGCCTTCAGGACGTCCTATCAGTAGGAGATTTAAACACAACCTAAAGCAAGTGTAATTAAACGGCTCAGTTGGCCTTAGTAGCCGGTGCATATCACTCTTCCGGTATTTTATATCTTTGGGACTTATACTGCTCTACACGCATGAAGTTGACATTGGTTTTCATATTCATGTGGAACATGAACATGTTTCCTCGAGACTTTTTGAACTGCAACAACACTTTTCACTTTTAGTTTGACATGCAGATCAAGATATTAAGCTTATCTACATTAGTAATGACTGAAATGGTCACGTGCACCAGAAAGGCACTGTAATTGATGAGCCACTAAAGGTACAAAAGTGCAAGATGGGTGCCTCATAGTTAATGCAGTGGTGTAGCCAAAGAAGGGACACTGGGCAAATGGCTCACCCCTAAAATTTTGAGCAATTGGATACCGAGCACGAAATCACACTCACTCTGCTTACCTGCACTGAAGGCCAAGGACGGCATCCCCCTATTCTCTACCACACAAAGTTCTGCCTATATCACCGGTTGTAAGTTCATGATCTATGTTCAAGCGTTTTGTCAAAGTTTATGCGACCTTGTGTTTTCGAGCCGGAAATTTTTTTTCAAGAGAAAGAGAGATAACCATTTAGCAGTAGTGGCTTCATTTGTGTATGCAATTTGTTTATGCTAGCTCTGTCGACTTGTGGCCGAAACAGAGCAAAATACTTTGTTCGTTAGAAGAAGTGAGCCTTCTCCTTGGTCAGTATGTCTTGATTTCACCTCAGCCTACTGCGCACAACCGTGGCCGATCACTGTAGGGAAGGGACTGTTATCTTTGGTGGGTCACTTATATGGTATTCCTGAACCAACGTCAAGTGTTGCTTTTCTTATCTCAAAATTATTGCAATGAAAAACTAAATATACACACATCAGGAGCTTATGACTTCAATTTTTTTACATCAAAACTAAATATACCTTACAGCAGAATGATGAAGTATTTATTTTAACAAAAATTGTAATGGCTTGCTGAAGCTCACACAAAATAACACATTATTTTCATCCTTTAAATGTGAGTTTGAGTGCCTGGAGATCGTTCTCTGTCCATTTGACACAATTGCCGACAGTGCATCATAACTTACACCTAGGGTCTATATTCTTAGGAAGTGTTAATAGTACTCTTCGCACCTGATTTGCAGCTAACTAAAAGAAGAGGCCTTGTCTGCTAAGCTAGTAATACATACTCAGCACATCACCACTGCAAAGATACACCAGCCAAAAATTAGAAAGGGTACACCTGTATAAACTATTCCACGCTTTTCATGTTTTCTGCTGTGCCAAAAAGGCTGGCTGAGTGAGCACTGCATCCAGTACCAGGAGGCTGCAACGCCAAAGTCCTACTTAAAGAACACTCACCATCTGACAGGAGAAGTGCTGGCATGCCAACCATCTGAAACAGAATGCCGGAGAAAGGAGTGGTGATTACCTTTACAATGCATAACAACTTGCTAAGAATTGAAAGTTTCAACGTTGCTGAGCATCCAGCCAAGTACGATAAGAGTACACTGAGAAAACATACAGAGGATATGCCATCAGCAAATGACAAAACTAGAGCCGACAGAGGTTTAGCTTCATCCCATGAACAGTCTTGAACTGATAAGGCGAGTAAGTAACAGACAAACAACAAGTTCACAAGGGAGAGCTGTCACACGGGGTCATCAGCAGTCAAATGACATAGGCTAAAATCGGGCGGGGTGGCAGGAGTAGGAAAAGGAAAGATGAAGCCCCCCCTCTCTCAATTTTGGCCTGACCCCCGTGTTGTGTTATAACTATGTGTTATGACTATGTCCCCACGAGGGAACGTAGTCGTAACACAATGGAAGGGTTGAACGCCTCTGTGCTCCTCCAGAAGAACCTCGCTTATCGTGGTGTACCCCCGCTATAGAACAGACCTGGCACCAACCCTGGCTAAAATAGAATAAGAACAAAATAAAACAGAAAGCAATTGTTAGCACCATACTTTGGTTTCTTGCTTTTTGTGCAAATGAATCTAGCGACAATTATGTGGAACACCGAATAAAAGCATAACAATCAACACCTGCTAAAACCTGCTTTAATTATGGTACAAAGTACTGTGGAAGCAAGCAAAGAGCAATCCTACGAAGCGAAGTATTATAAAGCAACACGAGGCTGCGTGGCCCTCACTGAGACTGCACCACAACAAAAAGAAAAAGCCTTTTAGTCGTGTGAGCGGTTCACACACAGCACTGCAAAGACATGATAACCTACCTTTAATGCCTTTCTTGCACAAGAACGTTAAAAGGAATACACACTGATGGAAAAGAAAGCCATTACTCAAATCCAGCTCTTATGCACCGAATGAAGGTACTTAGACCTGAATTCCTAACAATGACCTTAGTACAACACTTGAAGATACCCTCAAAAGTCTGACGGCAAGTGGACAAGACATGTAGGCAAACTAAAATGTGACATCATTAACAGGTCAATCACCAACCATGAAATTATGCTAGAGAGGATGCTGCAAAAAATCTTGAACACTGGCTCCAACTCAATGTTCCCAACTGAAACATTGACCTCTCAGACAAGATAACATTGTTTCAATGACGTGCTGCCCATTGCCATGAAGCCACACAGGGGCCTATACACAGCCCACTCATCTTTACGTGGTTAAAATGGTCTTGCTTCCAGGTTTATATAAGCCATGTCACCGAATTCCTCTCTAATAAGCTCACCACCTTCATCTTTGCTGAGAGTGTGTTCAAATTAAAGGAGACGGAGGGCACTGGTGGGGCTGCATGCAGATGGTGTTCTTCAAATAAATAAGAAGTGGCCTGCATGGTCATCTTTGACCACTTTTCACTTCTTAGCGATTTGTTATATTCACGTTGACATGCTAGTGTGGCAGTTGCGCCTATTGAAAAGCACGAAAGACAAATAACAGTAAGCGAGGCATGTGAACTTTTATGTATATTTTGCAACATTTGAGCTGTGTTATAAATAAAAAAACAAAATGTTGCTTTAATGACATTGTGTATATTATAGAGGAACAATTCTACTGTGTTTCGGGTATCTTTCTGTGTTAAATGAGTCAATAAAGCCAGGTTTTCTTCAGCTAAACTGATGCTTGAAAGCTGATCACAGAATGATGATCAACGTGCTTTTTATATAGCCCCTGTAAGGCTCGGCTCACATGTTTTTTTCTTTATTAGATGTATATAGATAGGGCTCACGTGTTCCTCATTTAATGTGGCCTTTGTTACAATTTAAGGTTGTACCTTGCTTCCAACAACTTTTTCGGTATGAAAAATGTCAGCACTGGCTGTCATCTTTCTTGATTTGCCTTGAATGTGTGTTTGATTCTGTCAACAGCAGGAATACTTGCTGTATTGACTTACTTTCAGCGACAAATTCAGCTCATTGCACTAAAGCTGTCGAGAGACGGAACAGCATTATTTCAGCGTGCTAGAGTTAACTCAAAGAAGAGCTAATGAGCCAGCAGATACATAACAATTATTGCAACAGTAGAGTCAAAAATAGTTCATGCTTGTGGATTTTCACATAAACAAGTAGGCGAAGAACTACTGTATGTATTCTTGTGATCCATTAAGCTTTCTGGTTTTAAGACTGGCAGGACTAAGAAGGAAAAAAATACTTTTGAGTAACGTGCGTGAGCACTAGCTGTCCAAGTCCTCCTGTCATGATGTTAAAAAAAGGAACTAATTGAGAAAGTATAGTCAGAATGACTAACAATCATGCATCAGCTTTCTTTATATTACAATGCAGGGTAAAGAAATCCTTTACTCTTGTGTAAAACTTGCCGTTTTGTTTTTGGTATTGCTGGTCAATTTTGCGTATAGCCATGTGGATGTAAATAGCTGTTCAGTAATTTTGAATAAACTTAATCGCCACTTGTGCTCAAGTGGCTTATTTGTTTTTAATTTTCTTTGTTGTACTATTCTAATATCATGAATTCATACCAACCTAATCTCTCAGTACTATTCAAGCTTTCTGGATCCAATAGTTTTATTACTAAACAGTGTCAGAGTTATGGCAAAGCATACCTCTCAAAATGTTAGAAGGACCATTTGGTGTACCGCAGGGTTCACAGCATTTATTACATTGGTTACGTGAACATTGCTTTTTGCTGTTCAGTGACACATGCACCATTCTAATCATTTATTTTTCCAAATGTGGCTTTAACTTCAGTGCTTTTATGGTGTGGGTGAGTTAGGAAAAACAAATACGCATGACTTATGACCACGAGCTCGTTGATGTAGAACTAAAACAAAGCTCAAGAAGCGAGACCAAACCGTCTTTTATTGCAACTGATTGAAAATTCAGATATTCACAATGGCGCCTGAACCTTCTTTGAGTAAGGTTTGGTTGCAGTGGTGAAGTTCACAGTAAACATGAAGTTACACTATATTTTTGTGGCACAACAGCATAAGTACCAGGCAATATAAATTTAAATTACGTTATCCTTTTATTTGTGGCACACAAGAACTACCACATTTGCAAAGCCATGCAAAGCATACATTTACTGAAATATATAATAACATTACAGCTTTTATTCAATATTTTTATAGTCATTATAGCTTACGCGCCCCAAATTCAATGGCGCATGTTTTATTACCAAAATAATATTACAGATATAATAAGTGCCTAAAATACACAAAAACATTCGAACTTTACGTGAAGAAATGGTGCTGGTAAAGGGTTTATTAGCTAGACCTAACTTAAAGTCAGTTTACATGCATTGTTATTCACGACATTGTGGGAAATGTTTATGGATGTTATGTAAGGGGGATAATTTCGCTGTTGAGGCCATTTGTGACTGATTATTACTTCTGCATAGGTAGTAAATCATCTGTTTTGTTTTCATAAAACTTCAGTAGAAGTTACTCTAGAGAAAGGTTTTTGAAGTTGGTAGCCTGACAGCAATAAACGATGGTTAGTCAATACCATTTCATTATGCAAGCGTGTGCAGGGGTGTAGTCTATTTTAATTGATATGAGGGGTTCAACGTCTTAAAACCACCATATGATAATGAGAGACGCCGTAGTGGAGGGCTACGGAAATTTCGAGCACCTGGGGTTATTTAACGTTCACCCGAATCTGAGCACGCAGGGCTTCTATGTTTCCGCCTCTATTGGAAATGTCGCCGCTGCAGCCGAGATTCGAACCCACAGTCTGCATGTCAACAACCGAGTACCTTAGCCACTAGACCACCGCGGCGGGGCTACGTGCATCTTAATCAACCGCTCACTGTTGTGTGCGAGTATTCGGCTAGTAAGTAGGACGAACAGTTGCGGTGAGTTGCGTAAGTGCAACCCGAGTGATAGATCGTTTTTTTTTCTTTGGATTCGAGTGTACATAGTAGAGTACAGGTTCTCTTTTGATGTACAACCCGTGTAAGCTTACCGCAACATGACGGGAGCCTTTGTCATCTGTCTATGTCTCGGGTATCCTTTAGAAAAGTGCCTGCCTGTCACCATAGCTAATTTTATGTACCTGCATGTCAAACTTAAGCAGCGGATTGGTAGTGGGAGCTAAATGGTGCATACACGTACCACATGTCGCACCATTTTGCATAATTGCGTTTTTACGATGCACCTGAACAAGGTCGACTGCTGAAGTCTGCCGTGGGTTCAGAGTAGCCATTATGGGCAGCATGTCCCATTGTTGCTTGGGGCAGTTTTCTGTGTTGGAGGTTGGTACGCTGGACAAGGCTTGTATAACTTGCTAGCTGCATTAGATAAAGTGAGCAGTGACGTTTAAAGCTTCATACAACAATAACAGTGAATAAAAGTGCAATCAACATTTAGGTCAATTACTTCGCAGCGAAGAAACTGCTGGGGGTGATTAAACTGCTACTAGCGGGGTTAGTTTGGCAGACAACAAAAGGAAGTCTGAGTAACTTTTGCGTGTTTTGTTGCTTTGTAAGCCAAACAATACCTTTCAGTTCGTTTTGGAAATTCACTCGTGGCGAGTCAGACACAAAGTTTAAAATTTCAAGTAATTATTCATCAGAATTTCTATGTTTGCCTTGTTTGTAACCTTCATGTAGTTTTGTTATTATAAACACCCCTATTCCTGAATGAGTGATGCTGCTTCTGTGCACAAATGTGCCAAACTAGCTTTTTTTGCCATTCTAATACATTATTTGTTGATTATGCCATGCTGCACCAGAGTCTCACGTTTGACAGTATCTGCGGCAATAACACCGCTGGTCCGAAAATGTGCTGCTTCATTTCGAGGCCACCACTCTCAAAGCGGTAGAGCAAGGATTATTTTAATAACTGAACAGTGCTTGCACGCATTAGGTACTATACCGCGGGCAGCCAGAAACAAGATACAATATTTACCACCCAGAGGTGGAAAGTCAGTTGTGATGGAGAAGGTATGCGCAAGTGCACAACGACCATGGATCCGTGAAAATTTTTTGAAACGGTGCTGTAATAGCGGGGTTAAACTCATTTTATTATCTAAGCACAGCAATCACTCAATTCGTTCTTCCTTTCGCTACCCTTCATTGGTACTTCTCCCGAAGCCATCTTACCCTCTTGCTGAGCACCTCTCCAAATTTCGCGCAACACATATCATCATTAACATGCGGCTCCAAACACTGTCTTGTTACGGTTGCCGTGACTCGGTCAACTGTGTGCTTGTTGGCGAATCAAGGTAGCTGTGCCAATCGGTGCCTATACGAATCATGCCGGTATTAACCCTGTGCTACGGGCCACAGTAGTTTAATTGCAAGCATGCGCATGAATGTGGGCATCACGATAAACGACAAGTGGCGTGGACAGCTTTTTGCTGACTAACGGGAAGTTGTAGGTGCTTGCTTGACCAATTGCAGCATATTTATTCGGCACGTAAGATTCATATTCTTGATGTCACGTGTCAGCCCGAAAGGCAAGGAAGTATTGTTTCTTCAAATTTGTGGAGCATTGGTGGATTGTTGCGCTGCCACGTTGAGAATCATTGATCATGAAGCCTTTTCATAAGGCGAACGTGTTAACTTCAAACGTTGGAAATATATATATATATATATATATATATATATATATATATATATATATATATATATATATATATATATATATATATACACTCTGGGAGTAATAATTCAATGGGCCAGTTAGTCTTCGTGAAGGTATGGGATATGGCACAACGTAAGCCATAAGCCTTGTCAACATGGATAAATATATTTATTTCCCAACGTTTTGGGAGGGGTACTCCCTTCGTCAGGGGATGAGTTACACTAACATGGACGTTCAAATGGTTGCTGCCGCGTCCCTCTCGCCTTTGAAGATGTTTGCGAGGGTTGAGAAAAAATAAAAAAGAAAGAAAAAGAGAAGAGAAAAAAAGAAAAAGGTAAAAAAAGCAAAAGAAGAGAAAAACGCTGAGCACGAAACTACACTGTACACATCCAAATGTCGGTGCAAGTTCACATCCGGTTCTTATCCCGTGTTGACCAGTTCTCGACGTGTGTCGGGCCACCCAAGACTGTCGCCGTGGTGGCGGGAGGGGTTCGCGATGGCGTGCGTAAGAAAAGGGTTTCCCCTTAATGAGACGGTCGGCTTTCAACCTTTAATCTTCGCCCGTTCCACCTCAAAGGCCATCAAGTGGTAGATGAGCGTAAACACCTTGTATGGGCACGTGCAAAAAAATAACAAGAAAGCACAGTTGACACGTACGAGTCAGTCAGAAAAAACAAGCGTGGTCCCCAGCTATAAATCTTTATCACCAATTTCTCCTTGGCTTACTTCTCGGAGGCAGGAGAGTCTTCAGAGGTCCTCGTTGATGCCGGCTACTAATGTTCTAAACTTGAAAATAAAATATGCCTCACGCTGTTCACGCTTGTGCCTGTTTGAGAAACCGGACAGTAAAACAGTTACGCTGATATTTTCAAAACTGTGGTTTGGCAGGCGCAGACGTCTAGATAAAGGTAGCTTCGGCATTGAAGTGGCGTGGTACCGGTGATTATTGAACCGCAGCCGAAATGACGTGTCTGTTTGGCCGATATATTCTTGTCCGCAGATGTTGCAATGAAGCATGTATATCACGTTACTGGAGTCACAATTAGGGATTTCAGTTATGCAAATTTTGAAATCCGAGAAGTTCGCTTTTGATTCACGTGTTGTGACCATCTGTGGGCATACCTTACATCGACCTTTTCCGCAGGGATGGCAGCCTGATTGAATTTTCGAGGGGCTTGTTTTTGCTCTGACAAGAATGTCCTTCAGGTTTTTATTCCTGCGGTACACCACGTGACGTGGCTTCGCGAAAACTGAAGTTAGTCGTTTGCTTTGTCTGATTATGTTGAAATGGCAGTAAATATTTTGTTGATTCGTGGCGCTTATGAGGAGTAAGTTAGTACAAGGTTCGTTTGGGAAGTTGTTTTAGACACTCTGTTTGGTTCCTTTATTATATCATTCCGGTTCACGTTGTGAGCACGTATGGCATCGTCAATAATGTCTTCGGCATAATTTTGTTTCAATAAGGAATGTTTTAGGTGTTCTGCGTGTCTGCGAAATTCATGCATATCGGTGCATATTTTTCGGTACCGGTATGTTTGAAAATATGGAATACCCATTTTGCAATGCTTTGGATGGCTGCTGTTGAATTGTACGTACATTTGACGGTCTGTAAGCTTTTTGTAAAGGTTTGTTGACAAGCGGTCATTTTACCATGACAGTGACGTCCAAGAAGATAATGCTAGTTTCGGAAATTTTGGGCGTGAGTTTATTTGACGGGTGGCACTTGTTAAAATCCTCTATGAAGCGGAAAAGACTTCCCTCATAGTGGTTCCATATCATAAAAATATCGTTCAAGTATCTTCTGCAGTAGAAAGGTTTCAAGGTGCGTCCCTCAATGAGTGGTACTTCACGGGAAGTCGTAGGGGTTCTCGCGAAGTTTGGGGCCATTTTCATGCCCACTGCAGTGCCACTGACTAGAAGGAAGTGCTCGCCATTGAACTCAAGTTGGTTATATTTAGTACAAGTTCAAGAATTGTAAACAGTACCTCGCCACTTAATCCAATTGATGAGTAAGATTTTATATATTTAGAAACCATAGCCGTTATTCCGTCATGGTGGGGTATGTTGGTGTACAGTGAGCAGACGTCTATGGTCACCAGAAAACTACCGCCCGGGATGTTGGGATTTGTAGTTTCGCAGATGAAGTGGTTTGTGTCCTTTAGGTAATAGGGAAAATTTGGGGGGATGTCGTTTATTAAAGAATTGATAAATTCTGATATATTTTCTGTTGATGGGCTGTTACTGTATACTATCGAACGTCCCGGATCGTCTGCCTTGTGTAGTTTTGGGAGCAAATAGAATCGACCGGGCACAGAATGGGCCGGTAACATTGCTTTTAACATTTTGCCGGTAACTTTCTCGTCCCGGCGGAGATTATTTAGGGTTATTTTTATCTCACTTTCCAATTCGGAAGTCGGGTTCATTAGAAGTTCTTTGTAGAAATTTGTGTCTGATAGTTGTCGTTCCCCTTTCTTTAGGTAGTCCGACGTGTTTGGAATTACTATGCAGCCCCCTTTATCAGCCGGTTTCATGGTAATTTAAGTGTGTTTTGGTAGTTCATTGAGTGCCCTTTGTTCTGACTTTGAGAGGTTGTTTCGAGATGACCGATTTTTTTCATACGCTCTGATGAGCGTATGAAAAAAATCTTTTTTTGAACTGCTGATATATACATATCAAGATGTTTGTCCTTCTGCTCACCTGGACACCATGATTTGTCACCACCCACCAATCTATTCTCGTCCGTACAGTTCTTGCGATCATGAAAGTATTCATGGAGGCGGAGATGACGCATAAAGTTATCGAGGTCTTGGTACAGTTCAAATTCATTGAATTTACCCGATGATGGACAAAAGGTTAAGCCTCTCGACGAAAGTTGTAGCTGAGTGGGTGTGAGCGTTGTGTTAGACATATTGAGTACATTTTTTTCTCATCCAGGGCCCCAGCAGTGAAGACGTCGCCACTCCCACCAGTGAGGCCCTACAAAACCAGGCGGACGAATGTGGCGAAGACTGAGGTGGCGGCTTACAATTTACACGGGGAAACAAAAGGTACGGGTAGTCTTAAACAAGCAGGGTCTCAGTCATTTCTATGAATTAGGAAAATCATTGAAAAACGGGTGCATTACGAAAAACATGCGGAACAACTAATCATATATCTATCCCACCTAATTCCACCTAAGGGACTCTGCCTGGCCTGCAACCCCTCAATGTCTACAATGAGTGAAGCACAAAGGCAAGTGGAAAAAATATAACTACAAGCGTCCTTGCAACCGGCTCGGGTCATTGCGCACCATAGTGAGCATAAGGCCGCCGAATACAGTGTCGCGAAAGCCAAGAAGAAATTGGTATCTAATCTCGGAGAGCATGAGGCAACCGAACTGGAAAGATATGAACCAAAAAAGAGAGGCGAAATTTTGATAGGAAAAGATAGAAAATTCTATCAGGACTGCAGAATCTCCACTGCTCTGCAACAGGAAAATAGAAATGAGACTCTACGAGAAGGCCAGAGACCACACGGAACACAACCTAACTTTGAGAAGAAAAATGGGAACTCGAAACTACAGTGTAATCCTAATCAGAGCAGCCTCACTCTCGAGTGTGATGCTGACGCTCCCGTGCCACGTGATAGCCAAGAGCAGCCAAAAACTTAGGAGAAAAATGTCCTCAGTCTGTCCAATACAACGCTGACACCCGCTCAGCTACAACTTTTGTCGAGAGGTCACCTTTTGTCCATCATCCGGTAGATTCAATGAATTTGAACTGCACCAATACCTCGATAACTCCACCTCCGGGAATAATTTCATGATCGCAAAGACTGTACGGACGAGAATAGATTGATTGGTGGTGACAAATCATAGTGTCCATATGAGCAGAAGGACAATCATCTCGATATGTATATATCAGCAGTTCAAAGAGATATCACCAGAGCGTATGAAAAAAATCGGCCATCTCGAAACAACCTATCAAAGTCAGAACAAAGGGCACTCAATGAACTACGAAAAAACACTTAAATTACCACCAAACCGGCTGACAAAGGGGGCCGCATAGTAATTCTAAACACGTCGGACTACTTAAAGGAAGGGGAACGAGAAATATCAGACACAAAATTCTACAAAGAACTTCCAATGAACCCGACTCCCGAATTTGAAAGTGATATAAGAGAAACCCAAAATTATCTCCGCCGGGAAGAGAAAGTTACCGGCAAAATGTTAAAAGCAATGTTACAGGCCCATTCTGTTGCCGGTAGATTCTGTTTGCTCCCCAAACAAGTCAAGGCAGGCAATCTAGGACGTTCGATAGTATCCAGTAACAGCACATCAACAGAAAATATATCAGATGTTATCAATTCTTTAATAAAAGACATCCCCCCAACTTTCACTATTACCTAAAGGACATAAACCACTTCATCTGCGAAATTTCAAATCTCAACATCCCAGGCGGTAGTTTTCTGGTGACCATAGACATCTGCTCACTGTACATCAACATACCCCACCATGACGGAATAACGGCTATGGTTTCTAAATATATAAAATCTGACTCATCAACTGGTATAAGTGGCGAGGTACTGTTTACAATTCTTGAACTTGCACTAAGTAAAACCATCTTGTGTTCAATGGCAAGCACTTTCTTCAGGTCAGTGGCACTGCAATAGCACAAAACTGGCCCCAAACTTCACAAGCACCTTTATGGCTTCACTTGAAATACCATTCAATGAGGGACTAACCTTTAAACCTTTCTACTACAGAAGATACTTAGACGATATTTTTAAGATATGGAACCACTATGAGGGAAGTCTTTTCCGCTTCATAGAGGATTTTAACAAGTGCCACCCATCAAATAAACTCACGCCCAAAATTTCCGAAACTAGCATTATCTTCTTGGACGTCACTGTCACGGTCGAAAATGACCGCTTGTCAACAAACCTTTACAAAAAGCCTACAGACCGTCAAATGTACCTACAATTCAACAGCAGCCATACAAAGCATTGAAAAACGGGTATTCCATTTTCTCAGGCTTACCGGTACCGAAGAATATGCACCGATATGCAGGAATTTGACAGACACGCAGAACACCTAAACCATTCCTTATTGAAACAAAATTATCGCAAAGACATTATTGACGATGCCATAGGTGCTCGCAACGTGCACCGGAATGATATAATTAAGAGACCAAACAGAGTGTGTAAAACAACTTCCCTAACGAACCTTGAACTAACTTACTCCTCATCAGCGCCACGAATCAACAACATACTTTCCCGCCATTTCAACATAATCAGGCAAAGCAAACGACTAACTTCAATTTTCGCGAAGCCACGTCTTGTGGTGTACCACAAGAATAAAAACCCGAAGGACATTCTTGTCAGAGCAGAAACAAGCCCCTCAAAAATTCAATCAGGCTGCCATCCCTGCGGAAAAGGTCGATGCAAGGTATGCCCACAGATGGTCACAACACGAGAATCAAAAGCGAACTTCTCGGATTTCAAAATTTGCATAACTGAAATCCCTAATTGTGACTCCAGTAACGTGATATACATGCTACATTGACACATCTGCGGACAAGAATATATCGGCCATACAGACATGCCATTGCGGCTGCGGTTCAATAATCACCGGTACCACGCCACTTCACAGCCGAAGCTACCTTTATCTATGCATCTGCGCCTGCCAAACCACAGTTTTGAAAATATCAGCGTAACTAGTTTGCGGTCCGGTTTCTCAAACAGGCGCGAGCGTGAACATCGTGAGGCATACTTTATTTTCAAACATGGAACATTGGTAGCCGACATCAACGAGGACACTGGAAGAGTCTCCTGCCTCCGAGAAGCAAGTCAAGTGGAATTGGTGATGAAGATTCATAGCTGGAGACCATGCTTGTTTTTTTCTGACTGACTCGTACATGTACACTGTCCTTTCTTGTTGTTGTTTTTTCTGCACTGCACATACAAGGTGTTTACGCTCGCCTACTACTTGACGGCCATTGTGGGGAAACGGTCGAAGATGAAAGGTAAAAAGCCCACCAACCCAATAAGGGGAAACCCTTTCCTCATGCACGCCAATCTGGACCCCTTCCGCCACGACGGCGACAATCTTGGGTGGCCCGACACATGTAGAGAACTGGTCAACACGCGATGAGAACTGGATGAGGACTTGCACCGACATTTGAATGGGCAGTGTGGTTTCGTGCTCAGCGATCACAGTGTTTCTTTGTTTTTTTTTCTTTTTTTAAAATTCTTTCTCACTCTCGCAAATATCTTTCAAGGCGAGAGGCACGCGGCAGCAACCATTTGAACGTCCATGTTAGTGTAACTCATCTCGTGAGGAAGGGAGGACCCCCTCCCGAAACTGTGGGTAAATATATATATTTATCGATGTTGACAACGCTCCCGTTATATATATATATATATATATATATATATATATATATACATATATATAAACAGACAGTAATGCCAAGGAATGTACAGGGGAAGTTATTAAAACCAATGGAATGTAAATAAGAAGAAAGAAATATGGATGAAAAAATAACCAGTCGAGAGCAGGAATCGAACCTACGACCTTTGAATAACGCGTTCGATGCTCTAACCACTGAGCGACAACAGCGGCCTTCCCTCCATCCACTCTTTTGGGTTTATATGTGAATTAAGAAGTAGGAGTGAAAGTCAGCGCGATCTATAAGCCAAGCGACACGTGTGAAAACACTCTTTTATGCGCATGTTTGGCGTCACGTAGCATGTGAACTTATTATGAGCGGGCAGCTGAATAGTAGTCCCTCGTATACAACCTAATGACACCAAGTCTGCCATTCTGTCTGCCATTCTGACACCAAGTCTGCCATTCTGACACCACGTCTGCCATTCGAAGGTCGTAGGTTCGATTCCTGCTCACGACTGGTTATTTTTTCATCCACTTTTCTTTCTTCCTATTAACATTCCATTGGTTCTAATAACTTCCGCTGTACAGTCCTTGGCATTACTGTCTGTTTATTCTCATTAATTATTGTGCTAAAACACGGAAAAACGAGCCCTTTCCTCTTTCCTTTTGTTGCTTTTGTATAAATATGTCACGCTTTTCACTTTTTACTCTCTTTATTATTGATGTTGTTTTGAAATGTGTATGACAACTGTATTATCTTTCCCTTCCTGCTTTGGCCTCTGGCCAGCAAATAAATAAAAAATAATATGGAAGCTACGTGGCTAATATGTATTTGTTATCACAATGCAATTGAAAAAGTAATGCTGCCAAGAGCAGAAGAGGGAAGCATGAGTAGCCGCGATGCAGCGTTAAATCTCATGCACAAAGCCGGTTTTTCTGAGCCTGCATTCACATGGTGCAAAAGCTGTTTCATTCTGGCATGGAATGAAAGAGCGTGCTGTGATGAGTGCGTATGCTGTACCAAATCTGTATAGAACGGGGAACATAAACACGCATTTATTTGTAAGCAGCAGATTGAGCAAAACATGTTGCCCTTCGCGTCAGCCACGAGGAAGTCAAATAAAATAGAGGTTAATTTGCTGGAAATATTTTTCTAGCTTCCCAGTTTTCTCAGTCTGTGCAACATGGCACGCGAAAGTTGGTTGGCATTGCCACCCCTATTTGCCACCACACGTTAATATGGACTATCCGTGCCTGCACAGATGGAGCGCGCCCAAGCCTTCAACAAGGCAGAATTGTGGTCGGCGTCTGCAATATGGGAGCGGATTCTACACAAGGTCTGTACAGTGCTGTTGGTTGTTTCAAAAAACACAAGAGTTTTCCAATAGTTTTTTTTTGCCTAGTAAGTGCTGTCATTCTGCCATGATAACAAGGAATTTTTTGTCTTGTGCTGTTGACCAGTGGTTTGCATTCCAAGGCTTGTTTAGGGCAGTGTGTTGGCTATCGCTTGGACACAAGTGCTAGTACAAAGTGGCTAGTTTCAAAATGTCATGTAAGTGCTTTTTATTTATAAAAACGAGAAAATTTAAATTCTCAACGTGACGCCTCCCTTCAAGGCTAAGCTGCTGGTCGTCATGAGCTTTTTAAAGCAGAGCAGTTCTGTAATGAACTAAAAGCACTTTTACTGACCCCGAATGCGAGATTTTACGAAACAATACGTCTCGAACTGCGAGAATTGCCAGCGCCACAAACGAACTACCAGTGCACCGCACGGCCTTCTTCATCCCGTAGAACCGCCTACTACGCCTTTCGAGCAAGTTGGCATCGACCTATTGGGCCCGTTTCCGCGATCTTCGAACAACAACAGCTGGATAATAGTGTGCGTCGACCATCTTACCAAATACGCCGAAACCGCTGCGATACCATCTTCTACAGCTGATGGCGTCGCTGCCTTTTTGTTACGCTCTGTTGTTCTTCGCCATGGTTCACCTCAAGTAATCATCAGTGACCGTGGTCGCCAAATCATCGCGGACGCTTTGGAAAAATTGCTTCGCCTCTGCACTTCGCAGTTCAGACATTCAACACCATACCTTCCCCAGACGAATGGTCTTGTAGAACGTACCAATCGAACTCTTACTAACATGCTCGCCATGTACGTCGCGTCCAATCACAAAAACTGGGATGAGGTCTTACCATTTATTAGTAATACATACAATACAGCGATGCACGAGACCACGGACTTCACACCCTTCTACCTGCTCTACGCTCGATCACCACGCAGTCCCTTGATACAATCCTCCCATTTAAGCTCCATACCAATGAGTCCGTAACCGAAACATTGTGGCGGGCTGAAAAAAGCCCGCCGAATTCCTCGCCTGCAAACACTGGCATCACAAGATCGCTCCAAGCAACGATACAATCAACGCCAAGATGCCATTTCATTCCGCAAAGGTGAAATCGTGTGGTTGTGGACCCCGCAACAAAAACCTAGTTTATGTCAGAAGTTTTTACCGCAATACACAGGCCCCTACGTCATTGTAGATCACTTTACTGGCTTTGCGTACGTTGTGGCACGCTTGACGACCCCTTCTCGTCGGTCAAATATAACGCAGTCGGTACACGTGGCTCACCTCAAGAAGTTTCATCCCTACAGTGACATAAACTCGCCCAGCGGGCTTCGTCTGTGAACCGAGGATCGCTACGGTATGAGCCGGGCTGTAGTATGTGCTGGGTGGTTGGAAGAGGAAGACGACGTTGTCTGGTGCGGCCTGAGGACTCCTTCTTTACCGCGACTGCTAAACTTCATCTTCATCCTGTAAATAAATCCACCTGACCTTCAATTCAACCGTAACTGTTTTGACCGTAACAATATATATAAATAAAAGGTAAGAGAAAAAAGTGTATGCCTAAGGGCTCATTTTCACTTTGTACCTTCTTTGGCTTGACAGACTGATAATGCCAAGTAATATATAGGCAAAGTTATTAGAAGGGATTCCTATTGAAAAACGTCCACCATAGGAATGGCGGATTCCAACATTCACCATTTTGGTGGATCATGGCGGTGGAAAGGGTGGCACATGGTGTAGGGTGGCGTATGGTGGGGCGAATGGTGGATGGCGCGCTCCAGCTGGCAATGCTGCAGCGCGAAGCTGCATCAGAACCACCGTGATGAGCTGCCGCTAAAGAAATAATAAAAATAACTGTTGAAAAGGATGTATGAAGCACCCGTAAAAAAGTTGCATCAGCGTTGAATTGAACCTGACACCTCTGAATTTCATACTGAGTACACTAACCACTGGGCCACGCCCACGTTTTTTCCTTTATTGCAGCATGTGACAATCAAACAACAGCAAACACACTCGGACTGAGCTTCTAGCTCAACTTCATGGCTTCAAGACAGATGAGCCATTTGCCACACATACAGAAAATGGTTTCAAATGACATAATTCATCCATAGCATTCAGCAGTTCATCATTGTAGCAAAGTTTCGCAAAAACTTCTCGCAACTTGCACATATGTTCAATAAAATACATACGTACTGGCCACGCGTCTAAATCACAATGTCTGACGGTCATACGGCTAAGCCATATGCTGTGTAAGCCAAAGAGAAAGAACATATCGTATTTTAGTAGGCCAGGTTTTATTGCTAAAAATCGAATTCCATGTGAAGTGAGAGGTAATTCTTTCTTAAGTGTTCTTTGTAGAACATCCCAGAACAAAAATGCGTCCCAGTAATCTACAAAAAAACATGCTATACCTACTCAGACTTTCGGCAAAATAAGCAGTCGGATCCCCACGGTAAAAAATCGGCTCTTTGTTCTTGCCACGTTTTAACCGGCAGCGTATTCGTGTGCAGCTTATAAAAGAACGTTTTAACTCCAGCTGGTACGATCGTCATTTTAATTCTTTTCAAAACGTCTTCTCCTTGGCTTCCACTATACATAGAACGATACAAAAGAACAGGCAAAACAGTTTCAATGAAGTCTCTCGACAAACGCTTTGGAGTGACATTAGATAAGTACTCCAAAGTAAATCTAGCACTAAGACAGCGAAAAGCCGCAACAGCTTCTCGAGGAAAGGTACTGACACCATACCGGAATTCATCATTCGAGGTAACAATAAAGTTCGGCAATGCCGATGCTACCCTTATTTGAAGGAATGTACGTAAGAACAGATCTTGTTGATCTCGTAGAAAGAGAAACCTTGATACAACCTGCCTCAAAAAAAGTGCGGCAAGGCTAAGCCACCTCTCTTTAGACTTAAGAAGAGGTTGTTGCCGCTTGTCCGTTCATACTGAGATTGCCACACGAAAACAGCGAGAAGCCTATGAATCCTCTGTATACTGATCCTGGAACACGACAGTACTTGCAGCAAGTAAACCAGCCGCAATACCAGGAAGACGTTGAATATTGTCGTGTGAGCGAAGATGGACAGATCACGGCCTCCCCATTTCTGTGTCAGAACAGACAGCCCTTTGGTTTTTTTCGGCCCAGAGATCAACTTTGTTCTTATACTGATCAAGCGAACACCGAGGTATGTGCTAGGCTTGCTTGAACATTTGATCCGTTCATAAACTGCTGGGAACGCTTCGCAATTTCCATGCCACAGCCCAACACACTTGTCTATGTTTATAAGGCTACTAGTAGCATCACAAAACTTCGTAAAATGCTCATGGAGGTGCGTATGCTCTCCTGACTGGCCCAAATATTGCAACATCATCAGCATACGCCAATACTGTTACCTCACACACTCCTAAATGAAAACCTTGTATGTTTGAATTTTTTCGTAATGGCCATACACAGAGATTCCAGGTACAAAGCAAATGATAAAGGTGAAAGGGGCATCTTTGCCTTACAGATTAACATACATTAATTCTTCTAGTTAACTCGTGGTTCACAGTCAACTTGGTTGAACAATTTTCGTAAGCCATCTGAACACCATTCAGTATCACAGAGCCAACGCCAACATGTTCTAACAATTCAAACGAAATGCTATGACAAACTAGATCAAAGGCCTTCGCTAGATCGATTTGCAACATTGCAACTATTCTGAAGTCAGCGTCACAGCACTCCAATATGCTTCGTGTTACATGTATGTTCGTAAAAATTCATCTTCTTCTTATTCCACAGGCTTGATGTGGGTCAACCACTGTACATATGACGGTTTGCAACCGCATCGCCAGACTTTTCATTAGTATTTTGTAGTCAACATTCGTCAAAGTTATCTGCCTATAACCAGACACATATTTCTGTTTTACAGGGTCTTTTTTTCGGGATCAGAACAGTGTGTGCTTTCTTGAATGAAGGTGGTAGGCTACCCTTGTTGAAAGATTAAGCGAAAACCTTTTGTAAAACAGTGGCTAACTCTGCCTTGAAAGACTTGTAGAATACTGCCGTTATCCCGTCTGGGCCAGGAGATTTCCCGTTATGCAATTGGTGTATAACAATTTCTATCTCTCTCGTAGGTATATCAACCGATATACCTTCTGTATTTTGGCGATCTAGCGCTGGCAAAAAGCTTAGCAAATCTTTTTCAAAAGTGGCTTCTTCAGGTATACGACTGGAAAATAATTCGCGATAATATTCTGTAAATGCATTCTTTATATCTTCGGTTTTTGTCGTTAACTGACCATTATATTCTATTTCTGTGATGCCTTTAGCCCGCGCATACTTTATTCCGTAGTGAGAAATCGCTGATTAGGCCTTTCATCTGCAAGTAACATGTCTGCTTGAGCCCTTGCAACCGCACCTTGGAATTTAGCGAAATCGATGGCCTCAAGTTTGTTTTTAATATCTGTAATAACTTTGTCGTCAAATCCAGGGCTTTCTGTTTATGTCTTGCTGTATTTCACAAGTAGCTTCTTTAAACTGTTCTCTTCCACTCGTTTCTTGTACCGTATTTCAGCAGCCCTTTCCATGGCGCACATTATTACAGTAGATTTAAAGGATGCCCAAATTTTCGACCAGTTACTAAACGCAAGAGTGTTAATTTTGAGTATTTCTTTTTTGATACAATTAAAAAGTTTATCATCACTAAGTAGTTTGGCATTTAAATTTCAGAGGTCCCTTATGAATGCACGTTTAGGCGCTTCTTTTTGGCTTAAAGAAAACATAACAATTGAGTGATCGCTGATTGATACGTGTTCAACACCATAACCACCATAAATGTTTGCCAGCTTTACCTCGTACGCTCTGTCCAATCTTGGGTGGCTTGATCCCTGGAAGTGGGTATAATGACGCTGCAATCCGCCTTTAGCAAAGAGAGCAACATCCTGAAGGGAATACTTGTCAATACTCTCTTTTAGGTAATTACCACTGTCATCTTTTCTATCTAAGCAACTAGATCGATCATCTGCACTGAACACCCAGTTAAAATTGCCAAGAACAATAAGTAGCCTATTTGTTTCAAATTGAGGACACAGTTCTTGAAAAAAAGCTAAGCGATTACGAAGGTCCGCTGGTGCGTACACGAAAATTATTTTGAATTTTGCCTCTTCTAAGGTAAAGTCACACAATAGAATCCTTCCATACAAATATGTAACCACTTCAACCACTTTAACCTACAACCACTTCAACCTACAAAGATGTAACCCCTTCAACCATGCCTAAGCATTTCTCAAGAAATATTGCACACCCTGCAGAAGTCTCTACTGGATGGCTAACACACACGTTAAACGCGTACTTAAAGGAGCAACCATATGTTCGCTTCCACTCGCGCTTTCGACCATTGTCTCTTGGACAACAAGTATATCCAAGTCTTTTTCTTCAATGAGACGCCTAACCTGACACTGTTTAC
Organism: Rhipicephalus annulatus; assembly: GCA_013436015.1. Classification (NCBI taxonomy): domain Eukaryota; kingdom Metazoa; phylum Arthropoda; class Arachnida; order Ixodida; family Ixodidae; genus Rhipicephalus; species Rhipicephalus annulatus. Next base: position 594,283 of record WOVY01010837.1, read on the forward strand.
CCCTTGCAGACAATTCACGCACGTTAAGCATGCCTACGCGAATCGGTGCAGTCAAACGCATCATTTTAAACAAGTATGAACAGACTTACACGCTAAGCTCAATACCGCCAATGCGCGTCCAGGCTCAAGGCCAGAACGCTCACTTTCTGCGCCGTTAGCCGGGCGCAAGCGACGAGGACGCCGATCGAGACATTGCAGATGTATTGTCCTTTAGACCACCGGTCTTGGGCGACGGATGCTCGCGGCGTTGCTGCTTGCAGTCGGCCGCCTTCTCGCTTGGCAAGGTGGCGTCCGTCCTCAGGCGCTTTGTCGGCGCTGCGCTATCCTTCGACAGGTTACAGCCGTGGCAGTCTCCCCACTCCTGTTGCTCCTTTGTGTTCTGGTCTTCAATCTTCTCTCCATTGGTGACATCAGGCTCTGTCAGCGAACTTTCAGAACACTCAAGTTGTCCGATTAGTCCGCGTTGCGGAGAACAGTCTTCCGCCATTGGTGCCATAGTCTCAGCCTCGTCACGTCCATATTGTTCTCGTGGCTGTCATCTATAGTAGAAGACGCGCCAATAACGCTGGCATACGTTCTAGCACAGTCCTCCATGACGTGCCTAAAAGCACGACACCCCATGCAGCGTGGCGTCTGACAATCACTTATGATATGCCCACGCCTTCGGCACCTCAGGCAAACTGGTGTTCGTCCAGGAACAACAAGCACAGAGCCATTGTAGAACTTGAACAGATGCAGTAGTTCCTCGACTGACACGCCTTCAATAAGGACCATCCGTACAACTCGCGTTGTCGATTCTGGGAACTCAAATCCAGGAACACGTCACTCGTCAAGACGCACGTCCTTCACTTCACCAAAGTGACTCAGAGCCTTTCGCAGAGCCTCTCCTTGGATGTGAAAAGGCACACAGTGAATCTTCAACGTGATTTCCTGCTTACAAGGATAATTAATTGCACAATATCTACCTTCCATACGTAAGCCTCCTTTGCCACCCACAGTGCCCTTTGCCTGTCGCGTGCGAAACTTGACAAGGCTGACACGGCCTATCTGGAACGCACCTATACCACTGACAGCCTTTAGCACGCCGGATTCTTCAAGGGGTTCCCGGAAATCTTCGATTCAATAGGGCCTCTTTGAGGGGTCTCCGTAGAGAAAAACACAAAATTCCATTCCTTCGCCAGTCAGCAAAGTCGCGGTAAAAAGCGGTAGCCCGGTGGAGGGCACAAAAATTTTTGATCCAGGCCAGCGTCGGCCGTTTGTTCACCTCGCAAGGAGCGAGCCATCCCGCGTCTGGTCTAGTCAAGCGCCAGATGTGGAATCGACTGGGCCACGCCCACAAATGACGGTACGGATGTTAAAGAAGTAGTCAACTCTGGAAGTCGCTGTTTAAATTCAGTTCCGTTTGTCATTTACATTGGAGGAACAGGATATGCGCCTGCTACTAAAAATGACACATTTTATAAACACGAAGGCCTGCCGCCTGTGACGATTGCCACTGCGATAATGGCAACAGCGCTATGTTTTTGTTACAATTTACAACCGCAAGTAACTCAGTGGACCACAACTCAGTGGACGGAGGAGCACGTAGAGTTTATCGGTGGTTACTGCCAAGTTTATTATCCATTTCTCGCTCCTTCCAAAGGGCTATATCACTTCAGGCTTTATGACGCTTCTATGCTCATTCGATAGATACGCCCACATAATTGATTTTGATGTTTTTCGCGCAACGCATACCGCAGTCGTGCCAGTGCACCGCTGTTGCTCTGTCGCTAGGAAAAGGTACATAACGGCTTGTCCAATACGAATGCAGTGCGCCAGAAACAATATGCTATCGTATTGGTTCAGTAAGCATACGAATTGACGTGTCTATGTTCTCGCATAAGAGCCAGCGAAGTGCCGGCGAGTGTGACCGGCAGCTGTCGGTGAGGCGAGGTGTATCTTTGGTGGACGTGCTGCAAGCACGTCGCATCGATGTTTGTCGCTTCTTGTGCGGACGCCGTACACAATAAAAAGGCTTCATTTAGGGTAAATGATGCCGCAGCTGTGCTCTATTGTCATGTTTACCCGTCAAAATTGTGTAATCTTAAACCCAGAAGCGCCGATAACACTTGTGCGGGATCGGTCGGTATGACTAACCTTTGGTGGAAAACATGGTGGGAATCACAGAAGAGAGAAAGTCAAATTCGCTGGCGTTCATCTTGACGCATGTCGAAAGTGAAAGTTTATGCATATTCGCACGAACTTTGTTAACACAAAGGTACGGCTCAAACAATAAAGTGTGCAAGAATTACCAGAGTGGCGTTTCTAGCGTGGCGACATCAAGTGACCGCTGTGTTCTGCGGTCACTTGATGTCACAGAACACATTAAAAGAGGCAATAGCGAACTGGAGCCCCTTTATTTGTCGACAACTGCTCGTCCATGTAAAACATTTATTGTCATGATCATAGTGACAACTCTAGTCTTCTAAACATCACAAAGAAACCCATCGCGGAAGTCAAACTGATGTAAGCACGTGCGCGAAGTGTGAACGTATTCCCGGCCACATATTTTATGCTCCACAAAAGTTGAAGCGTTGTTGACACAACAGAAATTAAAAAAAACGTACTAGAAAGCATAATGAGCAGCATTGGCTTCTTTCGACCGTAAACATACATCTCTGCGCATTCAAGAATGAAACATTGAAATAAGTGATTTCACATGCTGTCATGTGCTTTTGATCATGCCACCGTCATTCACCTTACTCACCAAGCCTTCCACCAAACACGTTTTGCCTCGCCACCACGAGCCGGCATTTTCCACCGTAACCACCAGTGGCTCGCCGCCACCACCATCATCTACCGCCGTTTTTTTTTTTCACTCTAGCCGTCATCAGCCGGCATTTTTCACCATCACCACCACCGTCTCCCACCATTTTTTTTTTGCTCTCACCGCCAGCAGACATTATGCCCTTTACAGTTTCCACCATATCCACTAATATTTCCACCATATCCACAATTTTTTCCAGCCTATCCACCAACAATTGCAGAATCCACAAACCCAGAGTATTCAATAGGGGTAATGTGAATAAGAAGAGACTAAACTGGGTGAAAAAATAACTTGCCGTGAGCAGGAAACGAACCTACGACCTTCAAAAAATGCATTCGATGCTCTAACCACAGAGCTATCATGACGGCTATCCCCCCAGCAACTTTATTCGGTTTATACGTAAATTTAAACGCAGGAATGTCAGTCAGCGCCATCTGTAGCTATAGCGGCGAGTGTGTAACACTCTTATGAGCCTGTGTGGCGTCACGTAGCACGTGAACTTATTACGAGCGGGCAGCTGACCGATAGTCCCTCGTATACAACCTAACGGCACCAAGTCTGCCAGTACGAGACCTTCGCTAATGAATAAGGGAAATAAGTGTATGCATAAGGGCTCGTTTTTCTGTGTTTTCACACAATATTAATAAGATCTAACAGACAATAATGCCAGGGAACGTATAGGGGAAGTTATTAGAAGCAGTGTAATGTGAATAAGAAGCAAGAAAAGTGGCTGAAAAATAACTTGCCGCGAGCAGGGAAATATTTTTTCACCCACTTTTCTTTGATTGATTTGATTGATATGTGGGGTTTGATGTCCCAAAACCACAATATGATTATGAGAGACGCCGTAGTGGAGGGCTCCGGAAATTTAGATCACCTGGGGTTCTTTAACGTGCACCCAAATCTGAGCACATGGGCCTACAACATTTCCGCCTCCATCGGAAATGCAGCCGCCGCAGCCGGGATTTGAACCCGCGCCCTGCGGGTCAGCAGCCGAGTACCTTAGCCACTAGACCACCGCGGAGGGGCCCACTTTTCTTTCGTCTTATATACATTACGTTGGTTCTAATAACTTCCCCTATACATTTCTTGGTATTCATGTGTATTACATCTTATATATATATATATATATATAAATCTTTTTTCTGAAGCTGCTCGAATCTAGTTCTTTCGTGGTAAAAGAATGAATCTTTTTCTTTTGTAACTTGCTCCAAATTGGGTTTTTAGTCTACAAAACTAACATTTTGATGCCCCATAAATTGATCCAAATTCTATTTCGACTGTTGCATCCCAGGCTAACGTTTAAGCACAAAGTTTAACATTAAAGTATTGACCTTGGTTTTTATGTAATAATAAATAACGCTACAAGTTTTACTGTCACAAGTTTCAGTTCTCAGACCGCAGTTTGTCAATCTAAATAGAGTCATTGTTTCTTATTTATGTCTCCAATATATCTACCTGCGGCTAGTCTGGAGGCGCACGCTCACTTGCTTTAACACCTGTGTACTGGAGGGAGGCTGTGCTTCTATTATGGCCGCAATTTCGCTCAAATTTAACTCGCCGCCGTACATTGCCAAGAAAGGCTTGCGCACTCAATGCTGAGTATCATTTCCACTGTTGCACTTCCTGCTGTTAAGAAACATGGTATAAAACATGTATGAGGAGTCTTTCTAATAATTCAAGAAATATTTAAATTGATAAATATGCAATTCTACACGCATGTACCATTGTGTAACGTGTTCAGAAGGCTCGACCACATGACCGTCACCAACTGGCAAATGAAATAACCAACAGCGTAATCTCTTTTTTGTTTTTTGAGGAACATAGATTTGGGAACGTTTACTTTGAATCGACATGCCGGCAGCCAGTGCCAATGAAATGATAAATTTCCCACATCCTGAGCTTATTAAATTAAGTACTTCAAAAAGGTCAAAGTCAAAACATAGTAGGGATGGCTAACATTTTTCACGAGTAGGTGCGAATGGCATTCGCAGCAGCAGGAGTAATAGAATGGTAATAAGAATGTCAATAAAAAGATTATTTGTTCGAAATGAGACAGAAATCTTAGGAGCATGAAAGAGCAGGGTACTGATGCAGTTTTAAAAAGTCGTTGAAGTACAAAAAACATCCCCAAGCCGACACACACCACGCTGAGTCCTTGCAAACATACGAAATCCCAGGCCCACACAAGCCTGGATGCAATTTCCATTGCAGATGAAAAGATTTGAAGCATTTTCACAAGCAATAAGGCTCGCCAGAGACAATGGAAAGAAATATCATTTTAGAGAATGAGAACATATTCTCATTAGTATTAATACACTTTATTGCACCTGAAGAAACAAAAAACACTGTTGACAAAAATCGGTCGTAAAGGTTTTCGCTCAAGTAGCGACAATGTTATCAACCAGAAATTCTTTTGTGTGGGCTTGGAAATAAAGCCAGTCGACATGCCATGCTGATTCATTAACATATTTATGCAAATAACTAGAATAATTCAGAGAAAACTTTCAGAAGTAATTAATTCCGAAGCTTTAGCGTGACGTTTGTCCACACTTTCCGGACAATTCAGTTGCAGGGGATATTCAATGTATGGTTCAAGAATCAACTGAAGATTGTCAAGATTTGTCGTTCGAGGAAGTTATTTCACTGATTTGTTTATGAAGGACGCAGCAGTGAAAGACTTGCAAAATTTTCACCTTAGGGAGTTCTTTGACGTTCACCTAAATAGTATATCCGACCAAATGGTCCTCAAGCATTTTCAATTTCAGCCAAAAGAATGTGTTCGAGCCTCAAAAAAAGTTTCTTTTTGCCGTTGCGTGGACTTATTTATTACCCAATGCATGAGTGCTCAAAAGGGCAGGCCTGTGCCTACACACCTCTACTACTCTTATCCTACAAATGGGGAAGTAATT